>OU426941.1:9010486-10210486 GCA_911387795.2 Apamea monoglypha | reverse complement strand
ACTGGCAATTTTTTTTCTTCTACCAGGCTTTAGTCTAACCTGATGCGGGTAAATATCAGATTTTCACAAGACAACTGCTGTTTCCACCAATTTACGACACAGAGCGGCGGCGGCGGTGGTAATGGGCCTGACTTACGAGTTCTAGCTCGTGGGTTCGAAGCCAGGCAGGCGCTTGACTTTGTGTAAATAATTTCATCACCACTGCTTTCAAAACGGACCTAGAACCAAAAAATTCGAAAATATGTGACATCTACCAACCCGCACTGGGCCCGCGTGGTGGATTACAGACCACTCCTTCTCACAGAGAGGAGGCCTGTGTCCCAGCAGTGGGAACGTTATAGGCTGATTATGTTTATGCTCACTCTAAGAGCATTCAAACTGTCTAAAACTACTGTGAAATGTATTCGTATGCCAACCAAACAACGTAACGTGCTCTTCGAAGCATAAAGGGGTTTTGATTTGTAAACACCATTCACCAAACCTTAGTCTGTTTAAGCTAGGCTTCCAAATTACAAACCTAAATGGATTTTCAACTCCCAAGGACCAAATTCTGTATCCTCTTCAAAGTTCTTTACTTATCTGACCAAGATTATGTCTGGACTTAAAAGTGACTGACCTCTGAGTTTGTTTCGGCCTTTCTTCTCCAGAGTAGTCAGATAGGAAAAGCCGACCTAATCTAGTTTTTAAAATATGATTGACCTGTAAAAGAGTTTGTACAAACCTACTTGCAGAAATACCAACACGCACTGGGCCCGCGTGTTGGATTATGGCCCACTCCCTTTCAAAGACCTTGAGAGAGGCTTGTGACCCAGCAGTGGGAACTTTATAGGCTGATTATGCTACTTGCAGAAATAAAATCATTTATCGAAAGCTTTGTCCAAGACCTCACCGTGGCAATATTTTTTTCATCTTCTCCAGCATCGGTAAAACTGCAATCGCAGTAACACTTCCTCATGCACCCACTGGGCCTCCTTGTATCTAAGCAGACACCAAACAAACGGAGTCATAAATATTCAGCACACGTTCCAACGTCCGTGGTGCTAAGTCGATCATACGAGCGGACATAATAAAAATATTGATAGTACGCTCCGTGGCTTCTTCTGAGTGTTAGTTGAAGGCATGAGGTGCAGTTAGGTTTTGTTGAGACGACACAAGGCATCCAGGGTCCTATTTCTTTAAGAGCGAGTGAGCTAGAGTTTCCCCTTATTCATCATAGTTATTTAATTTAATTTTAAGCATTTTGACGGGCTGGCGTTGCATAGAGACCTGAGTAGAGTACCTGTCCCCACCGCCACATGATCAAATGAATAAAAAAATCAGCGTGGGATTCAGTTCACCATTGTCACTAATTTTGACCCCATCTTGACATCCGTCAAAGACATCGCATGTCAAAGTAACTTTATCTCCTCAACATTGTCACACGCTTATAACAATATCTACACAAAAAATATCCGAATATCGCTTAAATATCTATAAAGTTCAACCGGATGTGAAAGCTAACGGAAGTAGTTCCCGGCAAGAGTGTCACGTTACCGGGTCCGGGAGTCGAACCTGACACCTTCGAGAGTGCTAACTCATGCTATTACTGATGGTGTGGTAGCAAATATTGTGTGTTAGAGACAATACTGCTTTGATTCATGTCTTGGTCTGACTAAAAGATGCCAAGATGATAGACAGCTGATCGCTAATGATATTTCCATTTTCTCATTTGTGGGAATTATGAAAAGATCTCACTGCTATCCTAGAACGCATACCTAGAATAGTTTAAGGGTGAAATGATGAACTGATTTTCGTGTTTCCATCTGAAGGCCAATTCCCGTACCTAATTGAAATAGTTCAAAATCTATTCACAATTTCATCTCGGCGACAATCAATGTCAAAAATACAGGGATTTTAGAGATATTTTTGACAGATTGAGACTGAGATCAGCGGACTAATTGCGTAACACACTATCAGTAGCAATGGCTTTCATATTGTCAGTTCAATAATATTCATTGCGTTATTTAAGTTTTTGAATAGACAAATTTTTTGAACATATAAAGCTATGGGTTAGTATCCTTGAATTAATCAATGATTCAAGGTTGATAGTGCATTACGGTAATCGGGGTGCAACAACTGTGAATGTTCTTAAAATGCAGAATTGCCCCTCTGGTTACACTTGGAAGCCACCCCTTAAAATTGCTGGACAAAGCTCTAATGGACAAAAAAACTCATTTCTGTAAGTTGTATCGAAATTAGACGGTCGGTAGTAGTAAATTACATCCAAAGCCAGATCCAAATTAAAAATACATCTTCCCAGTAACAAACCAGATTGAACATTCCATCTTCTATCGACAAACGAAGGTGCTATCACGAATCTATCAGCATACATTACTGGCACATCCGCGCTACGTCAGCCGGCGGCGCGCGGTCTGCGCCCGCGCATACCGGTCTAACGCGTGATTTTATGCGCAGTACTTTGATAGGGAAAACGTATGTAGATAGTAATTGTGTCAAGTGATTCTGTGATGCGTAGTTTGTTGTAAAGGGGCTGGTACACTTGGCTGAATTCGGTCGGTGGAATTTGTCGACGAACTACGAACTGTTTTGCAGTTTGGCAAATACTTGTTATTTCTCAACATCTCCCTAGCCTTTTCTTAACTATGTTGGGGTCAGCTTCCAGTCTAACTGGATGCAGCTGAATACCAATATTTTAAATGGAGCGTATGCATATCTAACCTCCACAACCCAGTTACTGGGTAATACGGCCCCCTTGGTAAGAGTGGTTACAAATACTTCTTGCTTTTATGTGTGTAATAGTTTTTGGATATCGAAGCTTGAAATTGTGCACTATAGTTCCTTATATCGGAGGTGAGCACTAGACTTTTCAAAATACGCCCCCTAAAGGGGGATGAAAGTTGAAAGCACGTCATTTTGGCCGATGGGTAATCTCGCAGTATTGCTAAGTTTTTCTAGGTATTTAGTTACTTTTTAGAAGGCAAACTTGCTGAATGCGATAGATATAGACGACTTTCAGCCAAGTAGAAAAAACCCTTAAGGGTGAAATATTATCGCTAGTTCATGCTTCAGTATCTAATCTAAGGTTGAAAGGTGTCTTCGAATGAGTAATACTAGTAGTTGAGATTTTCTGTAATTATAATTTCTTGATTAGTTTTCAAACGTAATACGCTCCTGAGAGTGTATTTCGTGTAACATAGAGCCTAACAATGTCATCAGTGCTGATATTGATTGGATACTTGGTAAAGCTTGCGGAGCTTGTGGCTCTTTGTAATCTGTGACAATTCTTGTTCTTCTTCGTGTCTCTGGCACGGTTGTATTTTAAATGTTATTTTACCAAGACATTGCCACGTCCACGGCGTTGTCTGTGGCAGCGCAGAGGTCACTTTGCCTGCATGTTTGGGACACAGAGGGCAGGATAGGAGGTGTAGCATGGTTTGTGACATAGCTCCACAATCACACTACTGCCGTGGAATGAAATATCATAGGGAGTAGTCCTTTATTATCAAGTTTGGCAGTTTATATTATGTAAATGCGTTCTTCCGCTATAAGTTTTATGACACTTTTACTGTAAAGAGAAAAACGCCCCTTTCTTTAAGGTGTCTTCGGTCGAGTGACGTCAATTAAGATTTTCTGTAATTATGATTTCTTGATTACATTTCATACGAAGTACACTCAACATTGATTGGATACTTAATAGCTTGCTCAGCTTGTGGCTCTTTGTAATCTGTGACAATAAAGAATCATAAAGGGTGGGCCTTTATTACCAAGTTTGGCAAATGGATTATTGGTTGCAGTTTATTTTATGTAAATTCCTTCTCCTTGATCTATCTACCCGCACTGGGCCCGCGTGGTAGATTACAGGCTTACAGTCCACTCCCGGTACTGACCGACTTACGAATTATAGGTTCGAACCCAGGCAGGCGCTTGACTTGGTGTAAATAATTTCATCATCACAGCTCTCAAAACAGTGAAGGAAAACATCGTGAGGAATTTGGCATGTCCTAGAACCAAAAATTCGAAGACATGACATCTACCAACCCGCACTGGACCCGCGTGGTGGATTACAGACCAGTGCCTCTCAAAAGAGGAGGGCTGAGTCCCAGCAGTGGGAACATTATAGGCTGATTATGCTTTTTTATATGCTATGACTTCTCCTTTCATAATCTTCAAGTAGTCTTTTACGAGTATGAAAATATTGTCCTTTTATCACAGAACGCCAAAAAGACAGAAAGGAATACAAAACTGAAATATTCATAAGTAACTACAAAAATGTTGGTCAAGAAAGAAATGTACCAAAAGTTTTTAAGCCTGCACAATGCATAGCCACCAAAAGTACGTCCGATTTTAGAAAAGCTACCAAAAATATTCGGTAAGCGGGTCAAAATAATCGTAAAGTTAGGTGCGCCCGCGCCGACCGGTCTCGATGGGCAGGTGTCGCTCGTTCGTAAGCTCGCTCACATGTAACGGTGGTGTGGTCGTGTTGCTTTAGGAGAACATTGTTGAAGAAAGGAATTGTAAAATATTGTAGTGGCCTGGCGGTTACATTATGACCAGAGAACCGATTCCCGTAATTAAAAACGTACAAAATCTAGTCGCAATCTCATCTCAGCGACAATCAATGTCAAAAATGTAAGTAAGTTCTATTAGATGTTTTTTTAACAGATTATCAGACCGTGAACGCTCTTAAAATTACAGGAATTGCCCCCAAGGATTGCACGGCATTATATTGCTGACATAAAATTTTTACGATGAGATTAGATTATTATACGATGAAAGCAGATTCCACAAAAAATCAACATAGGCCATTCAGAGTGGGCATTCTGAGGCCTGTTTCGGGCAGCAGCTGTCATGTTTGTTTGCTAGTTTATATTCAGAAATTAAGGCTATATCAAAAGTGTTAGGAACTCCAAAACCTTCCTCCTTAACACTGCTGGCTCTGCTTTGGCATTTTGACTCACATATTTACGACAAAACAAAAAAAAAGACAAGAAAAGATTTTCAAGCAATTCCTTTCTCCCTTACAAACCTGAAGTCCCAATTTCAAAATGAGGGCAGAGACTTCTTACAAAACCCACGTTCCCTCTACAATTAGTACGTAAAGGACCAGACCGGCTAGCTTTCAGAAATCGGACCTTTTGTACGGACGCAACAGGTGTGGTTTCAATGTATAATAATGGGTAATTATTGCATTAAGTATGTATTTGGGCATTGAGAGTTTTTAACTTAAATATAGGTTAAGATAAAAGGATATTTTCTATTTTTTGGGGCAGTTTTGGAGCTAACTTATCTCTTATTGGCTAAGATACCGATTTTATAAGAACTGGTAACCAGAACGACCTAGCCCACATTAAAAAGGTGAAGGTTCGCATTTTCGTCTTGAGTTCAATTGAAATCAAAAATTTTATTTCACATAAACATACATGGGCACTTATGAAACGTCAGAAGCTAGGTGCACAGTTCCAATTGGTTGTTTCCTATGGAGAAGAGCCGGCAAGAAACTCCACAGATAGTCTTTTAAAAATAATTGGCTTTTACAATGTTTTCAAATTTCAGTAGGTATGGGAGGACAGCGTACCCCTGTCAACAAGTTAGTTTCATAACCTATGGTTATAGTTAAGTGCCTGCTTTTCGACTTAACCTGTCACAGTCTGTTGCTAGACAAAGGATTTCCAAATTCCGGCATTCAGTTTTCTAGTTTCATCTGAATTCATGAGATTTCCTTCTGATTCAAAAGTACCCTACTGTACTTATAAGAAAACTTCTCTGACTGTCTACGCCAATTTTGAGCGGTAGGACCATCTGTCACGTACTCATAGACCACTCACCAAACCGCCCTATTCAATAAAAAAAAAAAAGACTGAGAATCTGCAGTTTTTGACATAAAATTACATAAGATGGCTCCCCCAAAACGCCTGCCCTTCACCACCTCCTAGTGCTGGGAAGAAGTAGCGCAACAAACTCCCCAGCAGTTTTAATGGGGCGGAACCGGTGAAATGCGGGTGTCAAATAGTACACGAATTCGAAGAATAAAGGGGTGACAAGTATTTTTGTTTTTTAATAATTCCATCCCCTCAATATTGACAAGACACGTCAGTGTTAACGTTAGCCAGCGAGGAAGCACCACGTCACACAAATACGAGCCAGCCTGTGTTTATTTAACACATGATTGCCATGTAGGTTTTGTACAAACCCTTTTGTGGAATAATAAAATTATGGGGTGTTGCCAAAGACGTATTTTTTATTCTTTGCGTGTTAGATTCTGGAGGCATATTTTCTTTAATTTGGTGGGCGGATTTCGAATTAATATTTAATCAATTTTAAGTTGGGCGTGACTTGGAGAATGTAGGTATTTAAAGTTTTTTTTTTTGTATTACGAGGACTAACAAAGACATTGCATGTAGCATATGTAAATCCTACTTAGTAAACTCCTTTAGATTTATAATCTCGTCATTTTGTTACATTTATGGCGAGATACGAGAGCAGTGGTGGCCCAGTTGTAACGGCCGCGACTTACCGAGTTGCGAACCCTGACAGGCGCTTTACTTTGTGGAAATCATTTCATCACCACCGCTCTCAAAACGGTAAAGCAAAACATCGTAATGAGATTTCATTACGATGTTTTGGGTATTTTTTTTTAATTCGAAAACCCGCTCTGGACCCACGTGGAGGATTATATCTCACTCCCTCACAGGAGGAGGCCTGTGTCCCAGCAGTGGGACTATAGGCAGGTTATGCTATATGCTTATTGCGAGATACATGTATCAGAAACATGTAAAGAAAAAATCAGTTCCCTGCAACTTTTACCAGATGCTTTGCCACCAAATGTTCACATATTTATATAGGAACCGAACCATAGTATTTATAGTAAACACGAAGTGTGTTTTACAAGACTGGTATGTGAGTGGCATAGCACATCGGCACCATATGACAGGTGTCGGGTCGGCAGATGTGCGAGGTCAAGGTCGCAGGTTCGGTGCCCGAGCCGATACGTTTTTATTGCATTTTTTTAAATACTAATGACTGTATTACTGTTCTTTTTTAATTTATTTTGAGTGGAAGTATTTTTGCTGGGTTGGTGTCCTTTAGGATCAGATTAATAAAAAGAATTAAACATTATTTTACATCTTTTCAAGGATTCTTCCAACCAGATTTTAACGTCATCTTTTTAGGTCTTCCAACCGGGTTAAAACGGTTGACAAATTGTAAAATTAACTATATATTCTTTGGGTAATCGACATTGTTGTCGATAGATAGCCTACGTTAGTGGATCTGCACAGCTACATCACTAACTGGCCGCAAGAAGCAGCGGCCGTACCATGCGATGCACCGCATAGTGTCGTTTTGTGATTTTTACATTGCTTGTCTAGTCACTTAGCAAGATACTTAAGTAGTGGTTAAAGACCAATTTATTTACTGCGAAAATAGTAGTCGCTGCGATATTTGAACACAAAATTAACGTAGTAAAATCAAGAAATATTTTACAATTTGTTGTTTTTCATGATTTTAAAGACAAATATAGTAAAATACTTTATTTATATATGGTAAGTGATTCCATGATTTACAAAGTTTTGGTTTTGGCTTCGGTTTTTACAAGAAAAGAACAACACGGCATTCTTATATTTTATCACGATCACGGTCGAAAGCGCACTAGTTCGCGGAGACGGCCATTCGCCTAGTGCATGGTCATTTTGGCCATGCCGCGACGCAGACAGACACGCCCCCATGCAACTTCTCCTGTTTTTTAAATTTCTATGATCACAACCCATTCATCCAACATCCTACGCACATTCAACATTAAAAATTTTAGAAATATAAATACTTAATGCCACCCGCGTCATCTTGGAGGGGTTTCTTGACGTAACGCTTACGCTCGGGGTGACCGACGTAATGGCGGAGGGGACAATAAGGAAACCGATTAGGAAATAATTGTTTAAAATTGGACGCAATTTTTTTTTTGTTCAATTTTGTTAGGTGGGGGGGTATTAGGGGTGGTATGGCTTTAAATAGACTTTGAATTTACTTGAATGTTCTACAACAATACAGTTGTCAAGGTCTAGCTGCTTATCTTTTTCCTCAATGATTATAAGGATCTAAATAAGCCAAGAAGTAAATGAGAGTAGTAGAAGAGAGTAGAAGTAAAAGAGTTCAAGTGAGCTGTCCCATATATCTTGTAACATACATGTAACATGACGCTTATTTAAAACGAGATATGACTTTTAGTAGGGTCTTCACCCCTGAAGACCTTACTAAAAGTCATATCTCGCTCTTTAGGGCTACGATTTAATGCAGTTCTAGGGCCGAGTTGCCCTACTAAAGAATATGTTACTAAACTGTCTGATGGTCTACGATTGTTGATGCTTTTGTTCTCTTGTTGGATCTAACTTTTACTTTGGGAGGAATTATAAGTTCCGAAAAATGCCCGGAATAAAACAGTTCCATTTTTTATGCAGCGCATATTTCCAAGTTCTCAACTCTTTAAACATTTTTGATCGTTGTACCCAAAGACTAAAATCATTAAAACAATACCCACCCTCTTAAAATGAGCCCGTATTTCGCGACAACATGACACCTTCGCACACAATAGGATGTACACAGTGCATGAGTACGTGGGAATCAGCTGATCGGCTGGGTGTCGGGTTGCCGCGCACGGTGGCGACCACCCGCGAGTGCCAGCGAAGGGTTACGTGCACAATTGTGTAGCGGGCGACGGCGACGGGTTAGCTATCGAGATTCTTGTGCATGTGTTAGGGTGTATATTCAAATTTTATTTGTTTCAAATTGACGTTATTTCAAGTTAAACAGATATCAACTTTATATTAATGGTTATTAAGTTAATTTCAGAGTGACTAGCACTACTGAAAAAGTTATAAAAATGTTTGAAGTTGTAGCGTAAACTGAACTTTGTTGTGTAGGAATTAAAGTTATTTTTCCATAAACTCATATTTGTTTACATTTTTGGAGAATATGTCGCGAATGCAGATTCTAAGGGTTAGTCAAAATCGTTGACTGGAATTTCAGTGTTTGAGGGTTCAAAAATTTGTATTATTTAATGAAAGAGTTTTGGCTTGGAGATTTAGGTTTTTGTGATGCTGACGACTTGAGAGGCTAAATAATAAGCTGTGCTTGCCGCGGTCGATCCGTGGATGGTTGACCATCCATTATATACATATAGAGACCCCTCCGTGCCTCGGAAACACGTACAGCCCTTGCTCTCTGCTGTCATTTGTAGATCTTTGACAGTCGTTACCGGTAGTCAGAAACCCGAAAGCCTGACACCAGTCTTATTTGATAAGACTGGTTGTCGACTGGACACTGGACAACCAAGTTACCGGGTAACACGACACGTGTTACCCGGTAACTGGGTTGTGGAGGTCAGATAGAGGAGTCGGTCCATGTAAAATACTGGGTATTCAGCTGCATCCGGTTAGACTGGAAGCTGGCCCCAACATAGTTAGGAAAAAGCTCAGCAGATGATGACGACTTTAGAAAACTACGTAAAATAAGCATGATTCCCTATTATTTTGTCGCAATTTATTTTTCACAGTAATCAAGATCACTTGGTTTCTAGCTCAGCACCTATTTGGAGCACAGTTCATAGAGCAAAATGTGTGGGCGACTAAATTGTGCTGTGATTGTCGTGCATTTGAGTTTAGTTAACCAAATATGCGCAATTCCATTCCATCGCTATAAAAACATTGTACAACAATCCACTTGTACCCTAGCAACAAAACCTTTGAAACTATTCCCTTAGCACGTAATCCGAAGTTTCGGCCGAAGTCACGGGCGTTTCCTGCTCCGTATGAGCTACGGACCATAAGATTAATTGCCCAAATTAAAAATGAATGAAAACAGGATTTGTCAGTTGTTCCTACTCCCGATGTGTTATTTCCCGTCCAAAAACCACAATTAATCGGGTGTAGGATTCACTTTAAGTTTTGAACTATTTCAGGTGTACCCATATCTTCGTTAACGGACTCATAGAGAGTAAACCCCCTGCAACCCCATTGAGTCACACTTTCAATCACAGTCATAGATTTTGAAGGTAATTGCAAATCCATTGCTTCATATTTTTGAAAAATTCGTCTGCTTACTAACGTCATCATCTGCCTAACCTTTTCGCAACTATGTTAGGGTCGGCTTTTAGTCTAACCGGATGCAGCTGAATATCAGTATTTTACATGGAGCAACTGCCTATCTGACCTCCACAACCCAGTGACTGGGTAATACGATACCCCTTGGTAAGACTGGTTGTCAAACTTTCGGGCTTCTGACGACCCGTAACGACTGTCAAAGACCCACGAATGTCAGCCGGGACCAACGGCTTGACGTGCTTTCCGAGGCACGGAGGGGTCTTGGTATGTAAAGATGGTCACCCATCCACGGACCAACCGCGGCAAGTGTAGCTTTACCTGATCAATCGACCCGTGCGGTTGTTATTACTGCTGCTTACCAACGTAAACCACGCAATTAATGTTGTTGAATTGTCAAAATGAAAGACATTGCCGTTACCAACTGTGATCTCAGATTCCAAGACATACGAGCGTAGTTATCAAATCGCGTTGGCGTATGCCCTTTAAATACCATGAACTTATAGAAGCCATACTATCTTGAGTTGAAAAAAAAATCTGTCATCTGGTGAGCTTGGGAGTTCACTGTATTATGATAAATGTGAAGAAACCTTAGTTCGTAACAAATCAGCTGTGTTATTATTGTGAACAAAAACAGTATCATATGGCCAGCAATTACAAGGAGATTGTTCTCTGGGAGCAAAAAATGTCTATATGAATTTCACTTTTGAGGTTTCTGACCTGGTGCATGAACTTTTCGAGTTGATTTTTTATAGAAATGTGCAGTTGGGATTTTCTGTCACTTGTTGGTGAAAATAATTCCTAAAAAACTCATACGGAGCCAACTCAAAACTCAAACCCAACTCAAATCATTTATTTCAAATAGGATAAGGGGTCAGTCAGAAAGAAAGATGAAACTAGTTACCCATTCCAAGGCGTAGGTACCTATGGAGAAGAACGGGCAAGAAACTCCACGGACACTCTTTTGAATCATAAAATTGTTACAAAATATTTGACTACATCATTCGTGTTCAAATTATCCATGTGAGAACGATGTAGAAAGACGTGCACGTTAGAAGCGTCCGTTATAGAGAACATAAAAACAATTCAGAAATTAACCAACCCCTAATAAATTGGGATATAGCAAGAGGATGAAAGAGCATCCATAGATAATTACCCAATGTGAATCCACTAGTCCAATGTAAGCATTGGACTAGTGGAGAGATGGATGAGCCATACCGGATAGGATGATCCCCCCCCCCCCCCTACGTTGAAATTTTGCGCTTGGGGGTCTACAATCATGTACTGAATTTATGGTTACAGTTTGCGCGTGGATGTCCCTGCCACCCTGTATATAATAGTCCGTATAGATATATAATAGTCCGTTGGCAGACCGAAATGACTTTTGTATTGTAAAATATTAATCATCTTATCGACGGACACCTGGGAGTATGAATTCATTGTCAAAATGTCATCTTCATTCATTAACATATGTAATAAAATTTTATCATCAATTCGGTTTTTAAACGGTTTAAAAATCCTCTAGATGACCTATCTTATTTCACAAGTCAATCTCACTAATACGATACGATAAAGCCAATAGCAATCTTTTTCCTCACTGCGAAAGGTCCTCTTTCTTACCTATACTAATATTATAAAGAGTAGTAAAGTAAATGTGGGTTTGGATGTAGGGTGTAATCTTCGGAACTACTGATCCGATTCCAAAAATTCTTCCACTAATGGGAAGCATCAGTATAGCCGAGTGTCATAGGATTTTTTTTTGTCGCGGGCAGAAGCTAGTCTCTAATAAAATCACGACGCTTTGTCGTCCAATCGGTGATCGATGGAGCGACAGCGACAATCAAACAATAACTACAATGACCGCACCTTGCCACTTTGATATACCGATATATTCAATGCACTTGTCAAAAAATATGACAATTGACGACCCCTTTCACGATATACACAACCAAATCCTACCTGGTCCTTTCACCCAATTGAAATTTCTCCGATGGGTCCTGAGTCCCGTGGCCATTCGATACGTTCCCAGGGGATTTAAAGCAAGGTGCTAAATACATTTCTATGGGATCACAGACTGTGTGTAATTTTGTATATTTTTTTTTTCATTTTTGGTCCTTCTTATTGTCTATGGCGGTTTTGCGGTTAGATTGCTTTTAGGGTGGTCGGTTTCGAGTGTTGCAAATTAGCGAAAATTTAGCCATCTTGAAAATTGAGTTTTTTTTCTGTGGTTGAAGTTTTTTTTGGCGATTTTGAAAGGAAGTGGTTTTGAAATTGATTTTTGTGTCGGTTTTGGTTTAGAAGTGTGAAGGTTTTGATTGTTTAAAATGATTGGATGTTAAGAATGAAGTTTGATAGTATGTTTATAGTGGAAACTGGAAAGAAATATATTAGGCAAGTTACAATAGTTAGAAGTTCTCCTTTTAGGTTTTAATATGATCCGCACGACAAGACGTGAACTACTAAGGTATTCTCTAATTCTCAACAAAACTCCAACTAATTTTATTCCATAATTTCACAAAGCGAGAGTACAAACATATTGATATGTCATAAACCATGTAACCTAAATACAATTAAACAAAACAAGTGAAAAATTTACCTAAAACAAGTGACAATAAAAACAGAACAGTGACACAAACAAAACAAAGTGATGCGTCCGAACAAATGCAAGAAATTCAAATTCAAATGATTTTATGACGACAATGGCTCTCCGGCATGACGTCACTAACATGGAGTCTACATTCTCACTGCCCGCTGAACCTCCTCCAATCTCAGAAATCATCTATGAACCAAGGACTGACTTAGCAACAGAATACTTCAATACCTTCAATCAAATATGCGAAAATTACCGAAGTGACTCCGATGTCAATCTTCGACAAACCTCGGATAGTGTTCGGTTGTCCTCGGAGATCCTCGACGGTGTTCGGTCGGAATACGTTAGTACAGACTTTAATGGTAAAGACTATGATTTGCACGCGCAGAAAGTGTTCTTGAGTGGGAAGGAGGAACATGTGTTCCAGTTTGGACAGCCCGATGCCTCGGCTCTGTTGAGGCATAGGGCGAGGAGAAGATACAATGAGGAGCATGGCCTGCAGCCTCCGCCGACGACTAGTCAAGAAAGTGGGGTAAGTTGGTGGACTACGCATGTTTAGCATATATTTTAAATTCTGGACTCTTCAGCAGGGTCTTCTTATCTAGAAAATATCTTTGTGAATTGCATTGCAATTTAATGAGGATTCAAATTAGTGCAATGTATTCTAGTGATCGTGAGCAGTGGTGGCCCAGTGGTAACGGCTGTGACTTACGTGTTGTAGGTTCGTACCCCGACAGGCGCTTTACTTTGTGTACATTGTAAATTATTTCATCACCACTGCTCTGAGGACGGTGAAAGAAAAACAACAACAAAAAATGTAAAATCTACCAACCCGCACTGGGCCCGCGTGATCCACCACGCGGGTCCAGTGCTCACGGCTTACGGCTCACTCCCTCTCACAAAGAGGAAGCCTGTGTTCCAGTCCCAGCAGTGGGAACATTATAGGCTGATTATGCTAAACATAACTGGCGAAATGTGGGTGTACTATTAGTTACACCTCTGCCTTTCATCGGCAAACGGGGTTATGTAGTGTTATTCTAGATATCCAACAGTACCTTGGACATTTCCGTCAGCATTTCATTACCCCCTCTTGGTCATTATAGACTTCTGGGAAGAGCTGTTTGAACTTACGTACATCAGATGCCAGGAATTGAATAACAAATTTAGATCTTAAATTATAAACAGAATCTAATCTAGCTCCTTAAGAGGACCCGAAAAATATTATTCTACACTATTCAGAGCAGGAATCCGCTGGATGTCAAAAGCACAGAACTGGTCTAAGTGGCGGTGCTTGGGGGCCTATGTCCAGCAGTGGGCGTCTTTTGGCTGCAATGATGATGATGATGATTCAGCACAGAATCTACATTGTTTTTCGTGAACGGGCGAGGCTGGTCATCTCTTAACTGCCAGGGCTTATTTTTAATCATTTTTTTACATTATTTTTACATTGTTCTCACATATTGAAGCAACAAGAATAATGTACCCAGGATTTAGTAATATCTTGATTTAAAAGAGTGTCCTTGGAGTTTCTTGCCCGTTCTTGTCCTTAGAGATCTACGTTTTGGAATGGGCAACAAGCTTCAAATTTTTTGACTAACTAACCGACTCTTTGACAATTCGAAAGTGCCTGTAAATGGTTTAATTGAAATAAATGCTTTGAATTTGAGTTCGAGTAGAATAGAATAGAATAGTCTTTATTATGTACACCATATAAATTACATAAATATAGAAATTATACAAAGGGTGACACAATGATAGATAGATATACTCTTTGATGATGAACTGGTACCGCCAAAAGATTAGAAGATAATATAGTTTCTTTCGTCAATACTTTGCACAAGGCCTGCTTCTGCCAATTGATACTATGTAAAAAAAGCACTTCTTGTTTCTTGGCAAACAAAACAAAAAAAAAGAAAATCATTTCAGCAATAATTACTCACCGTGTCGGACATATTTGAGTATCCATCATTGTACATGCGCAAGCGCGTACTATCTCTAGTACTATTAGATAATCGTACTGCGGCCCACGCGGTTTAAAATTAGTAGCAGTCAATTATACTGGTCACAAACACACAAACAGTGCTGTAAATATAAATGAAATAATGTTCAAGATGGATAGATTTGAGCTGTTGATGCTGAACAGGGAAATGTGGTAATGCAGTTGTAGCGGTATCTACAACGCCACATGCGAACAACGTGTCATACTAACGTCACGCAAATCCTGCATCTCGCAAACAGAGTTTACCGTGCAATTAGCATAGATACAATTTCCCAACATGAATCGTTGGGCAATTGCCCGCCAGACACAACACCCGTCTGATTGGAGGATCCTCCTTTTTCTATGGAGGATGAGTGAACTTTACACCCTGTTCCTCATACCTCTAAACAGTCATCTTCATGTGCCTAACCTTTTCCCAACTATGTATGTTGGGGTCGGGTTCTAGTCTTAACCAAATGCAGCTGAATACCAGGTTTTTTAATGAATCGACTGCCTCTCAGATCTCCACGACCCAGTTACTGGGTAACACGATAAGTACCACTTGGTAAGACTGGTTGTCATACTTTTGGGCTTCTGACTACCCGTAACAACTGTCAAAGATCCATAATGAATGAACATTGATCACCGCGCTTGATAACTGCGTAGTGGTGATTTAAGATCTAAAAGCAAGAAGTTTTACTTTGCCAATCTGACAGAGCCTAGAATTTGGTTTTAGAAATTGCAGGAAAGGAAGGTCCTTTTCCTGATTTGGCTTTCAGTCTAACTAACCAGATGTATATGAATGATCGTTTAAAAACCGACCACTAATCAAATTACATCTTTCCCTTCTCGAATACATCGATTGCTACTACACAAATTTCTAGAAGGTACAAACAAACTAAGATAAATTCTCATCATCTGCCTGGCCTTTTCCAAACTACGTTGGAGTAAGCTTACAGTCCAACCGGATGCAGCTGAGGACCAGTATTTCACATGGAGCGACTGCCTATCTGAAAACCTTTACTTAGACTGGCTGTCACGGGCTTCTGACGACCCGTAACGACGGTTAAAGATTCAACATTACACCGGGACGTTGGTCCCGGCTGTCATTCTTGAGGCTTAACGTGCCTTCCGAGGCACGGGGGGGTTTCGATATGTGATGATGGTCACCCATCCACGGACCAACCGCGGCAAGCGTAGCTTAACCTGATCGATCGAACCGTGCGGCTGTTATTACTTATCTCCGAGCCTCTAAGATATCCAAAATGGAAGCCTACAATCAGTATTTTTTGTTGAACGCCATTCAGTAATTCTATATCCTTTAGACGCCACTTTTGACATTGCTTAATGGATTTCTGTTATGTGATACTTGTCAGCCATCTTGAATCGTCAATATATTGTGTACGCCTCTTGGGGCGGGAAATGATTCTAGAAAGTCCATGTATCCACAAAAAGTCCGTACAAAAAGTTGCTTAAAAATGGGATAAAAAATGGCATCTGCCGTATGTTGCAAAATAGGGCGCCAAGTTGAAAACATCGCTTACATACTTAAATACATAAAGTCACACCTTTTTCCTATGGAGTAGGCAGAAACATTAATTTCAGAAATAAGGTTCTACAGACTATTTTATAATATTTTATAATCTAGTAGGGGCTTATGACCTGTGGCTAAGTAATAACAGCCGCACGAGTCGATCGATTAGGTTAAGTTACGCTTGCCGCGGTTGGTCCGTGGATGGGTGACCATCTTCACATACCAAGACCACTCCGTGACTCGGAAAGCATGTTAAGCCGTTGGTCCCGGCTGTCATTCGTGGATCTTTGACAGTCGTTACGGGTCATCAGGAGCCCGAAAGTCTGACAACCAGGTTTACCAAGGGGTATCGTATTACCCAGTAACTGGGTTGTGGAGGTCAGATAGGCTCCATTTAAAATACTGGTATTCAGCTGCATCCGGTTAGACTGGAAGCCGACCCCAACATAGTTGGGAAAACGCTAGGCAGATGATGATGAGACTATGGTATGATAGCTACCGCATTGTATAGATGTTGAGAAATGATTTACAGGGTTTAAAGAGTAAGCCCAGGGTCGTTCACGGACGATTTTTTCCTGCGGCGATTATTTTGCGTGCACTGGATTTTCAACGCACTGATCAACACCGAGAGTTGAAAATCCAGCGCGATAAAATGCCGCCACGATATTTTTAGGTCCTTGCGTACGTAGGCTTATATAGAAAAGATACTATCGTCGCGTAGAGCGCAGAAAATAGGACCAAAAAAAATTGGTCCCAAAAAACGCAACACGTCTTGGTCCTGTTCCAGTTTTACTAAGTTAAGCATACGGCAATCACTTAAAACCGGATGTTATTTCAGGCGCTTTACTTTTGTAAATTATTTCATCATCTCAAAACGGTGAAGGAAAACATCGTGAGGAAACCGGAGATCCAAAAATTCGAAGATATGTGACATCTACCAACCCGCACTGGGACCGCGTGGTGGATTACGGGCCACTTTCTCTCACAGAGAGGAGTCCTGTGGCCCAGCAGTACGAACATAATAGGCTGATTATGTACAATATTATTCCTACGTATTACAATGCACTTAGCCCGACATCCAGAGCCGATTATCCGAATGAAAGGATGATTCATTAAAAACATCTACGAGTATAAAGGCTACTCTAAATCTGTCCGTTCTTATAATGAAAAATGATTTCATATGAATTACGTAGTGATATTAAGATGCAAGTTATAGCGTTTTTATAAGCGAGAGCGATTTCTTGTAAAATAACTTCACAAAGGGTCCTTAGATCCATTTTATTCAGAAGACCATTTTAAGAGGAACTTTAGCACACATTGTGTTTTCCTGGAAGTGAGTGCGTTCTTGGGTAAGCCTAAGAACTCTCAAATGCTGCTCAATGTTGTTGTTAAGGCATGAGACTTGTTTTGTCGCTATAAAGATAATGCAGAGACAGAAATACTTTAAGACTGCCTGAAGTTACTTGATTTTTACAATCCGACCGGTAGTTCCAGAGATTAGAGCGTTCAAACAAACAGAAACACAAACTCTTCAGCTTTATTATAAGTATACATATAAATATCACATATTTTATTTCTTTCTTTTCTTTACCGCTACTACAGAAACTTGAATACTGAGAAAATAATATATAGTCTCTCTACCAACACCTTGTAAATCGCTCATACCTTACCCCACACGCACCCAGTACACAGCAGGAAGCTCGCGACGATGTGGGAACAATGATTTAGCATTGACTCATCGTCTGAACTGTTAATTAATTAGTTTATTTTACAAGTTATCTCAGTAATGCGGATGCTAAGGATTGAGCGGGCTTTGTGTGTGTGGAGTAGTTTATTGAATGGTTGCAGTACGCGTAGCATAACGACGGATACACGGGTTTTGTCGACGTTAGAATAGACAAAATTATTGACAGATTTTTAAATAAATCTAGATCAATTAACAGATTTCTAAAGAAAAGACAATATTCTTTCTGTGTTCATGCTACGCGTGCAGTACGTACAGTTTTGTGCAGTAAGCCACTTCATTATTTCTTCTTCCCAGCGAAAGCGCTAGGAAGTGTTGAAGGGCGGCCGTTTTGGGGGACTGCCTTATGTAATTATCACGACTAATAATTTTGATGTTCAAGGAGTGCTGATTCCTAGTTTGAGTAAATGACTTTTGATTTTGTCGCTTTTTCATGATAAGCTTATAATCTGAGACACAGCTCACACAGCACAGGCCACCTCTCTGTGAAAGGGAATGAGCTACTACACCTAACCAAATCATAATTTTCACCTTTTTCTTACTGTGTTACGAGTATGTTAGAAAGGAAGACTGCTGGGGAGTTTGTTGCGCCACTTCTTCTTCTTCTTAGCACTAGGAAGTGGTGAAGTGCGGACGTTTTGGAGGACTGTCTTTTATATTTTTGACGTTCGAAAAGTGCTGATTCACTGCCTAATTTGAATAAATGACTTTTGATTTTGCAGACTTAAGGTTTTGAAAACCAGTCTACAATCAATTGTAGCGTAAGGTAATTTATAAGCCGAAGATCATTGCCAAAGCGTTGCGCCTCCAAAGTACCGTTCCCCAGCACAATGGTCCTTAGGTCCGTTGGTAACTGTTCTCGGGTAATTAATAATGCATCGGTTTAATAAGAATGTTGGACCGCAGCCACGTTCATTAGGACTTGGGACGCGCTGGTACTTTCACATTCCCTCACAGGGTGGAGTTGATTAAGTTTGTGTTTGAGTTTGTGGATTTTCTTTAAGGACGGTAGTACTCCGCTGACGTATGGCAAAATTTTCAGATTGCGTGCGTGAGATAGATGTAACGAGGTTCAACCCGCGACTTCGTCCGCGTAATATTTCTTGTTACCGCGACCTGCACCCTATTTCACACACACAGACGCTGCACACTACTAATCACAATCTGAATCATTTTGAAGGATATTACTAATCCATTGCTTCATATGTTCGGAAAATTTGTATGCTCAACAACGTGAATAACGCATTGAATGTTGTTGAACTGTCAAGAATGAAACCCATTGCTACTGATAGTGTTTTACGCAATTACCACGCGGGTGGGTCGGTAGATAGGACACTTTCTGCCTTCGTGGACAAAAGCTAAAGCAGAAATGTTAAAATATTTTTTTTACATTAGTGTTAACTGTACCAATAAACTCACCCGCACACACACGCGACTTACAATAATCTCAATTACACTCGACAAACTTTCGACATCTCGCAGTGTGACAAATATGGTCCAGCGCACACTCGCGTCTATTGTTAATGTGACGATTATGGTCCACACAGACTGTTATGGAGAGTAGTGGTAGATAGGCAACAAAGGGGTGAAACCAGGTGGTTTGGTTATGGTCAATTTGGACATAAGTTGTGCATTAAGTATAGCGATTTAAGGACTATGAATTTGTATGTTTGCTTTGCGTGCATTTTAAGTATTATAGTACTATTTCTCAACATAGGAGGTCCGTGTTTCGACTCCCTGGTCGGGGTGTTAGTGGGTTTATCTATCCGGAATTTCTCAGTAGCAGCTCGAAGTCTGGATCTGTGCCCGATTGATGACAAGAGATTCGTCCCATATTTTTCTTCTTCTTATTCGTAGCACTGTGCACGTGTGCCTCCCTTTTCATCTATGTTGAGGTCGGCTTCCATTCTAACCGGATGCAGCTGAATACCAGTATTTTACATGAAGCGATTGCCTATCTGACCTCCACAACCCAGTGACAGGGTTCTACGATACCCCTTGATAAGACTGGTTGTTAGACTTTCGGGATTCTGACCACCCGATTTCTGAGGGGCAATTCTCGTAATTTAAGTACGTTCACAGTGTGAGCTGGTATTCCCGTAATTTAAAACGTTCAAAATCTAGTCGCAGTCTCATCTCGGCGACAAACAAATGTCAAAATCTTGTTAAAATGTAGGGAAATTAGATATATTTTCGACAGATTGAGACATAGATTAGACTGTGAACGTTCTTAAAATTACGGGAATTACCCCTCTGATCTCAGTCTCAGTCTGTCAAAAATACCTCTAATTTCCCTACATTTTCGACAAGTTTTTGACATTGATTGTCGCTGAGATGAGATTGCGACTGGATTTTGAACGTTTTTAATTACGAGAATTTTATTGGCCTTCTGATTGTCTTTCATAAAAGTAGCTAAAAAACCTCAAATTCTTTAACGAAAAATGAGATGTCCACTTCTAATGTACAACTGAACAATAATCGCAATCACAAAGCTTTCTCGTCTGTCGCAACGCACAGATATGGCACACACTTGCGACTTATTGTTGCGCTGACGGATATGGTGTGTGTCTACACTCAGTTAGACCGGTCTCATGCCAGGTGGTTCAAAAGTATGTGATAAAGTAGGTAGACTATGTGGTTGGACTGCCTCGTTGGTCAAGCGCTACTGCTAAGCATGAGTTCGAGGGTTCTATTCCCTGGTCGGGCAATGTGTTATTGGGTTTTTGCATCTGGATTTTCTAAGTAGCCGCCCGGAGTCTGGATTTGTGTCCGGTTGATGGCAACAGGCTCGCCCCCTATTACGTGGGACTTGAACATACCTCTGCCTAACCCTTCGGGGAATACAGCTGCGATGTTATGTACAGTCACGAGCAACGTCACATGTCAGCAATGTCACATGTCAACACTTGGAAACTTTTATTAGCGATTTTTGCGTGAAATAATGAAAACAACAATGAAATACGGCACATTGCATAAACGTATGGGTTCGAAAATACTATGTTCGTAGCAACATAAAATTTCATTAAAAAATAAAGGAGTAAATCGCTTTTGAATAAAGCCAAGTGTATATACATATACTTATGCTCGTGACTGTATGTGGTTGGTGTTCGTTTCTGAGCTTTGGTAATGTTAATTTACAGGTCTTAAATACATACATATATGTCACCCTTTGAACACAAGGCTTTACGTGAATTCGTTCTCTACGATAATTTCAACAAAATAATCTAAATTTAGAAACCTTAGTGAAGAATGAATACCTCTAAATATTTCCTTAATAACAAACACAAAGTTCCGAATATAGATCAGTTCCAATAAGTGCTGTTAGTCAGTGTAATAATCTGTGAATTATTTCAAGTCGCGGTCGGTGACTAACTGCTGATTTTGTGCTTAAAGTTGGTGAACAATGGTGAGGTGGCCTCGGGGGCCCGGGCCTAATATGTAGTGTGGATATTTAGCAATAGAACTGGAGTATTTGAGAAGGAAAATGGTTCATGTGTACTTTTGGATGTCAGTGTACAAGGTCTTATGTATCAACGTAACTACGATCTGTAGTTCTGTACATACAGGCTGGCAGGGACTTCCGGTAGCTGGGATTTCAGAACGATTTTAAACCCTTTAGCGTAGACATTTATCGTTGGTTATATAAAAAAACAGCTGTTTCATATATAAGTGATCAAAATACCTACGACCTACGTGGTCAAAATTTATGGAATAGCATTTTTTTTTTAAATAATCTACGGTAAATGTCAACGCAGTTGGGTTCAGTATTATGTACTGTATCCATGATACCTAACAGTTTGCACGTCGATGTCCATGACACCTTTTAAGTTATAATAAAATAGTAACGAAATCAAAACTGTGTTTCTTTCTTTACTGCAAGTGAACGGGCACTTAGGACGCTCCACCAAGTGGGACAGCTTAGATTCTGCTATTGGGAACAGTTGGGAACTGTGTTCAACGGTTCACTAGAACGCGCACTGATATCTATCCATATAGCTACGAAACCAACGAATTATGATAGCTATCTAAATTAATTAATTAATTTAAAAGAGTGTCCATGGAGTTTGTTGCCCTTTCTTCTCCATAGGTACCTACTACGCTTTGGAATGGGCAACTAGCTTCATCTTTCTGACTGACCGACCCCTTGACAATTCAAAAGTGCCTATAATTGGTTTATTTGAAATAAATACTTTGAGTTTGAGTTTGATAATGCGTTTTAAACGTGCCAATAAAACTGTATGTTTCTTAAATCGGAGACTTAGTATGTCAGGAGACACAACTTCTCATAAATGTTAAAGTAGATTTAATTTGAAATTCTGATTTATGTCTACCTTTCAAACTGTCAAATGTAAAATAAAATAAATATTTAAACTGCATAACATACATTTTTAACGTTAACACAGGTTGAATGACGTGTTGATTGTTACATGCCTCATAAAGAAACACGTCCAAAATGGAATTTATTAATACATCCCGGGTCATTTATTAATATATCCTGCTGGTCTATTCTGTAGAAATCTCACTGTGAAAACTTAGGTGAAGTGAAATTGCAATCACCTGTCAATCCACACTGGAATTAACATTATTGTCAGCTCACTTCACCTACAGAATAGATCGGCTGATGCGGGAGATTGACAGCTCACTTCACCTAAAGTTTCACGGTGAGATTTATACAGAATAGATAGTATTGGCTGGCATCTAATGTTTTATACTAATGTACCACAAGGGTCAAATGCGCTAAAGAATGAACTGGATCGTCATCATTACGCGATTTACGACCTAAAATATTCGTTTAGGGTCCATATCAGAGCCAAGACCTCTTAATTTCTGGATCACCTGGGCTTATAGTCCAGAATCGCGAAAAACATTATTGTTCACACCATTATCTGCCTAGCCTTTCCCAGCTATGTTGGGGTCGGCTTCCAGACTCACCAGATGCAGCTGAATACCAGTATATCACATGGACGACTGCCTGTTGTGCTTATTTATACCATGTATGCGTGACACTATTCTGGTGAAAAACTGATCTGACCATCAAAAACTAATCTCCATCTTTTCTCTCTCTTCCACAGTACGGCAGCGATGAATTCGGGCACGATTCCCCATCGCGATACGCGTCCCCCAAGGGCGCTGGCGCCGGCGCCCCCTACCAGGAGGCGTACTACGCCGGCGGGGAGTGGGGCGCGCCCTACTACCAGCCGCCGCCGGCCTACCAGCACGACCCCTATGCTACGTCGCCAGGTAAGAAAGACTCCATACTACTTGCAGTAGGCTGACTTAATCCACTGGGACGGGACATCAACAATTTCGTAACGAGATCTAGACTACATCAAATAAACTATATTTTAAACTTATTGACGTTTGCTGATGAAACTCTAATAAAGAAGATTTAGATAATGAACTTACCTGCTAAATAATACCCACAATAGATGAAGATCAGCAACTTGAGGGGTTTGTGGCTAAGTAATAGCAGCCGTACGGGTCGGTCCATCAGGTTAAGCTACGCTTGCCGCGGTTGGTTCGTGGATGGGTGACCATCTTTACATACCAAGACTCCTCCGTGCCTCGGAAAGCAGGTTAAGCCGTTGGTCCCGGCTGTCATTCGTGGATTTGACAGCCGTTACGGACCGTGACAACCGCCAGTCTTACCAAGGGGTTTCCTATTACCCAGTAACTGGGTTGTGGAGGTCAGATAGGCAGTCGCTCCATGTAAAATACTCGTACTCAGCTGCATCCGGTCAGACTGGAAGCCGACCCCAACATAGTAAGGAAAACGCAAGCAGATGATGATATGAAGATCAGCAACTCGGAAGTCACCCACCCGCTGCTTCTGACTCAAGTATCGGAAAGTTGCATTTTGTGATAGTATAATGCCTTCGCAAAGATAGCTACGAATAATAAACGAGAAACAAAGCTTATTCAAGATTTAGGAAAGCAGATGAGGCTCGTTGCTTGAAACCCGAAGGACTAATAATAAGCCAAATTCCTATTGCACCAACTCCCGTTTTGCGAAAGCTTTATCTGTTACCTTTCATGTTGTTATTATTGCGATTTAACACCGGATAGCTCAAACCAAGCCCGAGGTTTACAGAAACCACATCCATGTTCAGTCTCTTCTACCACATCTAACCTTCCCTCCCCAATGTTCCAGGTATAGCGGGCGCTCCGGTGGGCGAGGCGGGGGGCGGCGGGGCGGAGCTCCCCTTGCCGCCGATGTCCTCGTTCAGAGCCGCGGCGCCGCACCACTCGCCCACAGACCCCATGCTGGTCGCCAAACCGCCGTTACAACCTGTAAGTATACTGCTTTTCTTTAACTCATTAATTCAAGTAAGTATCCTGGTATCTTTTGGGGCTAAAGTTAGCTTTTTAGATCAAATCTGTTCTAGATCTGCTTAATTCGATAAACTAGCTGCAAAAACAGTTGATGTCTTCTGTGAAAATCAAGGATCTGTCCAACAAGGCAGGTTTACAGATGTTTGATTACTTTAAACTTTCAGAGTGATTATTTCTAACATCTAAGCTGAAGAAGAATACAAGATGTAAGCAAGTTCAAAAAATATGGATGTCACGTGATCAACTTTGAACGTTAATATCTCGGAAACGTGCTATTATATTTTCCGTTTGCATTGATGTCAGCTATCGATTGATATAGGTTTGATGCATGGACGCCATTTCGAAAAAAAAAAACAAAATGGCGCGACAGTAGGTAGGTATGCTAGGGTCCATATAAAAATATTTCTATTTCAATATATCTGGGCAGTGTCAGAAAAAGCTCCTGAAACTGAGTTGCGTTTTAAGAATTCAGCTGTAAATCTGCGATACATCTTTCGAGCTCAACACAAGCAACACCTAAGCAATCTTGAAAAGGACTTGAGTCATGCATCTTGCTTCAGTCTCTCATTGAAATAGATGCCAACTGGTTCTTCCCATGTTCAAATTCGTCACTCCTGCTCCCACAGATGTACGGCGGCTCAGCCAGCACGCCGGGCGTGGTGGCGGCCGAGGCCGGCAGCCTGTCGTCGTACGGCTCGTCGCCCTCCACGCCGGTGCACTCGCCGCCGCCGCTGCACGCGCGCCTCTACCCGCCGCTCAAGCACCACCACCACAACGCGCAGGTAAGAGCAAAACGGAGACAGGTGGTAGTTCTAGGACACAAAAAGGGTAGGAGTAGGACGGAGCTGGTGGGTCTACTTTAACCTTGTGGCAACGAGCTACATGCCCAACCGACACGCGTCTTGCGGCAGCGACTGCGAAGGTAACAATTGAAAGAAGTTGTTTAGAGCGTGCCACGAGTCACCGCGTCGCGACTTGTGGAGCGACGGTGCGAAGGAACCAAGGGACACGTGCTCGTTTTCCTGGACGCAAGTCGCTTCGCCCGAGGCCGTGAATAGGACCTAAAACACAGGGTACATTGTAGGGATAGATTATGGAGATCGTGGCTGATATCGACTACGGAGGAGATGTTATAGTGCGCAGGTGTGTGTGCATACACAGGAGGTGCCTCTCAGGAGGTACTCTCAATGTGCAATAGTATGGCAGTCAGCGGTGGAATGGTCAGGTAGGCAAGTAAGAAGCCATGGATCTCCAAAAGTAGAGTAGGCCTTCAGGATATTTGGAGAGATGATGTGAGCAACTGGAACTGGCCCCGAGTTGCACTTTTTCTTCAAGAACCTCAGAAAATACATATCATCTATCCATCTACTCTATTCTCAATGAACCTGTTTATGGCAATAAGGACTTTTATTGTTGCTTTTGTTGTGATGCCTATGACATGTGATTTAACTTGCTGGCTCGAAATACTTTAGGCCTCCTTCCAGATAGTAACTAAGCACTACAACTAATGCACCTCCCCCACCCTTCCAGCCATCAAACTGGGTGTCGTCGGGCGTGTCGTCGCCGCCGTCCGCGAGCACGCCGCACGCGCTGGCGCCGGCGCCCGTGCTGCCCAACGGGCACCACGCGCCCATGGCGGTGTTCCAGGGCAACAACATGGTGAGTGGCAGGCCGGCCTGGCTGGGCTGCTGGCGTGGTTGGAGTGGGTGTGGCTTGTGGTGGGGATGTGACTTTAACGGATTTACATGTTATGTTTAGTGGCCAAAAAAAGTTATTTGATCTTTTTTTTAAGTTTTCTGTGTGATTAGGTGAGATAGATTTATTCAGTGTCACTCTTAGGGTCTATAGATACTAGTAGAGCATTTTGAAAATAGTAGCTGAAATGAAAATTTCGAAAGAAGCTGTCCAAATCTTTAAAGAAAGAAAGAAAAAGTATTTATTGCGACTCGTACAGGAAGATCACAAACTAACTACAGTCAAAAATAAAAAACCAAATTATATATTTTTTTAAAGTAACAAAAAGAAAAATGAAACTAAAAGTCCTATACGAGGCCAAAAGGCTCTTATCTCAACATTGTCATAATTAGCCTATAATGTTCCCACTGCTGGGACACAGGCCCCCTCTCTTCCGACTCCGGACCCAGGTTGGCCGAAGCAAGGAAAACCTGTTCAGGTGAAGATTCATAGACGACTCCGCCTTGAAGTGTAAATGTGGTGCTATTCCACAAACGATGGTACACTTAAAATCGTGTCCTGTGTGTCCTGCCAGCTGCACGTTACAGGAACCGATGGACGCTGGTGATGGCGCCAAACAAGTAGCCGAATTCTGGACCGAGTCCATTTAGATTGCTATCGACACGCTAAGACGAAGTAGAAATGATAGTATTATAGACTATTCAGTAATAAATGTAGCGTATGTATCGTGGGTGTAGTATAGTAGAATATTTGATTCCCACATACTGGGATTATAGACAATCTCTAAACTGTAGTAAGAATCTAGTCCATCATAGCTAAAGTCCACATCACCACCACAAAGTCTCCTCACAATGTAAATACAACGTCTGGATCCAAACTAATTTGATACATTTGCTTGTACAATGTTTAGCCAGCATTTTACACTAGCCCCGCGAAAACGATGGAGCTGAAGGAAGTACGACAAGTATTATATCTTAGTTATGAAGCTTATGGACATTGCAATGTGACCCTTATTTGCATTGGGAAGGCATCAGTACCCTTAGGCAAAAGCTGAACAGCGCTGAATAAGTGTGGGTAGTCCCTTAATGTTTGTTCCAAAAGTATCTGACAAAAATGTAAACAAATGCATCAGAAAACGTACCTGTGGATGCCAATTTGTACTGACACTTGGCCCAGGTCCGCACGGGCGATTTTTTCCGTGGCGATTTTTTTTCGTCATGAAAAACTGTCATTTTCTCCAATATTTGATATTAATGTGTCAAAAAACGCTCTGTATTTGGACATTACGGCCGCATGTGGCGGCCACCGCTCTCATAGGAAACCGTAGCCTAAGCCCACAGTCGCAAGGACGTAAAAATATCGCGGCGGGATTTTATCGCGCACTGGATCTTCAACTCTCGATGTTGAGCCGAGCGTCGAGAATCTAACAAAGTGCATCCCAGAAACACAGTGTTGGATTTTCAAATCTCGGCGCTAAGCAGAGCGTTGAAAAATACAGTGTGCGAAATAAAATCGCCAAGCGAACGTGGGCTTACAACGAATTGTGTGAAAGACTTGTAAACAATTTGACTCTAAACTATAGGCCGACCGCTTAACTGAGATGTTGCCTGAGGTGCGGCAGCGCGGTGCGGGAGGGGTGATAGTTGTCACAAGTTGACGAATGACTCTCGCATCACGTCACCACACCCCTCCCGCACCGCGCTGCTACCTCAGGCAACGCGAGAGTTAAGCGGTTGGTCTATAGATTTGGTTGGTTCCATTATTCATATATCTTTATATAATTAAGATATTATATTGAGAGGTATTGCAGATTGGATCAATTGGAATGTCTGTAAGCTTACAAAGCAAATGTTGAAAATTAGTAATTTAGTTTAATTGGGAGATAGTCCATATTATTACGAAAATATTTTATATTCTAAGCATGTCCCCTTTCCGCATGGATGTGCTTAACTAATTTTACGATTTTCCCAATAATTTTGATATTTGAATTGTTTTTCTTTATTTTTTTTTTTCGATGAATAATTGATGCTTTGGATTTTCTTTTCTTTTTGTGTTCTGAATTAATATTTATTCGAAATGTTATACGAACTTTATGGATAATGTGAATATTAATACATTAAATAGAGCTTTTACAAATTCAATATTGTTAATTAAATATTTTAAAACAGATTAAATTATAAATTAGAAAGGCAAATTAAAAAAAAAAAATCAGTAATGTTGCAATAATTGGGGTTGGCAGCTCAAAAAAAGTAAAAATCTGTTGCCAACCGAATAAATTATAATAATGACAGTACATTAATAAAGTTCGTATTACAATTTCTGTGTACATTTTTTGTGTTATATGTTGTGTTTAATAAGCGAGAAGTGAGGACTCGTGCCATAGACTTTACTTTATGTTTTTAGTACTAGTGATGTGTAGTTTGGTAGTTTTAATTAAAAAAAAAATGTTGCAATGGTAGATTTTTGTCCATTGGCTGATGAATGAATAGTTTTTAACTTTTAGAGACATCAATGCAATACGGTTTGTTAATATGATCATTTGTTTGAGTTTTTTTTTTCAATCTATCTAAATCGCTATTATGTTGAAATAAAATAAACAAGTATAAACACAACTGCATATTCTCAGTTCATTTTCGAATATAAGAAAAACAGCAACTTTCCGGGCTACAAATCTGTTCCTCATGTTTCTCTTCATAACTGTTTGTTTCCGTAATATAAATAATATATTTTCATATTGTCATTAACCGCGTCATTCAAAGCGGTAACTTAAAACGCATCTTTTAATACCGTAAACAACGGCTTTCCGTTTCGTAAATCGCGCCCTCCAATGCTGTGCTGTAAAACGCATCTTTCCACGTCACAAAAACGTCGTTCCACGTCACAAACTCGTCGGTCCACGTTACCAACGCGTCTTTCCACGTCACAAACGCGTCTTTCCACGCCACAAACTCGTCGTTCCACGTCACAAACGCGTCTTTCCACGTCGCAAACGCGTCTTTCCACATCACAAACGCGTCTTTCCACGCCACAAACTCGTCGTTCCACGTCACAAACGCGTCTTTCCACGTCGCAAACGCGTCTTTACACATCACAAACGCGTCTTTCCACGTCACAAACGCGTCTTTCCACCCATAATCGCATCTCCCCCCACCCCTCTCACGTCTATGCGCGTCCCCGCTGCTCGCTGTAACGCTCGCTTGGTTAGGGTGCTCCGGCCGAGCAGCGCCAGCTCGACGAGGCCATGGTGTTCCTGAGGGATCACTCCGACTGTGTGAGTATGACGACACTTTGTATTGGGGGTTGTATGCTGTTTATATTATGTTGGAAGAAAGCTATCGTCGACCACATCATCGCTTACCGTCAGATAGTGGTCTAACGAAAGCCTATCAACAATTAATAAATATACAGCGGCCAGGACAACGGCGCGCAACCTGTTACCGATGTCGATGTTCCTATGCCTGTATGATTGACAATGATAGGAAATTTGAGAGTTTCTCAAGTCACTTTTGTTGAGTTTAAATTTTATCAATGGGATTCATTTAAAAGTTCCCGAAATTGAAAATTGCTTGGACAAATCAAACATTGCATTGAACCTTTTTAATATATTGTACAGCATATAAACTCCAGGTTTTTTTGTATATTAATAATGTTTAGTGTTATTGTCCACTTAAAAAAAAAACAATTAAGGCTGACTCTTCAATAGTCCGGTAACATTTATCTAAAGAAATATGTGACAGTTTGACATGTTTTCCATACAGAAGCTGTCAAACGGTAATATTTATTCCTCAGAATTTATAAGACAATTAAAAAAACAACCCAATTCAAAAAAAAAAAAATACGATTTTTTCTCTTACCAAAATACACAGCCACTCACTTGTGGAGGGAGTTGCCTTATCTTTTGTGAAAGAATATATGATGACGGTAACACTAGGTATTATATTGTAAATATGTATGTATGTATATAGACGTTATGTGGCATGGTTTTAAGCTGTTTGTTCTTTTATTTGCGTTTGTTTGTGATCCTTTTGTTCTTAATTCTATATTACGTCCTCCAGTTCGGTCGTCGAAAGAATGCGATCCCAACACCTGTCAGTGCGACAATTCTAGGAGCTTATAAAGATCAAATTCGCAAAACACGTACTCGTTTTTTTATGAAACTGACACTTTAAGTACGCATTCTCTCGACGGATGCACTGTAATTAATAAATCTTTACAAAATTTTGTAAAATTCGTACAAAAATAATTCTTCTGAAAGTATAAATGGTTCTAAAAATGTCAAGGACTAATAATTTCTTGAACTTCACGGGGTCTATCTTTTAATCCCTTATCTAATTCCAATCATTGCAACTTTCTTAGATAACAACTGGTATCTTAAAGCTTGCTATACTATTGTCCGTTTTCAATAACACTAGACGTTAGCGACACTGCACACGTGACGGGTCTCGCAGTCTGATTGCGTAACACGCCATCAGTCTCAATCTGAATGATTTTGAACGATATTGCTAATCCATTAAATTTAATATAAATATATTTATCTCCCAAAAATACAGATAATTGTACTTTAAGCTTACAATTTTTGAATTTATGAATCCATTGCTTCATATGTTCCAATATTTGTCTGCTCAACAACGTACATAACGCAATGAATGCTGTTGAACTGTCAAAATGGTAGCCATTGCTCCTGTTAATGAGTTACGTACGTGGTGCCGGTGTTGCCGTGTTAGTGCAAACGGGCTCTAGGCTTTCATAGATACGTTTTAAAGATATATTGAGTAACGTATCCGTGGCGCAGGGCGCGCGCATGGAGGAGCGCCTGGACGACGCCATCAACGTGCTGCGCAACCACGCGGAGGCGCCCGAGCTGTACCCGCAGGACCTGCACCACGCGCACCAGGCGCCGCCCGGTGAGCACGGACTTTCTTTTGGGACTGGCAACTCACGGTTCAACCTAGAAGGCTGTCGTCTGCTTAACCGGACTCGCCTGTAGGTGCCTCAATAAATTAAGGCCTCCAGACAGGGCTTCAAATCTCAAAAGCTAAAGGACTACACGCTAAGGGCACCCCCTGTGGGGTACGGAGCTCGGCTTAGGGCGTCACTGGGAGAGAGCAGCGAGGGACAGGCTGGAGCGGTATTATGTACCTTATCTAGTTCAACAGCTAGCCTTTATTTCGATCCCCATTTACAAACATTTGGCCATTGACACCCGCGAAATCAGGTACTACATATTAACAAAGGTTAGGCAATGCAGAGGGTCTGGTATAAATACTAAATTGTCAAGGAACTCACCCTAAAGGGGTACATAATGTCTTAAGGGTCAGGGAATAGCTCCTGCTAGCTGAGCAAGCGGTTGTTCAAATGGTCGAGTGTTCTTAGAAAATTAGTGCTGTTCCATGATTTTAGTGATGTTCTTAACAACTTACTAATTGTGTGATATTTACCATCTCCTGACTATATACCGTTAAGAACCCTGACAACGCTACATACAAGAATTTCTCAGTAGCTGCCCGGAGTCTGGATTAGTGTGCGCTTGATAGCAAAAGATTCGTCCACTTGTTTTGTGATTGAAACGTAACTGTTGAAACCCTTTGGCTGTGCGTATAATAAATGTGGAGGAGAAGCGCTGAGTCCGACAGGTCGGGATATCAACCAAGTGTGGAAAAGAAGTGTTTAAACATAATTGATGTTGTTTACATATGTGATTACTAATGAAAGCTCTGTCGCGCCCAGCGCCGCGCCTGAGCGGCGCCGGCCCGCTGTCGGCGCTGCACGCCGAGCCGCCCATCAAGATGGAGCGCCACGTCCTGCCCAACACCAGTCAGTATTCCACTCGCACTTGTTATTTAACACATACATACATTATCAGCCTTTTCAGGGGCTTGTGGCTAAGTAATAACAGCCGCACGGATCGATCGATCAGGTTAAGCTACGCTTGCCGCGGTTGGTCCGTGGATGGGTGACCATCTTCACATACCAAGACCCCTCCGTGCCTCGGAAAGCACGTTAAGCCGTTGGTCCCGGCTGTCATTCGTGGATCTTTGACAGTCGTTACGGGTCGTCAGTAGCCCGAAAGTCTGACAACCAGTCTTACCAAGGGGTATCGTATTACCCAGTAACTGGGTTGTGAAGGTCAGACAGGCAGTCGCTCCATGTAAAATACTGGTATTCAGCTGCATCCGGTTAGACTGGAAGCCGACCCCAACGTAGTTGGGAAAAGGCTCGGCAGATGATGACATACATTATCAGCCTATAATATATTTTTTTTATTATTTTTTTATTTTATTTATTTATTTATAATCTTAAAGATTGTGGCTGACAGGGTGTCATCGCCGCTGTGGAGGCCCCTTATGGAAACAGTCATTTAATTATAATTTTGGTATTTACAGCTTAATTTTGATTCTTATTTTCATTTTAATCTTTCATTATCATTTTAATATTCATTTTAATTTTTATTTTTATTTCGGTTTGTGTAATATTGTTATGCATGATGTGATTAACCTATGGATCCTTGATATCTGAATTAAAATTATTTTATTTTTTATTTTATTTATTTATTCATAATATTTCCACTACTGGGACATAAGCCTTCTCTCTGTGAGAGGAAGTTGAGTGTAATCCACCACGCGGGCTGGAAGATGTTACATGTCTTCGAATTTTTAGTTCTAGGACATACCGATTTCCTCACGATGTTTTCCTTCACCGTTTTGAGAGCCTGTCTGGGTTCGAACCTATGACCTCGTTAATAATTTAATACCGTTAGTTTTCAACTGCATGTATTGCATGGACTGCTCCGTTGGTTTCGCGGTCTCAAACGCGACTGCTGAGCCTGAGGTCCTGGGTTCGATTCCCAGGTCGGGCAAAGTGTTATTGGGTTTTTTCCATTAGGAATTTCTCAGTAGAAGCCCGGAGTTAGGGACTTGGCGGTGTGATACCCGCGTGCCTCACGCGCACGTTAAGGCCTTGGTCCTGCGCCTGATCTCTCTCCGGGAGTGTTAGAGAAGAGAGCGCGGAGGACTATGAGAGTGAAGGGAAGAGAGAGTGCACCTGCGTCTGCGCACACACGCCTGCACTATAATATCTCCCGCGCCGATGGCTAGTCTCCGTTGAGATTGGTCGTCATAGCTGAAATACGGTCTGGAGGACTATTGCCCGATATAAACGTTTTACCTATCTATCTCACTCATGATCTGTTTGTATTTCCAGAGAAACGCAAAGAACCCCCGGACTCAGGCGTGGAATCAAAGCCGTCCTCGTCTGGCTCGGCCGACGCGCTCGCCAACAAGCCGCCCAACTCCAAGCGCTCCAGGCGATAGTGAGTCTTATTGCTGTGTTATTAAATCCTTCATTTGTCTATACTTTTGAGGAGGTAAGTACGAAAGTGGCTTAACTGTAGTCGACTTTAAAAGGAAAATAATTTTACTTAAAAACCTTTAAATAAATCGAGACGCCTTTGATGTATGATTTGTCGCCATTATATTAATATATCGGCCATAATATGCTCAGTTGTTTAATTGAAATCAAAACTATACTTAAGCTACTTTTGCACTTAAAAGTTGAAATCAATCACAATATGATTTTATCAATATACGGATAGATAGACTTTCCTTTCTACCTATTAAATTCCCTTAAGGCTAGCGTCAGGGTAGCCCGCGAAATTCAAATTTTCTTACGTTTTTCAGCACCGTAATTGCGTAACAGAATCTGAATAATTTTGGAGCATTTTGTTAATCCATTGCTTCATATGATCGGAAAATTTATCCGTTCGACAACGTAAATAACGCAATGAGTGTTGTTGAACTGTCAAAATGAAAACCATTGCTACTAGTAGATAGTGTGTTACGCAATTACCCCGCTGGTTGTATATTGATCTAAATATGATTCGCGGCCGTAACAAATATTTATAAAATTATAATCATAAAAATCATCAATATTCAATACATCTCTCTAAGTTCATATTGCATGAAATAGTCATTCAAGAAATGACTATTTCATGCAATCATGACATTTGAGACCAATTCAAGCTCAAGCAGTTGTATTGCTGATTCTAACGATTGTAATATTGTAAATCATATTTGTTACACTCGCGAATCATATTGTAATCAACATACAACCTGAAACTGTCCTGCAAATTGAAAAAAACGTAAGGAAATTTCAATTTCGCGCGCTACTGACGCTTTCTCCTTTATCGACTGCCTTCTCAAAACTGTCATTTAAAAATTCAACGTTCAATTAGTCGATTCAATCCACACCGCACATCCCAGTTTTAATTGGCATAATAAGTGATTGCTCCCAAAGCTCCAGCAACCCCGCCATGCCGAGCTGCTCGTCGGCCGACGAGGACGACCTCGACCCCGACACCAAGGCGGCGCGCGAGAGAGAGAGGCGGCAGGCCAACAATGTTAGAGAGAGGTGCGCAGGACGGGCTCAGGGAACTGGCTTGTCAGTTTATATGGGAGCTTAGCCTTCTGGGGTGACCCTTGATGTCTTTGGCTTACGTGATAAAAAGGAAGTCATACGTTCCACTCTATAGAAAGGGAAAAATTGTCGGAAAAAGGCTCGGCAGATGATGGCATCTGCCTAGCTTTTTTCCAACTATTTTTGGGGTCGGCTTCCAGTCTAACGGACATCCCGTTAGACTGGAAGCTGAAATACCAGTATTTTACATGGAGAGACTGCCTATCTGACCTCCACAAACCAGTTACTGGATAACACGATACCCCTTGGTAAGACTGGTTGTCCGACTTTCGGGCTTCAGACGACCCGTAACGACTGTCAAAGATCCACGAATGACGTTTCCCTCTATCATGCAAAAATTAATAATGACTTAAAATTGAAAGTATAATGTGATTGGGCTGAGCTTCTATGTAAATTGACAACACATCTCTTATTTATAATAATATACTTTACTAAGATATCAGTTCTAAAAGAGACAATTAGAATCTTTACTAAAAAACAAAGGGGTTTGAAGATTTTTATATGGAGCCTGGCATACCTACGGTTGCGCCATTTTTTTTTTCACAATTGCTGCCGCTTATGATACCTATATAGGGAAACATGGGTTTGGTCCTATTATATTTTCCGTTTGCATTGATGTCAGCTACCGATTTATATCAGAGGGGCAATTGTCTCAATCTGTCAAAAATACCTCTAATTTCCCTACATTTGACAAGTTTTAATACTGCGACTAGATTTTGAACGTTTTAAATTACGAGAATTGGCCTTCAGGAGGCATGCGTGCCTGCCATTTTGAAAAAAAAAGCAGGTAGTTATGCAGGGCTCAATATAAAAATCCTCAATCGATTCTCTCCCTTCTTTATTTAATCTCTTTTGGAACTGATTTCTTCTTGTATTTGTAAGACAGATATACAGGCACTTGCAAAAATGTTGCTTTTAAAAATATTTTTTTTTTCTTGTCCGCACATGCCATTGTATTTGTCTTTGTATTTTCTCTGTAATACAGATTCACGCTAAGCTAAGCTCACCATGGTAAACAATATCATGATTTTCTTTGGTTTCCTTCACTTTTATCATTTCTTATATCTTCGTCTTCGCACAACAGTTTTTATTATGTGGATACATTATCATCGATCCACTGTTTACCATGGTCCATTGACGACAATTCACGACCCCTAGCACGTCAAGCAATGTACAGGCTGGCAGAGACATCGACGCGTAACCTGTTACCCTGGATTCGGTACATGATTCTAAACCCTCCTGCTTTAATCCGAGGGGCCCCTTAGGGCCGAATCCTGCCGAGTCAGCGGGATTGTCCGAAAGGCTTACCGCTACCCCGGAACATAAAGGGCGAAGGAAGGAACATGGGTGGGTTTTAGTCAGTAACTGTCTGACATTCCCTTCCGCTCCACCCAGAGCGGGAGGGGTCATTTGATGATTTCCCACCAGAAAAAAAAAAAACCCTGCTTTGCTCCTGCGTTGAAATTTACTAACGGTTATTAAAAAAAGAAATAGCTGTTCCATTCATTTTGACTGCAACAACAGATTTTTTTTTTGATAACTGACGATAAAGTTTTACGCTACGTCGTGTACGTTACGAGTACGCTAGGGGGTCTAGAATCATGTGCTGATTTCATGGTTACAATTTGCGCATAGATGTCCCTGCCACCCTGTATAGTTTAGTCCAGTTTAATGTCGAGACCGGATGGTGGACAAAATATCCCTATCTCCTTACGACCAGATATTTCCGCCATCCCACTATTACGTATCTCACGGTATATATTATATAATCTGTACATAATATACTAACACTGTGTTATAGTTTCAGCGCACGCCATTCTAACAGGGTCACAGTGTGTACAATGTCCTCTATTTTATGCCTTATTGTCTTTGAAATAAAACTCATTTCTGTGTGGCACTCCTAGGTAGGCGGATGGGGTAAGTCGTAGAACAAACTTATATCAATTGGAATAAAGTGTAATTTGTCTGCAGAAATTTCTTTGAATATAACTGATAACTGTGCCGTAGTTTTCTAGTTGTTCAGAATCAATAGATTTTCTAAGCAAACTATTGGTTTTGTTCTTTTAGGATCTGCAATGAAAAACGAATACGAAAAAAAGCAAGTCTTACTTTGCTTTAAATCTCGGTTCAATGCTATGCTTGAGCTAGCCTCAGCGAAGGAAAATAATAAATCGGAATAAGAGATGCAAAAAAAAATATTATCATTATAATTTTTTTTCCGTTAACCTATATTTCGACAAAGATCTCCGCCATATCTTTTTCACATTTCTTATCATTATAAATATGTGACTTATAAGAATTGTTCTAATATTCAGACGATGTCACTGTCGTAGGTAATTGTTAAGTCAGACAAAAACAATTTTATAATGAAAAAATAAACTAAGCACGCTCGAGGGTCCAAATCATAAGTCATTATCATCTTCTATCGTTAAGGAACCTTGGAGTCATATTAACAAATCATTAAATCATCCGCTTATTAATAAACGGCTGTAGGGAATCATCCGCTTGGACACTTGACGAAGGCACTTGAGCTTTTATTGCGTGCGCGCACTTTTTGTTACTATTTGAGTGTATGACATTAAGAAAGCTTTTTCACGTACATACGTACGATGTTACGCATTAATTTATCACCCGACTAACTGTCTGATTTCTTGGCGATTTAAACAAGTCAAAGTCGGATTTTTAGAAATAGCTGCTTGCAACCCTCATAAAGTCTCTTCAAATATTTGTTTCCGATTTAGTGTCTAAACACACTATGCCGAGGATACGCGACCGAAGTTCGGCATGATTACGCTTGCAATGCTATTTGAATTACTGGCGACACATTATGCCGAAATTACGTTGCGTTATAGCGTACAGCCGAACTTCGGTCGGGCGTAAGTTCAGCGGCAATTCGGCGGCAACGTATTCTGTAGAACACACATTATACGCGACCGAAGTTCGGTTCTTTATTTTGCATTTGTCTGTCCGGCTGTTTAGATAACACGACACGACGCCACGACAGCGCTCGAAACACTGAATATACACACAAAATTGCGCAACTGGATTTCTGCCGCGTAAGTTCGGCACTTATGGTGTGTCATATCAGCCGAATACGTTGGAACGTAAAATCAGCCGCGGAACTTCGGTCGCGTACGTTCGGCATAGTGTGTTTAGACACTTAGTGTGTATGCACACGAGCAACACGCGACGACAGAGGCAACTGCAACCGTCGACGAGTGTCGGCGACAGCCGGCAACGCGTGACGCTCGTTTGTATGCACACTAAATTGGAAACAAAGATTTGTGTTAAAAAAAAAACACTTATGTTATTTCCACTTAAATGAATATCAACTTTATGCCTGTGTAAATTAAGTTGATTTCAGAATGAGTAGTAATACTGAAAAAGTCTTAAAATATTTGAAATAGTAGCACAAACTGAAATTTACGTTTGGCTATTAAAGTAAAAATACATATTTGTGTACATGTTTGGAAACTAAATTATCAACGCAGGTTAGTTCATCAAAGTCTACAAATAACTACAAAATGAAAGTCAAGACGCTTTTAATGCCAACGCACACACTGCATAATTATCACAACTAAAAAAAAAACAACACAAAGCTCAAGTGCATCCGTCACACTAGATATAGTCACGCTAGCTGTAAGAACAGGGTCGGCAGATCTCTCTCGCGCGCCGCCTCCGTCGAGGGGAACAATGGCAGGTTATGTTTCTTTTATTAATAAGTATTTTATTAATGAGGCCTGGTTTCTAGACATTGGTTGGAGACGTTGAAAAATGTACTTTACCTCCTTTGAATTAAAATCCTTTTTTTATTTTTCACTTTTTATATCAAGCATTTTTCTAAAACAGAACTAGTCTCTTAATCTAGTTTCTTGCCCGTTCTCCATAGGAATCCATGTTTTATTAGATTTCTTAACAAGCCAAAAGTTGACTCTTGATTTTCCATCGCACTTCACTTGTTCTTTCAAATGCACTACTGCTGCACAAAGTTTAAATAAATGACCGACGCACTCCTTCAAATATGAATAGTAGACAACGTGGCTATCCGTATATAAACTCAAAAATAGCTATTATAAATAGCTAACGATAAGTTCATTTTTGCTGAATCTAATTCTTTAGCCAGAAAGACCCCATTTTTGCCTAAAATCTGCCCCAATTTTCAAATCATAGTACCCACAAAGGAGATTAAAGGTTTTTATATGGAGCCTGGCATACCTACTATCGCGTATTTTTTTTCTTTTTTCAAAATGGCGGCCTCGTATGGTGCCCATATAAATCGATTGCTGACATCGTATCGATTTATATAGGCTCGAAGCGTGGCTGCCATTTTGAAAAAAAATCTAAATGACGGACAGATATGTATGCCATGGGCCTTCAAAGCCCTTTCAAAAAGTCTCCAACCACTAGCATATCAACACAAACAATATCTCCCGATCTAACCCATACCTTTGGGCACCAGCTGTTCGTCAGCGGACGAAGGAGACGACGAGGCCGACCCGCAGGCGAAGGCGATGCGTGAGAAAGAGAGGCGGCAGGCCAACAACGCGAGGGAGAGGTAAGAGAGAGGGAGACGAGAATAGGACAGTATAAAACACATTGGCCGGTATAAAGTGCCCCCTGGATGGTGGCGAGAGAAACTAACGCTCATACAGAGGAGAAAAAAAAGGACAATATGTTATGCACTAAGTTATGTGTGTTTGTGATCACGACATCCCAACGCACATAAACCAATCTACCTGTGTTCACTGTATCATTAATTTAGAAAGAAAGAAAAATATTTTATTCTGCACAAACAAAACGCACAATTACAAGTAAAAAAAAAATAATAATAAAATAAATAAAAACATAAGATACACAGTGAAGAGACACAGACAGACTCATGCATAAAAATGTTGACACTTTTGTCTATTGCTCGCTGTCAAGGCCATGGACCAATGACAACTCACATTAATTGACAGTTGACAGTGCAGATATTGGCAGATGACCACAAAACATTAACAATCACAATAAAAACAAAAATGCCAAATGCAGAGTGGCGAAATAACTAGTGTAACTACTTTTGTAACAAAACTAACAACAAATTAGCCGTGCGTCGCATCTGTGCAAGAACAGGTCGTTGCTCTGCAAAAATGCTGTGACTTCGGATGAACCTATCGTCAACAGCGCTGATTTTCAGCAACTACCTTTTTTACTGTACATTATATATTCCGGTATTTATTGTACAATATTTTATCTCACGAAGCGACACGCGCTTTACTTGTGTTTACCAAGTGTACAAACACGCTGTGAATGTGTGTGTAAGCGCATGAGCTCTCGGTACGGTCCAAGACAATGGCGAAGTAGGAAGTGTGTGTGTTATGTGCTGACGATACTTATCTTCAAGCACACATTCACAGCGTGTTTGTACACTTAGTTACCACAAGTAAAGCGCGTATCGCTTCTTGAGATAACAATACCGTATCTTAAAATACGAGTTTACGAAATGACTGATCAAACAGATAAGGTTTATCTTGTGGATATTCCACTTTGAATAACTTCTGATTTTAAGCAGACAATAAACCATATTTATTTCAGGAATTATACACACTGTGACCCGAAAATAAGTTATCATGCTTTTTAATTAATATCCAATTGTTATTGCAACAAAACGATTTATAGTATGTACTATCGTCACAACCTATATCTGACCATTTTGAAAACAAAATCCCTTGCACATGATGACCACAGCTGCGTCCGGAAGTAAAACAAAAGAGGATCCTTTTTTAGGTTGACTAGTAATATGCGCTGCAAGCAGGAATAGTCCATACGGTGTGCTGTTATAGATTTTGGCGATAGTACTGTACGACATAACATCTGCTTCTCTGATCAATATAGACCTCGCGTGTACATCGAATTGGCATTTAACCAGAGTAAGATTAAGTTAAGATAAACTTGCCTTTCAATTAAGGACTTTTTTTATATAAATCTTAACTTGGTAAAGAATTAAAAGAGATGCCGCCTCGAATTGCACGCATGGCATGAACAAGTATGTTACTCTGCGCAATAAGTATAATCAGTTCGTCTAACAAATGTAATTGTTCAAACAAAACTCGATCTTCGAGACCATACCTAACATAAAGTTTATTCAAATATATGGTATTTCAAGCTAAACAAATATCAACTTTATTGTAATGTTAACTAAGTTGATTTCAGAGTGACTATTACTATTGAAAAAGTTATAAAAATGTTGAAGTTGTAAAGTAAACTAAACTTTATTGTGTAAGAATTAAGTTATTTTTCTATAAACTCATATTTGTTTACATTTTTGGCAAATAAATCGGGAATGCAGATTAGGTACTTTCTAACCTAAGATGCTCGATTTCACGTATGAATAATACTTATTGCGCAAAGCATACACACTGTTTCTAAAACAACATTTAAAAAAATAGGTATCAACTTTATCTAACTAAAATTTACCTATTTTTCCAGGATAAGAATACGAGATATAAACGAAGCTCTCAAAGAGCTAGGCAGGATGTGTATGACCCACCTCAAGAGTGACAAGCCACAGACCAAGCTCGGCATACTCAACATGGCCGTCGAGGTCATAATGACCCTCGAACAGCAAGTCAGAGGTGAGTGGATATTAGTGTATTTATAACTACCTATGTGTATGACTAGAGCAGTGGTGGCCCCGACTTACGAGTTTAAACCCAGTCAGGCACTTTACTTTGTGTATTAATTTCCACCACTGCTCTCAAAACGGTGAAGGAAAACATCGTGAGGGAATCGGCATGTCCTTGAACCAAAAATTCGAAGACAGGTGATTACGATGTGACATGTGATTGACGGCACGGTTGGCGCAGTGGTTAAGCGATTGGCTGCTGCGCTGCGTGTCGCGGGTCCGATTCCCGCACGGAACAAATATTTGTATGACCTACATGTAGTTTTTACGGGTCTGGCCGTTTGTGTATGTGAGTTTAAATATTTGTAAACGCACCCACGATACAGGAGAAATTCCTAGTGTGGGGCAACGTTTTTTTAAAAAAAAAAATTTGCGGCTCCACTCCCTCTCACAGCGAGGAGGCCTGTGTCCCAGCAGTGGGAACAGCATAGGCTGATCATGCTTATGCTTATATGTGTGTATGACCCATATGAAGAGCGACAAGACATAGACCATACTTAATATGGCTGTGAGGTCATAATGACCCTAGAGCAGCAAGTCGGAGGACGTAAGATATCATCATCTGTCTACCATTTTCCAAACTATGTTGGGGAGCAACTGCCTATCTGACCTCTAAGTTACTGGGTAACACGATACGCCTTGGTAAGACTTTCGAGCTTTCTGTCTACCTGTAACGACTGTCAAAATCTAATAATGACAGCCGAGGCCAACGGCTTAACGTGCTTACCGAGGCACGGGGGGGTACGATATGAATTGGATGGTCACCCATCCACGGACCTTTTTCATTTCATCTATAAGACGTTAATAGAGTATAATTTACTGGGCAGAAAGATAAACACGTGTCTAAAACCATAATTATTTATTACAGAACGTAACCTAAACCCTAAAGCAGCGTGTCTGAAGCGCCGCGAGGAGGAGAAGGCGGAAGAAGCGCCCAAACTGCTGCCCGCGCCCCTACAGCACTACCAACCCATGCCGGTAAGTACTGTCGACCTGCTAAAATGCATCACCGACAAATAGTATATTTATCTCACGAAGTGACGCGCGCTTTACTTGTGGTAACTAAGTGTACACGCTGTGAATGTGTGCGTGACGACGAGTATCGTCAGCACATAACACACACACTTCCTACTTCGCCATTGTCTTGGACCTTACCGAGAGCTCCTGCGCTTACACACACATTCACAGCGCGTTTGTACACGTGGTAACCACAAGTAAAGTGCGCGTCGGTTCGTGAGTTATAAATACTGTATGTACTATGAAATGCAAATAGTGACGTCAAAAATAACGGGTTAACAATGTGGCAAGGTTCAAAATAACTCGGCTTCGACACCAAAATCAAAAGTGGTCAGCGTTTTCGTAAGGGTGTACGTGTAGCCGGGCGGCCCTCATCACCAGGCTGAGGGTTACATGCTGAAGATGCCTCACTGTGATACCTCACGGTCGCGGTTTAGCTTGGTACTTCGATGTCACCTCCATGTAAAACAAACGCATGCTTCACATTCTTCGTGTCGCCTGGCACGATTGTATTTTAAATGTTGTTTTCCCAAAACTTTGCCACTTCCACGGCATTGTCGGTGGCAGCGCAGAGGTCACTTTGACTGCATGTTTGGGGACAAAGAGGGGAGGATAGGAGGTGGAGCATGGTTTACGACAAAGCTCCACAATCACACCCTACTGCCGTTCCGTCTAGGTAGCCCCCACCTTAAACGCATGCTAATAGACACGAACGTACATGCTGAAGGATACCGGCCTAACGTGCTTTCCGAGGCACGAAGGGGTCTTGGTATGTGAAGGTCACCTTACCGGTGGTAACTTTACCTGATCGATCGCCCCGTGCGCGGCTGTTATTACTTAGCCACAAGCCCCTCTCAATTCTCTCATTTCTGCAATTTTTTTTTTGTGATATGTTTAGAAAAAATAAAATGACGTTCTTTCCTTTTTTGGCGATTATAAGGATTTAAAAAAAACATCCTTGGACTATACTTGCTATAGACTACCTTTTTAGCCATAAAAGACAATTTTCCTAACGTTTTCTCTCTCCGCAGGGCATGGGCCAGTTACCCGGCCAGCCGCCCACGGGCCCGCCACAATAGCGACGCGCCGTGCCCTAGCTACGCACTGCGACATCACAAGCGACGGAATAGTTGCGCCACAGTCGCGCCACTGTCGCCCGCCACTGCGAGTTGCGACTTTATGTGTGCAAGGATATTATTTTTTGTTAATGGTTGCGTGTGTGTGTGAGGGTTTGTTGAGGGATATGGGAGTAACAAATGTTTATGAAAATATATTTTTTTATATCTTTTTTTTTTTTTTTTGAAATCGAATATAAAAAAGAATGTTCTAGGCAGAAATATGGAGTTAAAATTTTTATTTATTGTGGTTTTTTGTTATTGTGTTAAAAATTGAATATCTATGAAAATTGCTGATTTTTCTGCCTGTGAAGAAAAATATACAGGATGATATTTCTTGCCAATGTATGGTGAAGTTGCCTGAAATCAATGATTTTGAATTACTGTAAAAAAGATCTGAATCTTGCTTGAAATGAGATTGTGCATGACAATCAATATATTTATTAAATTATGGTAACTTTATAAATAACACTCTGTATATTTTTCACACCGCTCTTAAAATTGTATTCCTTCATTTATATTTGTTTAACGATTTTTTTTTACAAAAAAAAAATACTCTGAATTGAAGAAAAAAAAGCTGATTTTTTGTAAAAAAAAAAAAAAAATAACATTTTTTCTTCGTAAACACAACTCACATGCACACGTAAACCAAAAAAAATCGTTGCATTTTATTTTTATTTCTCTTATTATTTTTAATAAAAGCCCGTTGAACGGGAGTGGGACACTGTCTTCCCATCGGAAGAATGCCATAAGTAAAAGTTTACATTTTACTTAATCGTAAGTTTATTTTTATTATAAGTACACACTTTACTAGCAGATTTTTAACGAAAATCAATGTTTTTTTAAGTGCCCAGTGACTGTTGGGTTTGGTGCAGGAAATTACCAATTTTTGACGATTTTTTAGGCTCTCTATTTCCAAAATATTTTAATCCTATTCTAAAAACACTTTTTTTACAATTTACAAATGGATCATTTGTCTTTTCTTCTATTTCGGGTGACTTTTGATCTATTTGTATTTAAATAAAATCTTGCCTTTTTAATAAAAATCGTAGATTTTTTTTTCTTTCTTTCCTTTTTTCGTCACGAATTTATAATCATGAAAATTTAATTTAAAAACCTCAACACTTAATGACTTCCTTCGGCAGTGACATGTCTAAAAATTTTGTATCTAACCTACCCATCGTATACTCCAGCAACGCTCGAGTCCGCCTTAAACTATGGGTACTAAATACTGCCGCTTGACGTCATCTCAACCACGTCATCATTAGTAATTTCCACTCCAAACGCAACTAAAAACTCCACATCGGACGAGAGTTCCAAAGAATTATTTAAATAAACTAAAAAAAAATACTAAAAATGGTAACCAGCAGTGCGTAGTGACTTATATTTCGGACTCTGTAGTATATAAGTGTGTATATTGCTAGAATATAGAAATAGTTTTATAAACAAAACATAACATCAGTCGAGCGGGGAGTTTTCTTATGTCTTAGATCCAAAGACATAATCCATGTAAAATATTAACTTAGAATATATGTATAGGTATATGATAGGTAAGAAATGAGAAAAAAAATGAAGATATTTTTAATTACGATGTTTGTTTTTAATTTTTTTCTCTATGTCGCTGCCATAGACACCACTTCACCGCTTTATGCTGAGTTTCAGAAGCTAGACAATAAAACTGTATGTTGTTTTGTGATCCTTTCTCATAAACAAGTGGTGTGTAATGTACTTTTCTTTTTGTAAATTTGTAGAGAAATGATTTAAAAAAATAAAGGTAATGATTGTGCTTGAAATAATTAAATACTTATGAAAATAGTACTTATTGTAATATAAATAATATGTTTTTTTAGGAGAAAAATCTACAAATTTACAAAAAAAAAAAAATGGCTGCTAACTTAAGAAAAGTACTTAAGTGACGCTTCTGTACCAAAACTCCAGTGAATCGTATCGTATCGTATCGTTGATACTATTTCTGTTTTTTGACACTATTGCCACTTTATCGCGGTCCGGGAGATCTACGAGTTACGTAGTATTATTTTTTTTATTATAAATAATAATTTTCTTTTTTAGAATATATTCGGTAGCTATTCGCCTTGAGATCGTGACGTACTTATACATTTTTTGTGAAAGTTTTTTTTTGTTTTCACTTATTTGTCATTTGCTATTTTTTCTTGGGCGGGGAGGAATAAATGATTGCATATTACGTAATGAAAATATAGCAAATGATATTCTTTTAATTCCGTTAAAAAGATGTAATGTTTTAAACGTTTTCAGACTTGCGACTGTCGTGACTTTGTCTTGCCATTATAAAAGTCGCATTTTGATCGCCCGTCTGTTTGGAATTGAAATATCTTTAGGATATTAATCAAAACAGCGACATCGAAAAGCCAGAATCTATATTTACTGTAAAATATAGAAAAATCTAATTTTATAATATATATTTTTACACAACGCGCACAATATACAAAAAAAAAAAACCGCCACAGTCGCAAGCCTAAAAATAAAAATCGCATAATTGATTACAACCTGTATATATTTAATTTAAAAAAATATATTTACCAATTCCGCTCAATGATCTATATAACAATTCGATTTCTGTCAATTATTATGGAACTAAATTATTTTGTTATTATTATCATGACATTATTATTTATCGAAACATACTATGACAAGTACTGTCAGAGTTGCTGCGGTAATGCGTTTAGTACAGTGTCTTTAGTTGTTTCGACCATCCGAGTCGGGTTTAGGAGATTTTTGAAAGTAATGAAATTGGATGACAACATATTTTTCGCTCATACTTAACTTTGCTCCAATAAGAGGAGTATGGAAGAAACAGACATGTTGCGCCGACCCCAAGTAAATTGGGATAAGGCCAGGAGAAAGATGAATAGTGACTTAACTTTGCAACTCTAAAACCTGCACTACACAGCAGGGCAGAAATTGAGCAGCACTGGTTTTTTATTCTATGATTAAGTACAAAAAAGCAGTATAGTTAAACTTCTGCCCTGCTATAAGAGCTGGTGATAAGCCAGGGGGCTTACCACCAGCTCTTATAGCAGGGCAGGGTCGAAATTGACCGAAGTCAAAAGTACATGACGATACACTCATGCTAAGAACTACGGGACGCTTCGAGTCCTGTGACTCGGGCACAAAAACCGACAAAGATCGGAAGTCACCCGAGGAGAACCGAAGTTGGACGAAGCGAACCGAAGTGTACACTCGTACTCGCTTAACTTCGATCAACTTCTCGAGTATTGTAGTGCAGGCGCAAAAAATACTCGGACACGTTTTACAAAGAAGAATTGCAATGTTGCGTTTCGGTAAAATGTTTTAATTTCTGCTTTTAGGCAGTGAAAGCACTTTTTTTCTGTGCCGTAAATATCATACACTGAATACATGTGGTTTTTTTTCTTATTTAGTCGTATAAATACCTGTCATCCATTCTCCTACCTTCTAAAATGACATATTTCAACAAAACTATTGCAATTGACTCAATGTTAAAATTCGGGAGTTACCACTGTAGTCAGGTGCAATATTCTTGTCGAACTACCAGACTTAAATCTATCCAATTTAGTTAATAGTCTAAATGGTACTCTGTATTATATAGTTTTAAGGTTGATTTCCCCTTGAATCATTGAAGATTATGAATCGTGTATATTTTGAGAAAGCAGTATTTATTATAATTTTCTAAAAACATTTTCTTGAAATTATACATACTTTAAAGTATTTGATTGATTATTTTCTCTATCAAAGAGAAAACTATTTTTGATTTTTATTAAATATTTATTTTTATTAAATTATAATGAATATAGCTTTTTAAATAATTGATTATTCCAAACACAATTATGCTTGAATATTATGAAATCAATCACTGAATAATGTCTCGAAAGTTTTTTTAATGCTGGTCATACTAACATACATATTTGACGGCAAAAATATGTTAAAATAACTCTCCTAGTAAAATAATGGGTAATTTTTGACAACACATCATTTTTGTGGCACCATTTCCTTTTTTCATTATTAAATTAAACTAATATTTCGGTCCTCTATAAACAATTGCCCTTCTGCATAGTACACTCTATTTTTATATAATTATATTCTCTTAATCCATCACGATAGGGAGCAGTGGTAACGGCCGAGACGTCTTACGAGTTGTAGGTTCAAACCTAGACAGGCGCTTTACTTTGTGTAAATTATTTCATCACTACTGCTCTCAAAACGGTGAAAGAAAACATCGTGACGAAACCGGCATATCCTATAACCAAAAATTCGATGACATGTGACATCTACCAACCCGGACTACGCCCGCGAGGTGGATTACGGCCCACTCCCTCTCATAGAGAGGAGGCCTGTGTTCCAGCAGTGGGAACAATACAGGCTGATGCACCACGATAGTAATATCTTGACCCAAAATGACGTCAAAATTGACCCAAAATGATTTTCATGGAATCTAAATTGACTTGTAACAGAAAATTGTCGCAAATGATCTAACAGAATTCAAAATATCTTTTTATTAGTATTCTACCTTTAGTTGTAAGACTTACTATCGCCCTTTTAGTTTAGTTTAGTTGATTCCTCTTCCATTTAGCGATAATTAAGTTTTTTTATAATTAATAATTATCTATAATTTGTTGTCTATGCGTACTACTATGTAGGTCTATTTTAGGATTTTTTTAATATGTACGCATTCGCCCTGTAATTTATTCGCAACTGATGCTCAGTACCCTATGAATGGTAAAATTAGACACCGGCTATACTGTCCTGGAGATTGTGTACAAAAAGAGGCTTTTTTGTTATTATTTTTTTGTTTTTGTCAATGGCAACCCAGCAGCCTATGTAACATAGAGCATTTGTGTTTTTCTTTTCCTGTTCAAATGCATAGATTAAAATATAACTACAAGAAAGGTCTAATTATAAAAATGAATAATATTAATTAAATATAAATGTGCCATTCATTTTGCTAATTTTGTGTTTTATTTTTACCTGTGTAAATCTATACTAATAATAAAGCTGAAGAGTTTGTCTGAACGCGCTAAACTCAGGAACTACCAGTCGGATTTGAAAAATTGTGGGAAGAGGTATTCACCATCTCAAGACTTCGTAAAGCCCCAAGAACTCTGGCCTCCCAGTTGCGCACTGCAGTGGCCCCTTTGGAAAGCACTGAATCGATTGCGTACCCAAGCAGGCCGTTTATCGTTCTGCATCGTTCTCACATGCATAATTTTTAACATGAATGATGTAACCAATACTTTGTAACCATATTATTGTGATTTAAAAGAGTGTCCATGGAGTTTCTTGTCCGTTCTTCTCCATATGTACCTACTTCGCTGTGGAATGGGCAACTAGCTTCATCTTTTGGACTGACCGACCCTTGACAATTCAAAAGTACCCGTAATTGGTTTAGTCGAAATAAATAGTTTGCGTTTAGTTTGAGCAAACAATCTGGCGAAATGGGGCAACTTCCAGTGCGAGTGTGGTGCTCTTGAGCAGGTCTTAGCGTATCGATGGCAAAAAGTTCAAACATCTTTGGGCCAAAATTCAGCTGCAAGAACTCCACTCACTGACGCAGTCATAAGATCATCAAGTGCACAGTCACATCAATTGCGTATGCGGAGATCTGAGTCGTCTGAACCCCCATCTGTGGAGATTTCCTTTACTCGAGCCGACTTGGGTTCTAATTCTATTTAGTGATTTCGTGCAGATGTTTAATTTGTTCGACTGATATGTCATCCACTCCAGAGGTCTTACCAGAACTGAGTCTGAATGGCCAAGACAATTTTTAAGTGTGAATGGATCGCACACAGATTCAGTGGAGGTTGAGGGGTCGTTTATTTTGGTAATTCTGCCTAGGCGTTTTGGTGGTTTGCCATTTAAGAGGAATGGTGAGCAACTTGATTAGCCGTTACTGTGCTAGGCGTATGAGATAGTGGTGGATCGTTGGTGAGTTTGCGATTAGTGGTCCACGATTTTTTGCTACTATGAGTCATGTCAATATTAGTAACCGTTTCCATCCATTCTTCTTGGCGTCGCTCGCTAACGAGTGAAAACAGTTTTTCACCGGCTTCAACGGTCTCTTCTGAGAAAGTGACATTATTGTATGTAGATGTTCGTAGGTACGTCTTTAAAAGTTCACCAGACTCCTGGGATATGCCAGGGATGGATGTATACTGTGGGACATTAGCGATATACATTACATCTGGATATTACTGAGACTACGATCCTGAATATGTCGTAAGTTAAAAAAAAAAACGAAAGATATTAAAATAAGTGTATTTATTTAAATTCAGCTTCATTACAAGTGGTTGAGCAAGTACAGTGATCAAATCAATGACATTGTTCACAACAGCCACACTGAAATACACGAGAATAACGTTACATCGATACAAATGCGTATCTTTCGCCTATAGTCAACCACAGCGGTTTCAAACTTGATGTTTTTTTATTATCAAATTGTCCCACAGCTCGGCAAATGGTTCTACAAACGTCCATTCACAAAATCAACATACATATTTATGTATTTACATATTTTTATTTGCGAGGCCGTGTGCGGTCTAACAAAAATTACAATAACCTAGTTTTTAGTACAAAGTCTACAATATTATGATAAAAAATACAAATGACTAAACACAAAGGCTGGGTAAAATGATAAATACAAAACTCATATTACTGTTACGTGGGACTTGAACATCCTGCTAATATTATAAACGCGAAAGTTTGTATGGATGGATGGATGTTTGTTACTCTTTCACGCCAAAACTCCTGAACGGATTTGGATAAAATTTGGCACACAGATAGTTTATTACCAGGATTAACACATAGGATACTTTTTATCCCGATATTCCCACGGGATCGAAACTTACGCGGGTGAAACCGCGGGGCGCAGCTAGTAGGTTATATAGATGCTCCTCCTCCATAGGTCTACCTCCTTTCGGGGGATACAGGCGTGACGTTGCGTTAAGCTTATGATTAAACGATGATTACAAACATAAAAGGTTTTCTCCGACAATTTACAGCTAAACAATACTAAAACCGCACACAAAACTTCAAATATACTTTTAAATGCGCCGCACACGACCTTAACATATCCACATATCGTCCGTAACACTTCATAGCTACTCCGTCTTGCCCGCTTATCTCCTGTCGGTCTTGCCCACTCCTCGCTTGCCCGAGAACAGATGTTTGGGCATCTTTGTCCCGATGAACCTGTCGGCCTCTCCCTTGAGCCCCATGCGCTTGGTCTTCTTCGCGATGGCAACGTGTGCCATTTTCTTTGCTTTTTGTTGCATCTGTGAAAGAGAGAGTAGATTTTAGAAACATTTGGATGAAAAGGTGAGGTTTTAGTATTGTATAGAATCAAGTATTTTCTAACTGAACAGACAGCTGTGATGCTGGACAGTTTGTTGCGCCACTTCTTCCCAGCGAAAGCACTAGGAAGTGGTGAAGAGCGGGCGCTTTGGGGGGACTGTCTTTTGTAATTTTGACGTTCGAAAAGTTCTGATTCTCAGCCTAATTTGAATAAATGACTTTTGATTTTAACACCGTCTTAGGTTAGGTTTAAAAATCATAACGAAATAACAGTTCTATTTTGTTGGTAATCATTTCAATTTCAGTAGAACACAATTACGATGATTTTCTGTGAAAAATTGGCAAGATACCGCATATAATTTTATCATAATACATATTTAAAAGTTTGTATTTGCCATGGGTTATGCGCGCTAGAGTATAGTGACCCTGCGCGCGACCTTATGACAAACTGTTACTGTGGGCCGCGCTTTGACTGACGAACAATATTGAGTATTGTGCTCAGCTTCGAACGGGCCAAAATTATTTCTCTTAAATTTGAAAGTTTTTGTAGATGCTTTTTTCTTATACTCAATCAATAGATGAGTGAACAGATCATAGTTTCGACTAAGTACTAAGTTGCGTTCATACAAAAAAAAAAAACAAGCTTTGACCGCAGCACGTCGGACCGCCGCTCGTGGGACTTTTGCTGCGGTCCAGTGCGCTATGAGCATTCAGTTTCTATAGTCTAACCAGAAGACCCAGTTCTCGTAATTAAAAACGTTCAAAATCTAGTTGGAATCTTAAATCAATGTTAAAAATGTAGGAAAGTTAATGTTATTTTTGACAGGTTCAAGGCAGATCAAACTGTGAACGTTCTTAAAATTATGAGAATTGCTTCTGGTCTATGCGGATACTGGCCGTGGTTATGACCTAATGACCTAGTATAAAAATAATGTAATGACCTAGGTCTCTGAAATTGACATCCTTTAAGATGTCAGTAAACCAGCAGCCTAGTGTAGTCATAAAACAGGTGAAACTACTCACAAGAGCATTCCCGACGCCGGTGGTGTCCCTGGCGGGGCGGCTGACGGAGCGGCCGCGCTCGTCGGCGCGCGCGCGCTTGGCGGCCGGCGCCGACATGGAGCGCGAGCGGGAGCGGGAGCGGGTGAAGTGGGCCTGCTTCGTTTCGGACATGTCGACGCCTGAGGAGACCAAAAAAATGAGTTAAAATGGTTGGTAAACTATACATTTTGTCAAAAAATAAATGGTAAATAATTATTTATGTTAAAATATTATTTACTTATCAATGAAATTGTATTTGGCATGGGTAATGCGCGTCAAAACAAGCTTTGCACGCGACCTTATGACAAACAAATTACTGTGGGCCGCGCTTTGACTGACGAACAATATGGAGTATTGTACTCAGCTTCGAACGGGCCAAAATATACACTCATTTTGTCGCGAATTGATCACGTTGGCTTTACCAAAATAAACAATGTTTACACGATGCAACTTTAATTGTTCCTTCAAATGATGGCATGCCACAAGCAAGTAAAACGCATCGCTTAAGCATAATCAGCCCATAATGTTCCCACTGCTGGGACACAGGCCTCCTCTCTGTGAGAGGGAGTGGACCGAAATCGCCCACGCGGGCCCAGTGCGGGTTGGTAGATGTTACATGTCTTCGAATTTTTGGTTTACTTTACCGTTATAGGAGCAGTGGTAAAGCGCCTGCCTGGGTTCGAACCTACGGCCTGCAACTCGTACGTCGTGGCCTTTTCCACTGGTCCACCACTGCTCCGCGTAATCAGCGTAACGAGGCTTAATTCGCAAACACGAAGATTGCCGAGGCGTATAACTGTAGTTGTAGTACTGTACAAATAAGGCAGATGATCTTACCAAGTTTCTCCATCTCGTCTCTCAGTTTGCCTGTAGACCTGTCCTTGGCGCGTGCGCGGGAGGTGCGTGGCATCACCGGTTTCGTGGACTGTTTCACTAGACGGGACTCGTCCTTGAGGACAGCCTTCTTGTTGCTGGAATACATAAGAAAGTATGTGTAGGATAGGTAAGCAAAATACGATAGTTATAACAGAAAACTTGGAAGATTTGAGCTAACACCCGTAATTGTAATAATACTTGTCAAATCGCCTCGACGTGTATTTGTAACTTTTTGTTTTCAAGGATAGTCGGTGATGTCATCAACCAGCGAGAAAATATTTTACGACTTTTGATAAAGAGTACTGAATTTGACGCCAACATGGAAAATGTAGAGTCGACTAGAAGTTCAATACGACAAAAGAAATAAAAAACAAAACTGATATTGCACAAGAAGGGTGAGGGTTCAAGGAAAATGTATGCAAGCTACCGTTTTTTCCATGAAGGATAAAGGAAAAAGTTTGCCCAGCAAAGGGGAGTAGGATAAAAAAAAAACGACCACACCTAAGATGCTTTAAATAGGGTCTAAGATGTTTTAAATAGGGTCTAAGATGTTTTAAATAGGGTCTAAGATGTTTTAAATAGGGTCTAAGATGTTTTAAATAGGGTCTGCTTGTACTTTCCATGGATAATGCGCGTCAGAGCACTGACTCTGCGCGCGACCGTATGACCAACAACATACTAGAGGCCGCGTTATGACTGACGCACAATAATGAGTATTGTATCAGACATTATATACATCTATACTAATATTATAGAGAGGTAAAAGGTAAACTTTGTTTGTATGTAGGGGGTAATCCCTGGAACTAGCAGTCGGATTTGAAAATATCTTTTTGCTTTCGATAGCCCAATTCTTGAGGAAGACTATATGTTATTTAACGTTTTCACTAACACTCGACTTTTAAACTAATGCCTCAATAAAGCGCGCGCTGCTGGATTTTCAACTTTCGGCGCTTAGCCGAGCGTTGGAATTCCTACAGGCTATAATAATGACTGTAACATACCGTATCTGGCGCGCCAGTTCCCTGATCTCCTTGATGGTCTCGTCGAGCTCGATCTTGGGCACGGCGTACATGCCTCCCTCCATGCGCAGGTCTTCCTCCTTCTCCAAGTCAGCCAGTTTCTGGAAATTACAATCATGTTTATGTAAAGGTTTTTTATTTTGTTATTGCTCGTCCAGGGGAGTCACTCAGGCGTTAGTATCGCACATAAAGTATTTGCTTTGTTTCAATAACTAGATTTAATCATTTCAATTGTCAAGATTTCAAATGTCAGTTATTGTTGACACAGTTTGGGTTTTCTTTAAGCTTTCAGTTATTTGTATGACCTCGTAGTTATTGCACTTTTCTATGAATCCGCAGTTTTTTTTTTTATAACTGACGTACATTTCTATGCTAGGGTCTAGGAACCATGTGCTAAATTCATGGTTACAATTTGGGCGTCGAAGTTCGCTATAAAGTATCTTCATAAAGTAACTTCGGGCCATACAATACTCCTAATTTCGTTTCAATACTAATATCATTTCGTTTTCCATGGAAGGATTTTTTCTGGAGGTGGCTACCACCCCCTCCAGCCTGTCCCTCGCTGCCCTCTCCCAGCGACGCCTTTTTTTTTTCTGGTGGCTCTTACTGACCAAAACCCACCCATGTTCCTTTCTTTGCCCTTTATGTTCCGGGGTAGCGGTAACCCTTTCGGACAATCCCGCTGACATCCCAGCGACGCCTTAAGCCGAGCTCCGTACCCCCAGAGGGGAGCTTTTTTAAGTTTTTTAAGTCCTGGCTGTAGACCTTCAATTACATATTGAGGCACCCACAGGCAAGTCCGGTTAAGTAGGCGACCACCTCCTAGGCTGACCTGTAAAATGCCATTCCCCACAAAAAAAAAAACCAAGCAACAACCAAGGTTTAGCGGAGTTCTACCATCCTTAAACATTTTTAGAAGGGTGCATGTATTTGCCATGGGTAATGCGCGCTAGAGTATAGTGACCCTGCGCGCGACCTTATGACAAACTGTTACTGTGGGCCGCGCTTTGACTGATGAACAATATTGAATATTGTGCTCAGCTTCGAACGGGCCAAAATAAATACAAAACCCATCTCTATGCAATCAATCAATTCGTTACTCACATCAAATATCTCAGGGTCGATGTAATCCGCGATGTTGTGTCCCTCCCAGAACTCGGGGATGGGGTCGTGTCGCTCATCCTCCGGAATCTCCGCGTAGTTCTTCTGAAGATCTGTCGATAAACACATAATGGTCATACATAAGATCTTTGATCTCGTGGCTAAGTAAAACAACCCGCACGGGTCGCTAGATCAGGTTAAGCTACGCTTGCCGGGGTTGGCCCGTGAATGGGTAACCATCTTTACATACCGAGAACCCTCCGTGCCTCGGAAAGCACGTTAAGCCGTTGGTCCCAGCTGTCATTCGTGGATCTTTGACAGTTGTTACGGCCAAAAGCCCGAAAGTCTGACATCAACCAGTCTTACCAAGGGGTATCATGTTACCAAATAACTAGGTTGTGGAGGTCAGATAGCAGTCGCTCCATAATACTGGTATTCAGCTGCATCCGGTTAGACTGGAAGCCGACCCCAACATAGTTGGGAAAAGGCTCGGCAGATTGATTGATTGAGATGTCCCACTCACCGAGCACATAGTCGTCTCCCTCCTCGACCTCGATGTCCCTCTCCAGCTTCCTCTTGCGCGCCTGCTTGTCGGCTTGCTGCTGCTTCTTGAGCGCTACGGAGGCTGGGATGACGGGAGGACGAGCCTTGCCGTCGCGGGCGGTTGGTACTGCTACGTGGAGGCGGTTTAGGATGCCGTCAACCTGTAGGTGAATGGGGTATGAGTGATTTAAACAATGGAATTATTAGCAACGACAAATTATAAAAAAGAATTTAAATAAAAACGTTGTTTATGGAGGGAGGCCAATCTCATCGCAGGACAAGCTATGTCAAAATCTTGTCAAAAATGTATGTCGGACTTTTAATTAGCTACAGTAAAATGACAGCTTATATGTTATCACTTTTTAACGAAATTTAAAATTATTAGTGATGTCACGAAAGAATCGATTCATTCAATTGATATTCAGTTCAAAATCGATAAAATTTATTTTAGAAAAAAACAGATTTATAAGGTTTATGCAATGTCGTACCTTCTTGGTCCTCATCTTCTCGGTGACTCTGTGTCCCAGCAGTCGCTCGCAGGCCTCTATCTTGACCTCCTGCACGCCCTCCTCCGTCATGGTCGACATCCTCATGATTGGGACCACCGATAAGTCGGAGTTGGGGTCCGCGCTGGGAAAACAATTAATGATAGATATTAATTATTTCTTTAAATTGGTAAAAAAAAAGACTTCTACACATATAAATAAATTACGTTTTAGAACTAGATGAGTTTGGTGTTGGGTATCCGACAAATAAATAAAGACAATTTGAATTAAATATGATAGGCACACATTTACAGCGTGTACCACAAGAAAAGCGAGCGTCGCTTCGAGAGATAAAATACTAAAACTGCACCCCCACGACGGAGGAAGTCCATGAGGACTTCCACCGAGCAACAAAAAAAAAAGGCCCCCTTGTAGAAGGTCATGGATTTTCTTATTTAAACTTACTTGACCAGGTTCCCCTTGCTACAGGTCTGCATGAGCTGCTCCACCAGCTCCTTCTTCCCCGGCGCCAGCTGCTCGGGAGTCATGACGTCCATTTTGTTGAGCACCACGATCAGCGGCTTGTTGCTGAACAGTGGCTTTATGCTCTCGAATAACGATATCTGGTGAAGGGAATATCTGTGTTAAGACCGTGCATTCTGAAAGGGCTTCAAAGATCCGTGGCATACCTAACCTGGCTCCAATTTTGTTTTTTTTTTTTTTTTTTCTAAACGACGATCACGCTAGTGACCTATGTATATAAATCTATAGCTGACATCAATGCAGACGGAAAACATGATAAGATCCAACCCCGCAAAGTGTCACATTTCCGAGATATTACATTTATTATTACGAGCAGTGGTGGCCCAGTGATATCGGCCGCGACTTATGAGTTGTAGGTGGTGGGTTCGAACCCAGGCAGGCGCTTTACTTTGTGTAAAATTTCATCACCACTGCTCTAAAAACGGTGAAGGAAAACATCGTGAGGAAACCGGCATGTCCTAGAACCAAATATTCGAAGTCATGTGGCATCTACCAGCCCGCACTGGGCCCGCGTGGTGGATTACGGCCCGCTCCCTCTCTCCGAGAGGCCTGTGTCCCAGCGCACACTGGGGCAAGATTACTAACATCGATACATTTAATAAAAATATTTCTTTTTGTTTAACCAGTCGCTTTAAGTGCTGTGGCATAGTCAAGTACCTGTGGAACGATAGTGTAAATAAACGGACGCGATCCACTCAACCCGCGCTCCCTATCACGCCCCCCAATCTAAGCCGAACAATCGTGGAGCATACAAGTGAATTCTTGCGTTTGCGCAATATCGAAGTCTACCTAGATTTTTTAAATACATGTGATAAAAACCCCAGAAGCTATTATGGAAGCGTCAAGTTCAGGTATATATCTTATTATTTCACACTATATTTATATTTTAATATTTGTTTTGATGGGTAAAATTGTGAGTCAATGATTGTTCAAAAAAAAAAAAGAGTCAGAATTAAAAACTAATAAATCAACTAGATAATTAAAGATGTTCTGCAACTGATCGGGGTTACATTTAAATTTTTTTAGCACCAGTAGCTATTATAGTTTAAGATTATTTCTTAGTTTTTTGCACATTTTTGCCCGCTTTGAAATAAGTAACATTATTAATGAGTTAAGTCGTTATATTAAAAATACCTCCTTCTCTTCTTTTTCTTTTGTTAATTTTTAAACCAAGGGTACAAACTCCAATACCTTATTCTAGCCGACTTCACTGCCTAAGGAAGCTCTAAATCTTCTGATACCACCACCATTACAGCCGACAAGAGAAGTTTCTACGGATGATGATACAGAAGGTGATTCTGACTGTAACGATGATACTGACTGTAGCGCTGATAGTGATTAGTTTTGTTATGACCTATATCTTCGTCGTTGCCTAGGGTAGTAATAATATATAACATGCAACAGATTACAAATATGATTTTGTTTGTACATATTATATATATATATATATATAAGCTTATACAAACAATCTACTTTTTTATTTCACCAACCGTATCATGTCACAATCGAAATATCTACTCCAAATCATCATTATGAATTAACGACACATTTTAATAATCCTACCCCACTGTGCAGCGGTGGGAACATTATAGGCTGATTATGCAAACCACCTACATTTAAAAGTCAAAAATCGCATAAAATCCAAGCGAACTTTCACCGTCCATTGGTTTGTTGGCATCGTGTAATATCCATTATTATCACACTTGTGCGAACATCTTGCGGGCGCGCAGCACCACTTGGACAGAGAGGAGGCCTGTGTCCCAGCAGTGGGAACATTATGGCTGATTATGTACACTTATTATTTGGCCGTCAAAATCGTGGTCAGTGTGATAAACTATTACTCATTTTTATACAAATCAGCGCCCGTCCAAGTGTTGTCGTTGTGGTACGGGATATGGTACGTGTGATTGGGCCCTTATAAAATTAATTATGAATTTTAATTTTGCTCTATAGTTCCATCTAATTTTTTTTAATAATTTTTAATATTTATTATATTTAGATAAAGATAACCACGTCTGTGAAGTTTTGCTAGTTAATTTAATTTGACCTTGCATTGTTACCTGTTCCTCTATACTATGTCCGCATTGCTCGGACGGGTCTATGAAGTACAAGATCGCGGCGCGAAGATGGGCCAGTGCGGTGACTGCTTGCATTTCTATTACGTTGCGCTCTTCCAGAGGATGGTCGAGGATACCGGGGGTGTCTATGACCTGGAAAGAAAGATATTGTAAGGTTATATACCCCAGTCAGTTAAGTGTATTCAAATCCTTGATTCCAATTGATTTTAAACTATTATCTACTTTATAAAAGTGTACATAACGTTGACTTCAGAATGACTAGTACAAAAAGTACCTGTTGAAAAAGTTATAAAAATGTTTGAAGTTGTAGAGCGAATTGAATTGTATGTGTGGCTACAAAAGTTGTTTATGCAACAGTACACATACATAGGTCCGGCGCACCCTGGACAGCCAACCCTCCGACCACCTTGCTGGCTGGCTAATATTTTTACCACGACAGGAGCTATTTTCATATAGTTCATGCTGATACGAGAGAAGAAGTGTATACAAACTGACCTGCCATCTCAGATACTTGTAGTCAGTGTGTCCGACGTACAAACTCTTTGTTGTGAACGCGTACGGCTGCACTTCTACGTCGGCGCGAGTAATCTGTTAAAAAACAAACACATCATATTTTTAATAGCGTTTTAACAATTTAATTTCTTTTTGACACATACTTTATTATTATTAAAAGCCCACTGCTGGGCAAAGGCCTCCCTACTCTCCTCAGGCTCTCCACTTTTCTCTTTCTAAAGCTGTTAATGACCAGTTCTTGTTGAAAAACTCATTCACCATGAGGCCTGCCGCGATGAGGGACCCATTGGCCCATTGGAACGGATGGTCGTATTCCTATCTCGTTATATTAACCGTAACATACTTCATCGAGTATTGAATATCATCAGTGGAAAGTTAGTGTTAGTACTAGAGTATGGACTTCACTCACGAATTCTCAAATGCCACCTAAATTACACGAGGTACACTTGGCACATTTGTCCAAGTATGAGACCTATTATTTCGCTAATACGAAATTAGAAGTCACACATTTTAAAAAGACACAGAATGAAAGTTAATAAAGACTAAAATTGACTACATACCTTGTTGATGAAGCTGGACTTGCCAACATTAGGGAACCCGCAGATGATGATGGTGCGCGTGTACGGGTCGATGGACGGCAGACGGGCTAAATGTTGACGGACCTAAAGATAAACATCACTTTTAGCACAAAAATATGAACCTCTGTTCAATCTATGTTTTGTTACGTAACAGCTGTGCTGTGCTGTGTCTGCTACGTGGCACACGCAGCACAGCACAGTCCCACCTTACATTTACCGATTCGCGGTCAACACTCAAGAACACATCTACCTCAACGGTCGTCATCGGTTCTACGGCTAATATGGCCGGCTCATTGCTACTTCAGCTTGCTTATTCTGTGAGCTATGTCGACAACTTTGGTTTCCTGCTGGGCCCCCTCAGATTTATGGACCAGCCGTACTGTGACTAAGTCACATGCCATTGCAGGATACGAAAAATAATTTGAATATATGTAGGTATGGAAACACACATATGGTTCAGGTTTAATATATGTGTACGGAAACCTTAAACAGTTGTAACTCTGCTATGGATGGATTTAGGGGTGTAACTGTATGCTAAATAGATAAGTATGTGTCACCTGTTCTAAGTATGTGAGGTTGGCAGCCTGCCTCTTCATGATGGTGGCCATGCGGCCGAGCGCCGCCCTCTTCAGCTGCTTGCATCGGTACAGTGAGTCTCCGTACTTTAGTAGGCGGACGTAGTCTTTCGCTACACTGTAATCGATAATATTGTCAGTATACATTATATTATGCCCGTGTTCTTCAAAAAGGACCGGCAGCGATGTGCAGTATGGCCATTATACCCACTATAATAATAGGCAGAGCAAATGCCTCTTCTCATACAGAGAAGCACGAGCATTGATCACTACGCTTGATCAATGCCGCTTGCCTTCACCGATGTTGGTGATGACCAAGATAAACAAAGATAACCCATTAATGTGTTATGTGTTATCCATTACCCATAACACGTTAATGGATTAATCTTAATAATGTGAAAGTGTATGTTTGTTAATCAATCATGTATCAATGACTAACGGATTTAGATCACACAGACCAGGATAAAGACATAGGGTACTGTTTATCCAGGTACGGGTTAGTACATTCCCCTAGGAACTCTTCGAAATTATATTCTTTTCGGACCTCCCCGGGGCGAAGTGCAGTGGAATTTAAAGTTTGTATTTGCCATGGGTAATGCGCGCTAGAGTATAGTGACCCTGCGCGCGACCTTATGACAAACTGTTACTGTGGGCCGCGCTTTGACTGATGAACAATATTGAGTATTGTACTCAGCTTCGAACAGGCCATAATATACACTTATTGAATGCAACAAATGCAAATAGCTTAAGGGTCATCCATAAATTACTTTCATATTCAGAGGGAGGGACTACGTGTCACAAGGGTACCCCGAGTACTTCAGATTCTAACTCCTTGAGTTAGAATTGGCCTCAAAGTATTTATTTCAAATAAACCAATTACAGGCACTTTTGAATTGTCAAGGGGTCGGTCAGTCAGAAAGATGAAGCTAGTTGCCCATTCCAAAGTGTAGTAGGTACCTATGGAGAAGAATGGGCAAGAAACTCCACGGACACTCTTTTAAATCATAAAATTGTTACAAAACATTGAATACATCATTCATGTTGAAGTTATCCATGTGAGAATGATGTAGAAAGACGTGCACGTTAAAAGCGTTCGTTATATAAAATATAAGAAAAATTCAGAAATTATAATAAGCCGTGGCAGCTAAGGGATGACCAGTGCCCACTGACGGCTCCCATCAAATGTCATGATTTCATGAAATAGTCATTCAATAGGGTAATATGAACAAGAGTTGTATTGATGATTTTATGATTATAATTATATAAATAAATATTTGTTACAGCCAGGAATAGCAATAGATCAACATACAACCCGACACTGATCTGCAAATTGGAAAAAGTTAAGAAAATTTGAATGTCGAGGGCCACCCTGGCGGATTCGCCTTCATTTAAAATGACTTACTAAAATCTTGAAATTAGTGTGACACAGTTTATAGAAGGCGCGTTACTACTAATAGAGAAAAATGAGTTCACTGTCAGCCCTAAACTGGCTTGTCGGATTGAGAGCAAATCTATGGATTATATAAATATATTTTTGTAACTTACGTGTCAATAAGATGCCTGGCTGTGTTCAGTTGTCCGAGACCGAGCTTGTAATGGTCCTTGTCATACAGCACGTTCATAAGATCTGCGTAGAATGGGTGCACGTCATCTAGTTTTGGGAATTCCTGTTCAATAGTAATGATAAAATTAGTTAGTTAAATAAACAATTAGCTGTGCCTGCGACTTCTTTTGTATGGACATCGGAAAACAATGTGTCTCTTAACTAATTATTTTTTTTTAAATAAAAGTAGCCTAAGTTATTCTTTATAACATCAGCTATCTGCCAGTTAAAATCGGTCCAGAACAAACAGACAGATAGACATTTCTTTTAATAGATTTTTTATTATAATTATGTACTGTATATTCTTTCATATGCATTTAGTAGAAAGCTGTAATCTTGACATTAGACGCAGACACATTAATTGATATTTATTTGGATGTATAGATTTCAAATTGATATTGTATTCCTAGATTTTCTGTCTATGGGAAAACTGTGTTTGCATCCTTGTGGGTTTGACATTTGCCTCTTTCTAAATTGCACAAGAACAAGAAAAAAATTGCATTAAAATTCTACTATTTAGGCAGCTTGTATGAGTGGCTTCAATTATACAAATAATTTTTGCAAATTTTGATATTGTCTATGAATATTATCTATTTATTTATTTTTAGCCATTGTTGTCCCACTGCAGGGCACAGGCCTCCCTTTCTCCTTTCCACTCTCCTCTAATTTGAGCTAGTGTGGACCAATCCTGTCTGTAGGCGTCAAGAGATTACGAATATTGTAATAAATCATTAAAATATTGTTGCAAGTTTAATGGGTGTATCTAAATTAATTTGTACGTCAACAATATTGCACAACAAATGAAATTTCAACGAAATATCTTCCAAGTTATTTATTATAAACTATAAAAATTAGATCTCAAACTAATTCTGTATTAAAATCATCACTATTTACCTGAATAATCCTAGAGAGACGATCGTGGAAGTTCTGTTGGGTAAATTTCACTTTTCTCATATAAAACCCACGAATCCTCGATATTTTGTAATGTTTGTGTACCACTGTGGGGGTTTTCCTCTGTGTTTTAGACAATATTATGTCTATAAAGTCCTGAAATAAAAAAATAGTGCGTAGTATGTGAGGTTAGAACACATGATAGAAAATATCGTAAACATTGAATCCAGCAATATGGTTTCGATTATTTACCTTTGCCGTAGGGACTACAGCGATCTTCTTGAAGTTGTACAAACTCATTTTTGCTTATTTTATAACACTTATAAATAAAAAGGAGCTCGACATGAACTCAACACGTAAACACGTGTTTTTAAAAGAAAAATGAATTTTGAAGGATATGTCAAAGTCAAAAACAAAACGTTTTGGTGCTTCTTGTGAATAGTAAAACACCGTGCCAAAATTTTAAGTTTGCACTCAAAATAAACATTTTTCTTTGCTAATAATTAAGTTTAAAAAATCCCCAGATTTTATAAATTAAAATATAGTTCACACAATTATATTTTTTTTTTTTCTACTAAGCATGTTGCAAAACGTAGTAAAAGTTGCCAAACCAAAATATGATGAAATTATTTGTCAGATTAAAAAAAAAAAAACTACTCTTCCTCGTCTGGTTTATAAAATATTCCTTTCATGGTTGATTTTACACTCAATGATTCTTCTCTATGTAAAGGCTAGCCATCGATGGTAATTATTTCAAAAACAAATTATTGAATAAAACTATTGTGGTATTTTTTTTTCATATGGTATTAAGTTTGAGAAACGTCAAAGTTCCGATAGCAAATGGCAGAGAGAGAGAGAGGTTATGCTGGATTTGTAATAGAAAATAACGCCGGATTTTCTGCTGGAACTATAACAATAATAAGAAAACAGCAACTATAAATTATTTCTAATTCCAAGCTATACAAGCCTCAACAATAGTCTGACTAACTTACAGTAAGTAAAATATTGCATCACATTTCATTTGTTTTTCTCATTCCGTTTAAAAAACATCTAATGTTACGATTTCTGACTTAAAATAACGGTTTAGTGCGACGTTCTTGTCCTATATTTGCTGTCAGCCAAACGTCTAATAGCCTCGTGTAATAGTTATTCGTAAATGATTATTCCGTATTCCAACTATTTTTCGTAAGGACGGCTACACATGAGCGCTTTTCCAATTGTACGCAATAACAAGGGACACTCGTCTTGACCGATAGGGTAAAAATTTCACTCGAAAACAGCGACATTTTCATTAGGTACTTATTAATTAATTTACTTAATAAATTCTTTATAAAAATAGTGAGTGGTGTATGTGCATTGCAGGAAAATTTTGGAAGAGAAGCACCTAAACAAAAATGTATTCAAGACTATGCAACTTCCGGCCCAGCGTGAAACATCGGCTGATACCATGCAGCCATATGTACAGCAGCAGCATTCTCAAAAAGAAAGAAACAAGTTCAAAAGCCCTGCAGCTAGGAAAATCTGTTCATGGATTCCTCGTAAACCAAGTAGAACCCATCAAAGTATATAACATGACAGCTTACCATCTAATACACGAAAAGACTAAAACAGAGTACCTGCACTTAGAAAGAGACGATTCCAATAATGTATTTTCAGTAGGTTTTCGTACAACACCGTTAGATTCTATGGGGACGCCACACATATTAGAACACACAGTTCTTTGTGGCTCCGAGAAGTACCCAGTCAGAGATCCATTCTTCAAAATGCTGAACCGATCGCTGGCAACGTTTATGAATGCATTGACAGGGCCTGACTACACATTCTATCCATTCTCATCACAAAACAAGACTGATTACAGGAATCTGCAGAAGGTATATCTAGATGCCGTATTTAAACCTAATCTATCTAGATTAGACTTCTTACAAGAAGGCTGGAGGCTAGAACATACAAATATAGAAGACAAATCATCCGAACTTACATTTAAAGGTGTTGTATACAATGAAATGAAAGGGGCCTTCTCAGAAACAAGTTCATTGTTCGGACAAAAGTTCATCAATTCTATCTTACCACAAGGAACATATGGCTATGTCTCTGGTGGTGACCCAATAATCATTCCACAGCTTACTCATGAGCATCTCAAGAATTTTCATTCAACTTACTATCACCCAAGTAATGCAAGAATTTATTCCTACGGCAACTTTCCTTTAGAACCCAACCTGAAGTTTATCAACGAGGCTTATTTGAGTCAAAGTTCGTTTTTGGACCCTAAGCACTCGATAGTGAACAGCCAGCCACGTTGGAATCAACCAAAAAGAAGGGAAATAACATGCAGACTTGATCAATACGGAGTTCCAATTGAAAAACAAAACCAGATTGCTATAGGATATCTTATGGCTGACATTACAAGCACATATGAGACCTTCATGATGATGGCGTTGAGCGAACTCATGGTTATAGGACCAAACTCTGCTTTCTACAAAAGTTTAATTGAAAGAAGCATTTCCGGAGGCTATAACTCACTCACAGGATATGACAACCAAATTAAGGACACATTATTTGTTGTGGGATTAAAAGATGTTGAGAAATCAAAGTTTGAGTTGATAGAAAATATTGTCGACGAGACACTGAATGACATTTATGTCAATGGTTTTGAAAAAGACCACATTCAGAGTGTTCTACATGGGTTTGAGTTATCAATCAAACATCAATCGCCGAAGTTCGGCCTCAATATGCTCTTCAATCTTATGCCCCTGTGGAACCATAACGGTCCAGTAATAAGCGTTTTGAAAGTAAATGAATTGTTGGATCAACTAAAAACGAACTTAATGGATCCAAAGTACGTGAAGGATGTTATTGAAAAATACTTCATCTTTAACAGACACAAATTAATCATGACTATGGTACCAGATGATAAGTTTGACGATAAGTTTAACGAAGAGGAAGCAACATTGTTAAAGTTCAAAGTGAATAATTTGTCACAAAGTCAGAGGGAGAAGATATATAACGAAGGATTAGAACTTTCTAAATCACAGAAGAAAGTAGAGAACTTAGATATTCTACCATGTCTAATGCTCGATGAGATAACTCTGAACAAGACCGCACCTCCCCTGAAGCATACCGTTGCAGATATCATTCCCCTACAGATGTGCGAGGCCAACACCAATGGAGTCACATATTTCAAAGGAGTTGTTGGAACTGAATGTCTAGAAGACCACGAAAGGCAACTGCTGCCATTCTTCGATTACGTAATCAACAAGTTTGACACCAAAAATTACAATTATCGAGACTTTGACAAGTATGTGAGCAAATCCACGTCTGGATTGGGCTTTCTCAGCCATATAACGGAACATATTGATCAACCTGGTCAATATGAACAAGGAATATTGATTAGCAGTCACTGTTTGGACGAAAACCTCCCAAAAATGACAGACATATGGAGTGAAATCTTCATGAAGCCGAACTTTAGTAACAGTGAAAGAATGCAAATGCTCTTGACTAACTATTGCTCATCTCTTAGCAATGGTATAGTAGACAGTGGACACACCTACGCTATGCAGGCAGCTCGGGCCTTGATAACCTCTGTAGACGAATGCAAAGAGAACCTAATGGGACTACAACACATAATGAATATGCAGGAAATTCAGAAAAATAACAAAATAGAAGACGTCCAAGCTATCATTGACATAATTGGACACAAAGTTTTGAAGGGAAATAACTTAAGAACAGCGTTCCATTACTGTAACACCAACACGAATATACAAGAGAATGTAGACAAGTTTTGTAAAGAACTGTGCAAGGACGTGAAACAGAAAGAAGAGAATAGAATTAACTGGACAGAAGCAAAGAAGATTTCTGAAGAGAATCGTGGCGTGCATATTCTTATGAACATCCCGGTCAACTTTTGCGCCAAAGTACTTCCCACAGTGCCTTACAGCGATCCTGATTATCCCAAATTAAGAGTCCTCTCAAGGTTCATAACTTCAAAGTATTTGCACCCGGTTGTCAGAGAGCAAAATGGTGCATACGGCGGTGGCGCTCTGTTAACCTTAGATGGAGTCTTCAACTATTATTCGTACAGGGACCCCAATTCCACAGTCACCTTGAAGGTATTCGATGAAACAGCTCAATGGATGTCCGCGAACACGAAACTTCTTGATGATCAAAATCTATTTGAAGCAAAGCTGTCTATCTTACAGCAGATGGATCAGCCCGTCGCTGAATACATGAAAGGAATCGACTTATTTTTGTACGGTTTGTCCTACGATATCTGGAAGACACAGAGAGAAAGGGTCCTGGCTGTGAAAAAAGAGGATTTAATTGAAGTGTGTGAGAAATATTTGAAAGCTGACAGATATTGTGGCAAATCCGTCATTGGAGTAGGTTCGGAAGACCTTAAAGCGGGAACTGATGTCTGGGAAACCATTAGTGGACCTCAACAATAAATCGAGGCAGTTTGTTTGCTGCTCAGACTTGATCAAGTGACAGATATAGGTAGTTCGTATTTTCTAATCTTAATGCACTATAAGCATGACCATTGATTGATTGAAAATGCTGAATTTTAGACTTCAGACTAGCCTAGCTATGAGATTATGCTATGGTTTGACGTCGACTTTGGCTTTGAATCAAAGTATCTGAGCTTAAGGAGTTTTTCTGAGGAGCAGCACCTGGTGAGCCTATTGCCTATAAGTGTCGATTAGCTACGCACAGTAGAGATCATCCCGAAAAACTTCAAATTAAAAAGAGGTAAAATGGTCGTTATATCTAAATGGTTAAGAATGGGTATCACTTATCTCTGATGTTCAAGTAGATAACTAATATGCTACGTCTTCATAGACGCGATAAAGCGAACTACACTTCGCGTGGTCTCGACGCCGACGTCTCGCTGTAAACAGAGCTCGCGACGTGTAGTTCGCTTTATTGCGACAATGTAGCCGTAGCATAAGTATTTTACTTCTATCTTGTAAAAATGTTATGATTTGAACTGTGTCGTTGTAAAATGGAGACAGTTATAGAATATAATATATCTTGTTGTCAAAGCATCTTAGTTGTTTATTTATTACCGAGTATTTGATGTTGCGACTGCTGTTAATAAATATTATTTTTAAATTCAATTCGTGTTTCATTTTTTTTTAATAGGCAGGGTAATTGCGTTACTCTATCAGTAGCAATGGCTTTCATTTTGACAGTTCAACAATATTCATTGCGTTTTTACCGTTGTTGAGCAGACAAGTTTGTCGAACTTATGAAACAAAAGATATCCTTCAGTGATTATTGAGAGTGTGTTACACAGTTAGGGTGTTTGTCCTCATATTTTTATACTTCTCCATTTTTACTTGTTGTCGCTTTGCGGAAATTGTAGAAAATACGAGGCCACTGGCGACTGGTTTGGTCCAAAAAAAGTTGTCTGAACATTCCTAGGGATAGGGAAGAGATGGCGAAACACTATCGTAGACAAATAATTGGTTGATGCTATAGGTACGGCGGATCTCACGCTCCGGTGCACCGAACCCCTTCGCGTGGCGCGTTGCAATGTGAGACCCGCCTAAGCACTCCACGTTATGTAATCGAATGCGTGGACGCTTTTCAAAAACTAGAACGAAGAACTCGTAAGGTTAATCTGAAAAAGTTATTTACATACTTTTCATGGTTCTCCCAATGAATATAAGATACAACGGAAACTTGTGTTTTACTATTTGTTACCTATTCCCAAGTAGCACATGACAGCCGCACAGTGACTTGATTATAGAATTAGTGACTACTCAAGGCTGTTTTAGTTTCCTGCATAAGGGCTGTGTAGTTAGCTACGCAACCTTTGTAATTCCAATTTGGGCCCCAAATTAACCAGCCTTGAGCATTACAGTGGCTGGTTAACGGCAGTATAATCATTGAAACTGCTGTACAAGGCCTGTACATTGGCTTATACAGCTATACAACAGTCATTGCAGTCTAAGATTCAGCTTCTTTAATTCTCTTTAACAGCTTTTAGATGTTTTGAGGCTTGGCAACAGCTTTTATTAAAGTATAAATAACCAAAATATTTTAAAAATATTTTTTGTGTATTTGTGACAGACGACAGTTATTATTTGTTAAAGTGGGCGGGCGGACAATATTTAAGGTAAGATATTTTTAATAGTTTTCACGTTGATTTTCAGTGTCCTTGTATGTAAATTGAGTTGCGAGTACCATTTTACTGTAAATATGTATAGGTAATTACATCAAATATTTCACGCGCCATCAGAATAATATCGCTTTAACGAAAATATTTTACAAGATAAATGATGTACGAATACTTAATAAATTTATCACTCAAATTATTGCTTTCTAACTTGTTGTGTCCCATTAGGAAACAAGTGGAAAACATATTGTTTGAATTAAAAGCTATCAAATATCCTTAAAATCTATAAAAAATCATCTGGATATTTAGTAACAAATCGTTTTTGTAATGCTAAAATGGCGTCCATTGATAACCAGCACAAATTCTCCATAAATGCTTTTGAAAAGTTATTTACTGTAACAGTGGTGTTGCCAAGTCTATGTACCAGCTTATAGCATTATGCTGGCTGGACAAAGGATTTTAATTAGCTTTCTTACTGTGTATTGGTATAAAGAGAGAGCATACAATAGGTTTTCAGGGATAAAGAAATCTCGACAGAAAACCATTTCATTATGTACAATGTTTAGCTTTCGAAATATCCTTGCAGGCCCAAAAGATATGATTTAAGTTTTTTAAATAACACATTAAGAGACGGCTTGGCTCGCTCAACAGTCAATAGCTCTTTGGAAATACAGTAAATACACTATAGGTACTTTGCTAATTACATTAATATTGTTTTCAGGAACAATAATGCAGTTTAAAATAATCTAAATCGTTGAAAAAATTTTGCAAGACAGTGTTGAAAAATTCAGGGAAAAGATTAGAAATTAAAAACCTAAGAACTTCCACAAAACGCACACGCAAAGATTCAAGTAACATTAACAAACGAACAAAAACAGCAGACGTGAAGGAAACCGTCTGAGATGAAATTAAAGAAGCGATCGGTGAGAAAATCTCTGAAAATAATAATCAAGAACCCGAAAGCGATATTATACCAAACTCAGATGTTCAAGATCAAATTATCGGAAATGTAGACGTATTATAAGATGTTTCTCAATTTTATATGTATAAGTAGTTTACCGGTGTGTATATCAACAAAAGTATCATGTTTCTGTACTATTTTGTATATGACGTTTTTTTTTATTTCAAACTTTTCGCAATCGCCTGACTAAATTGATGTACAGACGCCAGCACATCAACCTACCCGAAACCGTCAAATTTCCCCAATCAATTTTGAACCTTATGCTCTACCATGCTGTGATAGCATATATTATTTTGTGTCAAGGCTAAATATAATAATGACTGAGACTATTTTATTATAGGTACCTAATAGCGTACCTAATCCGGTGTTAGTGATTCAAAAATAATTCAGATTATAAAAAGTAACATTTATTTTATTAATTATATTATTTAAAAAAAAAAAAATATTTCATAATGATGATCACCATACAAAGTTGAGGTAGTATCCATCAGCAGAGTTGTGCTGGCCTATTTATTTTTTTGTGTTAAGACTAATAATGGCATAAGGTTTTTTATTTTAATATCGATACCAAATCTGGTGGCTGTGATTAAAAAATAATTCAGATTATGAAAAGTAGCATTTGTTCGTAGTTATGTTGTATTTCCACAAATTATATTTCATATTGATTAAAAAACAGTACGTACAAATGTATAAAACGATTTTTATTTTTCTTATTATCCTTATTAAGATTGTATAAGGCTCAGCAGAATTACATACACTTTACTTGAAATAATAGTATTTCAAAAAAATTATTTCCATAATTAATTACAAAGTATGTAAAAGGGGTACGAAATACAAGTAGTTTTTATGTTCAAAAATATAAATTTAAAATTCACATCCAGAAAGTGTATTTTCACTTCAATACGTTCTGCGTTAGGCCGTTTTGCTTTAAATATCTTAAAAGTGACTGTGAGTGAAGTGATGACTTTACTGGGTAGTCAAAAATGTCTATTAAACCTGTTGTTTTGTTGCCTATAATTACATTTTGTGTATCAATTGACTTGACTTCAATGATTTCACGATTACTAGTCATGAAATATTTATCTTTAGATTTCACTGTAAGTATAAAATCCTGAAAATTAATTTTGGGGAAACTTTTATTATCCTTGGTAACGAAAGGCATCTCAAACTTCTTTTCATCTTTTCGATCAGTAGCACAACATTCACTGAGTCTTTTTGCTACCTGCGAAAGTGGTTTGTTACCACTTTGCAACATTATTTTAATCAAATGCAATTTATTTTCAAAAGGATAGGCACTGAATGTTTGAAGTGACCCAAATCTTAATTGAACCTCATCAGTGACATGAAGTAGATTATGCACATTGCTGGTCACGTAATCTGCACCTTAAACATCCTTGTAATGCTCTACAAAGTATTGAAGCAGCTCTTCTGACAGTGGTAATAATGGATTATAGTTATCACTTAAACAAATTGTAATGGCACAATATAAAAACATAAAATGAGTTAAAGCATTTTTTGCTAACACATCAATATTTTGATCAGTCTGTTGGTCCGGAACCCTCACTATACGAAAACGACACTGGCTTGTAAACATCAACTGCATCATTATTATAAGCATCAATATTTTGATCAAAATCTTTTTGTGCGGAACCCTCACTATGCGTAAACGTCACTGGCGTGTAAATGTCAACTGCATCAGCACTGCTCCTTTGCAATTCGTCCATAGAAGCCTTAGCGTATTCTTTTGACAGTTTTCTTTTTACTCCACCAGTTCTTTTTCTTTTTTTCCATGGTTTTAAGTTGTTCATTTTTTTATTTAAAGTGTATTAAAATATACGTAGTAACTCTAGAAGTCGCGTCAGACGTCATGCAAAAAAAATCAAATCTGACGTAATTTAAACACCAATAATCTAGATTTACTCTTAAATAACGCCGAAAGCTGTAAAATAGCTGTCAGCTACACTTTATGCATTGGCATTAGGATGGAGTACACCTACTCCAATTTACAACTCAGGGTGAATTAATGATTCTCTTATAAATGTAACGGCATTTGTAGAGACTACATATCCACTTTTAATCAGCCATTAACAAGCTCGTTGAAGTAGAATTAGAATAGAATTAGTGTACACCAATTAAAAGCCAGTGGCATTATTCGATACTTTAATGCAGTCCGCACCGTTACAAGAGAGGTGAATTTTTCGTATTAAGCCGTCGTTAACAAGCTTTGGACTTCTAAACCAGCCAGTAGTATCACATGCAGCCAAAAGCTGGACTAGATCATTTTCAAATTCTACTTAAATGCTTTTAGTATACTTTTTCGCCATCATAAAGTCATTAGTCAGCTATGCTGTCTAATAGTGTATAATCTTTCCTTAATACAGTCTAAAGACTCGTCCTATCCTTTAGTACATCTGCTTAAAAGCTGTAGACTGTAATGTCGCTTGTTTATGACCTAATTCATCGCTAATGTGCTACTTGGGTTGTTAGCAGACAAGAGTGTGCTTTTTGTGGTGATATCACCACAAAAAGCCAAAAGGAAAAGGAAAAAGGAAAAGGCAAAAGGATATCCTTTGTTACGAACGCCAGTAACCTAACAACGTAGGTATAAAACCCATCCATTTTTCTGTTATTCGGATAAATAGTCTAAGGATATTATAGAGCGCTTTTTATCGAATTGAAAAAGCCGCTCGTGTGTAGCAAGCCTGCATAGCTATTCACAATCATTCGACAGGCTATCGTGTCAAAACAATAAACACCTGTCGAAAGGATAGCGGTGTTTTCGATTCGTGAACGTTCAGAGGATACCATTGATTGTTGTCCGATTTGACATAAATGTATCAAATGGTTGTGAATAGCTATGCTGTACAGATCGCCTAGTATATGGAGGCTTGATGATCAATCTGGCATCAGTTCAAAATGATTAGGATAAATTAAATTGTGGATATCTTACGTCAATCCGGCATTACACGATCAATCTGACCAAAACCACGTATTGAACTGATGCCAGATTAGCTCTCGTATAGTATCGGTATAGATAAATCCATAAACTAGGTATTTATAGAAATAGCACACCAAGCCGTGTACGCACGAACGAACAAAAACATGGTGAACACGAACACCGAACACTTTGTTCGCACGTGCGTACCTCTAACGAACACAGTGTTTGGTGTTCGTTAGAGGTACATACGTGCGAACAAAGTGTTCGATGTTAGTGTTCACCATGTTTTTGTTCGTTCCTGCGTACACGGCTACACAAAAAAAAACAAAATTATGATTCTCGTAGTATCGATAGTATAATATAAGGTATAAGTATACATACACGAAAAACATCTATAGGTGGTAAATAAGCCTTAGCAGGATCCAGAATCATGTGCTGAATATGAATTACAACTGGTTACAGTTTGCGCGTCGTTGTCCCTGCACCCTGTACCTTTAATAAGGAGAAAGAAAGTCGCATGGAGGAGGCATCACGTTTATTCGTTACGTGAGTTTACTCCCACCGCAAGCCGCGCTTGGCTTGCGTGGAGTAAAGAACGTCGTTCCGAGAAGATTTTGCGAAAACATTCCATTTTCTTACTGACTGTTGATTTCTATGAGAATCCGTAAATGCAGACCAAAATTTCTCAAACAGTTAAGGACAGTCTCCTAAGACCATTTTCCAGTAGCTACAGCGGTAGAGGTACTGCTCCTGCTACCTGCAACTTATTGCCCCATCTCAAAAATCCACCCTGCGGAGTAATTACATAGTAGTCATGAGTGAGACACCCGTTCGATACGCTTCCGTGCCGCATCGACCAATAATAACAAAAGAGTCCTTTAGAGGCTGTTCACAAATCCAAAACCCGAGACTGTTGTCAGTTTATTTAGATCAAATGGGCGATCGCCATTCTTCCGACAGCTATTTGCTATCGGGGCAATTTAATTATTAAAAATTTGCCATTTTCGATTCGACAGTCGAAAGGTTGTGAATAGCTAATTATGCTGATAAAACAGCAATGGTGGCCCAGTGGTTACGCCCCACTTATGTGCCGTAGGTCGTGGATTCGAACCCAGCTAGGAGAGGTGGAGTACGGCCCAATCCCTTTCACAGAGAGGAGACTGTGTCCCAGCAGTGGGAACGTTATATGCTAATTATGCTATGCTGATAAAACGTTTCACGAGGGTGGCCAAAGACTCGATACAATCCGATCAAACACGCGCTGCGTTTTTCTAGATCGGCGCCAAAAAAAGAACTAAACTTGCACGAAAAGGGTCGATTTTAACACGCTTTTTATTAGCTTCACTTGTAACTAACAAGCAATGTAATAAAATCTTAAAATTCGATTTTAACCTACTTCTAATTGTCGTATCGAAATAAAACTTAGTATGTATATGTAGTTCGGATGACAAAACTATAATTTGGTATCTTGGAGCTGATCTGATGATGGAGCCAGGAGTTGGATAGTGGTACTCTTCAGTAGCTACTAGTAAACCCCTCGAGTTTGGCCTCATATCATTTGTTTTGACGAGTCCAATAGATTGAATACGCGAGTTTTTTTATATTATTTTATTATTGGTGTTATTATTAATTCATAAAACTGTTACATCTGTTTCACATCAGGTAAAGATGTCGCTACCGCAGAATTTCGACAACGCCGAAGAATATTTCCAAGAATGTCTAAAATTCTTTCAAGAATATCAATATTTATTCAATTACCCCAACACAGATTTACTAATTCACAAAATTTTGGACAAAATCACTATAAAAGATGAAGAAATTGAGATTTTTAGTAAAGATTTCGACTTGAGCTCCATAGCTGATGATTTTTTAAGCACTTTCTTCATGAAACTGAAAAATTTGCAAGTATTTTACGAGGATATTCAAGAAGATGCTTTGGAGACCAATATGAACGTGCCCGTTAGTCCCAAGAAGAAACATGAGATCTTATATCTAGCTAAAGAAATCAAAGACGTATGTGAAAATGTTGGCTGTGATATCGTTGTTGACTTTGGATCAGGATTGGTAAGGATTTTCTGATTTTCTAACATATGTAAAAAAAAAAAAAAACTTCGCTCCCGCGGCAAATTGCGGCGGAGCGGACGGATCTCCGGCTCGATCTCATGGCGACATGGAAAGAGCGACTGTCGCAACCCAGCGCAGGGCACGCCGCAGTAGCGGCGATAAGACCCCTCTTTGAGGAGTGGCTACAGAGGCGCCACGGCGCCCTCACCTACCGCCTGACGCAGGTCCTCACCGGACACGGAAGTTTCGGGAGGTTCCTGCACATCATTAGGCGGGAGGAAACGCCCGGGTGCCACCATTGCCAGGATCGCCCAGAGGACACGGTGGAGCACACGGTGGAGGTCTGCCCCGCTTGGGCGGAGCACCGCCGTGTCCTCGTAGAGGTGATCGGCAGCGGCGGCGGCCTCTCGCGCCCGGCCCTGGTGCAAGCCATGGTCCGGAGCGAGAGGGAGTGGGAGGCAGTCGCCTCCTTCTGCGAAACAGTCATGCTAGCGAAGGAGGTGGCGGGACGGATGAGGGAGAGAGCCTCCCGTCCCAGCCGCCGCGGGAGACGCTCCGGGCGTCGGGAGTCGCGTGACAACTACCGGCCACCGTAGGCGCGGGCCTGCGGGCGGAGAGCAATGGGTAGCTCACCGCCCGATCAGGACCAGGCCCGTGCCGGACGGCGCGTAAGTGTTCCACGCGCGCCTCAAAGAGATGTCAGCATAATCCGAGGCGCCCCTTAGGGCCGAAGCCTGCCGGGTCAGCGGGATTGTCCGAAAGGGTTACCGCTTCCCCGGAACATAAAGGGCGAAGGAAGGAACATGGGTGGGTTTTAGTCAGTAAGAGTCTGACACTCCCTTCCGCTCCACCCAGAGCGGGGTCATTTGATGATTTCCCACCAGAAAAAAAAAAAAAAAAAAGACCTCGTATAGTGGGGCTACCTTGACGGAACGGCAGCAGGGTGTGGATGTGGAGCTGCTGAGTCACAAATTATGCTCCACCTCTCATCCTGCCTCCTGTGCTCCAAAACATGCAGCCAAAGTGACCTCTGCGCTGCCACAGATAACGCCGTGAGGTGGCCAAGTTTTGGTCCAATAAAATTTGAATAATTGTCGTGCCACAGCACTAAGAACTCACACCTTTTTCGTGGAGGTAGGCAGAAACTACAGAAAGCGACACATAAATAGAGACAAAGCAAAACCTAATTGTGTAACACACTTTCAATGACAATTTGAATCATTTTAAAAGATGTTGGTAATCCATTGCTTCAATATGTTCAAAACATTTGTCTGCTCAACAATTTAAATAACGCTGTAAACGTTGTTGAACTGTCAAAATGATAGCCATTGCTACTTTTAGTGTGTTACGCAATTACCCCGCTGCATGACTAGCAAAAAACATGTTATTGTTGGTTCTTGTAACGTTTTTAAATTCTTGTTTAATTCCGAAAACGCTTACATTGCGTTATTACAATTTCCCAGACATTATTTCGCTTCACGTAGTTGTACTCTTATCTAGTCACCTACACCTTTTCATGTCTCTTTCCAGGGCTACTTGGATCAACTTTTATTTGAAAAAACAAACTACCGGATACTAGGAATTGAATGTAACGAAAGTCATTACGTTGGCGCCAAAATACGGCAGCGGAAATATCATGCAAACTCCACAGATAATGTAAAATATATAAAACACACTGTGACAGAAAATTCCCATGAAAATATCCAAGGATATTTGCACGATAAGTTTGGGAATCATAAAGAATTTTGCATAACCGGCCTTCATGCTTGCGCCGATTTGACTATAGATGCGATCAACCTATTTTTAAAGATGGCCGATGCAAAGGTGATGGTAATAATGCCGTGCTGTTATCACAAAATGGTGGGAGATGATGGAGTATTTAAGAATTTGCCTTTAAGTGATTGCCTGAAGGGTATTTTTAAAACGTTTAAGGGGGAAGAGTATATGAGGGTGCCCTTTTTAAGACTGGCTGCTCAGCCACCGTCTGTGGACGATAAGTTAGAAGATTTAGTTTTCAATTTATTGTCAAGAGCTGTGCTGCAGGCCTTTGCGGTTAGATGTAAGTATGGTTTTTAGTTTCTAACTTACGTAAATACAATAAAAAGCTGTTTATAGGTAAAACTGCAAAGTATTGTGTGTCTGTCTATGGTTTTTTATTTTATTTTATGGTGGAATCGGAGCCAGTATACTATAGTAGTCTTTGAATCGGAGATTTCTATGGAGTGTGGTTTGTGATTTGGGAAATCCCTGGTAGGGATTTGCCAAATCGTATGTTGCCATAGACAAATAAATTGATTGCCGCATTGCTAATCAAATCTGAAATTACATCTCTCTGTACAGCAACTATAGTGTTTTTTATATTACAGACAACTGCAAATTAAAAAGGAATAAACGGAAAGCTGTCAAAACTAAAAACATGGATAACAATTTTGAAGTCTACATAAAAGATGCTACCACTAATGGTTTTACTTTAATCAAAAATGAATGTAGTGGTAATAATGATAACATTGAGATTCCTAAATTCTGTTTAGAAGAACTTATGACATCGTGGAAACAGTTAACTCAATTGACGTTTATAAAGGCGGGAATTTTTATTCTTTTACAGAATTATTTGCAGCCTGTCATCGAGAATTATGTTTTGTTTGACAGACTGGTTTATCTCAAAGAAAAGGGCGCAAAGGATTGTGATTTCAAAAGAATATTGAACGTTAAAACATCGCCGCGTTGTTTGGCTCTACTAGCATATAAATAAATAAGGGTAAATATATATATATTTTGTTTTATTCCACTTTCAGTACTACAACGTATGTAAATCGGACCTTATACGATCCATCTGCCAACAATCTAACCATGATCTCGGATTGCACTGGGGGCTTACCACCAGCTCCTTTGTACAGACGCCAGCAGGTCAAGCTATCCGAAACTGTCAAATTTTCCCAATCAACCTTGAACCTTAATGCTTTAGTGATAAAGTTGAAAATCTATTAAAGAAATTTGACAGATTGTAGTAACTTGATGTGCTGGCGTCCGTACTATGACTAAGTGCAATTCCACTTCTGCTCTGCTATAAGAGCTGGTGGTAAGCCCCCTAATGCAAGATTGATTGCTTAGATCCCCCTTGGCATGTCTTGTTTGGTCCATGGTCGGGCAGTGATTTTGGGCGTAGGAACAATTCATTCAAACTTTCTAAAGAAAGCGTGAGAAAAAGGTGAAGGCAAAATAACAAAAGGGGTGAAAAACCGATTTTGCTGCTTTTTATAGTCACTACGCAGAGGTTTGTCTTTGGTTTTTTTTCTGATTGTCAATGATGAACTGTCGAACTGTCAACTGTCATTATGACGTACTATTAACCAAAAATGCACAAAGATGGCTGATTGGGTTGTGTCATTGTGTTATGATGCATACTGATACCGACTGAGAGTATTTACACGTGGTTTCCCGCTTACTAAGTACGAGGAACACTCCCTAACTTTAACAGAAGTAGGTAATAACTCCCATGAATAAGAAGAGTTCATGATCAGTTGCCAATGTAAATGTCAACATGGATAATTTAAATGATTTATACTGTAGACTTTGCGCCGACTTGAAGTCAAGCAGCGATCTCTCCAACATGGAAATAAACGTAGAGAAACGCCGAGAAATCGTCAACAAGTTGTTACGATTTAATATAAAAGTGGATTTTAATAGTATGTTGCCGAAAACTGTGTGCTTAGAATGTATTAATTCTTTGGAACACGCGTATGAATTTATTACTACAGTTGATCTCGCACAAGAAGCATTTCAAGACTATGAACATGATAATTCGGCTTCAAATAAGAAGGACGAGGTTATCTCGGAGAAAGATAATATGGATACATGTAACAAAGATGATGTCAGTGTGGAAACCGAAGACACTATCCCTGATGATAAATCCAAGGAGATTGGTAAACAAATTGAAATTGAATTTGACGCCAAAAGTGAAGTAAAAAAAAAGAAATCTAAATCCAAATCAAAAAAAGTAAAAACTAAATCAAAACTTACAATGTCAAATCAAATTAATAGGAAAAGAAAAAAACCCAAGATATCGGCAAATGTAGACCTAGATACTTGGCACGACTATAATTGGTTATGTGCTTTCTGTGAAAAATTATTCCAGAATCCCAGCGAGTTGAAAGTGCATTCCATGCAGTACCACATGACCTGTAACCCTTACAGGTGCTTTGACTGCCGAGCACGAGGGCTGCATATGGATAACTTCATTACACACATAGCTCGCCACCGCCCAGTTTTAGCATTCACTTGCTACCAATGCTCCCTAAAATTTGAAACCCTGTTAGAAATGAACACGCATAAAACAACTCATTTCAATACTGATTACGTTTGCTGCGGGTGCAACTCTATCTTTTCAAGTGAAGAGCAATTAGATGACCATATGACAAAGTTTTATAAGAGCGCAGAAGAAAGTTCGTCAATCATCAAAAATGATAGCCTGAAATGTGTCATATGTGAAAAAACACCGAAGTCTAGGCTTCTACTACACAGACACCTGTTATTACATACCGATAGAAAACGGACCTACATTTGCGATACTTGCGGTGGAGGCTTTTACAACAGGAAAGAATTAAATCAACACCTATTTGTACATACGGACGTAAGACCGTTTAAATGTGAAGTTTGTAATTTCAGTTTTAAGATTAAACAGGATCTCAAAAAGCATGCTGATATACATTTTGGACCGAAACGGTTTGCCTGCGAACAATGCGGCAAATGTTTCAATTTGTCCAAAGAGCTGCTGGTTCACAGAGCCATCCACAAGGACATTAGACCGTTTAAGTGCACACATTGCAACAAGAGTTTCCGCTTCAGACACTTACTGATGCAACATTTACGCTTGCACTCAGGAATAAAACCATATTCTTGTGATAATTGTACACTGACGTTTAGGAACTGGTCGAATTACAACAAACATACGAAAGATATGCACGGTATTGACAATTCTAAAAGGAAACGTACCGCTGACGGACTTTATGCTTTAGATCCGGCAACTAAGGAGGTTATATATCCTGACAAGGAGAAAGTGCTTGAATGGAAGAAAAATATATTAGGAGACATAAACAAAGGGACACCAACCAGAAGCGATGATGAGACTAAAGGAAAATCTACTGACAACACGGAGAGTGACAGTTGAAGTATTTGAAGAACTCATTTTTACACAGATATTTCAAGTAATTACACTAACTATGTTAAACGACCTCAAAAAAAAAAATCATCAAATCTTTTTTTATGTTTATGTATCGATATCGCGGATCTGTATTGCGGAGATTCGCTGACTAATTTAATTTGACCCTGTCTACAGAAGTTTTCCCGTTGGAAGTTTAAAGTACCTAATCAAAAATCTGTGTCACATGATCAACTTTGACCGTTAATATCTTGGAATTGTGACGCTTTATGGAGTTTGGTCCTGTTTTATTTTCCGTTTGCATTGATGTCAGCAATCGATTTATATAGGTTTTATGCGTGGCCGCCATTTTGAAAAAAAAAAAATGCTTTCCTTCCGCCCTTCAAAAAAAAATGCTCTCCTCCTTCCGCCTTCCTCCATCCTCCTTCCTCCTTCCTCATTCCTCATTCCTCCTTCCTCCTTCCTCCTTTTTATTCATGACATTATCTTTGACTTTTTGTTGTCACCATTATATTAAATAGAGTCCATTCATTATTCTTATTCTATATTCAGTCATTATATTAAATTGTGTAACACACTATCAGTAGCAATAGCGTTTTGACAGTTCTACAACATTCATTGCGTAATTTTTATTCGCAGTTCCTGTTATGATTATTGTATTAAGTATTCTTTTAAATTCGGCACTTAAAGAAAACTTTTTTCTGTTGTAAATATTTAATTTTAAGTATTATCGTTACCATCCATTAAAAGTTGTTTTATTTTATATCCTACAGCGAAAAACATTAATACCAAATAAAATACCAAAACTATTTGATGAACATTTAATCAAAAGGGTTTTTCAATTAAAATTAAATGAAATTGTTTATTCTGTAAACAGGATATCGGAACCACATTTATTGTAAAAAAAAATAAGCTTGATGAGGTCGGCGTTTCCTATCTGACTACTCTGGGAAGAAAGGCCGAAACAAACTCGGTGGTCTCAGTCCCTTTTAGGGTCAGTTCACACCGAGACGCGACGCTGCGCGCACACTTTAAAAGAGTGACTCAAAATATACTTTATTTTCTACACGAAAAGGTACACATTGCATTGTGAGAGTTCAGAATACGTTGCGCGGTGCAGCGCTGCGCCTCGTGACGCCTCGCGGCGCACAGTGGACGGAAAAACAAGCTTCCCTTTCATAGGATTTTTGAAAAAAAAAATGTTCTATTTGATAGTTTCAAGTATACAGTTTTGTCGAGTACATTAAAACATTGAATAAATTAGTAATTACGGGTTTTTTTTTAAATCTATACTATAAAAATATGACTTTTTAGTTTTCAAATGTATGAAAATGGAATTTGTTTTCCTCATAACTTTTTTGTGTCTTGAATTGTAAAGCTGAAACTTTTAGGTGTTGTTGCCGAGCCTATACCAAAGCCACCTGACCTTTGACCTTGACCCCGAACTTCCCCGTTCAAAAGATATGAATGAATTTAAAATGCATATTTGGACGATGTTGTAATACGCGGTTATGTACCTCAAATATATGTATATATATATATTTTTTTACCCAGTATTGATACCTGAAAGACAATAAACCTATATGACTACGATCTTTGCGGAAAGCGTACTTATTCATAACGTATGAATAGATTAATAATTGAATTTATACAACAAAAATAATAATAATTTATTTCAGATTCATTACATCCATATTTGTTAGTACAATTAGGAGCTTACAAAATAGTGTTAGTAAAATTAATAATAATTGATTGACCTATAATAATAATTTAATTAAATAAGTAATAGTAATATTTTTATAATAAAAGTAGGTAATTAAAGTAATTATAATAAAAGTAATCTTTTTTCCATCACATAAATTAAATTAAAATACCGATTTATATAAAAATAAAACAAATAATGCGATATGAATTCAATGATTCAGGAGAAGACCCAATCACAATTAAATTAGTCAATGTCACAGTCGGGCAGGTTTCCTACGTCTTCAAAGTCTACATTTTCTATGTCTGAACTAGAAGTTAATAACAATTCGGCTTCATCTGATAGAGGTTTACTACGAAGTAGCCTTATCTTAGGTCTTAAACTAGAGAGATATGGGTCTGAGGATATCAGCAAATTATGGATGATATCCTCATTTGTTGCAATTCTGCTAGTTTAGCGCGAAGATTCTGATTTTTTTTTAAATCTTTGTTGCGAGCTTCGGATGCCTCTTCAGAAAGTTTACCGATTGGAATAAAGTTATTGTGCTCAACTATGTCGGCACCATCATGAGTAATTTATGCACACTTGAGGGCATATAATACGATGCATAGAGCTCAACATATCTATGAGCCGTTGTAGCACAATATTGCCGGAACTTTTCCACGTCTAAAAACTCTCCATCTTATTATAATTACTTTAATTACTTTTATTATAAAAATATTACTATTACTTATTTAATTAAATTATTATTATATGTCAATCAATTATTATTAATTATTACTAACACTATTTTGTAAGCTCCTAATTGTACGCACGGCTACACATCAAGCTATACATAACCAGTAGAAGCTGACTTCTGATTGTAAGAAAAACCTATACAATGCGAGGTCAGCTAAAACTGGAAATGTATAGCTTGATGTGTGGCCGTGTGTACTAACAAATATGGATGTAATGAATCTGAAATAAATTATTATTATTTTTGTTGTATAAATTCAATTATTAATCTATTCATACGTTATGAATAAGTACGCTTTCCGCCAAGATCGATAGTCATATAGGTTTGTTGTCTTTCAGGTATCAATACTGGGTAAAAAAAATATGTATATACATATATTTGAGGTACATAACCGCGTATTACAACATCGTCCAAATATGCATTTTAAATTCATTCATATCTTTTGAACGGGGAAGTTCGGGGTCAAGGTCAAAGGTCAGGTGGCTTTGGTATAGGCTCGACAACAATACCTAAAAGTTTCAGCTTTACAATTCAAGACACAATAAAGTTATGAGGAAAACAAATTCCATTTTCATACATTTGAAAACTAAAAAGTCATTTTTTTATGGTATAGTTAAAAAAAAAAAACCGTAATTACTAATTTATTCAATGTTTTAATGTACTCGACAAAACTGTATACTTGAAACTATCAAATAAAACATTTTATTTTTCAAAAATCCTACGAAAGGGAAGCTCGTTTTTCCGTCCACTGTGCGGCGTAGCGCGACGAAGCGGTACTTCGCCGGTGCGAGAGCGGCGCTGCGCAGCGCGACGCCGCGAGGCGTAGCGCGACGCCGCGAAGCGCAGCCGAGGCCGCCGTGGCGACTTGTCTCTACTATTTCCGTCCAGACTTCCGTGTAGAATTGATGCAGTACGGGTCAGGGTCAGTTCACACCGAGACGCGACGCGACGCGACGCTGCTGGAAGAGGCCAGTGATTTCGCGCTGCGCCGCGCGGCGCCGCGCTGCGCCGCGAGGCGCATCGTAAAATCGTTGGCAACACGACGCCGCGCGGCGCAGCGCGGCGCAGCGCGGCGCCGCGCGGCGCAGCTAGACGCCGCGCGGCGCAGTGGGACTTGTCTACATTCGCTACGTGCTCCCGCCCCGCCCCGCGTCCACCCGCAGTCTACCATTTGCAAGCGCATGAGAACGACGTATATATTTGGTGAACAAATGGGTTTATCGGGTAGGTTTTGAACTTTGTAAATATTACATATAATACACGGTCAATTACCTAGGTAGATAGACAATGAATATTAACGTCCGTCATTTGTAATTAGCAATTGAAAACAAACCTTTAATCTTTAGACTACCTAGATACCTACCTACCTCTTTATTTAACATTCCTCATTAACTTACATAGTACAATAATATCATTTTCACATTTTGCATTAATTAAAAAGTACGTAGAACAAAATCATAAAAAATTATGGTTGTTTAAATTTTCCCTATACTAATTCTTAATTATCTCCTAAGCGTGTGGACCGATTTACATGATTCAAACGGAAGAAATGGTTTTAGACCTAGACCTTTCATTTGACACCAACATCGTTAAGATATTTCGATAAACAAAAAAACACATTTTCAAGTTGCTCTCGTAATTATCCAACTTAAAAATTTTCTACAAAAGGGCAAGTAAAAATCAACAAGTGTGTTAATGATACGTGACAATGCAAGCAGGAATCTAAATATTATTTCGTTAAATTTTGATACCAAGACCAATTAATTGTATTGTAGCTAGTTCACAAACATAATCAAAGTTTAGGAAAAGTCAGTAATAAAATTTTGTAAACAAAAAATAAACATGCGGAACCTTTTATTCAGAATTATCGAGATAGTGGGTCTGTAATTCGTTTTTTGTTTTTCTATGTATGGCCGCAACAAATTCAATAAGTTTTGAAACTTTTGGTAATCCATTTTGTAATAATCATAAATTTTTTCTGGATAATTGGCAATGTGGTCATAAGCCAAGGTATGAAATTCACCATGAATTAATCTATTTCTCCATAAATTATGCACCCAAATACTCCTGTGTGATGTCTTCTTTTTAATTTTATTTTTGTATTCTTCTTCCTCTTCCTCTTCTGCAAGAAGTCCGATTATAACAAGATCCCAGTCTATCATTATAATATCACTCGACCGTAGGGTCAGCTCACACCGAGACGCGACGCGACGCGACGCTGCGCGCAAACTTTTAAAAGAGTGACTTAAAATATACTTTATTTTCTACACGAAAAGGTACATATTCCATTGTGAGAGTTCAGATTACGTTGCGCGGCGCAGCGCTGCGCAGCGCTGCGCCTCGTGACGCATCGCGACGCAGCGGTACTTGCCGGTGCGCGCGGCGTGCGAGAGCGGCGCTGCGCAGCGCGACGCCGCGAGGCGCAGCGCGACGCCGCGAGGCGCAGCGCGACGCCGCGAGGCGCAGCGCGACGCCGCGAGGCGCAGCCGAGGCCGCCGTGGCGACTTGTCTCTACTATTTCCGTCCAGACTTCGTGCAGAATTGATGCAGTACGGTCGAGTGATATAATGATAGACTGGGATCTTGTTATAATCGGACTTCTTGCAGAAGAGGAAGAGGAAGAAGAATACAAAAATAAAATTAAAAAGAAGACATCACACAGGAGTATTTGGGTGCATAATTTATGGAGAAATTGATTAATTCATGGTGAATTTCATACCTTGGCTTATGACCACATTGCCAATTATCCAGAAAAATTTTATGATTATTACAAAATGGATTACCAAAAGTTTCAAAACTTATTGAATTTGTTGCGGCCATACATAGAAAAACAAAAAACGAATTACAGACCCACTATCTCGATAATTCTGAATAAAAGGTTCCGCATGTTTATTTTTTGTTTACAAAATTTTATTACTGACTTTTCCTAAACTTTGATTATGTTTGTGAACTAGCTACAATACAATTAATTGGTCTTGGTATCAAAATTTAACGAAATAATATTTAGATTCCTGCTTGCATTGTCACGTATCATTAACACACTTGTTGATTTTTACTTGCCCTTTTGTAGAAAATTGTTAAGTTGGATAATTACGAGAGCAACTTGAAAATGTGTTTTTTTGTTTATCGAAATATCTTAACGATGTTGGTGTCAAATGAAAGGTCTAGGTCTAAAACCATTTCTTCCGTTTGAGTCATGTAAATCGGTCCACACGCTTAGGAGATAATTAAGAATTAGTATAGGGAAAATTTAAACAACCATATTTTTTTATGATTTTGTTCTACGTACTTTTTAATTAATGCAAAATGTGAAAATGATATTATTGTACTATGTAAGTTAATGAGGAATGTTAAATAAAGAGGTAGGTAGGTATCTAGGTAGTCTAAAGATTAAAGGTTTGTTTTCAATTGCTAATTACAAATGACGGACGTTAATATTCATTGTCTATCTACCTAGGTAATTGACCGTGTATTATATGTAATATTTACAAAGTTCAAAACCTACCCGATAAACCCATTTGTTCACCAAATATATACGTCGTTCTCATGCGCTTGCAAATGGTAGACTGCGGGTGGACGCGGGAGCACGTAGCGAATGTAGACAAGTCCCACTGCGCCGCGCGGCGTCTAGCTGCGCCGCGCGGCGCCGCGCTGCGCCGCGCGGCGTCGTGTTGCCAACGATTTTACGATGCGCCTCGCGGCGCAGCGCGGCGCCGCGCGGCGCAGCGCGATATCACTGGCCTCTTCCAGCAGCGTCGCGTCGCGTCGCGTCTCGGTGTGAACTGACCCTGACCCGTACTGCATCAATTCTGCACGCCGCGCGGCGCCGCGCTGCGCCGCGAGGCGCATCGTAAAATCGTTGGCAACACGACGCCGCGCGGCGCAGCGTGGCGCAGCGCGGCGCCGCGCGGCGCAGCTAGACGCCGCGCGGCGCAGTGGGACTTGTCTACATTCGCTACGTGCTCCCGCCCCGCCCCGCGTCCACCCGCAGTCTACCATTTGCAAGCGCATGAGAACGACGTATATATTTGGCGGGTGCATTATGGAGATCGAGGAAAAGTTAATTTTTTTTGTGCAGCGCTACGAATGTTTGTTTAACGTATCATCAAAACAGTATAGTGATAGAAATGCAAAAAATAATGCGTGGGATAAGATAAGTGAACAAATGGGTTTATCGGGTAGGTTTTGAACTTTGTAAATATTACATATAATACACGGTCAATTACCTAGGTAGATAGACAATGAATATTAACGTCCGTCATTTGTAATTAGCAATTGAAAACAAACCTTTAATCTTTAGACTACCTAGATACCTACCTACCTCTTTATTTAACATTCCTCATTAACTTACATAGTACAATAATATCATTTTCACATTTTGCATTAATTAAAAAGTACGTAGAACAAAATCATAAAAAATTATGGTTGTTTAAATTAACCCAAATACTCCTGTGTGATGTCTTCTTTTTAATTTTATTTTTGTATTCTTCCTCTTCCTCTTCTGCAAGAAGTCCGATTATAACAAGATCCCAGTCTATCATTATAATATCACTCGACCGTACTGCATCAATTCTGCACGAAGTCTGGACGGAAATAGTAGAGACAAGTCGCCACGGCGGCCTCGGCTGCGCCTCGCGGCGTCGCGCTGCGCCTCGCGGCGTCGCGCTGCGCAGCGCCGCTCTCGCACGCCGCGCGCACCGGCAAGCGTCGCGATGCGCCGCGAGGCGTCACGAGGCGCAGCGCTGCGCAGCGCTGCGCCGCGCAACGTAATCTGAACTCTCACAATGGAATGTGTACCTTTTCGTGTAGAAAATAAAGTATATTTTAAGGGTCAGTTCACACCGAGACGCGACGCGACGCGACGCTGCTGGAAGAGGCCAGTGATTTCGCGCTGCGCCGCGCGGCGCCGCGCTGCGCCGCGAGGCGCATCGTAAAATCGTTGGCAACACGACGCCGCGCGGCGCAGCGCGGCGCAGCGCGGCGCCGCGCGGCGCAGCTAGACGCCGCGCGGCGCAGTGGGACTTGTCTACATTCGCTACGTGCTCCCGCCCCGCCCCGCGTCCACCCGCAGTCTACCATTTGCAAGCGCATGAGAACGACGTATATATTTGGTGAACAAATGGGTTTATCGGGTAGGTTTTGAACTTTGTAAATATTACATATAATACACGGTCAATTACCTAGGTAGATAGACAATGAATATTAACGTCCGTCATTTGTAATTAGCAATTGAAAACAAACCTTTAATCTTTAGACTACCTAGATACCTACCTACCTCTTTATTTAACATTCCTCATTAACTTACATAGTACAATAATATCATTTTCACATTTTGCATTAATTAAAAAGTACGTAGAACAAAATCATAAAAAATTATGGTTGTTTAAATTTTCCCTATACTAATTCTTAATTATCTCCTAAGCGTGTGGACCGATTTACATGATTCAAACGGAAGAAATGGTTTTAGACCTAGACCTTTCATTTGACACCAACATCGTTAAGATATTTCGATAAACAAAAAAACACATTTTCAAGTTGCTCTCGTAATTATCCAACTTAACAATTTTCTACAAAAGGGCAAGTAAAAATCAACAAGTGTGTTAATGATACGTGACAATGCAAGCAGGAATCTAAATATTATTTCGTTAAATTTTGATACCAAGACCAATTAATTGTATTGTAGCTAGTTCACAAACATAATCAAAGTTTAGGAAAAGTCAGTAATAAAATTTTGTAAACAAAAAATAAACATGCGGAACCTTTTATTCAGAATTATCGAGATAGTGGGTCTGTAATTCGTTTTTTGTTTTTCTATGTATGGCCGCAACAAATTCAATAAGTTTTGAAACTTTTGGTAATCCATTTTGTAATAATCATAAATTTTTTCTGGATAATTGGCAATGTGGTCATAAGCCAAGGTATGAAATTCACCATGAATTAATCTATTTCTCCATAAATTATGCACCCAAATACTCCTGTGTGATGTCTTCTTTTTAATTTTATTTGTGTATTCTTCTTCCTCTTCCTCTTCTGCAAGAAGTCCGATTATAACAAGATCCCAGTCTATCATTATAATATCACTCGACCGTACTGCATCAATTCTGCACGAAGTCTGGACGAAAATAGTAGAGACAAGTCGCCACAGCGGCCTCGGCTGCGCCTCGCGGCGTCGCGCTGCGCCTCGCGGCGTCGCGCTGCGCAGCGCCGCTCTCGCACGCCGCGCGCACCGGCAAGCGTCGCGATGCGCCGCGAGGCGTCACGAGGCGCAGCGCTGCGCAGCGCTGCGCCGCGCAACGTAATCTGAACTCTCACAATGGAATGTGTACCTTTTCGTGTAGAAAATAAAGTATATTTTAAGTCACCCTTTTAAAAGTTTGCGCGCCGCGTCGCGTCGCGTCGCGTCTCGGTGTGAGCTGACCCTAAGTCACTCTTTTAAAAGTTTGCGCGCAGCGTCGCGTCGCGTCGCGTCTCGGTGTGAGCTAACCTGTACTGCATCAATTCTGCACGAAGTCTGGACGGAAATAGTAGAGACAAGTCGCCACGGCGGCCTCGGCTGCGCCTCGCGGCGTCGCGCTGCGCCTCGCGGCGTCGCGCTGCGCCTCGCGGCGTCGCGCTGCGCAGCGCCGCTCTCGCACGCCGCGCGCACCGGCAAGTACCGCTGCGTCGCGATGCGCCGCGAGGCGTCACGAGGCGCAGCGCTGCGCAGCGCTGCGCCGCGCAACGTATTCTGAACTCTCACAATGGAATGTGTACCTTTTCGTGTAGAAAATAAAGTATATTTTAAGTCACTCTTTTAAAAGTTTGCGCGCAGCGTCGCGTCGCGTCGCGTCTCGGTGTGAGCTGACCCTCAGTTCACACCGAGACGCGACGCGACGCGACGCTGCGCGCAAACTTTAAAAGAGTGACTTAAAATATACTTTATTTTCTACACGAAAAGGTACACATTCCATTGTGAGAGTTCAGAATACGTTGCGCGCTGCAGCGCTGCGCCTCGTGACGCCTCGCGGCGTAGCGCGACGCAGCAGTACTTCGCCGGTGCGCGCGGCGTGCGAGAGCGGCGCTGCGCAGCGCGACGCCGCGAGGCGCAGCGCGACGCCGCGAGGCGCAGCCGAGGCGGCCGTGGCAACTTGTCTCTACTATTTCCGTCCAGACTTCGTGCAGAATTGATGCAGTACGGTCGAGTGATCGAGTGACATTATAATGATAGACTGGGATCTTGTTATAATCGGACTTCTTGCAGAAGAGGAAGAGGAAGAAGAATACAAAAATAAAATTAAAAAGAAAACATCACACAGGAGTATTTGGGTGCATAATTTATGGAGAAATAGATTAATTCATGGTGAATTTCATACCTTGGCTTATGACCACATTGCCACTTATCCAGAAATTCTTTTATAATTATTTGAAAATGGATTACAAAAAGTTACGATCTCCATAATGCACCCGCCAAATATACGTCGTTCTCATGCGCTTGCAAATGGTAGACTGCGGGTGGACGCGGGGCGGGGCGGGAGCACGTAGCGAATGTAGACACGTACCACTGCGCCGCGCGGCGTCGTGTTGCCAACGATTTTACGATGCGCCTCGCGACGTTGCGCGGCGCAGCGCGAAATCACTGGCCTCTTTCAGTATCGTCGCGTCGCGTCGCGTCTCGGTGTGAACTGACCCTAAAACAGTAGTCTAAGGGTCAGTTCACACCGAGACGCGACGCTGCTGGAAGAGGCCAGTGATTTCGCGCTGCGCCGCGCGGCGCCGCGCTGCGCCGCGAGGCGCATCGTAAAATCGTTGGCAACACGACGCAGCGCGGCGCCGCGCGGCGCAGCGAGACGCCGCGCGGCGCAGTGGGACGTGTCTACATTCGCTACGTGCTCCCGCCCCGCCCCGCGTCCACCCGCAGTCTACCATTTGCAAGCGAATGAGAACGACGTATATTTGGCGGGTGCATTATGGAGATCGTAACTTTTTGTAATCCATTTTGTAATAACCATAATTTTTTTCTGGATAATTGACAATGTGGTCATAAGCCAAGGTATGAAATTCACCATGAATTAATCTATTTCTCCATAAATTATGCACCCAAATACTCCTGTGTGATGTTTTCTTTTTAATTTTATTTTTGTATTCTTCTTCCTCTTCCTCTTTTGCAAGAAGTCCGATTATAACAAGATCCCAGTCTATCATTATAATATCACTCGATCACTCGACCGTACTGCATCAATTCTGCACGAAGTCTGGACGGAAATAGTAGACAAGTCACCAGGTCACCACGCGGCCTCAGCTGCGCCTCGCGGCGTCGCGCTGCGCCTCGCGGCGTCGCGCTGCGCCTCGCGGCGTCGCGCTGCGCCTCGCGGCGTCGCGCTGCGCCTCGCGGCGTCGCGCTGCGCAGCGCCGCTCTCGCACGCCGCGCGCACCGGCGAAGTACCGCTGCGTCGCGATGCGTCGCGCTACGCCGCGAGGCGTCACGAGGCGCAGCGCTGCGCAGCGCTGCGCCGCGCAACGTATTCTGAACTCTCACAATGCAATGTGTACCTTTTCGTGTAGAAAATAAAGTATATTTTGAGTCACTCTTTTAAAGTATGCGCGCAGCGTCGCGTCGCGTCGCGTCTCGGTGTGAACTGACCCTTATTTGTAGTAGTATTTCTCAGCAATGTTTATCCATTTTTCCTTATGTGGTTTTGGCATCTCTAAAGGTGCTAATTCTTGACAAATAGCTTGACAGGTTTCTTTTACAATTAATGGTATAGTTTTTCGAGAAATTTGAAAATTGTAGGTACTCCAAATCAGTGAAAGTTGCTCCCGAAGCCAAATATCTGAAAAATAAATAAATGCCACATTAATAATACATTTCTTTTTTGCAGTAAAGGACCTAATGAAGAAGTGGAAGAATATAAGAGATAGTTATAAAAAAGAAGTAATTAATTTAGAAACTACCACAGTGTCGGGACAAATGGCTCCAAAAAAAAAACGATATATTTATTATGAGTTGTTGTCCTTTTTACGTCCTAGCGTCAGTACTGCAGAAGAACGTGAGTCCGAATAATTTGTGATGAATTCGAAGGTATTGGAGATACGTTATCTCCAATACCTTCCAATTCATCACAAAATCAGGATTTTGAAGAAGATAATTTGATGAGACCACCGCGACAAAACCGAGTTCCTACCAAAAGAAAGAAACAAATGGAAGTACACACGGCTACACATCAAGCTATGCATTTCCAGTTTTATCTGACCTCGCATTGTATAGGTTTTTCGTACAATCAGAAGGCAGCTTATACTGGTTTTGTATAGCTTGATGTGTAGCCGTGCGTACCCAAATTCCTCAAATAACAAAAATTTTGAACGAAAGTTTACAATTACAAAAGTTAAATAACGATAGTGACGCAAAAGGAAATCGAGCATTTCTTATGTCCTTTGTATGTACCCATTATGGATTCTATGACTACTGATTTGACTATGGAAACTAGATATATTATGAAATTACGAATTTATTCAGAAATATACAAAGCGAAACAAACCGCAGTATTCCTAGCAACTTGTCGGAGTTTCTTTACCATAGGAACCAGGAGCCATCTGGGAGCTCTAGGGGTCTAGAGCATATCACGAGGACACATTAACTCCAATGACTAGTGTCGCATCGCATCGCCACAACACGATACTGCTTCGGGCACATCAACGGAAAATGATGATTATTTTAATGTTCTGCATTATTTACCCCAATAAAAAAGGTTACCTAATAAAATAATGTTATTTTATTTACCTGAGAGTTACAGCCATACGTTCCGCAGGTGTGATGGATCTTCGCATATTTGTATCCTGTTTCTTAATACGTTGGCTTATAATTGATAGAAGTTCATCAAATGAGTTCACAGACATTCTATAGGTAAGAGAAAACCTTATGACGGTGTGCACTAAATATTGAATGAAATATTCCCGAAGTTAAACGGTTACTTATCACTGGTTCCACCCAAACATTGCGGTTTACTTTATTTTTTAATAATTCTAATAATATAAGAGCTGCAAGCGTTGTTATCATTGGCGGATCCATGTTGAAATGAACACAAAACACAGCGGTAAACCGCGTCCCGTGTAGTTTGCTGGTTTGCGGGAGCTTTGTCGAGCGGATTCCCGCGGCGGGAAAATCGCTCGTGTAGTATAGCCCTAAGTGCATAGCACACTATCAATCACAATTTGAAAAATTTTAATAATAATCCCATAATGGTGTTCCATATGTTGGAAAATGTGTCTGCTCAACAACGTAAATAACGCAATGAATGTTCTTGGACTGTCAAAATTTAAGCCATTGCTACTGATAGTGAGTTACAAAATTACCCCGAAGGTTGGTTTTCACTTTCATGAGATGCTTTTGGAACAGACAGTTGCACTTCGTCTCCTTCGCCACTACAAAGTCCTCCAGACAATTTCGGCCATGGTGACCAGCCTCGGGCGCGGGAGATATAGTGCACAAGTGTATGCGCAGACGCAGGTGCACTCTCTCCTTCCCTCATAGTCCGATGAGACGGCAATTCAACACGACCAGAGCGGGTATCACACCTTGAAACTGTAGGCTCGGCAATTTTTTTAGGACTAACTGTGAACTTATCGGGCGCGGCGATAGACGATAGGAAGACGCCGCGAACCGAAGTTGGACAACACTGGTGTTCCTGGAGAACACGATGTCGGCGTGTGGCACCTGCTGTCCTGATACTCCTATTTCTTTAACGTCTTGTCAAAGCGTGGCGTTAGCTCTCCTCAGGGCTGTTCGCTTCCGTATTTCTTTATCAGATGTCTAAAACCTGGTAGTGTGCCATGATGAATTATGGCTACTCCTGTTTCTTTAAGAGATGTCTAAAACGTGGTAATGTGCTATGATGATTGTTGTGGCTACAATTTGATTTTGTCATAGTAAGCCTCCAAACTCTCATAATAAAATTATTCATATAACATTGAAAAATAAAATGGACAAGGTTTTCAACACTTTATTTGACTGGGGATTGGATTTAGAATTATTTAAGTCATCACCAGCCTGCAACAGTCCCCTGCTGGGCATAGGCCTCTCCAATTGCACGCCAATCAGCTCGATTCTCATCCGGCTGCTACCAGCCACCCTGCGAAGATTGTTGCTCCATCTAGCCTGAGGGTCCCACATTACGTTAGCCAATTCGCGGTCTCCTCAAAACAAGACGTCTACCCCAACCGTAAACGGACGGACGGATTTCGGAAATCTCTAATGGAAAATCTGCATGAAATTCTGTCATATGGCAACACTGTAACACATGACTGTCAAGTGTCATTGTCTATGTCTTATGTCAACAGACTATTTTTGTTGTTTTTACCTATATTTTCTAATTAATGTTTTCGAATAATTGTTATTCGTTCCTGTGTTTTGCTCCTCTTTTGACTGACTTGGCTGGCATGGCCGTCCAATAAATGAATCCGCAATAACAACCTGTATTATAAACAGTCCAAAACCAGTCAAAATGAAAATTACAGAAAATGTGTATTGTCGCCTTTGCGCAGAGTTAAAACCACACATTGAACTCACAAACCTGCAGACTGACGAAGAAACGTGCCAGAAAGTCGTCAATAAACTGTCAAGATTTAATATAGTGATGGATTTTCAGGAAAATATACTGCCGAAGACTGTCTGCTTAATATGTGTAAAATCCTTAGAACAAGCATTTGCTTTCATAACTGTGGTTGAACAGGCGCAGGCATTTCTTAGTGATATTAATGTGGTAGAAACAAGATCTGTTAATAATGAGTGTTATGGAGAAACCACCTTTTATGTGCCTTCAGATGACGTTTTTGACGTTAAAGTTGAAAACAGTCGGGATCCAATGGATGTAAATGATAATGATGATGAAGAACTTGATAATGACTTCTCTCATGATCAGAATGATGATGGTAACAATTTACACAGTGAAAATATTCATACCGAGAATAAGGACACAAGACAATATTCCTACGTCATTGCTGAAGACGAAAATGGTGAAACTGGTGAATACACTGACATAAATAATATTAAAGATAATGAATCTCTTAATTTTAGTAATGACTGTAGAGATAATCAATTCACCAATGTCGGAGAAAATGATTTGAATATCAAAGATGTTAAGTTACCCTCTGGTGTGGAAGAAAAACTCAGAAAAGATACATTAATAACGGAACTCAATTCCGAACCAATCCCACCGTCAGACAATTCAGTTTATTCTGCAGATTGCATGAATAAACAAAATGATAGTATTGTGGACACCAATCCTCTGGGTTCTGGTGTACCACATGAACAGGAACAACCCATTTGTAAACCAATACCACCAAAACTATTGGATAGTACAGTATATTCTGATGACTACATAAACAAACAAATTAATACATTAAGCACAGTACCCGTGCAATACTTAAAACAGACATGGATGGATTATGAATGGAAGTGTTCTCACTGCGAAACACTATTCTCAAATATTGAAGAGCTACAGAAGCATTCAATGCTCTACCATAATACTTGCAACGCTTACAAATGCACTGATTGCAAGATAAGGAAAAGACGGCTCAACGATTTCATCAAGCATGTCCGATCACACAAAAAATACTTGCGTTATTCATGCTACAAATGCTTTGAGAAATTCCCTAAATCAATGGCAACCATACTCCATATTCACCACGAGAACTCTAAACACGTTTGCTTAGGATGCAACACTCCCTTTTCTAATAACACCGAATTAGAAGAACATGTCAACAAGTATTATAAAATACTACGGGGAAAGAACACTTCTATCAATAGTGATAATTTAACTTGCAGTACATGCAATAAGGTTTACGCACACATTACAGCTTTGAGGAACCATTTGAATACTCACAAGGAAAAGAAACGAGACCGTGTCTGCGACAGATGTGGAAAATGTTTCAATGCGAAACAGAGTTTAAAAATGCACATGGAGACACATATCGAAAAGATTTTATATCAATGTGAAATTTGTAAAACTACCTTCAAAAGTGTATACTCGCTGAGAAACCATGCGAGCATACACTCTGGAATCAAACCATTCACCTGTGATGTCTGCAGTAAATGTTTTAGAACCAAAAGGCAGGTTAAAAATCACATGCAAGTTCACACGGACTATTTGCCTATTACTTGCACAGTTTGTAACAAAAAATTTCGAATGGACCATCAGTTACGAAATCATATGCTCCAGCATACTGGAGAAAAACCATTTTCTTGTGACATTTGTCCGAGAGACTTCACAAATCTGGCCAATCGTAACAAACATATGAGGCGTAGACATGGTATTGAGATGGCAAAGAAGAGAAAGCCTATTATAAAACGTCAAACAGCTGATGACCCGATTTCCTCTGACCTGGCTACCGGAGAGACTTTTGCAGATGTAGACAAAATGGAAAGGAAAAACAAAATTATGGGACATAGAAAAAGTCAATGGATAAACAACAAGCTTAAAAAAGAGAAAGTGATTAACAAGGAATGCAACGAAAATTGATATTTATTACATCTGGAACTAGTAGACTGAGTTCCAAACGGAAGACGAATTGTGGAACTCAAAAGGCAGGATACCTGACAAGGCGCGGTGATGGCAGGTGGAGAAAGGCAGTGATCGAGAACTGGAAGACGAAGTCCGACGCCGAGATGGGCGGACGACAACGTTGCCATCGCGAGTAGAACCTGGATGAGGCTGGCACAGGAGCGTGGGGAGTGGCACAAGAAAAGAGAGGCCTGTGCCTGGCTGTGGGTGAAGTCGGGCTCTGGAAGATGTTCATTACATCTGGAACTAACCGATCTATTGAGATGGGTCAGTATGGCTGAATCTGAAACAGTCAGCATGAAAAATATGTTTAAAATGTCGTGATTCGTGATGGCTCAGTTGCTAAGGGGACGCTCTCATGAAAGAGGTTTTATGAAAGAATGTTTAACAACCTTCATAGGAGAGGATCTACCCCCAATTACATGGAACTTAAACAGTGGCGTAGCTACGAGACCAGGGGCCCCAATGCGAAAAAAAATTTGGGGCTCTATATAAACTGGTAAGGTTTTATTTTTTCTAACCTAACCTTTATTCTTTTTTTTGTTCCGCGTTTGTAAATTGTCATGGATGTCCTCCGCCCTGAGGGTTAATTCTCGTAATATAAAGAACGTTTACAGTCTGATCTCAGTGTCAATCTGTCAAAAATACCTCTAATTTCCCTACATTTTGACAAGTTTTTGACATTTGTTTGTCGCCGAGATGAGACTGCGACTAGATTTTGAACGTTTTAAATTACGGGAATACGGGTGCTGGTGTCTGTCAGACTCTTACTGATTAAAAACCACCCCGGTGTTCCATCTCACACACCTACGCCGGGGGTCGCGGGAACGTACGATCCTTCCGCAACCCCTGACTGGTGTCGGCCCGCCACCGCGGGCTCCCCCCGCGACGTCTAAGAGGGTCGTGCGTGGAACACCTCCTCCCAAGCCAGCGCTCGAGTACCGGCCTGTCCCGCCATTCCGCCACCAAGGACCCCGCGCAGCTGAGACCGACGCAGCTCCATGTGTCGCTGCATCGGTTCCTCGCGCCACCGATACAACGACGCGAGTACTTTCGCCTCGAGGTCCCAGGGCCCCCGATCCGGTACACAAGCCGCCTCATAGGAGATCATGCGATACCTGTACGAGTCGCAATAAATACTTTTTCTTTCTTTCTTTCTTTCTTTATATACTCCCTGATGACTCTGACGGCCTTCGCTCTGCGATGCTGCATGAAAACTGCGATGCTACCGACCGTCAGGTCAGTCGCCTAGGCCGGGGCCACATACAGGGCCATTGATCGCACTATCCCCACGTAGAGACGCCTGCAGACGGCGCTCGGGTCCCCCAGATTGGGAAGCAGCGTTGATAGCGCCCCAGCCGTGCCCAACAACTTGGGCTCCAGCTGCCGGAAGTGGGTGTCGAAATCCCACCGGCTGTCGCACCAATCCCAGGTACTTCATGGTAGACTACAGCGATTCAAGCCCCGATCACGATGTGCGATCCAGGTGGCGGCACCCGCCAGGGGCCATGAAAAACCATGGCCTCCGACTTGTTGAGGGCCAGACCTCCAGGAACCTAACTTTTTTGGTCAAAAAAGAAGTGCAGCTCATCTATACTTATGATAAATCTGTAGAAGTGAAAATTCTGTACATTGAAAATATCAAAAAACTAAATGCCCGGGGGGTGTTACTAGACCGACACCGAACCCAAAAATGTGATTAAAAAAGTATATCCAATAAAAAACAAACTTAATTTTGCGGTTCTATCCCTAGATCCGATTACTGGACCAACCGCAAATAATAAGTTTGTCGTAGGTTACGTCACCCGCAGTGGAGTTCACTAAGGGGCGCTGCACACGGCTAAGATACTATTGAGTTTATTTTTTTTAAATTAGGTAGGTACAGACGCCAGCACATCAAGCTACTACAATCTGTCAAAGGGGATCCGCCAAAATGGCCCCAGCTCCGGCGCAAAAGATATGTATCTCAGTTTTTAGATTAAAAATATTAAAAAAATAATCAGGTTTCGCTATTGCTAAATTCGATGGCTAACATAGTTTTTTTGGCCGTGGAAGCTAGCCGTAATGACCAATTTTTAATGATTTTTTTTATTTTATTTTTTTTTGCTCTTCAGTTCGAAACTATAAAAAAGTGAAAAATAAAACAAGTAGTATCGTTATGAAATACTTTATTTTTATTTTCTGTACAAAAATATACAATAAGTAGTTATTTATAATGTCAATTAAAAGATACACATTCTTTTGACTAATATTGCGAAAAATGTTCAGTTGATGGATTCTAAATCCACTAAAACAAAATCTAAACCTAGAGCTGGGTGGTCTAAATCACGTTCGTTATGTCTAGCCCAACCCAAATAATATATGACACTTATTACATGGGCGCAACTTCCCAGTGTTCTGTTCCCATGATAACAGGAACAATAATATTCTTGAATTGCGTCGATTCCAGAAACCGCAGTGCTATATAATAAATAAGTATAATATGTCTTTGATCTGACATGGCGTGAATTAATTCTGCAGCGAATCAGTACACACGGCTACACATCAAGCTATACATTTCCACTTTTAGCTGACCTCGCACTGTATAGGTTTTTCGTACAATCAAAAGTCAGCTTATACTGGTTATGTATAGCTTGATGTGTAGCCGTGCGTACATTGTTTGTAGGCGACTGCGACCTTATAATTCGATCGTTTATCATATGGATTTCTTCTGAGTGTCTGTAAACCTCGATTTCATATACGCCAGTTCTCTTAGTGTGTTCGCTGCAGTATGAACGTGCGATTTTGAGGTGGTATGTGCCTATCGCGAATTTTATAAGATCTTCATACGTCAGCTCCGGAAAATCTGATACTTCTGGATTATTTGCATCCAGTGTAGAAAATGTGGCTCTTTGCCTGTTCAAGTTGTTTTCTAAAACATATGCGGCCAACAGATTTGTTTTATGTATGTCTCGGTTTATTCGTGCAATAAAATCATCAGTAAATCTACTATCTTCATAAGGCTCCTGAAAACAGTTTATCAAGGCCGCTGCTATTTTGAATTTTAAATCCAAAGTCCAAGAGGCACTAGCTAAGTCGTCGTTAAATATATAAATCACAAGAAAAATCAAAAGTCCGGGAGGGTTAAGCGAAGTCGTCGTAAAATAAAGATCAAGATAAGGTTTCGCACAGTACACAACACAACAAACGTTAGCGAAGGACTGCGCGTGGGCATAAACCGCCTAAGCGCTGGCGTCTTTGTGGTGTTTCTCCCTCTACCATTATGTGTGAGCGAGACAATAAGATGTACAGTTGTGCCCTCACGTTACAGGTGCGTGTCGGTCACAAACAATAAAAAGGATTGCGATTTTCACTATAAATATAATTTTTACATCTAACGCCTACGAAAATTCTACGGGTTAAAAAAATATGTTAGCCACTGAATTTAACAATAGGGATGCTTTATAATAGTTTCACTACCTTTACTCTAAAATCTTAGATAAATTGCTTTGGCGCCGGGCCTGGGGTAATTTTGTATGGGATTTGGCGGATCTCCTTTCTTTAATAGATTTTCAACTTTATCGCTAAAGCATTAGGTTCAAGGTTAATTGGGAAAATTTGACAGATTGTAGTAACTTGATGTGCTGGGTGCTGGCGTCCGTACTTAGGTTTACTTTTAAATAAGGCGTAGACGTAAATAACAAATAATGATTAAGATCTCATAATTCATTCATTTCTGAATGAATTATGAGATCTTAATCATTATTTTCAAAAACAACTACCTTATGAAGAGTGAAGTGGGGTCTTAAAAAATAACAGATTTGACTAAATGCGTATAAAAATGAAAATATACACGCTAAGTACTTATGTAAAAACATTTATTTTTTATTTTTGTTTGTCTGTTTGTTGCGGCTAATCTTCGAAACGGCTGGACCGGTTCTGACGGGACTTTCACTGGCAGATAGCTGATGTTATGGAGTAACATAGATTTAATTATTTAAACTTTTTGCATACAAAAAAGGTACAAAGGCTGACTTAATGCCTTAATAGGCTGTATAGGCTACTTTTTGTTTCGGTAGCATGTTCCCGTGGGATAATTTCCGACATCCACGCGGGCAGAAGCTAGTTACTAATATTTTGGTAGAGTAAGCTAGTATTCATAAATCGGTCGCATAACAGCCGATTGGTTGAAGTGGCTAAACACAAGAACTTACATAATACAACAGAAAGAATGTATTATATTTATGTTCTGAAGGTGGAAGAAATTTTTTGCTAGGTCACTTCGAGTATTGCTGGTCAGAGGCCGAGGGGCCTCCTGAGCTTGGGGGCCCCGGTGCACGGCACCGCCTAGCTCTCCTGGCGAAATGAAGGTGTACTATAGGTGTACCTCTGCTTAACCCTTCAGCGATTACAGGCGCGATGTTATGTTATAGGAGAGGACATGGAGGCAGTAATAGGCAACGATAGGTTGTAAGTTGCTTAAAACAACGTGATTATAATCATTTTTTGTAATAAAACTTTTTTTTTCAATTCACAGTTATCTTTTTTTTTACATCTTGGTAAACAAAAGAGTAGTGGTGGCCTAGTGGCAACGGGCCCGACTTACTAGTAACTCGACGCCCTGGAGGGTCCGTACTGACTGCAAATCGAATGCATCACCCTCGGTCATCGGTCATGGGGCTGTATACCCCGCAGAAATGTGCAGGTCGAGGCTTTCTAAGCGCTAAGACCCTCCACGATCGCGAGATATGCAGTCTCGGGGAATATATCGTAGAAACCGACGTTGGGATGCATCGAGATGTGGACGCGGTGGACAAGGGCCCCACCCCCGCTCTGAGCGAGATCAGGCGCAGGGCCAAAGGCTTAACGAGCTTTCCGAGGCACGGGGGTAAATAAATTAAATATAAATAAATAAATTTGGTGGCTGATAAAATAGATATTTTCTCATGTTCACTGAGTGAGTTCGCAAAGGTAACGTTACACAGGATATGTTTGTAAGTTTAAATCCTAAGTCGTAAATTATTCCATTAATCTTCTTCATTACATTTTTGTTTATTTTACAAGTGCTATTGTATTGTGTTTTGCTTCGTTAATTTTGTTATTTCCTCGTGTTATTTATTTATTATTTTTATTTTTGTTCCGTGCGGGAATCGAACACGCGACACGCAGCGCGGCAGTCAATCGCTTAACCACTGCGCTAACCGTGCCGCCAAGTTTTTTAAATTGTATTTTACCTGGTTAGGTAAAATACAATTTGTGAAAAAAAAGTGACACAAATACATACTAAGTAGGTTTACTTAGTATGTCTTTGTGTCACTTTGTACTTTGTAAATTACGCTGTACAGACGCCAGCACATCAAGCTACTACAATCTGTCAAATTTCTTTAATATATTTTGAACTTTATTGCTAAAACGTTAAGGTTCAAGGTTGATTGGGAAAATTTGACAGTTTCGGGTAGCTTGACCTGCTGGCGTCTGTACAACGCCTTGGAATTCAACACTGTAATGTTGTGCATGATTCTTAAATAAATAAAACTGCCGCCATGGTTTATTTTAATTTAATATTTTAATTGTTTTTTTATCTTTTCATTACGGACGCTTTTAACGTTCTGCGTCGTTCTCACATGCATAATTTTAAACATGAATGATGTAACCAATACTTTGTAACCACAGAAATCTTAATAATAAGGCTTATTATTAAGATTTCTGTGTTTGTAACCATATTATTGACTATTGTGATTTAAAAGAGTGTCCATGGAGTTTCTTGCCCGTTCTTCTCCATAGGTACCTACTACACTTTGGAACGGGCAACTAGCTTATCCGAATCAAGTCCTTCCGAAATCTGGGATTTATACTCAGGCAGTGCAAAGACTTTCGGAATACGGCAGTGGTTAGAATGATGTACAATGCGCTGGTACGGAGCCGTCTTGAAACGAGTGCTATCATTTGGAACCCCCATGAGGCTAAATACAGTATCATGGTGGAAAGAATCCAGAACAAATTCACACGTTTTTTGTTTTTAAAGCTCTACGGTGTCTATCCCTTCTTTCCGCTGATGTACCCGAGTCTCTTTGTGATAGGGATGGTAGGGTACAGCAGGCTGGCGGTGCGCAGGGACGTCGCCCTGTGTGTGTAGCTTAGTGTTTCGGGTGCTGCGCGCTGGCTTCACCACCTCGACCTGTTAGCGGAGCTGGGGCTGCGTGTGCCGCCGGGCTGCGGGGGATTTCAATTGAGGTAGATATATTTCACTGCAGCCTGATGAAGTTGACAGAAGTAGCATTGAAGTGGATTGAAAATGTTGAGAAGCGATATTAAGTGTACGAGTATTATAATAGATTTAATGGTATTTGTAATTATATTTTTAATTGTTTTTTTTATTATAATTTTGATTGTATTTTTAATTGTTTTAATGTATGCTTTATTTAAATAGGAATTAAGTATTTACATTATATAAGCTAAAATTTAAAATAATGATATGTACATGAAAAAAAAAAAATAAGCAAAATAATCATAGGGCATCAAAAAATTCGTCCGCATCGCTGTCAACAGGAACAGTGCCCAAAAGGCTGGCAGCATTGCCACGTTGTATGGCGATGCTAATTCTTTGGCCAAGAAACAGGCCAGCCCTCTGGTCACGTGAAGAGTCGATTAACCGCTTGGCGATATCTCGAAAAACCAAGTGGGTACTCGGACCCCATGGCCCTAGTGTTTCAACCCCAAACGGCTCGAACATATAAATGTAAGTAGGATTGTATTTTTAATTGTAATTATGTTTTTTTTTTATTGAATGTTTGGGTAGTAACATCGCATTGGCGTTATAGCTGTTAATGTGTTAATTACGAAATTTGGGAATAAATAAATAAATCTGTTTGACTGACCGACCCTTGACAGCTAGACAATTCAAAAGTGCCTGTAATTGGTTTAGTTGAAATAAATAGTTTGAGTTTTTCGAGTGGTGGTCACATCAGCGGCTACATAATTTTTTGATTGTACAACCAACCGCAATTAATGATAGGACATTGTTTTTTGAGAATGGTATCTCGCAGTTCAACCTAGGAGGATGTTGCTTGCTTAACCGGACTTGCCTCCCACAGGCAAGTCCGGTTAAGCAGGGCTTAAAAAACTTAGAAACTAAAGTGACTACGCTATGGGCCCCTCTGTAAGGTATGGACTTTGGCTTAGGGCGTCTCTGGGAGAGTGCAGCAAGGGACAGGCTGGATCGGATAGTTGTAAGAATTTGACATTGGCTACACCTTTATGTGTGTTACCAATGAGGGCGGGTGATTTCGTAGTGCAATTGCAAAGAGTTACCCCTGATGAGTGGTCGACTGTAATACCCGTGCGATATCTGGGACCTAGGACACAGAACTAAGTAACTGATAGTGAATGGTCACATCTGCGTGCATCGTGCTATAATGGGAATCTTCGTGGCGATGGACGCAGGCTATTTTATTGATCAGGCTCTCATAATAAAAGCCTATTCCTACTAATATTATAATCGTGAAAGTTTGTATGGATGGATGGATGTTTGTTACTCTTTCACGCAAAAACTATGAAAACGATTTGGATGAAATTTGGCACACAGATAGTTTATAACCAGGATTAACATATTTATCCCGATATTCCCACGGGATTAAAACTTATGCGTGTGAAACCGCGGGGCGCAGCCAGTTATTCATAAAACATTGAAATAAAATTGACAAAGCTTTCAACACTTTATTTGACTGGGGATTGGATTTAGAATTATGAAAATCATCGTCAGCCTACAAGAGTCCACTGCTGGACATAGGCCTCTCCAATTGCACGCCAATCAGTTCGATTCTCATCATCCAGCTGCTACCAGCCATCCTGCGAAGAGTGTCGCTCCATGTAGCCTGAGGGTCCTACCTTACGTTTGCCAATTCGCGGTCTCCTCTCAAGAACACGTCTACCCCAACCGTAAACGGACGGACGAATTTCGAAAATCTCTATTGGAAAATCTGCAGGAAATTGACATTATATTATATGGCAGCACTGAACACTTGACTGTCAAGCTGTCAAGTGTCATTGCCTTATATCAACAGACTACTCTATTTTTGCTAATTAATGTTTTCGATTTTCGATTATTTATTATTCGAATAATTGTTATTTGTTCCTGTGTTTTGCTCCTGTCTTGACTGACTTGGCTGGCATGGCCGTCCAATAAATGAATCCGCAATAACTGTGTTATAAACATTCCAAAACCAGTCAAAATGAAAATTACAGAAAATGTGTATTGTTGCCTTTGCGCAGAGTTAAAACCACACATTGAACTCACAAACCTGCAGACTGACGAAGAAACGTGCCAGAAAGTCGTCAATAAACTGTCAAGATTCAATATAGTGATGGATTTTCAGGAAAATATACTGCCGAAGACTGTCTGCTTAATATGTGTAAAATCCTTAGAACAAGCATTTGCTTTCATAACTGCGGTTGAACAGGCGCAGGCATTTCTTAGTGATATTAGTCTGTTAGAAACAAGATCTGTTAATAATGAGTGTTATGGAGAAACCACCTTTTATGTGCCTTCAGATAACGTTTTTGATGTTAACGTTGAAAACAGTCGGGATCCAATGGATGTAAAAGAGAATGATTATGAAGAACTTGATAATAAGGACTTCTCTAATGTTCAGAATGATGATGGTAACAATTTAGACAGTGAAAATGTTCATACTGAGAATACGGACACAAGACAAAATTCCTACGTCATTGCTGAAGAAGTAATTAGTATAAAAGATGAAACTGATGAATACACTGACATAAATAATATTAAAGATAGTGAATCTCTTAATTTTAGTAATGACTGTAGAGATAATCAATTCACCAATGTCGGAGAAAATGATTTGAATATCAAAGATGCTAAACTACCCTCTGCTGTGGAAGAAAAACTCAGAAAAGATACATTAATAACGGCACTCAATTCTGAACCAATCCCACCATCAGACAATTCAGTTTATTCTGCAGATTGCATGAATAAACAAAATGATAGTAATGTGCACACCAATCCTCTGGGTTCTGGTGTACCACATGAACAGGAACAACCCATTTGTAAACCAATCCCACCGAAACTATTGGATATAGTATATTCCGAAGATTACATAAACAAACAAATTAATAGATTAAGCACAGTGCCCGTGCAATGCTTAAAAAAGACATGGATGGATTATGAATGGAAATGTTCACACTGCGGAACCCTTTTCTCAAATATCGAAGAGCTACAGAAACATTCAATGCTTTACCATAATACTTGCAACGCTTACAAATGCACTGATTGCAAGATAAGGAAACGACGGCTCAACAATTTCATCAAGCATGTCCGATCACACAGAAAATACTTGCATTATTCATGCTACAAATGCTTTGAGAAATTCCCTAAAACAATGGCAACCATACTCCATATTAACCACAAGAACTCTAAACATGTTTGCTTAGGATGCAACATTCCTTTTTCTAGTAACACCGAATTAGAAGAACATGTCAACAAGTATTATAAAATACTACGGAGAAAGAACACTTCTATCAATAGTGATAATTTAACTTGCAATACATGCAAAAAGGTTTACGCAACCATTACAGCTTTGAGGAACCATTTGAATACACACAAGGAAAAGAAACGAGACCGTGTCTGTGACAGATGTGGCAAATGTTTTAGTAAATATTATTTTAAAATTCACGTGGAGACACATATCAAAAAGACTTTATATCAATGTGAAATTTGTAAAACTACCTTCAAAAGTGTATACTCGCTGAGAAACCACGCGAGCATACACTCTGGAATCAAACCGTTCACCTGTGATGTCTGCAGTAAATGTTTTAGAACCAAAAGTCAGATTACAAATCACATGGAATTCCACATGGACTATTTTCCTATTACTTGCACAGTTTGTAACAAAAAATTTCGTTCAGACAAATATTTACAAAATCATATGCTTCAGCATACTGGAGAAAAACCATTTTCTTGTGACATTTGTCCGAGAGACTTCACAAATATGGCCAATCGTAACAAACATATGAGGCGTATACATGGTATTGAGATGGGAAAGAAGAGACAGGCTATTATAAAACAGCAAACCACTGATGACCCGACTTCTTCTGACCTGGCTACCGAAGAGACTAAATTTGCAGATGTAGACAAAATGGAAAGGAAAAACAAAATTATGGGCCATAGAAAAAGTCAACGGATAAACAACAAGCTTAAAAAAGAGAAAGTAATTAACAAGGAATGCAACGAAAATTGATATTTATTACATCTGGAACTTGTAGACTGAGTTCCAAACGTCGAGATCCTAAATCTCCCTCTTCGACATCGAAAGACGAATTGTGGAACTCAAAAGGCAGGAGACCTGGCGAGGTGATGGCAGGTGGAGAAAGGCAGTGACTGAGAACTGGACGACTGACACTTCGCTTTCCTTGACATGTTCTTCCAAATAAAATCTGTCAGACGCCAATCATATTCCATGAATAAAATTAAATTATCTGTCGATTGAGAAATCTGAAATTGAATTATTTTATAATTTTTAGTGCGTTTTAAAAGTATGTTTTTTAGTTTTTTTTATTTAGCAAGATGTTAAAAAAAAAACAAGATAACTGTGAATTTTAAAAAAAGTTTTATTACAACAAATGATTATAATCACGCTGCTTTAAGTAACTTACAATCTATCGTTGCCTATTAGTGTTACATGTACTCTCCTATAACATAACATCGCGCCTGTAATCCCTGAAGGGTTAAGCAGAGGTAAACATAAAGTACAGTCTCTTGTCAACATTATCTGACCCACCCTAAAAACAAACGAATTTGGACCCTCTACCTGTAACATTAAGGTTTATTCAATTTATATGAGCTCATCAGACAAGTGCTCGAGGACCGGATGAAGAAATACAATAATAATACAGACACGCAAAGAACAATGGCAGCCACCCATACATTAATTTAGCTGAGATTTAATTCTTGCGTCTTTAAATGAAAAATATCTTGTTTAACTCGGCGTCAACTTCTGAATTAGTTTGTGCAAGAATTTTTGTTCGAGAAGTCCGAGAATAATAGAAATTCAGTCATGAACTTTTGTAGGTTATGTTTATGGTTAGCGTTGCCCGGATAAACCCGGACATAGGTAGGCTTTCTGATTGCCTGTCCAGCCAAAATAAACGGTGTCTGGCTTGTCCGGCTTTTGTTAGGCTTTTTACATTTCGCAAACGAGCGAGCGCCGATGACTGATTATGACAATAATCAAAAAACCTTGATTTTACATACAATTTTTTTGTCGTACCTATTAATACTGAGACACAAAATCTTCAATAATGTAAGGTGTCCGGCCTTTCTACCCAAATGTCCGGCCAAACTCTGTCCGGCTATTAGGTTTGGCGACCTGGCAACCCCATTGAACAATCAACAGTTGTCAAACCAAGACTTTATATTTTTTTCGACTTGGGATAATAGTCTTTTTGCCAGTCATTAATTGAAAGTAATTAATTTATTTTTACACTATAATATTTTTACCTCCCTACAAAGAACACTTCCACTTATAAATAAACGTTATTGTTAATTCATTTACTCCTTTTTGTTACAACAACAAACTAAAACTGATTTTATTACAATAATACTGTACTTACTGTCACTTGGCAGAATAAATACAAAATGGCATCACTAATTGTCAATGAAAAAATCAAATAACTTTTCATTTAAAATATTTTTTTATCCGGAGTTAACTAGGTAATGTGATACTTTGAAAAAACGTAGAAAAATAATAGAACTGCCTTCGTATATAAGTCACTTTTAGACGCTCAAATTAAAGTCAGCTAAGCTTTCGCCATTGTTCTTTGATCTTTATAACGTTAGCATTAGGTTATATGTTATAACTACCTACTTGTTATAATATAATTAGTGTAATAGCTTATTTTAATGATTGAATTCAAGTAATTCACGTGGTCTGTGTATAAGACAGAAAAACAAGTTGCGAGATCAAATCCTGCGACGAAGATATTGTTTTGCTTTCAATTTAGAATTTATTCCAAAACTATTTCGTCATTGCTTCTTCTTGTTGTTCTTGTAAAAAACTATAGACGGATAATCTTCAAATATAAACTTTCTAAAATGGCAATATTTTCGCATAACTTGTAATAAGTTAGTGGGTAGTTGAAAAATAAATATTCTTATTCATTATAAAACTGGTATTCAAATGCTACTAAGGGTGCAGTATATATGCAGTGACTACGCGCAAACATATTTTTCCCTGCCTTAATCAATTGCAAAAACAAAGTTTCTTTACAATTTTTTGTTTTCTATTTTTAGGTATTTTTTTATTATCACGACTCAATGGAGTGATTATTTAAAATACAAAATAATCTATTTGCACGAGGAGAAGGTTGGCTGCTTGTGCTGTGCAAGAATAAACTATGAAAGTAAAAATTTCAAATTCTTTAGAATATTGCGTCTACCATTACAACTAAGATCAAATTGCAATGCGGCTTATAAGAGTTGAGTTGGTCTTGTGGTCACTAAGGTAGTGTGGTGTTCATAGTTGTCTACGTTCGAAACCAAGTTTAACCTAATTAATTATTTCATTACACTTTTTTTTCATTTCTTTAATGGGCGACGTAGGGTCTTGTCTTTTTAAACGGGCAGTTTGTATAGAAATAAAACTAAACAATTGCAAGTTTAAAATGTTTATTATTTCATTAAGCAACAGCATCCTCAAAATAATAGGGGAGGATATTACCTCTCCAGTTTTTAAGAAAATGGTAAGGACGGTGATTAATAAATAAGAATCACCAATATTGTGTCACTTTACTAACAATAGTCTTAAGTCATGATTGTAATTACTAACACTTTGGATCTGATCTTAGTTATCTGAAATAAAGAATTATTATTATTATTAAAACACTTAGGTAAGATAAAGTAAGTAAATGCTCATATATTTCCAAATTAAAATATCAGAATCAGAATCTTTATTTGTAAACATAGGTAGAGTTACACAGTGTGTGGGATGTTACAATATTTCCATAGGGTATCTATGTTTTGTCATTAGGCGTACAAATACATTATAATTATCAATTTAAATTCAAATTAATTAAGTACTATAACAATTACTGATTATTATAAATTATAGAAAGCACCAGAGTAATGGATCAATAATTCCCCTCCAGAATGTCCACAATAAAAATGTTAAGAAAGCACATAGATCCGATGTAAAATGTCAAAAAGAAATAAAAATAAACAAAATATTAATGTCAAAACAGGTCAGGTATCTTAATGTTGAGGAGGAGGGATTATAGAATTGTCATCCAAATAGTTCTTTAACGAGTAGTAACATTTATTGACTAAAATTTTTACCAAAACACTTTGGAATTTGTCCAGATTTAACAATTTTAATGTGTCAGGCAGCTTGTTAAATATTTTTGTGGCCATACAGAAAGTACTCTTGTTCATTAAGGCTGTTCTACCATGTGAAATTTCGAGCTCTAGCTTATTTTTATCACGAAGTTTCATATAGTGACTTTTGAAGGCTGTTTTGTATTGCGAGATGTGTGTTTTTACAAATACATTAGTTTCATAGATATATAACGACGGTAGGGTAAGGATTTTTAAGCTTATAAACAACGGTTGACAACTGCCGGTGCTATTTATTCCACACATAGCTCTGATACACCTTTTTTGAGCTCTAAATACAAGTTCTCTATCAACTGAGTACATTTTATATTACTGTGCCATTGTAGCGGTATCTACAACGCCACATGCGAACAACGCGTCATACTGACGTCACGCAAATACATACGACGCATAGATAGCATAGATACAATTTCTCAACATCAATCGTCGGGCAATTGCCCGCCAGACACAACACCCGTCTGGTCCGGATCCGGGAGGATCCTCCCTTTTCTATGGAGGATGAGTGAACTTTACACCCTGTTCCTCATGCCTCTTAAATTGGTGACCCCGACGTCGAAAAATTATGCAACGATATTGGGAGAGTCTTAATGCCTTGATCATTCGGAGGTTCATCAAATTTCAAGACCTCTTCAAGAGACCCTTCCACCACCCAATCAGATAACAGTGATAAACCCTTACCAATCTCATTCAAATTTCCATTCAGTATAATGGACACTATCTCTATCGATGAGATTGGGATGTCTCAAGGGACATTAGATCGACTGAATGATCATATGATAGGGCAGCCTCCTATTCCCCCTACTTTATGTTTGGAGAAGTGCAGTCCAATCTCAGATGAGATCCAAAAACTACTGGGGAAATTGAAGAACTATTGGTCTCAACTAGAGGATCCACTAGATGATAAGATTCTAAATACTCTTAAAGAGATTAGTGTTTTAATACAGGATAGTAGAAATGATCTGACCAACAAATACAAGCATTTAGTCAGATTAAGTGGAGATGGCATGCCTCAACTACTAGATGAGTTGATGGAACTATGCTTGTTGGGACCAAAGACAATAATTGCAGCATTGAAGATAGCTATTGTCTCCTATACTGCAGCTCTGGCAAGAAATGCCAAAACAACCATCACTGACATAGCAATGGCTTCTACTGATTTAAGAGAGATTGCTGAATCAGCTCTTTCTCAACAAGCTGGATTTAGAGATTCCATAGAGCATTTAGCGTTGACATGGAATAATCTGATGTCAAGTATGACAGCATACACGGCAGATTTGGACAAGAAAAATCTCCACTTAACCAACCCTGTATCAGCCCCTAGACATGTTTCTCCACGGGCTCCCTCAACCACATCAAGTCACACCCCCGACCCTCAGGTGGGAACAAGATTTATAATAATTCCTGGATTTTCATACCTCCAAACTGGTCCCCGACGTCGAATCAAATCTAACCATTTATAAATAAAAAAGGCATGCTTATGCTTAAAAGTCTGTTATCGAGAAAATGAATTCATATGTGAAACGCTTTACAGATTTATAGCTGCCTATAGGCATGTAGTGAATAAACGTGTTATTTAAATAGAAAAAATCTATTTATAACAATAACGTCACCACATGATCGGCAACAATTTAATGGTTTAACAATTAATCCATTGAGCATTTACTTACATGGTGTGTTTAAAAATACCTACTAGATTAATTAGTAGCGGAGTGGCGCACCGTCCCCTACTATAACTTGCTGTAAGCGGCTACGCATACCGCGCACCATATTCCAACACAAATCTTTGCCTCTCATGTGCTCCCAAGTCGATGTCACGATCTCAACCACGTTGTTTGTTTCGCTCTTCCGTTGTGTCCCAATTTAAAACCATTTGACTCCATAGATTTTCTATAGGGTTCAAATGGTGGAGTGAGCTGTCATTCCAACTAATGCTTGGGATTGACACTATTGAAAGCTCACTCTAAGCTCACTTCACCTACCTTTTCACGGTGATATTTTTACAGAATCGATCGGCAGGACTTTTAGATGGCCCATTAATAACTGTCACACCTTCTTGAGCAGCTAACCAATCCTGCACAATGCCTGCACGGTGGATGGAACAGTTATCGTGCATGAAATAAATATGTGATGTTGGATAGGCGATTCGCACAGTCGGCAGCATGACGTCACGCAGAATCTCCAAATACAAACTACTATTAAACCTACTACCTACTTCCACCAATTAACCAGGTCCCATAGACGACATCCAGCCCCAGTAGCCCAGGGTTATTCTACCACTGGTTCTAGAAGGTAGCAAGCACTTCTCATTGTAGCGTTCTCCTTTCCTTCGCCATAAGATTTTACGTCCATCTTTATCCGATTTAAATGATTTTTCATCAGTGAAGATCACAAAATTTTCTTCCCAATTAAAATTTAAATATTCCTGGTCAAAACGGACCCTTTCTTCGAGATGAGCAGGTGTCAATGCAATTTTCTGTGCCGGTTTACAATTCCTTATCCCACCAGCGTGTGAATGCCTCCTCACTGTTTCCACTGAAATATTGTGGTTTATTGCGGTTACACGAATGGGCAAAAATGGATTTTCAACATGGCTTGAAACAATGGCCCGGTGGCGTTCGAATTCGGGACTATACTTGATGGCTTTTGCTCCTAGACGAATCCGCTGAATATTTCCATTGTCTCCATAACATCTTAGCCATAGTCTGACCGTATTTCTCTAAAACAAAAAAAAAAAAAACATTTTTGGAACCGTGTGTAACTTGTAAGGAGTGAATGTAGTGGTAAAATAGCCAACTACGCGTTCATTAATCACAATCAATTAAATAAAACAGGTATAAAAAAAAAAAACACTTACTGCTATATAAAGTCGACGACCAATCTCTCTAATTCCAACATTCTGCTCATGGAAAATATGAATTTATGTTTGGTATAGTCATTAAGTTGCAACATGATGCTTTTTTACACCAAATTGCTTAAAAATACTCAACGAGTTACGTGAAACGATTTACAAATTTAATGTGTCTGCGCAGTCACTGCTATTAGGCGTAGTGTAACTTTTGTCACTTAGATGAATATATTATCTATGTCACGAAGCAAATATATGTTTTACTTCGTATACAACCATTCTTGGTAAATATAAATTCTGTGAACTTAAAGTTTTTTAATTTACCCACCTGTTTACAAAATAAGTTATTAGGCGTAAATCATATTGGTCGTTCTTTAATAATGCAAGCAATATTGTAGAAATGCAAACAAAATAAAAAGAAACTGATAATAGGTGGACTGTGTTTTCGAGCCCACATGTTGTCGTCGCCAATCCAGCATCAAACCGCTAAGCCACAAGAACTTGTTGGGAACACGCGAAATTAAAGATTACGTTGTAATTATGTAGTGTGACTTAAAAGCTTTTCAACTTTAATGTCAACGAGGTAATTACTAAAATAGCTTAACAAAATTATATATAATGCCGGTGGCTCCGACAATGTTGGGTGGGTTTACATTAACGTTACGTGTTAAGATCAAATTTGCATGTCTGTATTGTTATTGTATTTGATCATCGAGTCCTCGAGCACTTGTCTGATAAGCTCATATAAATTGAATAAACCTTAATGTTACAGGCAGAGGGTCCAAATTGGTTTGTTTTTAGGGTGGGTCAGATAATGTTGACAAGTGACTGTACATCTTAATTTCGGTAGTTATGTTTAAGTTCCATGTAATTGGGGGTTGATTCTCTCCTATGAAAGTTGTTAAACATTCTTTCATAAAACCTCTTTCATGAGAGCGTCCCCTTAGCAACTGGGCCATCACGACCCACGACATTTAAAACATATTTTTAATGCTGACTGTTTCAGATTTGTTCATACTGACCCTTCTCAATAGATCGGTTAGTTCCAGATGTAATGAACATCTTCCAGAGCCCGACTTCACCCACAGCCAGGCACAGGCCTCTCTTTTCTTGTGCCACTCCCCACGCTCGCCAGCCTCATCCAGGTTCTACCCGCGATGGCAACGTTGTCCTCCGCCCATCTCGCCGTCGGACTTCGTCTTCCAGTTCTCGATCACTGCCTTTCTCCAACTGCCATCACCGCGCCTTGCCCGGTCTCCTGCCTTTTGAGTTCCACAATTCGTCTTCCGATGTCGAAGAGAGAGATTTCGGATCTCGACGTTTGGAACTCAGTCTACTAGTTCCAGATGTAATAAATATCAATTTTCGTTGCATTCCTTGTTAATTACATTCTCTTTTTTATTCTTGTTGTTTGCTCTTTGACTTTTCCTATGTTCCATAATTTTGTTTTTCCATTCATTCATTTTGTCCAGATCTGCAAATTTAGCCTCTCCGGTAGCCAGGTCAGAGGAAGTCGGGTTATCAGTGGTTTGCTGTTTTATAATAGCCTGTCTCTTCTTTCCCATCTCAATACCATGTCTACGCCTCATATGTTTGTTACGATTGGCCAGATTTGTGAAGTCTCTCGGACAAATGTCACAAGAAAATGGTTTTTCTCCAGTATGCTGAAGCATATGATTTTGTAAATATTTGTCCGTACGAAATTTTTTGTTACAAACTGTGCAAGTAATAGGAAAATAGTCCGTGTGGAATTTCATGTGATTTGTAATCTGACTTTTGGTTCTAAAACATTTACTGCAGACATCACAGGTGAACGGTTTGATTCCAGAGTGTATGCTCGCATGGTATCGGAGTGAGTACACAGTTTTAAAGGTAGTTTTACAAATTTCACAATGATATAAAATCTTTTCGATATGAGTATCCATATGAGTTCTTAAACTTGGTTCACTATCGAAACACTTGCCACATCTGTCACAGATACGGTCTCGTTTCTTTTCCTTGTGCGTATTCAAATGGTTCCTCAAAGCTGTAATGTTTGCGCAAACCTTTTTGCATGTACTGCAAGTTAAATTATCACTATTGATAAAAGTTTTCTGTCTCCATAGAATATTATAATACTTGTTGACATGTTCTTCTAATTCAGTGGTACTAGAGAAAGGAGTGTTGCATCCTAAGCAAACGTGTTTAGAGTTCTCGTGGATTTTCATCTTATGATGTATAGTTTCCATCATTTTAGGAAATTTCTCATAGCATTTGTAGCACGAATAATGCAAGTATTTCCTGTGTGATCGGACATGCTTGATGAAAGCATTAAGCCGTTGTTTCTTAATTTTGCAATCAGTACATTGGTAAGCGTTGCAAGTATTATGGTAAAGCATTGAATGTTTCTGTAGCTCTTCAATATTTGAGAAAAGGGTTCCACAGTGTGAACACTTCCATTCATAATCCATCCATGTCTTTTTTAAGCATTGCACGGGCACTGTGCTTAATCTATTAATTTGTTTGTTTATGTAATCTTCGGAATATACTGTACTATCCACTAGTTTCGGTGGAATTGGTTTACAAATGGGTTGTTTCTGTTCATGTGGTACACCAGAACCCACAGGATTGGTGCCCAAATTACTATCATATTGTTTATTCATGCAATCTGCAGAATAAACTGAATTGTCTGACGGTGGGATTGGTTCGGAACTGAGTTCCATTATTAATGTATCTTTTCTGAGTATTTCATCCACAGCACAGGGTAGTTTAGCGTCTTTGATATTCAAATCATTTTCTCCGACATTGGTGAATTGATAATCTTTACAGTCATTACTAAAATTAAGAGATTTACTATCTTTAATATTATTTATGTAAGTGTATTCATCAGTTTCATCTTTTATACCAATTTTTTCTTCAGCAATGACGTAGGAATATTGTCTTGTGTCCTTATTCTCGGTATGAACATTTTCACTGTCTAAATTGTTACCATCATCATTCTGAACATTAGAGAAGTCCTCATTATCAAGTTCTTCATCACCATTATCATTTACATCCATTGGATCCCGACTGTTTTCAACTTTAACATCGAAAACTTCTTTACTAATATCTGATGGAGCATAAAAGGTGTTTTCTCCATAACACTCAGTACTAACAGATCTTGTTTGAACCAATTTAAAGTCACTAAGAAATGCCTGCGCCTGTTCAACTGCAGTTACGAAACCAAATGCTTGTTCTAAGGATTTTACACATATTAAGCAGACAGTCTTCGGCAATATATTTTCCTGGAAATCCATCACTATATTGAATCTTGACAGTTTATTGACGACTTTCAGGCACGCTTCTTCGTCATTCTGCAGATTTGTGAGTTCAATGTGTGGTTTTAACTCTGCGCAAAGGCGACAATACACATTTTTTGTAGTATTCATTTTGACTGATTTTGTAATGTTTATAACACAGGTTGTTATTGTGGATACATTTTATGGACGGCCATGCCAGCCAAGTCAGTCAAGACAGGAGCAAAACACAGGAACGAATAACAATGATTCGAAAACATTGATTAGAAAATAGGCAAAAACCACAAAAATATTAGTAGTTCGTTGACATAACACAACGACACTTGACAGTCAAGTGTTCAGTGCTGCCATATAATGTCAATTTCATGCAGATTTTCCAATAGAGATTTCCGAAATTCGTCCGTCCGTTTACGGTTAGGGTAGACGTGTTCTTGAGTGGAGACCATGAATCGGCAAACATAAAGTAGGTCGCCCTCAGGCTAGATGAATCGGCTGTCTTCGTAGGGCAGCTACCCTAGCAGCTGGAGCGAGTTGCCGAGAATCAAGCTGAATGACATGTAATTGGAGAGGCCTATGGCCACCAGTGGACTGCTGTCTTATAATTTACTAGATGGTTTGGAAACCGAGCCAAATTGGCAGAAGTTTAGTAAATTATTAATTTCAATATTTTTTAACATTTTTTTTTAAACTTGCTTGCATTTGAAAGAATTATTTTTAAATATTTTCATTATTTAAGAACAAAACTGGTCGTAATTGGTGATTTGAAAAAAAATCACAAATATTAAATCACAACGAGGAAAAGTCGAGAAAAGTGCATTTGGCGCGCATAATCAAAATGATTAGTAGAATTAAAATCAAGTAGCGCAAACTTAATTAAAAACAAATTGAAGACATATTTTTTGAGGAAGGACTACTACAGTGTCGATGAGTACACCTAGATGAAAAGCGACAACCGTCATATTATAGTTCTGGAAATTAATATATATTGATTAGAATTAATTTTAAATGGCATGGTTGACTATTATTATTTCGAAACTTTTACATAATGTTTATTTTTTATTAAGTCTTTTTGTTTTTATTATTGTATTACTCATATAGATTATTAAATAACATCTTATCTCTAGTAAAATTTCTACATAATGTATATTGCTTTGAAATAAATGACTTATGACTTATGAATTTATGATTGATAATCAACAATCAAGTAATAGTACGTTCAGCGGGATTGTCCGAAAGGGTTACCGCTACCCCGGAACATAAAGGGCGAAGGAAGGAACATGGGTGGGTTTTAGTCAGTAAGAGTCTGACACTCCCTTCCGCTCCACCCAGAGCTGGATGGCTCATTTGATGATTTCCCATCCGGAAAAAAAAAGTAATAGTACGATAATATTACAGTGTTTTAACTATGGCTAGGCTAAGGCGGTTACTTTGGAAATATCGATTAAACTCAGACACTTAAAAAAATAAATTAGCTTTTAAAAATTACACCAAACTTTATAGGAAAATTATTAAGTAAACTCACACAAAAAGCACAAAACAATCATTTCATAAATACGGCCCATAATAGGTTGAAAGCAACCTGGCAAATAATAAATAAATCCAAATTTTGTCTGCCACTGGAGCCGATAATGTGCGTGAATAGAGATAATTAATTGACATTTACAGACCCCGTGGACATTGCAAATGAATTTAACAATTATTTCATTGATACAACTGAAAATAATGTAATAGATGACATAACATTGAAAAATACAAGTTTAAACAAACAAACATTAATTTCACTATTTATGCAGCCTGTAACAACTGATGATATAGTAAAAATAAAGTAGTCTTAGAAACACTAGTACTGTTGTTGTTGGGAACATAGTAAAGTTATTAGAATCATACCTAAGTCATAGAATTCAGTGCACAGAAATCTCTAGGATATGTCCAAAAAGTTAATTAGAAAAGAAATATGTATCAAAACCAAGACACGTAGAATATGGCGTTCCGCAAGGCAGCGTACTGGGTCCGCCACTTTTTTTGATATAAGTATATAAATGATCTCCCGGAAGCAACAACCAACAAAATGGTTCTTTTTGCAGATGCCAGTACGGCTATTATAAAATGTAGACGCCAGCAGGTCAACCTACCCGAAACTGTCAAATTTTCCTAATCAACCATGAACCGTAATGCTTTAGCGATAAAGTTGAAAATCTATTAAAGAAATTTGACAGATTGTAGTAGCTTGATGTGCTGGCATCTGTACTGATTCAAATAATTATAAAAATGACATCAGTACTTGCTTAAACGACGTAATAAATTGGCTCAATAAAAATAATTTGGTTATAAACCTGAGTAAAACGAAAATCATGCATTTTTATTAACGGCAACGGTGTGAGAGCCCAAGGATGAATATTTCCTTCAAGGGCTGCGATATTGAAGAAGCAGATCAAGCTACGTTTTTAGGTATCACAATTGTTAATCAACTTACATGGAAACCTCACGTAGAAGAACTATGTAAAAAACTTAGCAAATCCGCATATGCTCTTTATCAACTTTCAAAGAAAGTCAATAATCAGGCTCTTTTAACAGCCTACCATGGAATAGTTGCCTCTATTTTACGGTATGGCATTATATTCTGGGGGCAGTCTACTGAGAGAGAAATGGTGTTTAGGTTAACAGCGATGCATCAGGTCAATGTGTGGCCTGAAGACGACTGATACCAGGGGGTCTACTACGAAGTGCAAAGTGCGAATGATCGGATCGGACCGACACATGGCCGAACCGAATACTAATGAAAAATGCGAAAAAAGTTCGGATCGGCTCAGTTGCGTCGGGACCATAATCTATATTCGAAAGATTGTAGGAGTGTAGGATCGGGGCCGACCGAACCAAACAGTAACTTCGTAGCAGGAACCGGCCGAACATTCGGCCGATACCACTTTGGAGTACACCCCTTGTGTTCCATATTTTAAATCATTAAAAATTTTAACATTGCTTTCTCTATATGTATTGGAAACGGCCTTGTTTGTGAAATGTAACCCACATCTATTCCAAAAATTATCAGAGTTCAGAAAAAATCCAATACGGACAGAATACATTAATAATATAAGTTACGTAAAATGTAAAACGCCTCCTACGCAAAAAAAAATTTTTTGGCCACTCGCATTACCAAAATACCGAATATTATAAAAAAAATTACTGTATTACAATTTAAAAGAGCGCTAAATGAAATTTTACTTACTAAATGCTATTACATTATTGAAAGCTTCCTTAATGATGATTCACTTGCTGATTGACACATGTATTATTACTCTTATTGACAAATTATTATTATGGTTTGACATACTTTTACTCCGTTTGATTTTATTTTATTTTTTGTTATTCATGCTTGAGATTTTTCTTTTAAATGTAATATTGTTCACAATTAAGTATGTTAAACTGAAACTGTTTGTACGGACGACAGCACATCAAGTTACTACAATCTGTCAAATTTCTTTAAAAGATTTTCAACTTTATCACTAAGTCATTAAGGTTCAAGGTTGATTGGGAAAATTTGACAGTTTCGGATAGCTTGACCTGCTGGCGTCTGTACACTATTTGCATGCCCATTGTACGGTAAAATGTGGAGAACTTGGTTATAAATATGAAACATCTACGTCTTTTTACCCATGTTTGCAAAAAAATAAATGATTTGATTTGATTTGCTAGTGATGAAATAATAAAAAATATATTTAACCGTAATTTACCGCAACAACATTGACATCGGAAAACACTAGCCACTTGTCTATTGTTTGTTTGACAAAAAGGACGAAAACCTGAGTTTGACGGCTACTTTTTCTTATTTATTTTACGAAAACCAATGTTAGTAATGGGTTAATTATAATTTAAAACATGGAAAACTTGTACTGCCGCTTTTGCGCCGAGCCTAAGAGCTCTGAAAAGCTGCTAAACTTACAGAACGACGCCGAAAAACACGACGAAATAATCTTAAAGCTTGCATTTGTTAACGCTGTGTATGTCAATGTAACTGGCGATGATATGTTGCCGAAAACTGTTTGTTTTGTATGCTATAACAATCTAAACAAATCTTACGAGTTCTTAGAAAGTGTGAAGCGAGCTCAAGACGTTCTATCTAACATATATACAGCAGCCGAAGACAGTAAATGCGACCTTTCAGATGATGATAGATTCCCAGCATTCGACGACTTCCTTTGCAATGACGACTCGACCACCGTCAAATTGGAGGATAATACCCCCAAGAAGTACTCAGAAACGCCGCAATTAGACATAAGATTGGAAGTAAAACATGAACTTAAGGAAGAACCTGAATTAGATGAGCAAACTTACGATGATTCGTTAAACGTCCAAGATATTCTTGATGCGGCGATATGTAACGCGTCCTTTAACTCCAACGTCACGATATACGCTAAAGAGGTATCGGATTTGAGCAAAAGGGTTGTTAAATCCTGGAAGGATTATCCGTGGGTGTGTGGTTATTGTAATATTGAATTTTTGAACATTGACATGTTGAGATCTCACTGTAAGGTGGTGCATGGTAAATGTTCTGCGTTCATGTGCATTGACTGTAAAGCAGGAAGGAACGAAGACTTCACTAGCTTTATAAAACATGCCCGGAAACACAGGAAAATTTTGAGGTAAGTGTTTTATAAAATTCAAAAGCCCCGTCAATGATCCCTTAAAAATGCAAGATGGTTATCTTGCTTTTTTAAATTAATTTATTTGGTTTTGTGTAGCATGTCTTTCGTAACAACTTGATTGTTTATTTATTTGTATAAATATTAGCTTCTACACCTGGTAAACAGTGTGACAGGTTTTTCTTGTGCAGATACCAGTCTCCCACAAATGATTTATCAGATGTTATATCTTCATATTGTTAAGGCGCCTTTGTTGAAGATAAATAAATATTTATTTATTTATATCCTTTATTTCATTTAAATACTTTTAAATTATGTTTTTAAATATTAGAATATAAAAAGTATAAAAAACATTTAAAAATATAAAAAATAGTAGCCCACCAGTATCGGGAACAGGGTCCAAGCTACCGGCGGTTAGGGCTCCAGAGAGAGGAACCTCCTTACAATGCGAGCTGTGTCCAGAAGTACATCTTTCTGAATCAAGCCCTTGATCCAGCTGCCCGACGAGAGCCTCCTTAGGTGTTGGTTGAGGCTTGGCTATTAAGCCATTGGCTGTCACAACTATTGGTACAATGATCGCTGAGTCCATATCCCAAGACAACCTTATCTATGTTATGGGTTTGGTTTCCGCACTTAGTCCTTCAGGTGGACAATTGTACATGGTAATTGACGATTGTGGTGGTAACGACAACCTCATGAGTCAAGACAAGATACTTGATTTGTTTATCTTTCTCGGCTTTATTTATTTATTTTTATTGGCTGTAAAAGATACAACCAAATCGAGATCAGAAAGCAAACTGTTTTATTCCTTTTTACCCTCATTACAAAAATGTTACACTTGACTACTAATGAAAACAATCAACAAGGTTCAAACATAACATACCTTTCTCTCATAATAATTGATAAATACAATAATAAATTCAACAGTAGATAACAAAATCAATTTAACAAAAATGTCTACTTCTAACATAGCAATCACTTAAGTCATTCATTAGGAATTCCTATAATATCTTGGCATAATTCAGGCGGCGGAGTTGCGATCGGTGGATCCTGTGGTAATTCAGAGTCTGTATCATTGGCTGGCTGACCGTCAATGACAGGTGACCCATTAGCAGATGTGTCCGGCGGTCTGGCCAGTATTTGGTCTGCGTGTCGCCGATGCAACTGTCCATCTTCCGTCCTCACCACATAAGTGGCCGGCTCCTCCACCGTCTCCACAGTAGCCCGACGCCAACTGTTCCCGGGCCCGTACATGCGTATGAGGACGGGCTGCAGCAGCGTAAAAGCTCGCGCGGGCGGGCATTTTTTAAGAAAATTGTTAAATTCATCCGAGGTGAATGCACGTCCATTATCGGACACCAACACGTCGGGCAGTCCCTGCGAAGTGAAAATTCTTCTCATAACAGCTATCACCGTACCACTGTTCATCGCTGGCACGATTTCAGCCTCAAACCATTTGCTGTAGCTGTCTACTAGGACTAAAACGTTTTTCCCTGAAAAGGTCCCGCAAAATCCACACGGCTCCAACAACAACAACAATCCAAGTCTGCGGGTCTTTTGGTGGGTTATTTCTCACTAGCTGACATTGCTGACACGCGACCACCACACTCAATCTGCCGATCCATGTCGACCCACCACACGTAGCCTCTTGCATACGCTTTTGTCTGGACAGTGCCCGCATGAGGGGCATGTAACAACTTTAACACTGTCCTGTAAGGACGAAGGTATTATGACTCTGTTGCTCCACAATAAACAACCTTTATTATGTGAAAGAGCCTCTCTCCGTGTCCAATAAGCTTGTAGGTTCGGGTCTATGTTCCTTCGTGGCTATCCGTGCAAAACGTGGAACATTACTTTTTGCAATACCACATCTTTGTTGGTCTCCGCGGCTATGTTAGCAGCGTCCAGCTGCCAGCCATTTGGCTGCTCCTCCAGCAGTAGCACGTCGCGCAGCACATCCTCCTTCACACTTGACGTGTCCGGAGCAGTCCACCTGCTCAACGCGTCCGCGTTGCCGATTAATTTACCAGGCCTATACTGTATACTGTAATTATAACTGGAAAGTTTCAATGACCAGCGCAACATCCTCGGTGATATCTGGTCTGGGATTGGTTTTGCGGGATTGAATAAACCGACCAACGGCTTATGATCTATCACAATACAAAATTTACGACCCGCCAAGAATTCGTGAAACTTTGTCAATCCAAATATAATAGCCAGGGCCTCCTTATCAATCTGCCCATATCGTCTCTCGTGTGACTGTAGTGTCCGTGAGGCCATCATCACCGACCGCTCTGACCCGTCCTCCATGACATGTGCAATAATCGCTCCGAGACCGTATTCCGATGAATCACAAATGAGTAGTAGTTCTTTCTGCAAGTCATAGCCCACCAACGTTCGATCTGATGACAGTAATCGCTTCGCCTCTACAAACGCTTTCTGCCGTTCGATTCTGTAAAAATCTCACCGTGAAAACTCAAGTGAAGTGAGCTTGATGTGAGCTGTCAGTAGTGTCAATCCCTAGCATTAGTTGGAATGACAGCTCACTCCACGCTCACTTCACCTAAGTTTTCACGGTGAGATGGTTACAGAATCGCACTGCTGTTCTTTCTCACCCCAGCTCCAAGGTCTTTTTGATTCTAAAAGTCGATACAGTGGTTCCAACACAGATAAACAACACACATAGCTCTTATCAGGCAAGAATTTTTCATAAAAATTATATAAGCCCAAGAAGGCCCCGCAAGGTCTCTCTGTTGGTTGGGGCCGACTTTTCCTGAATCTCTTTGACTTTCGCAGGTGCTGGGTGAAGTCCCTCTGCATTAATCATGTGCCCTAGGAATGTGATGCTGTTCGCAGCGAACACGCATTTCTTTACGTTGAGGCGGAGTCCCATCTGTTGCAGTTTCCTCAAAACTTCTCTAAGTCTCCGGTTGTGTTCCTCAATCATGGCTCCAGTGACGGCGATGTCATCTAATAGACACGCCACTCCCTCCATACCCACTAACGCCGTCGACATCAGACGCTGAAAAATCGCTGGCGCCACGCTGACACCGAATGTCAGACGATTCACTTTCATTAGACCGATAGGAGTGTTCAGCGTGAGCAGCATAGCTGTCGCGTCGTCTACCTTCAGTTGTGTGTACGCGTTTTTCAAGTCCAGCTTACTAAATATTCTGCCGTCACCAAGTCTCACAAACGCTTCCACAGACGTCGGCAGCGGATAGATGTCTGTATCTATAGCGGTGTTCACCGTGACACGATAATCGCCACACATTCGTACTGTTCCGTCTTCTTTCATCACCGGCGTCACCGGTGTCCTCCACTCAGAATAACGGACAGGTGTCAGTACACCCGCCTCCACCATTTCGTTCAACTATCTAATGACTTTTTCCTTAAGAGGGTAGGGCACCGCGCGCGCCTTTAAGAAGCGGGGCGTAGCATCCGGTCGCACGTGAAGTGACACCTCAGGACCTTTGTACTCGGCGAGTCCTTCTTTAAATAGTTCAGGAAATTCTTTTTTATATTGTTCTATCTCCTCTTCAGCCCAGCACAATCCTGATACTTGAAGGCCTAGTGTATGGAACCAGTTCCTGCCCAGTAGATTTGGTCCGTTCCCCGACACCACGACCAGTTCACATTGCGCTTCCTTATTACCTAGTACAACACGCACGTCTGCTAGTCCTAATACTTTCAAAGGGTCTCGAGTCCATGTCACGAGCTTTAGATTGGTAGCTCGTAGGGGTGGGGGCGTCAACCACAGCATCTTGTATGTCTCTTCCGACATAATGGTACGCGATGCACCCGAGTCCACTTCCATAGATAAATGAACGCCGTCTATCATAACGTTTGTGGTAATAGGTGGTGAGTAATTATCCACGCAGACGTATACGCCCATCATCTTCTCAGCTTAAGTGTCCACAGTCGTGTTGGCTTCCCTCGTGTCGTCGACCTGGAGTACACGACCTGGCTTCTTGGCGCAGGCCGCCGCAATGTGCCCAAGCTTTTTGCAATAGAAGCACTTCGCCTTAACAAACGGGCAGCGCTCGCCCGGCCTGTGTGCGCGTGCACACCGTCGACACTCGTTCGAGTTAACATTACCAATGTCCATAGGTTCAGTCTCCGTGACACTGGGCGGAGTTTGCTTAGACTCACTAGCCACACACGCAGGGTACAAATCAGGGAACGTCACTTGATAGTCCAGACACATCTGTAACGCGACCTCGTATGTCAAGTCTTTCTTTTTCAATAAATCGCGTCGCAAGCGATCTTCCCGCACCCCCAGCACTAGTCGGTCTCTCAACTGGCGTTTCAAGTCCATAAAATTGCATTTTGCACCAAGCAGACTTATAGCCGCCACAAAGTCTTGCACGCTTTCACCTTGCACTTGTTGACGTTTGTAAAATTATCTTGCTTGCAAAATTTCGTTAACCTCAGGTTCATAAAACTTATCCAAAACACAAAAAATGTCCACTAAAAGTACTTCCGTAGGATGTTTTGGAACTTAAACTGACGCAATTAACGCGAAAGTATCTTTGCCGCACTGAGAAAGAAACAGCGATCGTCCCTTGTCGAGGTTATTTTTGTCATAACCCGCCTGCCGCATCAAGCGCGCACAGTAATTGTTCTTTATAATCACACCACTTGTCAGTCTTTGGGTTAAATTGTCCGGGAAACACTATATTAGTTACATTTGCCGTCATTTTCGCCGAAATCCAACTTATTTTCCGTAGTCGCCAATAAAAGATACAACCAAGTCGAGATCAGAAAGCAAACTGTCTTATTCCTTTTTACCCTCATTACAAAAATTTTACACTTGACAACTAATGAAAACAATCAACAAGGTTCAAACATAACAAAAAGTATAAAAAACATTTAAAAATATAAAAAATAGTAGCCCACCAGTATCGGAAACAGGGTCCAAGCTACCGGCGGTCAGGGCTCCAGATAGAGGAACCTCCTTACAATGCGAGCCGTGTCCAGAAGTACAGCTTTCTGAATCAAGCCCTTGATGCAGCGGCCCAACGAGAGCCTCTTTAGGTGTTGGTCGAGGCTCTTGGCTATTAAGCCATTGGCTGTCACGACTATCGGCACAATGATTGCTGAGTCCACATCCCAAGACAACCTCATCTATGTTATGGGTTTGGTTTCCGCACTTAGTCCTTCAGGTGGACAATTGTACGTGGTAATTGACGATTGTGGTGGTAACGACAACCTCATGAGCCAAGACAAGATACTTGATTTGTTTATCTTTCTCGGCTTTATTTATTTTTTATTATGGGCAGATTTTTCAATCGACAGATAATTTTTGTTAGTGGAATAAAATGGACGTCTGACAGATTTTGTATGGAAGAACTGCCAAAAACTCAAAAAATTATTCCTCGGATAATAGCATTGGAAAAATCAGCCCTTAATCTCTATTGCTTTGATGACAATCTTCTTACGAAACATTTTTCCCATTTCCAGAAACCATTGCTACTACTGCGACGTAGTTCTAGGCAAAACTGAAAACTTGAGTTCCCACATAAAGGAACACTTTCTAAAGTCACAAATACCCTGCCCACTCTGCGGCGAAATACTTAAAAACGAGGATTCTCTAAAGATGCACCTACAGGACTACAACATTACGAAGCAGAAACGAAGACCGAGACGAAAACCTGGGACTCCCATCACTATCGAAGACCTAACCTGTGGATTGTGTAAAAAGGTTTACAAAAACCCCAACAGTCTTCGCGACCACATGAAACTACACACGATAGACCGAAAAAGAAACTACACTTGTGACCGCTGCGGCAAAATGTTCTACAATAAAGGTACGCTTACGTCACACATTCTCTCACACGATAAGAACCGTCCACACGTCTGTAGGATATGTAACAAGTCTTTTTTGTACCCGAACATGTTGAGACGACACGTCGAAATGCATTCTGGTGTAAAACCGTTTTCTTGCGAGCAATGCGGCAGATGTTTTAGGCTACAGTATCAGTTGAATGCTCACAAAATTATCCACACGGATTCCATGCCTTATGTTTGCTCTTATTGCAACAAAGCCTTTAGATTTAAGCAGATTTTAAAGAATCACGAAAGACAGCACACTGGTGCTAAACCATATTCTTGCCAGCACTGTGGTATGGAATTCACTAACTGGTCCAATTATAATAAGCATATGAAAAGACGGCATAATACAGATACATCGAAGAAAAAGATTACCCCTGAAGGGGTGTTTCCTATAAATCCAGAGACAGGTCAGATCATGCAGGTACAGGATCCCGTTGGCACTGAAGAATGGAAGACTAAGATCATGATTCCGGGGAAAAGAGGGAAAAAGAAAGTTATAAAGCAAGAGAATATTTAGCTAAAGTTGTGTCAAGGCATGTCCTATGGATTTGAACAGGGCTGCGGGATGAGTTTTAGCCTCTCTTGATTATATAATTTTGGGCAGATCTGCCTAGTTTTGCCCAACTATCTTTGGGTCAGCTATCAGTTAAGCCCATAGGTTCTCAATCTGGCAGATAACGCCCGCTCGTGGGCTTTTGAAACTTTCAGGGGGGCAGTAGAAGACTCAGAGAAAATTATATATCCTGTCTTACGACTATATAATTTTACACGTTTAAATATGTAATCGTGGTAATAGCTGTTTCAGATTCGCGATGGATGGTAAGTAAAAAACATTGGAGATTCTAGAAAAAAACATATTCTCAAAGGTGGGCAAAATAAGGTTGAAAACCTATGCTTTAACCGGATGCAGCTGAATACCAGTGTTTTACTTGGAGCAACTGCCTATCTGACCAGAAGTTAGGGCAGTTTGCTGAGCTAAAATGACATCAAAGTTATATAGGCAAGTTTCATTTTGCATCAGAAAACGATTGGTGAGACACCTCATGTAGTACTCAATTAATTCCATATTGGATTGCTGAGCAAAGGAACCTTTTTTTTTGCATTCAGTTGCAGTATTACTGGATGGTAAGGTTGTGTTTTCAATATAAAAAAAAAAAAAACTGACCATTGATCATCACGCTTGCTCACTGCGTGTCTCAGTGATTTCGGACTGCTACACACTTTCAATCTCAATCCAAAGAATTTTGCAGGAAATTGCCAATCCATTGCTTTATGTTTCAAAAAATTCTTCTGCTCCACAACGTAAATGATGTAGTGAATGTTGTTTAATTGTCAAAATGAAAGGCATTGTTGTTGTAAGGGCCCTATTTCACTAGAACAGTGGCACACCAACCATGGTCGCACAGCCAAAAATGTATGGTTGGTTGCGCAACCGATTGGACGCCTGGTGAGATACCCACCATAAAGCTGTGTATATTTTGCTGGAAGCGCGACCATGGCTGCACCGCCCTGGTGTCCTAGTGCGATATAAGCCTAAGTGGGCTACGTACGCACTGAAAGGTGGCTTGCTTAGCGCATAGAGCCTAGTGACTTAACATCCTTCGATACACGCTAGGCGACTAGCGATGGCGCCACCTGTCAGGGCCTACGCAATGACAAGTGGCTTGCTTAGTGCCTAGAGCCTAGTGAGCCACCTTGAGAGTAGCGAAGTGAAACGAACGTTTAAGAATTTTCGCAACCCGGCGCACTGCGCACTTGGCGCCTCCGCTAGTCGCCTTACGAAACTGAAACTTAGCCTTACGAAATTACCTGCAGGTTTGTTCGAAAACAATAGATTCTCCTATTTTTAATCAGCTTCCATAAAGTGTTCCAGTTACAAACGCAATAATTTTACAATGACGTCATTTTTTACATTTGACGCGCACTAATGTAAGAGATATAATAATTATAATTTAAATGTACGGACGCCAGCACATCAAGTTACTACAATCTGTCAAAATTCTTTAATAGATTTTCAACTTTATCGCTAAATCATTAAGGTTCAAGGTTGATTGGGAAAATTTGACAGTTTCGGGTAGCTTGACCGGCTGGCGTCTGTACCTACTATGCGATTTGAACGAGAATAGATCGTGTCTGAGACCGTAACAGCTTTTTTTCGGTGTACGTTCTTTGAAAAGTGTGCATACACATGAGGAATGCGTCAACGACGAAGTCGCATCCGAGCCGTGCCGTACCGTGTGGTCACACACGGTACGGCACGGCACGGATGCGACTGCAAGCACGCTGTTATCATTCGGCATCAACCAAGCATAAGCGATGAGGTCAGTTAGGTATGCCTTTTTTTTGGGTGAGAAATCAGATGACTTCTCCCGCTCTGGGCGGAGCGGGAGGGCGTGTCAGACTTTTACTGACTAAAACCCACCCGTGTTCCTTCAGTTGCCTATGCCACGGTATCTCTTTCGAACAACCCGCTGCCCTGGCAGGCATCGGCCTTAGCGGACCCCGTCAGTTCGTGCTAACATTTCTTTAAGGCGCGCATGGAACACAACGCGCCGTCGACCCGGGCCCGGTCCTTGCCGGGCGGCGAGTTGCCCATTACTCGCCGCCCGCAAGCCCGCGCCTACGGTGGCCGGGAGTTGGCTGGTGACTCCCGATATCCAGGGCGTCTCTTGCGGCGACTAGAGGCGTGAGGGCACAGAGATTGCCTCTCCCTCACGCGCTCCGCCTCCTCCTTTGCGAGCATTACTGCTTCGCAGAAGGAGGTGACGGCTTCCCATGCACTCTCGCTCCGTACCAGGACCAGGGCCGGACGCGAGAGATCGCCGTCGCCGATCGCCGCCACGAGGACGCGGCGGTGCTCCGCCCAAGCCGGTCAGACCTCCACCGTACCGTTAGGTATGCCTTGTGTGGCTGTTTGGTACGGTGTCAAGATCTACGACGACCAAAAAGATTACTATTAGAAGAAAATAGCAGGCTCGAACGACACAGTCTTAAATTTCCGTCGTAGATAAAATTCTACCCAACCTTTCGGGGTAACAAGGCGTGATATTATACTAAGTTATAGCTTGATATGTCGACCGATCTATGCGTGCGTTGATGTTTGATTGCAGTTCGGTTGTACCTTTACCCACGTAAGTTCATTAGAAGTTAATACGGGCCAATCCCATTCTCATTTAGATCGCATAATAGAAAGTGTTGATAGTATTATCAAATAGTGATTTATTTATGTTATAGTTTTATGTACAATAACCGTAATTTAAGTTGCACTCAGCTTTGCAATATGAAAATGCAATATTATATTTTTATTATTAAAAGAATGTAAAGCACACATTTTTAGTGTTAATAAAACTTTTAGTAAAATGCTAGACTTTTATTTTCGGATATACCTACAGTGCAGTGTTTTTTTATGAGGCCTAAAAAAAGGGTTTATGTAGTCATTCCTTTTTCGAAACGCATATGGTGTCTTCGAGTCTAGGGTTTTTGCGACAGGTTGAAGTGACGCACGCAGGCGTCACGACTGCCCAACACATACGTTCGACAAACGCCAAAGCTAGATGCGAAAGATGAATACAAACGTGGAAATTGTTACGAGCTACTTTTGTCAGCCCGCCCTTACAACACTTCAAGCCTTCAAGAAGAGAGTGTGTTTCCGTAAAAGTTTGGCAGCGCGTCGACAAATCCTTTAGTGACCGGCTGTTTATGGCGAGGCGGTGTATCTGCGATGGCTCTATATGAGGTGAGCGTGACGTGTGTTCGTAAACATGGTTATTTTTTAAATAAATTTGTACGCAATGTAGAAAGAATTCATCCAAAGAAAAGGGGGATTCCCTGTCCTGACAGGTGACCGGAAGCTGCTAGGCAGCTGGCATTATCAAAACAAAAGTCTAAACAGTACAGTCGAACAAGATGTACAGTAAGACAACTTATAACTACTTTGAAACAGTGATGTGAGTGTGGTGAGTACTTTATTATCAGAAATAAAACGCCCCGAAAGCTAATTTGAAAGTAATTTTTGTTGTACGATAAACCTTACAGCCTGCATCCACAAGTTAGATAAAAATAATATTGTCTGTCTATGAATAGCATGGACAAAACAATATTGTTTTTAATAGTGATGCACCACATGCACGGTTACGGTTTATAGGTTTCACTACTTGTTTCTAAATAATATTATGATAGAAAAATTATTTAAAAAAATAAGCTTGTTCTAAAGTTGTATTTTATTTAAAACGTTTAAATAATATGCTACACAATATAGGGTATGGGTGTATTTTTACCACAGCCACTGAATGAAAATCGCACCATTTCTGACTTCTGTTTCAGCCCTATTGTGCAGCCGCTGACACGATGTCATACATCTATCTGTCAATGTCAAAATTGTCAAATACTTTCGTTCTACTTTTCCAGTTCTTGAAAAATGTCGATCTCCGCACAATAACACTCGCCACGATATTCCAACATGAATAGCACCGAAAATTTTTACTGTCGCCTGTGTGCAGAGTTGATGCCGCATAACAAACTCTTTGACCTGCAAACTGATGAAGAAAAATGTCAAGACATCATCACAAAATTGGCTCGCTTCAATGTGCAAATGAATTTCAGCGATAATATTTTGCCGAAAACGGTCTGTTTCACATGTATTATGTCATTAAACCGTACATTTGAATTTGTTGCTACTGTGGAAAAAGCTCAATCAACCTTAAACGATTTCATTTTAACGCGCCAAATAAAACAAGAGAAAAGTGGTTCGGAGGACGAAATATTCATTTACGATTCTTCTGATAGTTGTGAAAGTGATGAACCAATCATAAATATAAAAGTGGAATCAGAACAGAAAGGAAAATCAACTTCAAAGTCGATAATACTGAAAACAAAAAAGATTTCTGCACCGCCTTTGAAAGTTATGGACGCTGGTACTAGTTCGAATGCTGCACACTTATCACAGTTAAAACTAACTTGGAAGAGCTATAACTGGCTATGTACTTACTGTGAAACTCAGTTTCCAAATATTGATGAGCTACGGATTCATGCCATGGAATACCACAGCGCCTGTAACCCATACCGTTGCACAGACTGCAAAATAAGGAAGTTACGTCTTGACAGTTTCATTCTGCACGTGAGAAAACATAAGAGGTTCTTAAGATTCTCATGCTATAAATGCTCCATGGTATTTGGGTCAGTGATTGCAGCAAACAAACATAAAGAAACACATAAAACGTCGGATATTGTTTGTTTCGGATGCAATATGTGTTTTGATAGCAAAGAGGAATTAAGTAATCATACCGCGACATATTTCAGAGGGACACGTGCAAGAAAACCTCGACCGCCGGTACAATTGCAAGGTGACAGTTTAAAATGCCCGATATGCGAAAAGGTTTGCAGAACTAAAACAAGTTTGAGCACACATTTGTTGATACATACCGACCGTAAAAAAGACCACACATGTGAAGTTTGTGGCAAATGTTTCTTTCAGAAAGGATCTTTAGCAGGACACATGCTTCAGCATTCCGATGTGAGGCCATTCCAATGTGAGATATGCAAATCTGCCTTCAAATCTGCAAGACGATTACGCCTTCACATCGCTATTCACGATGGAGGGAAACCGTTTTCTTGTGACCAATGTGGCAAACGTTTCCGAATTAAACGTCAACTTAACAATCATGCTATAATCCACACAGACTCACATCCCCATGTTTGCACATATTGCGACAAAAGTTTCCGTTTCAAAACTATACTCAATCAACACATACGCCAACACACTGGAGTAAAACCTTATTCTTGTGCTCTCTGTCAACGGGACTTCACGAACTGGTCGAATTATAACAAGCATATGAAACGCAGACATGCTACAGATATGGCGAAGAAGAAACGCACTCCTGGCGGGACGTACCCTATTGACCCAGTTACCGGAGAGGTTGTAGTTCCTGCCGAGGATGCAATAAGTGAATGGAAGAAGAGGATGATGATAAAAGAAAATATGTAGACAGACCAATGAGGAGATGTCTCGGCGGCCGCTACGAAAGGCGCCATTGTCAACACTTCCCATGCAAACCAAGACTGTCACTGTTTACTCTCACTATGACTATTCTTCTTAGCATGTCAATGGCTATGTAAATGAACTCGGCTCAGAATTTGGCTTCATGTTTTGCGCCATTGCTAGCGTCCATCAGTTCTTGTAACGTGCAGCTGACAGGACACGCAGGACATGATATTAAGTGTCCCATCGTTTCTGGAACAGCGCCATATTTACACTCCCAAGCGGATTAATCTATGAATCTTCACCTGAAGAGGTTTTCCTTGCTTTGGCCAACCTGGGTCCGGAGTTTAAAGACTCCTACGTTACCCCGGGGCAGCTCATGTCCATGGGGGAGAAGAGGATTTGGGTAATGAATACTATACTAATGAGTGTATTGAAACTGACGGCTTTGAATTACGTCCGACAGAAGTTGTGCGGTCGACGCGCTTTCTGCGCCACGAATTTCATTAGTACTCTGTGCAGAATAAGGATACTCGTAAGAGAGTGGGAAAATGAATATGAGCACGGGAAGTCATTTAGTGATTAATGAATATAAATATGTGCTTGAAATGTCAAAAACAACCATTATGGTGGACTTTGGTGTACATTTTTTCATATTATATTCATTTTCATATTTGTGCGCTTTTGCAGGCGAAGCTACTTTCTTAGCACTACAACCGTAGTTAATCTTACAATTACCCAATTATGGCACTTTTCCAACCGCTGTCGATTAACTAGAAGCAAGTAGTGCTAGCAACTAAAAGCAAGTTGGTGGGCAACTGCGACGAGCGACTACTCGCTGGCATGTGTATGTACGGTCACCAAAGGAGTTAAGGAACCAGGGTCGCTGGATATAGTTGAAGTTTAGTAAGAAACCGTTTAGATGTTTTTGAATAAAATTAAATTTAATTAATAGAAAACAAACAGTTAATTTATCAAATTAAATTTCATTCGAAAACATCGATCGGGTTCTTATTAAACTTCAACTATATCCAACGACCTTGATTACTTATCTCCTTTGGTTCGCCAAGCGAGCATCGCTGAGCGAGTACTCTCTTTGATAGCTCTTGTCGCTGAGACAAACGAGTACTCGATGGCGGTGTAAGGAGGCAGCGATCAACTATTAATATAATTATGTATCTAAATTATACGGAACCTACAATGCTTTGAACGTTCCTTGAGCGAGAGAATATTTGGTTAGCTAGTCGCTTCCTCGTGGGCGGAAGAACTGCAGTGTGATTCTGTAACCAGCTCACCGTGAAAACTTAGATGAAGTGAGTGTGGAGTGAGCTGTCATTCCTACTAATGCTAGGTATTGACACTATTGACAGCTCACTTTAAGCTCACCTCACCTAACTTTTCACTGTGAGTTTTTTACAGAATCAAGCGGCAGGTGCATTTTAGTAAAAAAAAAAAAAAAAATGTTATAAGTTTATATTTTGTTTATGTTTTAGTTTATCTTTTTATATTACTTGGTAAGAGATAGCATTAGGTAGGTAATTAGTTAGTCTAAGATTTGTTACTAATGAACAGAATAATTAAAAAATATTTGATGTTTTAATGTAACTGAATAAATGATAAGCAAAAGTACTGCATTATTTTTCTTTCGCCTCCCTCATAGCCAGTAGCATAGACTCCTATTTTTCAGTCAAATAGAATTGATTACTGATGTCGCAGGTCGACAACAGTTGAACACTACGCGCCGCCACCTCGGGTCCTGATGTGGGGGGCTGGAAGAGGGCGTTGTTCGCCCTCCGCCGACGCCCGGTGCGCCTGCTGCGGGCCGGGTGAGTGGACGAGATCTCCCTCTCCCTTTCCGCAGCCTCTGAGCGAGACGACTGTTTCGCAGAAGGAAATCACCGCGTCCCAGGACTCTTCTCGCTGCCGACCATCGACTCTACCACGGCTGGCAGCGACAGATCACTGCCTACTTCTGAGATGAGGGCACGACGCGGCTCCTCCCAGGCCGCATACTCTGCCAGCGTATGCCGCGCCGTGTCCTCCCGGCAGTCGACGCAGTGGTGACACCGGGCGTCCGGCTCCCTGTTTATGCGACTCAGGTACTTCCCGAAGCAACCATACCCCGAGAGCACCTGCGTCACCCGAAACGACAGGGAGCCGTGTCTCCTCCCGAGCCAGCGCTCGAGCACTGGCCGGACCGCCTCGATGGTGACGAGGCCAGCGGTAGGGCGTGTAAGCCTGTCCCGCCATTCCGCCACCAGGACCTTGCGAAGCTGAGACCGACGCAGCTCCATGTGTCGCTGCATCGGTCGCTCACCCCGTGCCCTCGCTTCCTCGCGCCACCGATACAATGACGTGACTACTTTCGCCTCGAGGTCCCAGGGCGCGGATCCAGCCAGTACGCAGGCAGCCTCGTAGGAGATTGTGCGATATCCCCTGATGACTCTGACGGCCATCGCTCTCTGCGGTTTCCGCAGTATTGCGATACTGCCGGCCGTCAGGTCAGAGGCCCACACCGGGGCCACATACAGGGCCACCGATCGCACGATCCCCACGTAGAGCCGCCTACAGGCGGCGCTCAGGCCCCCCAGATTGGGAAGCAGCGTTGATAGCGCCCCAGCCGCGCCCAACAACTTGGGCGCCAGCCCGGCGAAGTGGAGGCCGAAGTCCCACCGGCTGTTGAGCACCAATCCCAGGTACTTTATGGTAGACTCGACAGCGATCCGAGCACCCCCGACCACGATGTGTGAGCCGGGCGGCGGCGCCCGCCGGGGGCCATGAAACACCATGGCTTCCGACTTGCTGAGGGCCACCTCCAGGCCTAGGCGACGTATGTGGCCCACCACCTGTGAGACCGCAGCCGTCGCCAGCAACGCTGCCTCCATGTGCGAGCTCTCCCGGACAGTGATCAGCGTGTCATCCGCATAACACGTCAGGTTTACCCCCGGTCTGAGCTCGCCCCTTAGCACCCAGTCGTACCCGATTGGTTTCCGCCATCACGTCCCATGTAGGTGATACACCTCTCCGACAGATAAGCCCCAACGATGTGGCGGAGGTAGGGAGGCACTCGATGATACCGCAGTGCCTCCCGAATACAACTCCAGGGCAGGGTGTTAAAGGCGTTGGAGATGTCCAATGACACCGCCAACATCACCCCGCCCCGGGACACTGCTTCGCCAGGACTATCACTCGCGAAATCGTCGCTATGCCCAGCCTATGCCCAGAGGTGGGTTAAGTCGGGCTGTGGATGATTATGATGTACCTACACACTCTAAATTATCAGATTCAAGCTGCACTGGTGCTACGGTATGCCACCAAAACTCTAAAATCGTTTTAAAATTCAATTGCCCTACACAATCATTAGTGTTTACGGGCCACAAAATTATTCACACTGGAATCAAGCCGTTTACCTGTGATAACTGCGGAAATAGTTTCCGTACGAAACGTCTTATTGCTAGCCATATGAGAAATCACATGGACTCTCCTCTATCCTTGTACACTGTGCAATAAAAAATTCCTTTAGCCTCCACTTTGAACCTTCATACGAGTATGCTTGAGCATACTGGAGAGAAATCATTTTCTTGTACCATTTGTCCGAGGGACTTTACAAATTTGTCCAATCGTAACAGAGTTAGGAAGGAAGAAACATCCTATTATAAAACAGCAAACAGCTGACCCGACTTCGTGTTACCTGACTACCAGAGAACCTAAATTTGCAGATCTAGACAAAATGAATGAATGTAAAAACAAAATTATGGGACATCGAAAAACTCAAAGGGCGCCGCAGTGTACAGCGATTTGAAGTGGGGGCGATAACTTTCCAATCGCCACCCGATGGCAACTGGGAATTTTATTCCCGATTGCCACCTGGTGGCAATCCATGTGGACTGGGAATATTAGCGAAATACATAGATTCTTTTTTTTTTTTCAATTTTTTTTTATTTTGCCATATTAGCTGCGGAACCTTGTTACATCTTGTATAACTACTTTGCTCTGGTTATTTTTGTAGTCTTAACAAGAACATTTTTTAATTGTACGTAAATATATATTGATTTGATTCGATATTTTGCTTTTTATTTCTTAAATTACCCTTTTTATCGCAATATAATCAAATATTTTATTTTATTTGAATTAAAACGTTGCCCTACACTACAAATTACTCCTGTATCGCGGGTGCGTTTACAAATATTTAAACTCACATACACAAGCAGCCAGACCCGGAACAACTACCTGTAGGCAATACAAATATTCCCGTTCCGTGCGGGAATCGAACCCGCGACACGAGCGCAGCAGTCGATCGCTCAGCCAGCTAACTTTGCAAGAATTTATTTTCCTATATGTAAAACAAAGCACAGAACAGAATACGGAACACTAAACACGTAATCAAATTCTTCTAAATAATAATTTGTTGAACGGATTTAAAGTCCAATAAATAATTTCATAAATTCAGTCGAAAAATGTCCACTGCTGGACATGGGCCTCCCCCAAGCACCGCACCTTCGAACGGTTCTGTGCTTCTCGAATCCAGCTGATTCATACGTCCTACACCAGAGGGGCAATCCTCGTAATTTACAGTCTGATCTCGATCTGTCAAAAACACCTCTAATATCCCCTCTCTAATATTCATTTAAATTGATTGTCGCTAAGATGAGCTTACGACTAGATTTTAACGTTTTTAATTACGGGGTTTGGCCGGGTCCGGGCTGTTATCTGTGGATCTTTGACAGTCGTTACGGGTCGTCAGAAGCCCGAAAGTCGGATAACCAGTTTTAGCAAGTCATCATCATCATTTCAGCCGAAAGACGTCCACTGCTGGGAATAGGCCTCCCTCAAGCGCCTCCACTTCGACCGGTTATGTGCTTCTTGCATTCAACGGGTTCCTGCGGCCTTCACAAGGTCATTGATCCAACTTGTGGGAGGCCTTCCAACGCTACGTCTTCCAGTATGCGTTTGCAACCTGCTCCTGAACCTTTCGGCTCCATCGGCCATCTTTTCTGCGAGCACTGTGCCCTGCCCACTGCCACTAAAGTTAGGCAATTCTCTAGGATATGTCGGTTGCCTTGGTTCTCGCACTGTTCGGGATGTCTTCGGTGTAATGTCGGGTCAATGTAGTTCTTGGGTCATTAGTCAGATTCGTAACGGGGTTACTGGTTGATGTGTGTTCATAGAACCGCTCGATCTCAGCAGCTCAGGTTTGACGGATACGATTCTGCGTCATCGGTCTTCACAGTTTCGCAAGCTGACTCTGCCCAATATATAGATCTATTGCAAAAACTGGAGCCCTTGTTCCGATCTATCACGTCCGAAGGTCGCTTTTCACGGACTTAAGATTCCGTCTACTGATGGATTAGCAATATCCTTCAAAATGATTCGAACTGAAATTGAAAGTGTGTTAAACTCAATTAGACAGCAGGACAAGCTATGATATTAATTTGGTCTTTCCTTTATCACAATGAAATCGTCAGTAGTCTGGAGTTTGGATTTATTTTTAAAGGAAAGGGGAGAGAGAGTGAGAAAGATGGAACGACAGGACTAACAGCGCCACCTCTATTTTCTCCACAAACTTCTTGCGAGTAGACATGATATCCGGTTGAGTGATGTTAGCGCCATTGTTGACGCTTGCAGCCCGCTGCTTGGCTGCGTAGTTCTTATGTAGTGGTGTAGATGTCGCTACACGTTTAGTATTTCATGGTAGGGTAAGGACACTACTAAAAATGTAGGTAAGGCACCTACTTAGAGCATTAAACCAGACACCTATGAACTTGGTATGCGTAGGTATGTACAGACGCCAGCAGGTCAAGCTACGCGAAACTGTCAAATTTTCCCAATCAACCTTGAACCTTAATGCTTTAACGATAAAGTTGAAAATGATTCGAACTGAATTTGACAGATTGTAGTAGCTTGATGTGCTGGCATCTGTACATACATACGATCACACATCAAGCTAAACATTCCTAGTTCACGCTGTCCTCGCATCGTATAGGCGTTTGGTACAATGAGAAGTCAGCTTATACAGGAACCGCCTGACGCAGGTCCTCACCGGACACGGTTGTTTCGGGAGGTTCCTATGCAGGATAAGGCGGGAGGAAACGCCAGGGTGTCACCACTGTGTGGATCGCCCGGAGGACACGGTGGAGCATACGGTGGAGATCTGCCCGGCTCGGGCGGAGCACCGCCGCGTTCTCGTGGCGGCGATCGGCGGCGGCGATCTCTCGCGTCCGGCCCTGGTCCAGGCCATGATACGGAGCGAGAGTGCATGGGAAGCCGTCACCTTCTTCTGCGAAGCAGTAATGCTCACAAAGGAGGAGGCGGAGCGCGTGAGGGAGAGGCAATCTCTGCGCCCTCACGCCCCTAGTCGCCACAGAAGACGCCCTGGACGTCGGGAGTCACCAGCTGACTCCCGGCCACCGTAGGCGCGGGCTTGCGGGCGGCGAGCAATGGGCAGCTCGCCGCCCGGCAAGGACCAGGTCCGAACTGACGGGGTCCGCTAGGGCCGATGCCTGCCAGGGACGCGCGTTGTTCGAAAGAGATACCGTGGCCCCTGACATAGGCAACTGAAGGAACACGGGTGGGTTTTAGTCAGTAAAAGTCTGACACGCCCTCCTGCTCCGCCCAAAGCGGGAGAAGTCATATGATGATTTCCCACCATGAAAAAAAAAAAGAAGGTTATACAGGAAATGTATAGCTTGATATGTCGACGTGCGTACCAAGTCTTTCAGCGAGTTTTCGGCCCGCCAAGCGAGTGTCGCTGAGCGAGTAGGTAATAACACTAGATTTAAATGTATTTGCCTATATGGATTGCAATCTAACATAATTAAATCAGCTAATCATGGTCTGGCAGTTTGAGTACTTTATGCGGCCTACCCAAATTTCCTTCTTTGATACTGTTCGTCGAATCGTGCATGGTTAATGATAAATGCGTGCACTAATTGGACAGGTCCACTAAGTCTGTTATTTCCTCAAAAGACAATTCCAGACACTGAGACACCAATCTTCATGGTCTTCACATGATCTGACCAAGATTATGTCTGGGCTTTAAAAGAGACTGTGACCTCTGAGTTTGTTTCGGCCTCTCTTCTCAGAGTATAAGGGCTGATTTTTCCAACGCCAGATAATTTTATCTCAGGAATAATTTAAAATTTTTGACAGTTCTTCCATACAAAAACTGTCAGACGTCAATTTTATTCCACGAATAAAAAATATCTGTAGATTGAAAAATCAGCCCTAAGGCAGATGGATTGTCCGAAAGGGTTACCGCTGCCCCGGAACATAAAGGGCGAAGGAAGGAACATGGGTGGGTTTTAGTCAGTAAGAGTCTGACACTCCCTTCCGCTCCACCCAGAGCGGGAGGGGTCATTTGATGATTTCCCATACCAAAAAAAAAAAAAAAAAAAAGGCAGATAGGAAGCATCGACCTCATCTAGTTTAAAAAAAATATGATTTACGTGTAAAAGTGTACAAACCTACGTACATAATTATAAATTATATACCTAATATCATTTATTTCACCGAGCTCCTGTAAGTATGGTCATAGGGGTTAAACAATAAAACAGCAAATTAACATTACACATTTATTTTACAACTAATCTAAACAGCGTTACACTTTGATTGTAGCATTTTTTTTTTGAGAACATACATCTATATTTTTACTATTTTAGTAGCGTACGTTTACATATTTGGCATTATTTGGCACTAAAGCATTTTGGATAGTTTTACATTTATTTAGAAACACGTCATCAACAGGTATACTATCTTCAGCAATGATCTACAAAATTAGAATGGAGAACTTTATTCTCTTGCCTTTAGGGTACAAGTCCGCAGCCGACTGCAGGCAGCAGCAGCAGGCGACGTGTCGCCGCGACACTACTAGTTTCTATGTATTGCAACACGTCGTTTGCCACGTATTTCATAGAAATACATAGAAAATAGTAGTGTCGCGGCGACACGTAGCCTGCTGCTGCTGCCTGCAGTCGGCTACGGACATCACCCATTTTTTGTTACATTTCCCGCCAATTTTAATTTTCTACCGCCATTTTGAAACTTACAATACTAAAGACTAGACAACATTGCCACAAGAAAAAATAACTTGAACAGAAATATCACAGGATTTTATGAACAGAGTGAACTAACATTGACTATATATTTTAAATTATTTACATAAAACATTGCACATTGCTAGAACACGTAGCTATTATATTTACATTCATTTTGACACCTTATAACGATACGGGCCAGTTTCTCGAACGAAAATGATCGCAAAATTAATGTAACAAATGGTCAAGCGCGCGTAAACTCCTGCAATTGGCTGTTGATCATTAATTAATATCCATATTAATATCAATATTTAACTTTAACTTAACACAACACTTACTGTACACACAATTTTCGTCCGAGAAACTGGCCCTATGATACTTCGATTGACTACCTACAGAGAAGCTACTTAAAAAATAATTAAAGTTATGGAAATATTTTATCGGAAACATTTAACAGCAAATATTAGTAGGTACTTACTGATTTTAATTCTAATTAGTTACGTACACATATATTCTATTATAAAAAGTTGCTTATTGTCATCACAACAGTTTTAAATCGAGTTATTTTAATATTTACTAACTAACAAGCTTATTTTGCACGGATAGCAGCAACATGTATAATATTACAATATAGATAATGCTACAATAATAATAGGTAAATGTTTGAATCCTAATACAATATTTTTACACACCTCATTTTGGGTCTCGGCCTATTTGTAGTAGCTACCCACCGCTAGATGGCGCTACTTACACGAAATCTGATTGTTGTTTTTTTTGGGGGGTCAACGCCCGCTTGTAGTTTTGCTACGAAGTTTGAGTTGAGAAAATCTTTTGTTTTGTCGTGTTTAGATCGAAACCAATCACGTCTATAAAGTTTACACAACAATACATATTTTTGAAACTGATATTTCTAGTGACTACACTAACTGCGGTCTTCTTTTTTGCTTTATCGTGTTTAGATATCGACACCATCACGTAACACACTATCAGTAGCAATGGGTTTCATTTTGACAGTTCAACAACATACATTGCGTTGTTTACGTTGTTCAGCAGACACATTTTTCAAACATACGAAGTAATGGATTAGCAATATGCTACAAAATGATTCAGATTTAGTTTAATAGTAAAGAATGCCTAGGTGACAACTCCGTGATGGGTCTTTTTACGTCCTGTGAACAAATAAAGGATACCACCATAGGTATTTAATTTGATATGGTTATGATACCACTAAACTACAATAAATAACAAGTTTTTTTTTTAAATCACCTGTCTGGATTTGAACCCAGGCTTTACTTTGTGTAAATTATTTCACCACCACTGCTCTCAAAACGGTAAAGGAAAACATCGTGAGGAAACCGGCATGTCCTAGAACTAAAATATTCGAAGACATGCGACATCTAGGTACCAACTCGCACTGGGCCCGCGTGGTGTATTACGGCCCACTCCCTCTCACAGAGGAGAGGCCTGTGTCCCAGCAGTGGGAACGTTATAGGCTGATTATGTTTGTTAAAGTACCAGTTATTTAGGTAGTCTGTTAGTCTAGGTAATATTCACAAAGGCCTCCTCTCTGTTAGAAGTAGTGGGCCATAATCCACCACACGGGCCCGGTGTGGGTTGGTAGACAGTGTGTCACATGACTTCGTTTTTTTTTCTTCACCGATTTGAGAGCAGTGGTGATTACATCATGTACACAAAGTACCTATACATATTGCTTGTCTGGGTTTGAATCTACGACGTACATACAACGCGTAATTCGCGGCCGTCACCACTGCTCCTCAACCAGAGTCATCAATAGTCAACAGCCACGAGCACTAATATGTCAACACTTGGAAACTTTCAATAGCGATTTTTGCATGAAATAACGAAAACAACAATGAAATACGACACATTGCAAAAACCTTTGGATTCGAATATACTATGTTCTTAGCAACATAAAATTTCATCAGGAAATAAAGGAGTAAATCGCTTTTGAATAAAGCCAAGTGTATACATACTTTTACTCGTGACTGTACAACGCGTAAGCCGCGGCCGTTCCCACCCGTGTCACCCCTGCTCACCCAAAGTCATCAACAGTATAACAGTATAAAGGTAATTTACACGAAGCATTTTAATTGTCCCATGTATGCAATAATGAAAGCAAAATCTAAAGATGCAGTACCTATAGATTAAGACTCTACAACTTTAGTGTTTCTTCAATTTATTGCATTCATCGGCAATCAAATTGCTCCTTGTAAATTCCTCTCTATTCGTTTCAATACATATCAGAAATATACAATACATTTGTCTGACTTTCGGGCTCTTGACCACCCGTAACAACTGTCAAAGATCCACGAAAGATAGCCGGGACCAACGGCTTAACGTGTTTTGCGAGGAACGGACGGAGGGGTCTCGGTATGTAAAGATGGTCACCCATCCACAGACCAACCGCGGCAAGCGTAGCTTAAAATTTATCGATCCACCTGTGCGGCTGTTATTACTTAGCCACAATCCCCTCAATACATTTAAAAGATAAATAACAATAATATTTGAAGACGATAACAATACCTCTTATTATTCTTTATTTTATAGCACTGTGTGACTTAAACCCGCAATTAAGTCACTCTTCTGTGTGACTTAAGTAGTTCATTTTTATACAGAAAAGCGTGACTCTTCTTCTTAGCGTGTCGATTGCAATCTAAATGGACTTGGCCCAGAAATCGGCTACTTCTTTGGCGCCATCACCAACGTCCATCTGTTCCTGTAACGTGCAGCTGACAGGGCACGCTGGACATGATAGTAAGTGTCCCATCGTTTGTGGAGAAGCACCACATTTACACTCCAAGGCGGAGTCGTCCATGCATTTCCACCTGAACAGGTTTTCCTTGGTTCGGCCAACCTGGATCCAGAGTCTGTTTAAAGGCTTAGCGTGACTTAAGTGCGGCTTTAAGTCACACGAGCTATAAAATAGTATAATATACGTGTGACTTAAGCAATCTATTAATGCACGACGTTTAGCACCCTGCAATAATGGACTGCTTAAGTCATACGTATCGTAATACTATTTTGAATAATAAATACATATTGTACATAGTTATTTTACACCAATATTTTACATAAAGATTGAATATACAACCACGATAGTGAATGTTAAATTTTGAAACGTGATTTTTACATATTAGGTAAGTAAGTATATTTATTTATGCCCAAAATATATCTCGCACAATATAAATACCTGCATTGATTTGCATGAATACAATACGTGAATGATACACGTATTTACTACGCGAGTATTTACTAGAACCATACATGCTATGTTCAGGGTGCCTTCGCATCTGACGTTTGTTCTGCGTGTCTACGCAGACCAAACGTCATTTCTTCAAACATATACACCGCGTAAACACTACGGTAAGACCACAGCCGATCTATTCCGTAAAAATCTCACCGTGAAAACTTGGGCGAAGTGACCTGTCATTCCACCTGATTCTAATGATTTACGTTATTGACAGCTCACTTCATCTAAGTTTTCACGGTGAGATTCTTACGGAATAGATTGGAAGATATTTACGTGACATTTAAGCCTGATTTACAGTCTGTTCACAGTTATTTTACCTCTGACAGCAGCAAGCTAACAACAACCTTATTATAACGAGGATAAAGATCACAATGATTTTAACAGACTTGTCAGTGGTAGCAACCCAACAGCAACTTTATTGGAATGAAAATAAAGATAAGAACAATAAAAATTGCACCGTCTTGTAAACAGTGTAAAGACGATGTAAGGTAGGACACTCAATTAGTAAGTCATTGCAATGTAACTCTTATCTCTGTAAGGTTTAAATTAGAATGATTACCGTGAATTTTACAAAACCCTAAACAATCACTCTAATTTATACTTTATTACAATGAGATAAGAGTTCATTGCAATGACTTATTAACGGTTTTACATTGTTCAAATTTGAACTTGAATGGGCAGCGTCTACGTGGTATCCACGCGACGTTAACGCATAAGCTTGAAATACGCGAAATAATTTTAAGGAGAGTTAATCTATCTTAGCAAATTTTTTGACGCCATATTTTAGTTTGTTAATAGTTTTAGAGGTTACGTTATTATATTTTTATTTTAATAGATTGTTAGTTAATTTAGTACTTATAAGAAGTTTATCCAATTTATACATCTAAGTACTAAAAATAAATCACTTAACAAAAGTAGGTACTTAGTTGTGCGTAACTTTTCAAATGTTATGTATATAAAGCGCGCTGTTACTTTATGTATGTTATAAGTATAATAAATAATTTATCTTCTATAAGTAGGTAATAAGTACGTCAAAGTAACTCTAAGGCCGTTTGTCCACCGCCACGTCAACGGGACGTCAACGAGATGACGGCGCTGAAGTAGCGAAAGCCGCTTTCACATATAGGATGTTATCAGCGCCATATTAGCGCGGCAGAAGCACATGCCTTCACAGTATAAGAACAGCCGCATGATGGCTGGATTCCGACGGAGAAACATTGTTGCTCCTGCTTTTGATAGTACTCCAGCTCATCGCCGATTGAGCGCACGTAGCGGCCGCCACGCTTCTGTTCATAATATGAAATTCTGACTGGGCGACAGTCGCACGTCTGTCGTGCGACTGTCGTGCTACTAAAGACCCTTAAATGTGAAAGCGGTCTTACTATAGCCGCGTGTTCACCGTACGTCCGTCAACGGGACGTCACGTTCGGTTCGAATAATCTCGTTTCTCGTTAAGGTTCCGTTGACGGTGGCGGTGGACAAACGCTGTAATGCTCGTTTTACACTAACGTCAACATTGTCAATGTAAGCAGACAAAAAATTTGTTGAATGGCCCTGCTCTTGACCTCGATCACGCTTAATGGAAAGCGATTGATGAGGTCTATGATGGAACGAGCGTGCCCAGAAGATGCCTGTTCACTCTTGCTTTAAAGGTAGACAGGTTAAATGTGGAAGGGAACACAGACGCTTGGAGAGAGTTCCACAGTGTGGCTGTGTGCACAATAATTGATGCCAATTACAAGCAACAACTCCTGTTTCACCATTCTCAGTATGCAACTCGTAAGCTTCGATATCTACATTTTTGACACGTCTCTGTGGTTTTTTATGTCAAGTACGGTGCCTGTCAATTTTGTTACAAATCTGTTGCTAGCAACCTGCAGCTGTTAGTCGTCTAAACATTATGCATCGGGGTATCGGTGTCGTTGCCTAGTGGTTGCTGAAATATTTTTTTTTTTGCGCTAGTTAGCTGCCTATCTACGTGTTGTATTTAGATGTCGAATAGTGTTGGTGAAAACGAGCATTATTTTTTTTTAATTCTAGAAGGATACTTCTGGAAAAAGCGTCTGTGTCCCTGTCTATTAGGTTAACCGATTTTTGACAGCTGTCTTAGAACGTACATATTCCAGATTTTGTAAAAGTTAACTTTAAAATGCGTAATAAAATAAATATATAAACTGCCTTATCTTATTGAATTATCTTATTTATGGCTTCTTACAGACGTTATAATACCGTACGTGTACCAATCAATGTATTGTGTGTTACTGCAATCACTAGTTCCATCTGTCAAAAAACGGTTTACTTAATGGTATAGATTGAGACTATTTTCAAAAAGTACTTTTTTTGTATCATTCTGGTTTTAAGAAAATATAATAAACAATAATTTTATTTATGCCTAACTATGCTCTATGTATCTAATATTATTATTGATGGGAGTAGTTATCTATTATTTACTTGCTAATAGGCCGATAAACGACTAACGGATGTATATACAATTATTTATTATGTTAACGAAAATTACCCTAACGATGTATGATTACCCTACGCAATAACTATTATTATACCTTAACCCTAATCTTATATTTTATTCATTAACAGTAACGAGGATATCGAAGTAATTATTTAAAAAATATATGCTTCGTAAAATATTTACAGATAATAATTTAACGGAAATTACCCTAACGATGTATGATTATTACGTAATAATTATTGTTATAACTTAACTTACTTAGATTAATTTAACAGTAACGAGGTTGTCGAAGTATTTATTTCAAAAATATATGTTTCTTAAATTTATATTTACAGATAGTAATTTGATTATAATTAAATTACACTTTTAATTTACAAACTAACCCTTATCTAATGGAAGACCTTTGTGATATTGTTTGTTGTGATTATTCTTGGTTGATTTATAACTACTTAAACAGTCATACACACAAACTCACCTCCATTCATTCGTTCCACTTACACACACACATAAACATTCAGGTATGAAGTTCCAACTCACACACACATCCTTTCTTAAGGTCTGGCCACACTGAAGTGAAACCCGTGCAGGGCCCTAATTCACTATGACCACTCAATGATTCCTTACTTCGAAACCACGTCAATTTCTTAGCTAATCACGCCAATTCCGCGTTCATTTCCCGCGGTTTCGTTCATTGTGTCATAGAGAATATTAGCGGGCGAGACGCGACCACACACGTCTATTGTTTTAATGATTCTTTAGGTAGTCACGCGACTATGAGCGTCAGTTTGAACACCTTCATATATGTTGGTTGACAGGCCTACACTGTCCTCCCATATATGTTAACACTTATTTTTAAAAGAGTAACCGTGGAGTTTCTTGCCGGCTCTTCTCCATAGGAAACGACCAATTGGAACCGTGTCTAGCTTCAGACATTTCATAAGGGCCCATGTAGGTTTATGTGAAATAAAATATTTTAATTTATGATTTAACACAATTTGCGAGATCGAATTTCGTCCTGCAGCCTGCGCGAGGGTCACTTCCCGAGCTTGAGCCCTGATCATACATGTTTCAAGTCACACACTATAACCTGGTTTTTGAAAGGGTAATTAAATCAACACAATTTGCTAACAAACTGTCAACTCTTGTGATTGGCTGTTGACATTTCAGTCAGCCGATCACAGCAGTTAACATGAATTTGACAATCTATCACCTTTTCAGGGTTCCGTACCCAAAGGGTGGCAACGGGACCCTATTACTAAGCCTCCACCGTCCGTCCATCCGTCCGTCCGTCTGTTTGTCAGCGGGCTGTATCTCATGAACGTCAGCCGGGACCAACGGATTAAGGTGCTTTCCGAGGCAAGGAGAGATCCTCGATATGTGTAAATAGATGTTCACCCATCTGCGGCAAGAGTAGCTTAACCTTCAATAGAGCCGTGTGGCTGTTATTATTTAGCCACGAGCCCCTCTATATTAATATTTCTACTTACATATGTTCACGTTTATTTTCCAAGAAACATGCATTTTATTAAGCGTTGAATGCACGCTTGTAAGTTTTCAGTTATGGTTATCTTGAAGCAAACAATACAAATGTTTCCGTATCAAGATGGCGATAAAGGTTTTTTTTTTATTAAGAAAATCATTTATAGGCTTGTGAAACTATAGAAATGTCATCGGCTGTCGCTGAAAATCAGCGCTCTGTCTCGTGTGGGGTCTAAAGGTACAGTTAAAAAAAGAGCACGCTCGTTTTAAGCATGCTAATAAGCATGACATTTTATGAGCATGTGTAACTGTACCTTTAGGATTATGCTGAGTGATGGCCGTTTTGCGTGGATGTGACGCATGTTTTCCCCCAACTTGTTATTTTTTTTGTGTTTGTGTTCTTTTTATGTGTCATTTTTGCCGCAAATAAATGTATTTTCTTTCTTTCATCGTTTTTTACCCCACTGCAGCAAAATTTAAAAGGAGTGTAATTTTTTTAAACTCATTGCTCGTAACTTACAGAATCATTTACGATAAAAAAACATGTTTAATTCTTGCTAGCGACTCGCCCCTGCGTCGCATGGTTTTGGCACTTGACAAAGTGTTATGTAAGGTTATTAAAAACATACTACACACATAAACCCGCATAAAATTTTCTTGCGTGGTTCAGAATAATAATGCAGTTACACAAACAGAACCGAAAAGAGAGTTTAATTTATAATATGTACAGTATCTAATGATACTGTGCCCTGTCCAAATTCCCGAATAGCAATCCCAATGAAATCAAACGTTAGTTTGTTTTTGCTTCGGTGTGTAAGTGTGGTTCTGTCCCACAAACAATGGGCCACTTAATATCGTGTCAAGCCTGTCCTGTGCCTGTCCTGGGGGTCTACTCCGAAGTAGTATCGGCCGAATGTTCGGCCGTTTCCTGCTACAAAGTTACTATTTGGTTCGGTCGGTCCCGATCCTACACTCCTACACTCTTTCGAATATTGACTACGGTCCCGACCCAATTGAGCCGATCTGATTTTTTTTTTCATTTTTCAATAATATTCGGTTCGGCCATGTGTCGGTCCGATCCGATCATTCGCACTTTGCACTTCGTAGTAGACTCCCTGGTATCATAGTAGTATATTGACTTGAAATATTATTTATTAAATAAAAAAATTCAGTCAATCAATATCTAAACACGATAAAACATATTTCTCAACTCATACTTCAAGTGACAACACTACGAGCGGTCGTTGAATTAAAGAAAAAACATCAAACCTTTTTTTTTATTCTCATCACGTCTGCGGAATTTTACTAGCTAATTACATTTGACCCTCTAGGTTGCCATGGAAACACCAAGAAGAACAGCTAACATGACACGTGACAGCAGATTTACAGACCACAGACTTGATTAGAATTTCAAAAACCAGGGATCACAATCATGCATTCATTTATTCGACACCTTCCACTTTTTTTCTCATTCATATCATGAATTAATTCTTTTTTAATGAAACATTCACACTGTCGCGCCTTATAAACTATTTTGGATCTTAAAACTATGATATTTTGTCGATAGAGTTATATATTTATTTTTATAATTATGTCTATATTACTAATTATTGCACTCTTGTCGATCTAGCACAAGCGATATCTTGCAATAGAATGACAGTTTTAAAGACTAGGCATATATTAAGAGAAATAGACGAAGATTTTGATATTAAATATTAATTAATAGGCTACGAAAGTAGCAACTGAATTTATTTGTACATAGACTGTTTGTCTCCGTGGAAATAAATTTGTATCCCAAAATATGCAGTCAAAGTGACGTCTGCGCTACCACCGACGCCGTGGAAGTGGCAATTTGTGTTTGAAGTATTTCGGCGATCCGTTCCATCGGTAAAAGGTGCTGTAGCTGAAGCGACCATCGATGAACAGTGTTTTCGGCGAATTGTTCTATCGGCGATGGATTTATTCGTGGAACCAACCGTCGACTAAGAGTGATTTCGGCGAACCGTACCATCGGCGAAGAGTGATTCGCTATACCGTTCTGAGCTCCAAAGTTTTGGGCCAACAAGATCTAAAGTACAGTCGTGCCAGCGACACGAAGTAGAAATAAATAAATAAATGTTGACTGTTATTCAGTCCCTACGGTAAGACTGGAAACTGACCCCGTATAAAAATGTTAAGAGGTTAGGCGGATTATGAATTTTTTGATTATAAATATTGAATTATTATTATCAAGTTTTTGAAGACAAATTTGTACAATTAGATATTGTAATAATGTTTTATGATAGGATAACTTTAGGGTAATCATTCAGGAGCTACTTAACCCATTTGATAAATTCTATTTTAAAAAAACTTCATTTAATATCATTTTAGGTTAGATTAGTCCAATAAACATTTAGTAGGTATAATTATATCATCCACCCTGGTGCTTTTCCAGCAGTTCTATTGCTGGACGTAAGTAAATCATTCAAGACCTTGATATTTCTATTCCAAACTCTATCAGTTCATCTACTTACACCATAAATGTAATAAATTCCGGGAAGATGAGTAATCACTCGTCAACCAGAGACAATTAATTCACCACAAACTTGATTGAATCGTTCTAATTAATGAATTTAGAATATGAGATGGTAGCGTCTTTGGAATAGGTAGAAGTGTCATATTTGGTTTTTAAAACGCGTAGGCTTTGGTCAAGACTGTACATACTTAGCCTTTTGAATTCGTTATTAGATATTTTATAGCCCGTGCACACTCAAGTGACGAAGTTTTTCATTTTATGTTCATTTATAACACCAGCACCCTAATTTTGTATAATTTTGAAGCATATTGTTAATCCATTGCTTCATATGTTCGAGAAATGTGTCTGCTCAACAACGTAAATAACGCAATTAATGTTGTTGAACTGTCAAAATGAAAGCCATTACTACTGATAGTGTAGTACTCTGCTGGGGCCTATTTAATAAAACCTATTGATAGGTGATAGGCGATAATCTGACAAACAGAATTTTTATAGGTTTTTCACACAATTTTCCGCTATCGCATCGGTAGTGAAAATGTGCCAATTTTGTAATTTTTTGACAATTATGTCGCATTGTCAATTATAACAAATTGGGTCCAGGTCTAAACTAGGCACAGAAGTGGCTATAAAAATCGATTAAAACTTATATGCCAATTCTATTACATTGTAATATCTCGATCGAAATCTTAGAGCCATTGTTTAGCTAGTTATTTATTACTCTCCATGTCTACAGCACGGTTATAGAGTAAATTAGCACTTTGTGGGTCATAAAAACGTTGGAAGAAATTCTGCTCAATGTGTGGTCAAATCAAAACTGTGGCGTGACTTTCGTGGTCACTACAAAATCGTGACATTTTGTGAATTGATTTAGAAGTGACTGATTATTGCATTAATACAATTCAAATTGAATTTTAGTGCTTATTGGGGATGTTTAATTTCAAGTGGTTTTTGAGAAAGGTAGGTGCTTTCATGTTTTTCGGCGTTATTAAGGTAATATTGCACTATTATTTTTGACGGTTCTTCGGTTAATTTTAAATTATTATTAGGTAATTAAACGAAATCCCCAAATGACTGGTTGACACTTTCCGTGACCGCAGAGCTGGCTTTTACCTTGACCAGAGGTTAAGTATTGACATACAACGTGGCAATGCCGCCAGTCTCTTGGGTACATTACCAGTCGACAGCGATGCGGAGGAATATTTCGACGCCATCCACATTTTAGTTTGTTAATCATTTTTTTAGGTTATTATATTTTTACAGTTTGATTTTTTTGAAATTAGTACAATAAATTGATAATATGTATACATATAAAATTCGTTATTTTTCGCTTGCCAATATAATTAGGTAGTTTATTCTATTTCATTTGCTGTTAATTGTCTCTTTAAGCACAATCGTTGAATTAAGGTAGATAGATACCAGAACTCCACATCGTTTTCAAAGTCGAAAAATCTATGATTTTTTTCAAGTAAATGAACGTTTAGGTCTTTCCAGTTATCATTCCTGGATGCTAGCAAAGCACTAGGATGAAGAAGTTTATAAATTAGAGTATTTTAAAGTGTTAAGAAGAAGTTTTTTAGGGATTAGTAGTCGTCAAAATGTGCAAAGTAATTTCATTATAAGATAGGTAAGTATTTTTAACTAACAAAGTTTTCCTCGCATACTTGCAATTTTTTAATTTATTTATCATAATATACCTACATGCATGAACTATTTTCTGTACAGAAATGCTAATTTAAATGTCAAATGATGTATCGGAACTAATTATTTAAACGACTATTATAGTGCCTAATCGTAAGAGAGTGAAATATGGAAAATGTGATTATTTTGTAATACGAAAAACTTACCATATCCGAAGAATAAATGTCTTTGTCTTTGTCAAAAACGTTGCTGTTCCAAGATTATATTACCGCGAATTATTGCTTGATCGCGTAATTAATAATAGTTATTAAACCCTATTATTTAAGACTAGTATAATAATTAGTTTAGGCTAGTTTTGCTGGCTATTTAACTACACAGTACAGTTGTTTTTATTATCTTATTTACGAAAAAAAAAAAAAATATTCAAAATGTCGTTTTAATCATGTACATATCTTGTCTTGTCTTTATAGTGTCACTTAATTTCTTTTAGTATGTTTTCATCACCATGTTTTATATATTCATGTAATTCGCTATCATTTAATTGTGCTTTTGTGTGTTGTGCTATGTATTTTGTGTGCACCAAATAAATGGTTTGTCTATCTATCTATATGTTGTTACTCTGCCGTCTGTTTTTACGGGACTTACCATTCGAAAATCAGGGCCCTAATTCACTATGACCACTTAATAACCTTACTTCGAAACCACGTCAATTCCTTAGCTAATCGCGACATCAATGTTCCATTCTATTCAGGATGTTTTATCCATTTACTGGCAGCTTTACGCATCGAAGTGTGTACGCACGGCTACACATCAAGCTATACATAACCAGTATAAGCTGACTTCTGATTGTACGAAAAACCTATACAATGCGAGGTCAGCTAAAAAGCTGGAAATGTATGGCTTGATGTGTCGCCGTGTGTACTATTCAAATATGTATAATAAATGTACTAATCGTAAGTTTTCACGATAACCACATTGGAAACCTATTCAAAGTCGGCTTTTTAGTGGTATTGTAATCCACAATATAGTGACGAAACTGCGTTATGGCGAAGGAGTCGGGGTAGCCCGCGAAATTCAAATTTTCTTACGGGTTTTGCAATTTGCAGGCGAGTATCAGGTTGAATGTCGATCTAATCTAAAAATAAATATTTGTTACGGCAAATGATTCGCAGCCGTAACAAATATTTATTTTTATTATGCATATGCTGGTAAATATGATTCTAGATCGTATTAAATTTGGCTTAATAGAATTATAATCATACAAATCATCAATTAAACTCTCAAGTTCATATTACCTTATTGAATGTCTATTTCATGAAATCATGACATTTGAGGCCAATTTTGACTTAAGGAGTTGTATTGCTGAGTCTAATGATTATAATTTTATTAAGGCCAAATTTGATACGATCGAGAATCATATTTTAATCAACACAACCTGACACTGACCTGAAAATTGAAAAAAAAACGTAAGTAAATTTGAATTTCGCGTCATAATAAAGTCTAACAGGTTTTAAACTGATGAATCCGAACAGCAAGGGCAGACATAAAGATACGCTATGATTAAAAGTCCATTCTGTAAAAACTACACACATTTTTTACGACACTGACTACCACGTAATGCTAAACATTTTTTTTTCTATTTTTAACAACACGAATTATTAAAATTGAAAAATTTAGGGAGTCGAAATCAATAATTGACTGGTAGGTTCAAAATATAAGGTGAAAAAATAAAATAAAAACGAAAATAAATGAAAAATAAACTTTAATAAACGAAAAATGTAAATCACATTAAATGGAATGTTACATTTAAGTTTTACTCGTGATATTGTCTTGCGCGCAGATTTTTCATTTTTTATTTTTATAATACAATTATTAGTTAATGATTAAATACGTCTTAAATTATGTTGGTTAAACAGTGCTTACATTAAAATGAATTTAAGAATTAAAACAATTATGAATGCTTACTATCTAAAATTTTTAATTATGTTACTGTACGAGTAAGTACTTAATAGCAAGCCATGTACTTTGCACTTAAATTTACGATTAAATAATTTAAAGTGATTAAAAATGTAAGTGGTACATTAATATTAATAAGATATAAATGCTTAAATTGTAATAATATGTGCATTTTTATCTGATCTAAATTATTCTTTTGAAATGCCTACCTTAGAGTACAAAAATAAGGAATTATAATGATTATAATTATAAGGGTGAAATCAAGTAAAAGTCACACCAATATTATTTGTGCGATAGTGCGGGCTATTGTGTTATTTATACACACAAAAATCGATAACAACAGATCTAAATAATCATAATTACATTCGAAATATTTATTAACGCCATAAAAACCTTCTAAAACTACGTATTTCATTAAAGGGTAAAATCAACAAAAAGGGTAAAAACCGTCAAAAGCCATAAAAATCACCTAGGCTAAATATACGTAGGATCTTGTTGTTGCTGTAGTTTTCAAAGGGTAAAACATATTAAGGGTAAAATTGGTTAACGTTACTGGAAAGGCGCTCGGTCACAGTTGCAGGCCGCTCCTCCCTGGCCTTGCCTGCACTGTACGTTGCACCATGCTGACCAGCCTTCGTGGGTGGAGAGGGCCCGAGAGGATGGAAACATCGCAGATGACTCGGTGGACGTCGTTTCACAGGTAGGGCAGCCTGTAGAGTAAAATTGGTTAAAACGAAAATAGTTAACATGTTATCAATGTGTGTAACTTTAGGCAAAAAAAACCTAGTTTGTTTGTAGGCAAAGTTCAAATCTTTAAACGAAAATAAAATTTTGACACTTGGAACAAAACTTTTATTATTAAAATATTTTATTTCGCCTAAATAAGCATTATAGAAAAGTTTATTTATATATTAAACGTTACGAGTGTAAGTTAAAGATGTATGAACGGAAACGAAGCAAAAGGAGTATGTAAGGATCGTAGCAGGTGTTCTGTAGTTTCTGCCTACCTACATGGGAAAAGAGCGCGAGTTTAATGTACGGATGCCAGCACATCAAGTTACTACAATCTGTCAAATTTCTTTAATAGATTTTCAACTTTATCGCTAAAGCATTAAGGTTCAAGGTTGATTGGGTAGCTGGACCTGCTGGCGTCTGTACGTCGTGTAGTGTAGTTAAAAACATGTAAAAAGAAACAAATTACTATTGTGGATGGAGGTAAAGAAAAGAGAGGACCCTCCGACTAGAGGGGTATCTTGTCTTGGTGGGCCAACTGCCCGATGATTCATGCCGGGCTGTTGTATATAATAAACTAGTCGCGCGGTAAACTCTGCTTGCGCGATGCAGGATTTTGCGTGTCGTCAGTATAATGAGTAGTGTATGTGGCGGTATAGCTGCTAGAACATGGGTGGTGGACTTACCACTAAGAGTGTAACCATCGTAACAGAATGCTGTGCAGACAGCGGTCCAGTCGACAGAGTGGTCAATGTCACGATTGGAACAGCTACAGAGCGGGGCACCTGTACAAAGAATGAACATAAATACATCATCATCATTTACCTAGCCTTTTCCAACTATGTAGAGATCAGCTTCCAGTGTACTCGGATGTAGCTGACTACCAGTATTTTACATAGAACGACTGCCTATCTGATCTCCACAACCTAGTTACTGGGTAACACGATACCCATTGGTATGACTGGTTGTCAGACTTTCGGGCTCCTGACTACCGGTAACGACTGTCAAAGATCCACGAATGACAGTTGGGACCATCGGCTTAACGTGCTTTCCGAGGCACGGAAGGGTGGTATGTAAAGATGGTCAACCATCCACTGACCAACTGCGGCAAGCGCAAAGCTGTAATTTACCACGCGGGTTGGTAGATGTCACATCTCTCCAATTTTTTTGTTCTTGAACATGCCGGTTTCCTCACGATGTTTTCCTTCACCGTTTTGAGAGTAGTGGTGATGAAATTATTTACACAAAGTAAAGCACCTGCCAGGATTCTGACCTACAATTCGGAAGTCGTGGCCATTACCACTGGGAAGCCACTGCTCGGTTTAAATTAGCCTTCATCAAATCGCATCTCAATCGGTCCAGTAGGGTTCATGGGCGAACAGACAAGCAGAAGGGTAAGGATTTCCGCCATTAAACACCCGATTCCTTAACTTATGTCCCTCTGCTGGACAAAGGCCGCCCCCAAATCCTTCCTGCGCAACCTCGAACCAGCCCTCGCAGTACGCGTCCAGGTCATCTCACCGTTTCTTTCTGGGCCGGCCTCGGCGGCGCCGTCCATCTTCAGGCTCCTATTGCGTGGTAAATTTTCCCAGCGTTAAAGACTTATTATTTGGAGTGACTTACCGAGCTGGTTCTGACAAAGCGCAGGACACACGTTGTATCTCGGGTGACCGTAGACCTCGTCTGTGTGGTTGGTATCCATCAGAGCTGACTGCAGCCCCACGGGGATCAGCTGCGAGCATATAGAGGTCCCACAGGCCTCGCCACCCAGTCCTGAGAGGAGAAATGATAGGATAAATGCAGTAGGGCTTTCATTTCATTCTAGTTGTTAAATGATTATGCAACCTTGAGATTTCGAATGCATTCAATTCAAGTAAAAAAAAAACGTAACAAACTTAATATTTTATAACCATATTTTGATTTAAAGTAGTGTTCATGGAGTTTCTTGCCGGTTCTTCTCCATAGGATAGAGGTATACATAATTCATTAACTTAAATGTGCCCTGGGTGGCTGAGAGTATGTCATGCTCACTCAAATGTCTCTTATTTATAAATGTTGTTTAAAGTTAAGAGACAAAAATGAATGGTTAAACAATCGCTAACACACAAACGACAAACTAAGGTAAAGTAAAAGTAAAGGTAAGGTAGGAAAAAGAATATAGAATTGGTTCTAGAATCAGTTCTATTTATTTTCATAAGTGGCTTTTTATTGCCTAGTTGGAATAAATGATTTGACCTAAACTTTCGAAAATGTTTAATTTTTTAAAGAGATAGATTTGATTTTTCATATGTTTGTTTGATACGCTTTCACGCTAAAACGGCTGAACGGGTTTGGATGAAATTTGGCACATGGGTAGACAATGACCTGGATTAGGACATCCTTTTATCCCGATATTCCCACGGGGCCGAGACTTATGCGGGTGAAACCGCGGGGCACAGCAAGTTACTAATATAATTTTAAAGTCCTCCAACAAAAACTCTTATAAAGATGACGACCAATAGGCACTCGTTATCATGCTAAATGTGCTATGATTTATGTTCTGAGCATGTGTGGTAATACACAAATCATTGTCACGCCCGCTGCAGTGAAGCATTGGTGCACAACGCTTATTTGTTACGCTATTTATTTATCTCGTGGTCGCAAGCGCGACTGCTGAGCGTGGGGTCCTGGGCTCGATTACCGGGTCGGGCAAAGTGTTGTTGGGTTTTTCCATTTGCGTATTTCTTAGTAACAGCCCGGAGTTTCGTAGTTGGCGGTGTGAAACAATATAAAAAAGTCGGAAAGAAATCCAGCTAAGCGAAAACGATGTGACACTGCGGGCACGTGATGCGATGCGACGGGGTGGGTCGGGGTACAAGAAATTTCACGCAGATGAAGTCGCGGGTAGAAGCTAGTTAGTTAGTAATGTCATAGTGGGTAGCATTAAAATTGGTTTGCAGCAATATTAGTAGGAAATAAAGAGGCAAATTGTGAATTTGGCAAACTGTAGAATATTGTCTAGGTGGGGTGAGGTTGTCGACATAGCTCACAGAAAAAGCAAGCTGAAGTGGCAATGGACCGGCCATATTTGCCGTCGAACCGATGACCGTTGGGTAGACGCGTTCTTGAGTGGAGACCGCGAATCGGTAAACGTAAGGTGGGACGCTCTCAGGCTAGGTGGAGCGTCCATCTTCGCAGAATGGCTGGTAGCAGCTGGATGAGAGTTGCCAAAAGTCGAGTTGAATGGCGTGCAATAGGAGAGGAATATGTCCAGCAGTGGACTGCTATAGGATGATGATGATGATGGGGTGGGGCAACACCTTAGTAACGATTTTACAGTTAAAAAGTTATCAGAGCCAACTGAGCCAAGCCCCTAATAGAGTTAGGAGCTTGGCTCCTCCTCCTAAACCTTACATCTTGGTCAAAATGTACAGCTCTAATAAAAACCGTAATAAAAAGCGATTAAACAACAAGTAATTCTAAAATATTGTCGATTTTTCTAGAGCGGGAAACGAGGTTTCTAGGGTAGGGTAGGGCAGACCCTTACCCTCCCCTACCTACGCCCATGTTGAGTCATAGTTCTAACGTAATCTAACCCATTTGGACGGGAGAGTTTCTTGCCCGTTCTTCTCCATACATATCTACGTTTTGGAATGGGCAACTAGCTTCAACTTTCTAATTAACTGACCGACTCTTTGAAAATTTAAAAGTGCCTGAGGTAGATGGTTTAATTGAAATAAATACTTTGAGTTTGAGGGGTACCCTGACTTGGTTATAGCGACCAACTTTTTTGAAAGTTAAATATGCGCTAATTTTACCTTTACATTTAACCATGACTTTAATTTGCAGACCCATAGGTAGACATGATAGCTTGTAGATAAGCTAGATATAATTTGTTATTGCGTTTTGCTTTGGTTTTTTTCGGTTTGGCCCTCAAAACTAACCCTATTTATCGAAATCAAACTTTTAAAACTATTTATGTTTTATTTTCTCCATGCCTATTTATGAATTGGGGTGATTTGGGCCATACGCTTGGTAAATTAAAAAACAAATCCTTTCTTTGGGAAAGTTGTTTGTCTTATTGAATACAATCATGTGTTCAAATATCGGTCACTAATTACCAGTCACCCTATAAACCTATTCAAATCATAACTGTCATTATTTGACAGGTGTATGAAATGGCTTTATCACGGTAAACTGACCTAGTATTTCAATTTGCTAACGCAGCCGGTTTTTAATTTGTTTTTTTTTTCTTCCACGTTTTAACGAAAGTTTATTAGGTATACTACATACGTATTAAGTTTAACAGCAATAAGCGCAAGATTGGACAAATAAGACACGCCTATTGCCAACACAAAATACTGTGAAATGAAAAGATCTTTTCAGTTTTGTGATGCATATCTTTTATCTTGTCGTATTGGTCTGCTAGAGTTACATGAAAAAGGTGCTTTTTTCCTAAAAAAATATCACTGTCTTCTTGAAAAAGTTAAATTTTTTTATTCTGAGATTTTTTTCTTAAATTTTGGTGGTCTGTGGTCATTGTTGAGTCTATTGTGCAACCGTATTCTACAGTAGCAAAGAGTTTGTAAGTTGAGTACCTACATATGCTTATTTGAAAAACTTTTATTTTTTTAAATAATTTCAAAATAAAATACAACAAAAACGAATAAACGGGAAACTTACTTGTGATATTCCCAAAATAATAAAAATAAAATATTTTGGAAGAAAACAAAAACAAAAATAAAATAGATACAATAACAGGGATATTTTTTGAGACGTATAAGAGCATAGGGCTCTTATACGTCTCAAAAAATATCACTGTTTCTGAAGAAAGACCTGAACCATAAATAAACAATAAATTAATTTAAAAAATAAAAATAAACAACTATTGTTACTTACCCATCACAGCTCTTCATTTCAACATAAAAAAAAACAAAAGAAAAAACACAAAACACTCACGAAACGTCACATTGAACACGTAAACCAAAATGGCCGCGTAAACAAATTGCCTTTTTATGAGGCAAAGAACAAAAGCTATACAGCAAAGTAAAAACCTGCGTGACACAAGTCTGCACACAAGTTGCTTCTGGCAGACACTGACGGGATCCACGTCGTGAAATCCTTCCTGAACTGTGTCAGATATATCCTATTCAGTTCCCCCTTATCATATTTCAATTGCAAAACCACTTCGGGAACATCTACCCGTCTCGTTTCTGCGTCATTTTCTTGCGATTCTATTGGCTCGATTTCGGGGCTGGTGTGTTCTAATTGGCCGGGGGCGGTATGCGCTACCCCTGTGAGGGCCACGCCCAGAATTAGGGTGAATAATTTCATCTTTCCCATCTGTAATCAAAGGTTTTTTTGTTAACTTTTTCGTTGAGATTGAAGGTTTGGTTGAGTAACGATGAAGTGATTCTTCGCAAGTTTTTCAATTTCGAAGTTGTTTTTTTAAGAGACCTACATTTTTAATGGAAATACCTATCTAGATTTAAAGCTTTTCATTTTCTTCAATTCTGTCGTATTTGAGGAGCAGTATTAATGACGTTTAATAAGAAGTCCTTAGGGCCAATTCTCGTAATTTCAAACGTTCAAATTCAAGTCGCAATCTCACCTCAGTGACAATCAATGTCAAAAAAACAAAAATGCAGGTAAATTTTTGACACATTGAAAAAAGTATTTTTGACAGATCGAGACAGATTAGAATGCGAATATTCTTCTAAATACGGGAATTGCCCATCAGACCTCGGCGACAAACAAATGTCAAAAATATAGGGAAATTGGAGGTATTTTTGACAGATTGAGACTGAGATCAGACTGTGAACGTTCTTAAAATTACAAGAATTGCCTTACTGTCTTTATGTAGCTAGAGAAAATGGGTAGAATAAGTAGGGAAGGGACGGCAGAACGGACCAATTAAGCAGGAACTAATGTAGAAAAAAAAAACAATCGGTTTATTCAACATTTTCGAGAGTAATGAAATTAACGAAGAGTTTCCTCATGACACTAATATTTCAGAGATGGCGTTGTCCTTTTAAGATCAGTGGTGGCTCAGCTTTATAAAGACCGTGACTTACAAGTTCTTCGAACCCAAGCAGGCACTTTGTGTAAATTATTTCATCACCACTGCTCTCAAAGCGGTGAAGGAAAACATTGTGAGGAAACCGACACATCCTAGAACCATAAATTTAAAAACATGTGACATCCACCAACCCGCTAGGATTATGGCTATACATGTGAGATCGATGTAGAACGACGTGAAACAAGAAAAAAAGCTATGGCAGATTAGAGATTACCAGTCCTATTCACGAACATGACGCATGGATCAGCACCATTCAGCTCACCATTTTGAAGGGAACCGAATGATGGAAAACATGCGCCGCCATCAGCGAGACATTTATGCAAGTAAGCATGACATACTCTCAACTGCCAGGGTGCATTCAATTCAATGACCCAGTAAATGGTAGTTTTATACTCGTAGTACAGACGCCAGCAGATCAAGCTACCCGAAACTGTCAAATTTTCCCAATCAACCTTGAACCTTAATGCTTTAGCGATAAAGTTGAAAATCAATTAAAGAAATTTGACAGATTGTAGTAACTTGATGTGCTGGCGTCCGTACATAATATTCACACACTTATTCACTAAACTAGATTTCACACACATAGACCATTTTTTCTACATGTTTATAATTTACTATTTGATTGTTTTTGTAGTATTAGTCATTATTGACACAACTTTTATTTATAACTTGATATTTTTGTTGTTATATGTTCATAACCGTAACTCCAAACTTTTTTTTTTATTTAAAATTTTTGCGTATACTTTTAAAATTTTATAATTACCCTCGTTAACATTGTCATCAAATCAACAAAGGATCAAATAATACCTACTAAGTTCTGTATTCTTATAACCATACTCATAAATCAGTGTTTTATTTCGCAGTCAAATGCAAATTATCGGTAATTGTGTGGAAGTGTGTGAGTGTTTGTGAACGAGGAAGACTGACCTGCCGTAATACAGTTTCCACTAGTACGGAGGTCAAAGTGAAATAAGCTCAAAAAACAGCATAACGTAGGTACACAGGTATTTATAACCACATACGTAATTATGTTTGTATTAGTGGACACAAATCACGGGATTGTTGGGATTTGTATCTAAGGTTTGTTCTTGTAAATTGTCAATAAACTTTGGAGCATAGTTTGCAGCATAGATCCACAAACACACCCTGCCACCTTCCCGTCGACCTAGCCCCACTTTACCAGGTTTTCGTGATAAAAAGGACACTCAATTTTCTGAAATTCGATGTGCCATTTTTACGTCTGAGTCCTGTCTGTACTCTGTAGGAGTTTCGCAGTTTTAGTACAATAACAGGTGGCCTCGAGGGCTTTGTTCTCAGGCATCACTCCCAGATTTATTATTAACGGTACAAGTTAACGCTTTTAAGGGAGCTCGAGGTTAGACAGCTATTCGTAACAGCCGCAGGATAGATCAATCTGGACTAGAATCTAGGAGGTGAATTTCTATTCTTTAGGAACCTCATAGTAGCAGTAGCAATGGCATTTGTTTTGACAGTTCAACAATATTCATTGCGTTATTTACGCTGTTGAGCAGACAATTTTTTGAACATAATAATTTTTTAAATATAATAATGTAGCAATGGATTAGGAATTACCTTCAACATGATTCAGATTGTGATATAAAGTGTGTTACACAATTAGGGTGCTGGCTTCGGGTTGAGGTAAACAACATAAACAGTGTGTGTGTTTTTTTTATCAAAATCTACGGGTTCGATTCCTGGCTAGAAATACTGATTTTTCAAAAATCCAATGATGCACTTTTAGGTTTTATCAAAATCGAGCACGAGACTCCTTTGAGTACTTTTCGCTATTCCTCATAGTTTCGGTTATGGCCATCCACGCCCACATGAAAAATTCATTCTGTGTACTATATGTGGCTTAAACATAACTGGAATAATGTGAATGTACTATTACATCTCTACCTACCTTCGGGATACCAAGCGTAATGTTAAACACTACAGGACCTACTAGTTCTTAGTACCAACTTTCTCAACCACCTCTGTCTGCCCCCTTCATCAAACATAACCTTAATTATACCATCAAACTCTGCACTAAGCGAAAATCTATACCACCCCACAAAGCCTTCGTTAGAAAGAGGCAGACGTATACCAAAGCCTTTGATAGAAAGAGACGGGTAGGCTTGGAGGGAGACGGGGCATCCGGTATTGATCCGGTATGTTGAAATGATTATGTAACCGTGTTATGTGTCTACTATTTACTTGTGTTCGTTTTTATGTATTTTCTGTGTGTTTGTGTGTATTGGTGAAGGAATGTAGTGCTTATATGCAGTGTAATTCGTTTACTGTTAGGTAGATAGGCAGATCTAGTTACCTGAGGTATGTTTAATTTGCTTTGTTGAATAGTTTAATGAAATTGTTGTGGTTTTTGAACCAGACAGGTACATACCATTGTGGCTTTTTAAAACGTGCTTTCTGCTAGCCTAACACAGACGTACGGTAAAGATAAAGAATGTGAGAAATCTTGTGGGGTAATTGCGTAACACACTTTCAATCTTAATCCGAAAGATTATGAAGGATATTGCTAATCCATTGCTTCATGTGTGTGAAAGTTTTGTCTGCTCAACAACGTAAATAACGCAATGAATGTTGTTGAGCTGTCAAAATGAAAGCCTTATTCCTTCTCTGTACGAGAAGAGGACCTTGCAGTGGGGCAGTTATAGGCTGGTATTATTTTATTCAAAAGTACCCTGTCCTTTGTAATCATATAAATTAATGATGGTAGAAATCAGACTGAATATAACTAATGATCTTTCAAGGTCTTAAATAAACAAAGAAACAAATGAATGTGTAGAAGGTTCAAGCGCATTTTCTGTTATTAAAAAAAAGCCAAGCCCTTGTCTTTCATAACTTTGGTGTAAAAAAGTTACGTTGCGTTTAAGTTTTTGTTTCCTAGGAAAGGGGGTCGTCATGAAAATCTGTCATTTTCGTCAGTATTTGACATTGCGGTGTCAAAAAACGCTCGTATTTGGACAAACAAAACTTTACGGGTGACGAAACGACACGTTCGATTCTCGCAAGAAATGAAATATTTTTAGGTCCTTATGCTTTTTAATGAATCCATAGTAACAGGGTGAGCGTCGCGAAAAGCTTACAAATTAAATTACGAAAGTCATTCATCTCGGAAATGACGGGTTAAAAAAAATGACAATTTTGAGTGCGCAATGTATTGCAAACAACGCGATGAAAACGCTCCGCGGATGGCGCGCGCGCGCTACCTACCTACCGCGATACCGCGCGCTGCCCTTTCGAGTTTTATTTACATTGCTGTTTTAAATGAAACAAGTGAATTTACTGTTTTTTAATAAAAAATCTCATTGGGTTAGATAGAAATAATGATTTTATACAGTTTACAGTAAAAAAAAAATGCAGAAAAAAACGTAAAAATTAAGAAAAAGCCGACGAAAAATTTCAGCTCAGGGGGGTCCAGAATCATGTACTGAATCCATGGTAAGCGGTTTCGCGTCGATGTCCCTGCCACCTTGTATATATTTTAAACCTACAGTACAAGAGAAAATCCTAGTATGGGGTATAGATAAATAAAAAATAATAAATCTAATAAAATGTAGTGTATAAAATGCAACTTACTCAGTCCGGGGGAGAGTTATCAGCAACAGTTTATGAAGCTTTATAAACTCGGCTTCCGTTGTGTCACAACACGTTTTGGAGTGTAGATTACAGAGTAATGCATAGATATAGAGGGTCACAGACAGGGCTTCGTACCGGTACCAAAAGAACAGGTTCTGTATCGGTACTGGGCAGTTCTTGGCATATCGGTACCTGGGTACCTGTTTCAGGGTTATCGGTACTCCACCTAACAAATACCAGTACCAAATTCAGGTACCCGGCGCGTACCACAAATCTTATATTTGTATCGGATGCTTATTGGCTGTCCTTTTCACTTACTATAGAACAGATATTATCTGTTTTCTCACTTTAACTTTAACTTTTGTAACTTATAAGACGTAGGCATAATCAACCTATAATGTTCCCACTGCTGGGACACAGGCCTCCTCTCTTCGAAAGAGAGTGGGCTGTAATCTACCATGCGGGTCCAGTGTGGGTTGGTAGATTTCACCTGTCTTTGAATTTTTGGTTCCAGGACAATCATGCTGGTTTCCTCACGATGTTCAGTGGTGATGAAATTATTTACACAAAGTAAAGCGAAAATCGGAGCCGATACTACTGGGCCACCAGTGCTCAAGACGTATAACTTAGACGTCAGTTTTAAGACGTTAAAAAGGGCTAATTCTCCGATTTTCACAGTAACATTTTTGTTAGCGCTTTAAGAGAATGTTTCCTTTGCGACCTCTAAATTCTTTCACTACTCTGTAACCACTTAAATCACTCACGATAACGTTATCTAAAGCTCAGCTTTTCCGCGAAAAAGGGGTTTTAACAGATAACAGTATCACTAATCTAGCGGTCACGGTTATTTATCGCTCATTTTAACGGGAAAATATGTCTATTTTCCATCTTTTTAGGGTTCCGTAACTCAAAAGAAAATCGGAACCCTTATAAGATCACTTCGTTGTCCGTCTGTCAGTCCACCTGCTAAGACCCTTTTTCTCAGGAACGCGTGGAGTTATCAAGTTGAAATTAATATCAAATACTCAAGGCTTCGGATCCTTGGAACGAAAGGATCCCTCGGAGCAGTGAAAATATCAAACTTCTAAGTTAACGCAATCAAAGAATACGGATTATATTCCGAAATCAAAACCTATAAGGTACTTCCCGTTGACCTAGGATTGTGAAATTTGGCAAGAAGTAATGTCATGTAGCACAAGTAAAGAAAAAAATCCGAAAACCGTAAATTTTTGGTTACATACCTACAAATTTGTACGGAACCCTCGGTGCGCGAGTCCGGCTCACACTTGACCGCTTTTTTTTGTTGTTATTGAAACAGTTTATCTTGGTGTCATTTTCAAATTAGTCACTACAGCCTTGGTTTTCTACGACAAATAGTGAGAAAGAGAGTTTACACATCATTAAATAACGTTTCCATGACAACTAAATCAAATCAATCCATAGTTTTGACGATCGAACGATTTAATTCTTTGGGATGACTTTTCGGTGTCAAAAATGCTCTCAATGAAAACCAAATCGAATAATATTGTGTCAATTTAGAGAATAAGTAATATTATGTTACTGGGGGGGCTCGTGGCCAATAATAATAGCCGAACGGGTTTCTGCGGTCGCTGCGTGGTCGGGTAACCATCTTTTACATATATGTAATTATTTATTTATTGGATCGCCAACAGAGGCCACACAGTAACATGCATGTAAACATGAACAAGGACAAATACAAGTATGCGCCTCCAATTATAGGCGACCACATCATTCACTAGGTACAGCAAGTCTGACAAGGACGAACACATTGAAATACATCACAATACAATACACGAAAACTACTTATAGAAGGGAAAACAAATTTAAAAGCTAAAGCAAAGCCTGCAAAACAGTACGGGTACAAAATAACAATAAAAAAAAATACAAACTAATTTCAAACAAACAAATTCAAATAAAATAAACTATTAATTAAAGAAATAACCATAGATAAACAGAAACAAAAAAAAATAAATAATAGTTAATAGTTAGATTAATAGTAGATATTTAGAATCCTTCGTGTTTCGGATACCATGTTAAACCGTTGCGCGTTGGTCCCGGTTGTTGTTCAGTAGTGAGAAACCCAACAGTCTGATAACCAGTCTTACCAAGGAGTATCGTGTTAACCAGTAACGGCAGTAACTGAGATGTGGAGGCAGTCGCTTCATGCAAAATACAGGTATTCATCTGGTTAGACTAGAAGCCGCCCCCAACATAGTTGGGAAAAGGCTGGCAGATGATGACCTTCTTCAATGGGACCTATCTGCCTCACTGCAGAGCGTAATCAGCCAAGTTCTTCATGTCCCCACTGCTCTTCTTACGGGGTGGCTGTAATCTACCACGCTGGCCCAGCGCGGGTTGGTAGATGTGTCTTAAAATTTTTGGTTCTAGGACATAACAGTTTTCTCACGATGTTTTCCTTCACCGTTTTTAGAGCAGCGGTGATGAAATTATTTCTCTCTCAAAGAAAAGCGCCTGTTTGGGTTCGAACCCACGACCTACATCTCGTAAGTCGGGGTTACCTCTGGGCCATCACTGCTCCCAAAGCAAAGCAAAATACAAGACAACCAAAGTACATATTTACCCAGGCCAAACTACAGCATAGTACATAAAAAAAAACTGCTGAGTCCACATACATTACAATGTATATCTATCTACGAATATGTCGTAGTTGCGCACTTCCCCCACTCTCGGGGCGTGGCGCTGACGTCAAACGCCCCTCCACTGGGGGCCTGGGGGTGTTGGTTGTTGGAAGGGGGAAATTCACCCCCCTTTTGTAAAAGCGTACAGATTGAAGGATATTTGGTTCGACAAATTATGCGCTGTTTGAGGAGTTAAGCTCTTTGGATGACAAAGGTTTGTATTACGGTAAAGGTGACTTATGACATCTTTTTCGTTTGGTTTAATGATTTGAAGATTTTGGAGTAAAAATATTGTTGGTTTTATTCTGGGTTTTCAGTTTTATTGTAATGATTTTTTTCAAGGAGTTGAATTTTATATATTTCTTACTTCTTGTGACATTATTTTAGGATGCTTATGGTTGTTAGAGGTAATCTTTGAAAGTAGGTACTGATTCGATTACAAAAATTCTTTTACTAATAGAAACTACACTATTGTCGAGTGTCAGAGGATCTTGTGAAATCTGTGGTGTCTGGTATATATACATGAGAAGTCCAAAATTGGTCATTTTCCGTTTTTGCATCACCCATACTCATTGATGTAAATTCTTGTTTCTTGTAAAACAAGAAATGTCATGCGGAGGTAGTCGCGGGCAGTAACTTGTTTTAAGACAAAACACTAGGGTCCGAGTACCCACGTAGTTTATCGAGACATCGACAAGCGGTTGGTCGACTCTTCACGTGACCAGAGGGCTGGCCTACTTTTTGGCCAAGAATCAGCATTGCCATACAACGTGGCAATGCTGCCAGCCTTTTGGAGATTTTTCCCGCTAACAGCGATGCGGATGATTTTTTTGTTTCCCTATGATTCTTTACCCTTGTGTTGTTTTATATACATGAAAATATTATAATTTAAAGTCTTTTAGTATAAATAGTATGTAAATATTATCTTGCTTTAAGATTCAATCAAATTTTGTTTATTTTTTTGCGTTGGTATACGAAAGTCTTTGGTAAGGAAACCTTTCATAATATAAACATCGTTATTTTTATGCCAAAGACGCTCGTAAACTCGGAAACAAGACAAGGCACTTCTTATCTTATCAATTCTCGACTCGACAAAAACTTGAGGAAAATCGTTACATTAATAATTTCTAAACGATATCTGGGTAAACCGATTAAATTTAAGGGGAAGATATATAAAACCATGATTAGACCTGCTGTCTTGTATGGATCGGAATGTTGGGCCACAAAAGGGATGAATGAAAGGCAATTTCATGCAGCTGAGATGAGAATTCTAAGAGGGATGTGTGGTGTTACACGAATGGATAGAATAAGAAATGAGTACATAAGAGGAAGTCTGAAAGTGGCACCGGTAACTGAAAAGAAATGTAACTTTGTACTTCAAAAAATATTCTTCAAATCATCAGCAGACGTGTTTGTATGGCCCCAATTATTTACAATAAATTTCCAAGTGGTTGGACAGACATGACAACAGTGCTGTTTAAGAGTACCTAGTGTGTTTTTGATACATAAAACGTACTACAGTGTGACTGAGTTTTTATCAAAGATAAGAATTGTCTGAATTGCTCTGGATTGATGAAACTGGTCTACAAATGGCTTTAGTACAACTACGTACCGTCTAACAAAACCTATTTTCATTTACGCTTATTCGATTCAAACAAAGAAAAAAATACGTGAGCAATTCTCAATAATCCTCCAACGGGCTATTACAAAGAAATACGGCTACAAAAAAAGCACAGCCAACTACAGTCCTTCCATAGTCATTTTACCTCTGACTTTGAATCACTGTCAAAATCACAGTGATCTTTATAGTCGTTGTCATAAGGTAGCTATTGGGTTGTGCCATTGTCAAGCTTGTCAAATTCACAGTGATCTTTATTGTCGTAGTAATAAGGTTGCTATTGGGTTGCTTCTATCAGAGGTAAAATAATTGTTACCTTAAAGGTCATAAGCGTAGGCGAGGCGCGTTTGGGCGTAATATACGTTGTGAACCCCGACCTTTACGATAAAGCAACGCTTTTATGAGCATAATATGTACGTTTTCAAAGTATTTCAAAAATACAGGATGGCAATTTTTTTTTAATAACCTACAAATATTTCAACGCAGGGTTTCAGAATCATGTACTGAATCCATGGTAATGGGTTGCGCGTCGATGTCCCGTTACCATGGATTCAGTACCTACATGATTCTGATTCTTCCCCTGCGTTGAAATATTTGTAGGTTATTAAAAAAAAATTGCTGTTCCATACATTTTGACCGCGTACCGCGTAGGTATTGTACTTTTCTATGAAACGGCAGATTTTTTTTTGATAACCGTCGAAAAATTTCTCCATGGATTCAGTACATAAATCTGAACTGAAAAAATTTCAACCCACGGGGCGTTGAAATTTTTAGTCGGTTTTTTTTTTTCCTTTGGCCTATATTGTTCCACTGCTGGGCAAAGGCCTACCCGATAATTCGTTTGTTCGGTTTAAAAAAAAATGCTGTTTAAAACAATTTGACCGCGTAGGTATTATTGCACTTTTCTATGAAACGGCTGATTATTTTTTTTGATAACCTATGAATCATTTCGACGCTAGGTGGTTTGGAATCATGTGCTGAATTCATGTTTATAGTTTGGGCGTCGATATCCCTGCCACCCTGTATAGGGATGCCGATGCCCAACTATGTCGGGGTCGGCTTCCAGTCTAACCGTATGTACCTGAATACCAATAATTTATATGGAGCGAGTGCCTATCTGACCTCCACAACAAAAAATGGCTGCGAATATTTTCAAATTTATACAGCCGCCATCTTGAATTTTCATTCTAAACATCGTTCCTGCCGGGGGTAACCCTGCACGTTTTTTTTTCTTTTAGCTCAGTTCTAAGGGTCCTAGCGCGATGTTAAATAGCCTGTAGCCTTCTTCAAGAATTGGGCTATCGAATGCAAATAAAAGAATTTTTCAATTCCGACTGACAGTTCCAGAGATTAACGCGTTAAAACAAATTCTTCAGCTTTATTATTAGTATAGTATCTATAGATTAGGGGTCAGCGCACCATGTCTTTTCCTCCCATACTTCTCTATTAGTCATCATCTCAATAGTCACCCCCTTTCTAACCATATCATCTTTCACACAGTCCATCCATCGTTTCTTTGCTCTTCCCCTACTCTTAAAGCCATCCACATTCATACTCAAAAATTTCCTCACGAAATGCTTTCATTCCACCGCATCACATGTCATTGCCGTGACAGCCAATTTCCATACATCTTCTCGGTCACCGGCGCCATTTTCAGCTCAATGGCTTCATAAATAAACTGGCCTGCTATTTAAATAGCGGGGCTGACAGAGCAGCGTGCGCCCCATATTCTCAAATATTTTCAATTTTACTCGTAGGTTATTTATTTCTTCACAACGCAAATTTTTAAATAAAAACTGGCTAAGTGCGAGTTGGACTCGCACACGTAGGGTTCCGTACCACAAGGCAAAAAACGCGGAATGAACACGTTTCTTGTATGGAGACCCCCTTTAATTGTTAATTTTTTTATTTTTATCACTTGTTGTTATAGTGGCCATAGAATTGCACACTCTATGATTTCAACTGTCTACTTGTTACGGTTCATGAGATACAGCTCGCTGACAGACAGACGGACGGACAGCGGAGGCTTAGTTATATATATGGTTCCGTTGGCCCCCTTTGAGTATGGAACCCTAATAAAATATGAAAATGACTCCCGTCTAGGCAAAATCCATGGTTATGTGCGACACAAGCATGGGTCTTGCCTAAATTCAATCCTTCTTGTTTAAGCTCAACGATTCGACGAACAATTCCAAAGAAAGGACATTTGGGTAGGCCACATAAATTACTCAAACTACCAGATCAACCAACCAACTAAGAAAAAAAAAACTACCATCCACATAAAATTCTTCACATATAGCAGTCCACTGCTGGACATAGGCCTCTCCCATTGCACGCCATTCAACTCGATTTTCGGCAACTCTGATCCAGCTGCTACTAGCCATCCTGCGAAAATCGTCGCTCCACCTAGCCTAAGGGCGTCCCACCTTACGTTTACCGATTTGCGGTCTCCACTCAAGGACACGTCTACCCCAACGGTCACCGGTTCAACGGCTAATATGGCCGGCCCATTGCCTACCCTCAAATACCACTCACATTACCAAAAACATCCAACTGTCCAACTTATAAAAAAACAAAACACAGCTTAGATCTTATCTCACAAACAGACAGCCTTCACAAAAAGGTTGTTTTATTATCATCAACAATACCCTCTGTACGTAAAGCCTACCATACATGGACGGACATTTTTCGTGATTATTGTGACATTTTTACTGTAATCCAAACGGTTGGACATGATTTTGTATCATTTTATTTTCGTCATTGTTATTTAAAATGAAATAATAATATGTTTTGCATGCCCATGTGATGGTAGAACATGGAGGACACTTATAATAAAATATCTATGTACTCGGATCTATGACTCGGATGGGTTAAATACCCATGTTTTTAAACCAATAGTGACAGCTGACACATGTCAAACATTTTAATGTTCTATGTCTTGTAATTACTTTGCATACCTAATATTGGAAGTGGAAGTGGCAAAGTTTTGGGCCAACAAGATTTAAAATTCAGTCGTGCCAGCGACACGGAGAAGAAGAAGATACCTACTATTGTATACAATCAAGTATTTTGTAACTGTACAGACAGCTGTGCTGCTGAGGTTGTTGCGCCACTTCTTCCCAGCGAAAGCACTAGGAAGTGGTGAAGGGCGGGCGTTTTGGGGGACTGTCTTTTGTAATTTTGACGTTCAAAAAGTGCTGATTCTCAGCCTAATTTGAATAAATGACTTTTGATTTTGAATAAGGGCCGATTTTACCAAAGTCAGATAACTATTATCCGTGGAAAAAAATTAAGTCTGACAGTTCAATTATGGAAAATCTGTCAAAAATCCAAAATTAATTCTCAGGATAAGACTTATTCAAGGGATAAAAGTTTGTTGAAATTCGCCCTAAATTATTTGAATTTGGACTAAACTGATTTGTCAAACCTGCGTTAGTTTGGCCTGATCGGATGCGTGCACATAAGGTCTATCTTTACGTTTCCAATTGATGTTATTTCAAGTTAAACAAATATCAACTTTATTTCATTAGTAATTAAGCTGCGGGGCTTGACGTGTTAAAAGGAGTACGTTTCGTGCGCACGCATTCGGTCAAGCCAATCTGACGCAGGTCGCCTGTTCAGTTTGGCCTCCCCGTGTAAAGGTAGGCTTTATAAATATTTCAGTAGTTCCCCCACGTTCTGACATTTTGTATTCCGGTAGAGTGATGTAGGTAGTACCTACTTGTGTATTCTTTGAAGTTTTTTCTTGGGAGATTTTGAAATAAGTCCTTTATAAAAGGCTGCAAAAATGTCTTGAGAAAATGTTATCTTAGAGAAAAATAATGTATTTTTATGTAAAGATGGAGTCTGATATAGCCATTGATATACAGGGTCAAATTAAATTAGCTAGCGAAACTCCGCAGACGTTATGGGTATCGATATCTAAACATGATGTTATTATTAGCCTGTGATGTCCCACGCCTGGGCAAAGGCCTCCCTACTCTCTTTCCACTTATCTCTGTTCAAAGCTGCTAAGGACCAGTTCTTATTGAAGGAGTCCAGCTCATCCCGCCATCTCCGTCTGGGCCTGCCGCGATGTCGCTTGCTATTAAGAGGGAACCATTGGGTAGTAGGTTTGGCCCTGGGTCGTCTGACATGCGGCATGACAGTCTTCCAAGTGACATCAGTTATCTTTATGATGGAACTGATGGTCGTATTCCTAACCCGATCTGTTAGTTTGATACCCAGAATACTCCGTTCCATTGCCCTCTGGCAAACTTCGACACGATGAAATAAAAAATAAGTAAGTTTATACTTACACATAAACCTTCTGATATAAATGATTTAAATGATGTTGAAAACTGCATCAAAATCCGTTGCCAGAACAACGTGGGCACACAGACAGATACGAAAAGCGACTGTAATTACAAAATAACAAAAACTATAAGTAAACCAGAAAATTATGATTTCTGAAAAACATACTGTGAAAATCAAAATGACTAATGACAAAATTGTCATTCACCACACACAGAATAAGATTCCCAATTTCGGACGGTTGATAAAGATGGCCAGATGAAATTAAACCTTTTGGCATTACCACAGAGATTTATATCGTAAATCAACAGTCTAATGATGAAAGTAGGTCATGACGTCATTCGCAGGCACGTCGGCTATTTCGGCTCGGTGCCAAACAGAACTAGATTACACTGTTCCCTAAGACCTGCTCAAGACAGGGGTCTTAGATAAGCGGGGAGCGGGGAGCGGGACGACAATAGTCCCACTGTGAAAAAGGCTCGAAAAATTTTAGAAAGCGGTCGTAATATGGCACAGTAGCTTTAGCCCGCGACGTCGCCCGCGTGTAGCCTGTCAGAAATGATCCCAAGGGAATGTACTGGAATAAAAAGTAACCCAAGTAATGGTCCACCTTATTTTTTGAACATTCAATTCAATTTACACTTACACACACACTCACCGTTACCTGGCACCACCACAGGCTTTTATTATTTTGTATTACTTTAGATTTAGACTACTTTAGTCTTTTTAATTATTTCTTTTTTACTTGTTAATCTTATTGCATAAGTTTCTATTAGTATTTTCTCCTGGCACTGGCTCTTGTAGCATAAGTGTCTGGGATTTCACACAATTTGTAACCACTTTCTTATGTTATAAATATTATTATTACTTATGTGCGAAATCCGTTCGGCTGTAAAGGTGTGTAAAGCTAAAAACAGACAGAGAGAGTAACTTTCACATTTAAAATATTGGTAGGTATGGATTGTTTTGAAAAAGTTCTGTTTTATTTACTAGCTGGGCCCCGCGGTTTCACCCGCATAAGTCTCGATCCCGTGGGAATATCGGGATAAAAAGTATCCTATGTGTTAATCCTGGTTATAACTATCTGTGTGCCAAATTTAATTCAAATCCGTTCAGTAGTTTTTGCTTGAAAAAGTAACAAACATCCATCCATCCATCCATCCTCACAAACTTTCGCGTTTATAATATTAGCAGGATAGGATAGTTAATTAAAACGGTACAACAGCAATTACATTAATTAACATCATAACCAGCCTATAATGTTCCCACTGCTGGGACAAAGGCTTCCTCTCAGGGAGAGGGAGTGGGCCATGATCAACCACGCGGGCCCAGTGCGGGTTGGTAGATGTCACATTTCTTCGGAATTTTTGATTCTAGGACATGGCGGTTTCCTCACGATTAGTTAACATAGAAACCTTTAAACCTGTTTTGTAGAGCGTCGCGTGTCACCATCTATTAGGCAAGACCCATGTGTCGCACATAAACATCAATTTTGCCTTAATTTACGTGGCCTACCTCAATGGCCTGTTTTTGGTATTGTTCGTCGAATTGTTGAGCTTCTTAACTCCTGAGTTGAGTTATTGCGCCACAAATGCGTGCACTGACTGGACAGGTCCTCTCAATGTGGTTCTTTCCTCAAAAGACCATCTCAGACATCGATCTACATGGTCTTCATATGATTTGACCAAGATTATGTCTGGACTTTAAAAGAGACTGTGACCTCTGAGTTTGTTTCGGTCTTTCTTCTCAGAGCAGTCAGATAGGAAACGCCGACCTCATTTAGTTTAAAAAAAAAATGATTGACGTGTAAAAGTGTTTGTATAAACCTAATTTACCATCATTATCATCTGCCTAGCCTTTTCCCAAGTATGTTAGGGTCGGCTTCCAGTCTCACCGGATGCAGCTGAATACCAATATTTCACATAAAGCGACTGCCTATTTGTACAAACTTACAGAAATAAAATCGCCCACACTTTGTATTGTTTGTAAAATGTTAATAAGTAAATCCTTTTGATTCTTACAAATGTAATTTTGGCGAATTACAAGGTAGAACTAATCATAAACTGCATGCTAGCATGCTGACTAGCATGGTAGAAGGCAACCTTATGGTCATCATCACCTGCCAAGGGTCTTCTCAAGGATGTTAAGGTCAACTTTCAGTCTAACCGGGTGAATGAATACCAGTATTTTACTTACTGCGACTGAAACCACCTGAACTAACCACGTCCGCGTTAGTTTTTTTTCTGTTAACCTATATTCTCCCACTGCTGGGCAAAGGTCACATTAATTAAAACTGATTATATGCTAAAAGGCAACTCAATGGTCACCCATCGGCGCGTAAGTGTTCCACGCGCGCCTCAAAGAGTTGTCAGCATAATCCGAGGGGCCCCTTAGGGCCGAAGCCTGCCGGGTCAGCGGGATTGTCCGAAAGGGTTACCGCTACCCCGGAACATAAAGGGCGAAGGAGGGAACATGGGTGGGTTTTAGTCAGTAAGAGTCTGACACTCCCTTCCGCTCCACCCAGAGCGGAAGCGGTCATTTGATGATTTCCCACCAGAAAAAAAGAAAAAAAAAAAAAAGGTCACCCATCCATAAAATGACCGCAGCAAGGGTAGCTTAACTTTCGATCGACCCGCACGGCTGTGTAACCACGGGCCCCTATAAAACAACGCCTACGTCAGATATTGTGGTCGATCCACAAACAAAAGGTCACAGTTTACGGTATACCCTCCCACGCAATACTACCCACACTGTTGAGTCATCGCCCACGCTTTAATGTATATTTTACCTACAGAGGTTACATAACATCACGGCTGTGTTACGTGAAGGGGTAGGCAGAAGTAGTACACCCAAATTTCGGCTTGCTTATTACCAATAACCGGGCATAAATTAAGACTACGGGTTGTTAAATGAGAAATAACACTTTTACATACCCAGTAACAGTTTTCCCCATCTGGGCATTGAACCTAGGGCCCCCATGCTCAGCAGTCACGAATGCAGCCAATAATAACAAAGTTAATTTAATTAAAATTATACGGTATGAATGTACAATCGATCTTTAAATCTACGATTTTCGATTTTGCTACGAAACGCTACGAAGTGCTACGCCGTAGCATTGGATGCTACGCGTAATTTTGAAGCATTTATTTTTTAAACGCAGTTATCAACCAGTGAATGTAATTTAAAATTGTCCTAATATTGAAGAAAATATACATTTATAATCACCAATATGACTTGTTTCTTCCATAATTTTTTATTTTTTTCTTGTATTCGTTTTTTAATGTTAATATATGTAATATCATCATCATCTGCCTAGCCTTTTCCCAACTATGTTGGGGTCAGCTTCCAGGCTAACCGGAGGCAGCTGAATACCAGTATTTGACATGGAGCCACTGTCTATTTGACATCCACAACCCATTTACTGGATAATACGATACCCCTTAGTAAGACTGGTTGTCAGACTTTCGGGCTACTGACGACCCGTAACGACTATCAAAGATCTACGAATGACAGCCGGGACCAACGGCTTAACGTGCTTTTCGAGGCACGGAGTTTTCTTGGTATGGTCACCCATCCACGACCAACCGCGGCAAGCGTAGCTGATCGATCGACCCGTGCGGCTGTTATTACTTAGCCACAAGCCCCATAATGGGAATATAATAATATAATATAATTTTTTCTGAGTCTGTGGTATATTAAGATCTTAATATTAATAAACAGCTTCTCATATGTACCATTGTCGGTGTAGAAGTATTAAAATTAAAGTACAATTAATATCCCCATAAATGTATGCTTTATTTGTGACATAATATAGGTATTTACATTATATAAGCTAACATTTAAAATAATGATATGTACATGAAAAAAAAAAAAGCAAAATAATCATAGGGCATCAAAAAATTCGTCCGCATCGCTGTCAACAGGAACAGTGCCCATAAGGCAGGCAGCATTGCCACGTTGTATGGCGATGGTAATTCTTTGGCCAAGAAACAGGCCAGCCCTCTAGTCACCTGAAGAGTCGATTAACCGCTTGGCGATATCTCGAAAAACCAAGTGGACACTCGGACCCCATGGCCCTAGTGTTTCAACCCGAAACGGCTCGAACATATAACTCCCAATCAGGTTGGAATATTTTCGCCGTTATTAAAATAGTCTCAAGCGTTAGTTCACGTCAATATCATACGGGCGTGGTTAGTACTCACGACCTATTGTGAGACAGACTTGATGAGTTTATTCAATAATTTACATTATTTTCATCGATGGACCTGACTCCAGTTCTGACTGTGACTCTGATCATGATCATCATCATCAGCCTAGCCTCTTCCCAACTACGTTGGGGTCAGTTTCCAGTCTAATCGAATGCAGCTGAGTACCAGTATTTTACATGGAGTGACTGCCTATCTGACCTCCCCTACCTGAAATCTCTACAGGGATTTTAGAGGTATTTTTGACAGATTGATGCTGGGATCAGACTGTGAACGTTTTTAAAATGACGAGAATAGCCCATCTCATCCTTTTGATTTTGCTACGAATCGCTACGAAGTGCTACATTGCTACGTCGTAGCATTGTATGTTACATATAACTTAAAATGTATTTTTACCCAATGCAACCAATTGATTGGGTTCCTTATTAAAGATTGGCCTCATATTGAAAGGTCCTGGGAGAAATCGTCATAATCACCAGTCTTGACAACAATACTGGTGATTACTGTTACATAATATTTCGTGAATTCTATGAGTGAGGTAAGTAAGTATGCACTTTGTGCTTTTGATAACAGAAGGCGAATTCCCGTAATTAAAAACGTTCAAAACGTAGTCGCAATCTCATCTCAGCGACATTCAATGTCAAAAATGTAGGGAAATGAGAGGTATTTTAGACAGATTTTGACTGAGATCTGACTGTGAACGTTCTTAAAATTACGAGAGTTGCCCCTCTGATTTTTAGTCAACAAATAATATAAGCCTCCCGACCGATTTCGGTCATGGTGGCCAATTTCAACGGAGATTAGCCATGTACGCAGGATAAAGTATAGTGGACAAGTGTGCGCGTAAACACAGGTGCACTCTCTGTTCCTTTACTCTCATAGTCCGATGAAACGGCAATCCGACACGACCGGGGAAAGATCAGGCGCAGAACCAACGGCTTTACGTGCTTTCCGAGGCACGGAGGTATTAAACCGCCAACTTTCTCGAAATTCCTAATGGAAAACCCAATAACACTTTGTCCGACTTCGGAATCGAACCCAGGACCCAGGTCAGCAGTCGCACTTGCAACCACGAGACCGACGAGGCAATAAAATTACTAGGCCACGTCAATACTGCTACAGGGTGTGGTTAGCACTCATGACTATTATATAGCCAATCCTGTTTGGACACTGTCTAAAAATCTCATACTTATACTATTTCATTGAACATAAAAATAAATAAATAAGAATGAAATAAATAAAATTATTTTATTTGTGATCGTGTTGCATTCTTTGGAACAATACCAAATATTCTGGACATATTTTAGGCAATTCCAAGACATCCTTTGTTCCAAAGATTAATTATTGCTGCCTTCAACTCCAGTTTCACTTCTCCTCTTGTCCTAAATTACCCAGAAAACACACCAAAATACACCGTAATTCCCTAAAACTACCATTTCATAAAACAAAGGACCCACGCCCACATTAGATGACCTGATTCTCACTATTGACCAGCCCGTCAGCCCCCCTTCCCCTTCTGGCCCAAATGTCACCCCCCACGACCTTTGCACCGCGCATGCGCGAGCCCTGAAGCCTGGAGCCTCCCCTGAAGAGCCCAGATTTCAGTCTGCCTGAAACTGTTGGAGCAGTACCCGTCGTCAGCTCCCAGGCTGAGATTGCACCAGTATTAAAAATTCCTTTTACATTTATGAGAAATTCTAACTCAGTTTTCCGCGCTTTGTATTTTATTAAATACATTTTCTGTTTAAGGCATATAGTTATTTGTTTCTCGACTAAAAATATAGCTTATAAGTAGTTTTTGTGGGAGCTGCGAATAAGGTATGTACTCTTAGAAAAAAACTTGAAAATAATTTGTTAATTATTCGTTAGAGTAGATTTAGTACTTTTATTTTCTAGATACATCTAGCATTACATTTCTCCTCACTCTTTTATTATATTTAATGTACATATCGAGTCAATATGTAACGCCGCCGTCGGAAAAAATTTTGAAACAAAAAACTACTATTTTTTTTAATTATTTTACTCTGACAACATTGTACTCGTAGTGTCAGATTCATTAACGTATTTCTTTCTCTCTGTTCACAGACTTTTCTAGAAGTTAGAGTTATGTCAAAGCTGAGTTTGGACGGCTTTTTTTCCTACTGCAAGCAAATAGCTGAACATATACAGTTGGTTCGTTCAATTTCCATGTTTTTAGTCCGCCATCTTGGATTTTGACACGCCCTTTGTTCTTTATGCATGAAAACTCCTTTTTACCCGACTACGAAGAAGGGTTGCATTTTTTAATTTTGGTTTAATCCTTTTTATGGTATTGCATGGTTTTCCTGTAGTTTTGAATGGTTTGTGCTTAAAATTTTATTTTATTATTATTCAGGCCATTTTCCCTTAAATCCTTTCTTTGATATATTGTGGTTTTTTTCTGGTAGCTTGATTTTAATCTAGAATAGATTCATTTAAACTTATCGTTGGTTTTCTTTTTGGATTAATTAGGAATTATGTTGGTTTGCCTTTTAGTAGGATTTCTAATTATTAATTTGGCAACTTTATAAAAGCCATTTATGATTTTACCATGGTGATTATTTTTCTATCAATGCAATATTTAATCATCGACTGTAAATTTAAATTGAATTCAAACACTTAATTTAACAGAATCGTTCTATGAGTACTTATAGCTTTGATTAATTTAGCATATTATGTAAAATATCCTTGCATCCGACGGCCACGTAAAACAGGCCTATCTCCCTTTAGCCGACGGGTCTCATAAAAGGCAACTAAGGTAGTGGATAGGTTGCAGAGTCCTACTGTCTGCTAATAACAATTAACAATTTAGTTAACCAACCGATAACCAGGATAACCAAGCCGTCGGCATCTTTCTTATTTAAAGGGGGCCCGAGATTTAAGTACCAATTCATTCGCAGTGAATATCATAATAGCAAGAAAATAAATGACTTGATTTGAAATGATTTGATTTCATACTTTAAAAAAACAATTGTATCAAATTCGGTACCATACTTTAAAATCAACCCTATTTTGCTAACTGCATTATTCATACCCTATATTATTCATTGTAACCTTCGCGGTAAAAAACACAAAATAGTGCCAATACCATAAACGGTGACCGGACCATTATGTACACCATTAAAAATTAAAGACATAAATATAGACATTTTACAAATGGTGACACAATGGGCGGTCTTGTCGCTTTGGATGGATTAAAAAGGGGAAGGAGAGACAAATACTGTAGATAGTCTGTGGTGTACCATTTACATAATACAATAAAAAAACTATAAATCTTCGAATACACAAAAAGTCAACTAAGGAATGAAAAATACAACTCACCAATCCTTGCTTACCTATCTACCAATAATTACCGTCTCTATTTAAAATTAGGCACGCCCCGGTTTCACCCGCATAAGTCTCGACCCCGTGGGAACATCGAAATAAAAAGTATCCTATGTCCTTATCCAGGTCATGGTCTACCGATGTCCCAAATTTCACTCGAAATCCGTTCAGCCAATTTGGCATGAAAAAGTAACAAACATTTAAAAAAATCAAATCTTTTCTCATTACAATTCTATAATAACTGCGCCCTGCGGTTTCACCCGTATAAGTTTCGATCCCGTGGAAATATCGGGATAAAAAGTCCTATGTATTAATCCTGGTTATAAACTATCTGTGTGCCAAATTTCATCTAAATCCCTTTACTTTGTTACTCTATTAAAAACGGGACTCTGGGATTTGGTTTCACTTCGGCCCAAAGATCCGGGACTCTACCGTCCCGAGATATGTTATCATGAAGATTTAATTTACCCTTTATGACAGGTGGTCCATAATCTATGTAAAGCTATGTGTATTAATGTGTACTAATACATAGTGTATGTGTGTACAGGGAGAAAGGATGGCGTCTCTATCTGGACAAGGCACACCCAAACTGACGTCCTCCGTCGGCAACCTGTATTACGACTGTAAGTACATTTTATAATTACTACTAATTAATTATATTTACTAGCAATATTAGCTCTCAAAACGATGAAGGAAAACATGGTGAGGAAACCGACATGTCCTAGAAACAAAAATTCGAGGACATGTGACATCTACCAACCCGCACTGGGCCCGCGTGGTGGATTTTGGCCCACTCCCTCTCACAGAGAGGAGGCCTGTGTCCCAGCAGTGGGAACATTATAGGCTGATTATGAAGTATATTGCATACTGCCTCGTTGGTCTAAAGGTCGCACGCGCCACTGCAGAGCATGGGAGTTCGATTCCCACGTTGGGCAAAGTGTTATTGGGTTTTTACGCCAGGATCTCAGTAGACCACCCATACCACCACTGCTCTGGCAGTAGCATACTACAACATAATTATATTTCTAATCTAAAACACCATTCACAAAATCTGAATACGTTCAATTCCGACGCAAAACCACACCAATTAGCTCCTTACAATTTAGAACATGGATGTGAACTTTACGCCGTCATTAATTACTGACAAATGACGTCACGACACGATGACGTTCGACACGTTCGGTTTTAGAGAGTTGATTAATTGATGTAATGACATTGTTTTTTATACTTTTAAAAGCTAAAGTCGTTTTTGAATGTAGCTTTATTTAGTGAATAGCTCCTGCCCGCGAAAATACTGGGATTCAGCTGCATTCGGTTAGACTGGAAGCCAACCCCAATATCGATGGGAAAAGGCTAGGCAGATGATGATAGCTTTTTTTTTTTTTTCGGATGGGAAATCATCAAATGACCCCCTCCCGCTCTGGGTGGAGCGGAAGGGAGTGTCAGACTCTTACTGACTAAAACCCACCCATGTTCCTTCCTTTGCCCTTTATGTTCCGGGGCAGCGGTAACCCTTTCAGACAATCCTGCTGACCCGGCAGGCTTCGGCCCACCCCTCAAATTATGCTGACAACTCTTTGAGGCGCTCGTGACGGGTCCGGCACGGGCCTGGTCCTGATCGGACGGTGAGCTACCCATTGCTCTCCACCCGCAGGCCCAGATGATGATAGCTTCTGCCCGCGACTTCATCCGCGTGAAATTTCGACCCCCGAACGCGTCGCATTTGCTCAGCTCCTAAGGCGCTACGCTAAGCTTTGACGGCACGGTGGTCGCAGTGGTTAAGCGATTGACTGCTGCGCTGCGTGTCGCGGGTTCGATTCCCGCACGGAACATATATTTGTATGACCTACAAAAAAAAAAAGTTGTTCCGGGTCTGGCTGTTTGTGTATGTGAGTTTAATGTTTGTAAACGCACCCACGATACAGGAGAAATTCCAAGGGTGGGGCAACGTTTAAAAAAAAAAAAAATTACACTCGCTTTTTTAAGGCTCCTCATAGCGTGATGTTAAAAAGCCCATAAACTTCCTCAAGAATTGGGCTATCAGATACAAATCCGACTGGTAGTTCCAGAGATTAGCGCGTTCAAACAAACAGACTCTTCAGCTTTATTATATTAGTATTGATGAAAATTTAAGAGGGGCTCGTGGCTAAGTGATAACAGCCGCACAGCTCGATTGTAGGGTTAATCTACGCTTGCCGCGGACGATTCGCGGCTGGGAAATGGAGCCAAATGCGCGGAAAGGTGTTTTTATTGAATTTGTATGTAGAAATCACGTGGGGCGCGTATCCTGCGCAGAGACACGGTAATTTAGACTGTAATGTGATATTTAATGCCAACATAAAATCATGGTCAAAATTCAACCCTAAGCTGATTAAAACTTGGGTTGAAAATGGGCGCGCGCGGTTAAACTGATAAAAACTTAGCAGCACGCGCCTTATCAGCAACTTCCGTCAGAGCGCGCCACTTCCGACACGGGAAATGATGTACACACCCACCATATTATATTACAAGGGTAGCTGTGTAGATTATTATAATCTGGACTGGCTTGTTTCCGTGAACTGACACTAGGTGGCGTTTGACAGATAATGTCCAATATGCGATCTCTCATCTATCTATCTTAATCTATCTATTGAAATAATATAGCTGAAGAGTTAGTTTGTTTGAACGCGTTACCCTCTGAAACTGCCCGTCGGATTTGAAAACATCTTTTTGGATTTGATAGCCCATTTCCTGAGGAAGGCTACTTAACATCACGTTCGGACCTTAGGAGCAAAACGAAAAAGAGTCGGAAACAAACACTAATAGCGCGGGCGATGCGATGCGACGCGGTGGGTTCGGGGGAACAATAAATTTCACGTGGACGAAGTCGCGGGTAGTAGCTAGTGTGGCATAATTTATTGGCATCAAATCAAAAAATCAAATCAAATTATTTATTTTTGCAGAAAACACTGTTAGAATAGTGTTATTAAATATACATGTTTCAGGTGATCCTACTGTAGGTAAGGCATGCAAAATGATTGTATATCATGGTTTATCAAAATCACGATTGACACACACATCACACGATTGATTCACATTTTCAAATAGATGTTTCATTTATTTGAAATGTGAGCTTTATTTATTTTAAATAAATTTTATTTTCCAGCGAAAGGCCGGGCGATTTGAGGGGCTATCTTTTGCAATTTTGACGTTCGAAAAGTGCTGATTCTCAGCTTGATTTGAATAAATGTTGATTTTGATTTAAAGTCATTCTTTTAAGCAAGGAATTTTCTGCTGCAGGCTTTGGTTTTCTGAAGCAGGAAAATACAGTAGTTTCTATTTATTTCGAGGAGACGCAATTAATTTTCTGAATAAGACAGCAGCAGGACATTGTATCAAAAAAATTGAATAAAAAAACTACGAGAAAAAAGGGGTGGATAAAAAATCTCTACAAAACAAATATTTCACATATTAAAAATACTTGACTTTACAATTATTCGCAGTATTCGAAGCACAAATAATTTGCTCCGAGAATTCATCATTTTCATTTTAACCCTCTGTTGCGACGGGGTCCCGGAGACCGAGCGCTGGTATTTGACATTAAATAGCCATGCGCAGAAATACCACTATTAAAGATCAGAAATTACACTATTATACTTGCATTTATTTATTAAAACTTTAAGCACAAGTAAAAAAAACTGTACGACGCGGACTTAATGCCTGAGCCATTTTCTACCAGTTTACCTTAGGGTGATGCAGAGACAAAACATGGCAGGTGCAACATACGGGATAAATAGCTAGAAATTGACGATAAAATACAACAATAAATACTAATACATAAATAGATACATCGTATCTTTTCACACGATGTATCTTCATATACACACCTAGCATTAGTTACTGCTGTTTATTTTAAAACTAGCCACCCGCCTTCGCACGGTTTTATGACTTTATTCATTTATTTATTTATCAATCTTACAACTATCATTACAGGCCTTAACTTAATGCGACAGTGTAATTATCAACTTATTTAACCTAACATACCTAACAACAAATAATATAACTTTTTACCTTACATAACGAACTAAATATATTTAATAAAACTCTTGCGAATTCACTCAAAGAGCACGAAAAAATATCGCGTGTCCCATGGACTTCGTTCACCAAACGGATTGACTTGACAAAACATCGAGATGTCTTCAGTAAATGATAGTTTAATATAAATGTATAATACACATAAACCTTCCGGAATAAATTCTCTAAATGATCGCGAAAACCGCATCAATATCCGTTGCGTATAGTTCAGATGAACAACGCGGTCACACAGACCTTGGGTCTAGAATCATGAACTTTTGCACAAAAGTTCCTAATAATATAACGAAAGTGAGCACTGAGGAAGGATTTTTGAAAATTCATCCCCTAAAAAGGTTAAACAAGGAATGAAACTAAATGGAAGATGTAATTTTTGCGGGATATCCCATCGAGTTTGATTCGTTTTTATTCTCTCTTTCGGGAACTTGTATACAAAATCTTGTAAAACACTTTAAGAGAGTAACGGTGGAGTTTCTTGCCCAATCTACTCCATACGAAACTACTTTTTGGAACAACTAGAATCAATTCTATTTTTCATGGACGTTCAAAAGTGCCTTTTATGTGCTTATTTTAAACAAATGATTTGACTTTGTAGCCTTGCTGTGTGGACCTTTTGCTCCAATCTTTTCGAACTCTGCTCCCCTCCGTCCGATTAGTTACACGCGCGTGCGGACTATAACATTGAACAACAATCCACAGCTGCGTTTTACAGCCAGCGCCAGGAATTTAATTAAAAATTCCGTTCTCAGTATGTTTGTGTTGATAAATCGGGAGTGTCTGTAAGCCTCTGTAATGCCATTGTGTGGTTCTGATATCTGGTGGAGTAATACTCTGTTTGGTTACGTTGGGGTCGGATTTTGGCTTGAATCGATTTTGATTGTCAACCGTTTTTGGCAAATTTACTAATAATAGCGACCTAAATATTGAAGAACAAATTCAAAAAAGTTGTTAGGAATATTACATGCATTCGCCGTTTTTGTAAATAGCCTGAAAGAACCAATTCAAAAGTTGTTAGGAACATTACATGCGTTTGCCGTTTTTGTAAATAGCCTGAAAGAATCAATTCAAAAGTTGTTAGGAATATTCCATACGTTTGCCGTTTTTGTCATGTTTCAAAGAACTATTTGTTAAGTTTGCGTCTGTCACTGCCACTCATATTATTGTTAGTGACCAAAACCGAATACCTACATATAATGAGTGGAATATTTGTACAAAATCGAGTCACAGAATCAGGTCAGAAACTAGTTAACAAGAAAATATTTTCAATCACATCACAAAAGTTACAATAAGCTAAATCGAACGCCAGAGTCACTGTTGAGTCGGAGTCGTTCTTAAAAAGTCATTCAAACTCAAAGCATTTATTTCAATTAAACCATTGCAGGCACTTTTGAACTGTCAAGAAGTCGGTCAGTCAGAAAATATGAAGCTAGTTGCCCATTCCAAAGCGTAGAAGCTCCATGGACACTCTTTTTAAATTATATTTTTATAAAAATATTACATCATTAATATTGAATTTCTAATTATATGTGAGGATGTAAAAAAAGACTTACACGTTAAAAGCGTCCAGAGCCAAATCTATCAGACAGATCTACAGAATGATAGGTTTGTTAAAGATTTTTTTAAAAACTATCAACTCACAAACTCCATCTTCACACTAAACAAAGAAATTCTCAGCCAACCCTCACCTACCACTACTACCCTTAAAATACCCATAGATAGCCTAAACAAATTAAACTCATAAAAATCTAAACTCTCTTTATTACCGCGCTGTCAGATTCGTAAGCCCGAAATATATAATCGTCCTCGGGAGCCCATCTTCATTTTTCGAGAGGTATTAAAAGCCCATCGCAACGCCAGAGCGGAGCAGATAGCCCATACGTTAGCTTTGTGGGCTACAATTGATAGACTGGGGGCTTAAGGGATTCTCGTGGAGAAATAGAATATTTTTTGTGTATTTTTCTTTGTTTTATAGCGTGGAGAGGGACTTTTTTATTGTGATTTGTCATTGTTTGTCAAAAACTACGTTGAGTTTTCAACTAGCTTCTACCCGTACTTCGTTTGCGTAAAATTTTTCGTTCCCCCGACCTACCGCGTCGCATCGCATCGCCCACCCTTATTACTTCCTTTTCGCTTAGCGTCATTTTCTTTTTGCTCGAAACAAGAATTTATATAAAATAGTTATCTTTTCTAAATAAAACATCTTTTAACGTACAAAGTTGGACTGCACCCTAATTCACACACACACACACACTATCAATGTCAATATGAATCATTTTGAAAGATATTGCTAATCCATTGCTTCATATGTTGGAAAAATATGTCTGCTCAACAATATAAATAACGCAATGAATATTCTTCAACTGTCAAAATGAAACCCATTGCTACGGTTAGTGTGTTACGCAATTACCCCGCTGGTCCTTTGTCAAAGATAAAAAAATAGCTGGTATATTTCGATTTTTTAAGCCCAAAATAATATTCTAACGTTACATTCTTTTTCCAATATTGCAATACATAATTAATTACAGTTACACAACTATTAATAGAAAACCTTAGGGGCAATTCTCGCAATTTTAAGAATGTTCACAGTCTGATCTCAGTCTCAATCCTTCAAATATACCTCTAATTTCACTACATTTTGACAAGCTTTTGACATTTGTTTGTCACCGAGATGAGACCGCGACTAGAATTTGAACTTTTTTAATTATGGGAATTGACCTTTAGATCACACTAACAATGTCCTCCTCCTCTCCACATCGCCGAAGCAGTGATCCTCACAAATGAGGGCTTCTCTGTAATACCTCGTCATTACCGCGCGGATCAAACTGTCCCGAGGACTCCCGACTATGGGTATTTACTGCACCCGAGCGATGGAGGGTTGGCTCGTAATACTAATTGAAATAACACACGTTGTTCACTGATAAATTTACTGCGAGATTTTTTAGCAAAAATACTTTCTTTTCATATTTAAAAGAGCCTGTTCTGGAGTTTGTGTTATGCTGGCTATTTTTATTAATGTTTTTGAAACTTAAATTATATAATTATAGTAGCTTCCGCCCGCGACTTCGTTCGCGTCAATTTTCTTGTCCCCTGATACCTCGTCGCATCGCACTGCCCGCGCTTACTTCGTTTTCGCTTAGTGTTCTTTCTTACTTTTTTGCTCTGCCCCTAAAAGTCCTGGCATGTTGTTATATAGCCTATTCCCTTCCTCAAGAGTTCGGCTATCACATGCAAAAATATTTTTCCAATGCGACTAGTAGTTACAGAGATTAGTGCGTTCAAACAAACAAACTCTTCAGCTTTATTATTAGAATGAGATTAGATAAAGATATGCCCTTTTTACTTGAAATAAAAAAAGATTAGAACTCAAACTCAAGAACGAACCACAGTCAAAACTAGACGAACGCAGATTTGGCGCAAGAAAAAAACATTTCCTTCTATAAGAAGATGATGAAAAACAGCCCAAGGGCCGTAATTCTCAACTTTAGGATGAATCAGCAGCATTGCCATACAACGTGGCAATGCTGCCAGCCTTTTGGGCACGTATCCTATTGACAGCGATGCGGACGAATTTTTTGATGCCCGTTGATTATTTCTCCTCCCCTTTTTATATAGCATAATCAGCCTTTAACGTTCCCACTGCTGGGACACAGGCCTCCTCTCTGTGAGAGGGAATAGGCCGTGATCCACCACGCGGGCCCAGTGCGGGTTGGTAGATGTCACATGTCTTCGAATGTTTGTTTTAGGACTTGTCCGTTTCCTCACGATGTTTTCCTTCACCGTTTTTTTGAAATAAATTACACAAAGTGAAGCGCCTGTCTGGGTTCGAACCCGCTACCTACAATTCGTAAGTCGGGGTCGTTATCACTGGGCCACCACTGCTCCCTATTTATATACTTGTACAAAATTATTATTAAGTTCGTTTTTTTTTATTCAATTAATTTAAGCGCTCATTATTTTCTGGTCGTGTAATGACCTATAGTAAACTCCAAAAGAAATACATGGAGACAACTAAAAGATTTACTTTAATACTACGTCATTACCGCGCGGATCAAACTGTCTCGACTATGGGAATTTATAACACCCGCGCAGAGGAGGGTTGGCTTAATATGAAGATGAAAATAAGTGATAAATGATTTTATTTCTGTAAGTAGATTTTTACAAACCCAGGGTCCGTAAAAATCCGATATTTATAAGAAATAACAAGATATATATACAATAATAATGATATTTTCATTTTGTTAATGGTTTATAAGTGTTTCCGAGTTAGATAGTTATCGCTCTAAACTCTAAGAAGCTCACAATGATACCAGTTTGGATAGTACAATGTTAAACGGACACAAAAAACACATGAATGTGTTTTTCTAACGAAGTCAAAAACGAAAATGAATGAACAGTTGTAAGAGAAATTGAAAGAGTCCAGAGAATTACGCACATAAAATTGTTAGCTCATTGTTAAGTATTCCGTCCGTTTAGCCACTTTTTAAGATTTCATAAAAAACCAGAAGAAGAAAATTAAAAGTAACATATCATATTTTTCTGTTCCCGAAATATCAAATCTTTTTTACCAAAAGCTCATAGCCTCCCACTGAAGCATCACACGTCCAGAAAATGTACAATCACCGACAATCGGCTTATGACGTGGACAACATAAGTTCACACCAATCTTCATGACGGTACCACTGTCATATATACTTAACATAACCCTTAACACAATCGGATAGAGTTCAAAATCAGTAGCACAGAGCTCAGGAAGAAATGGACAGCAAATAACATCTGGAATGCGATGTAATGCTTTCCAAATACTATTGAGGGCACTTAGCCTGTTTGCCAATACTGAGAAAACGAGAAAATAGACTCTAACGTCTTCGTGATAAGGTTTAGATTACATTGGGACGTGTAAAAACATTTTCGCAACTTAGGGTTGTGAGAATATGGAATCTGATTTGTGAGGAATAAGGTTCAAATTCGATTGTGACAGTTTAAGGGTAGGTTTTCCCTGAAAGTGACATGAGTGGCTCTTAATATATTGTCGGTTAAAATGATAAGGGATGAAGCAAATGTCAGGGGAATGTGTTTTAATGTTAGCGAGTCTTGTGCTCACACAGTATGGGAATAATGGGATGAAGATAGATTTTAGTAGAGATAGTGGGCTTGTGGCTAAGTTATAACAGCCGCACGGGTCGATCGATCAGGTTAAGCTATGCTTACCACGGCTGGTCCGTGGATGGGTGACCATCTTTACATATCAAGACCCCTCCATGCCTCGGAAAGCACGTTTAGCCGTTGGTCCTGATTGTCATTCGTGGATCTTTGACAGTCGTTACGTCAGAAGCCCGAAAGTCGGACAACCAGTCTTACCAAGGGGTATCGTATTACCCAGTAACTGGGTTGTGGACGTCAGATAGGCAGTATTTTCGGTCGGCTGACCTCGACAAAGTTAGGAAAAGGCTAAGCAGATGATAACTGGTTTTAAGACAAGTTAAAATAGTCGCCCATGTTATACGTAGAGAGTATTGTATATGTGCTCGTTGGGGGAAGGTCTACTACCATATTTCTACCAAGTTTGCCAAGTGAGCCGGCGCTTCCATGCCATCCAAAACCATAAAGAAAAACAATTCGAAGATACCAAGCTGACAAAATCAACTGTTAATCCGAAAATTCCCGCCACCATCACTAAAAGGGTCTGACCGTCTGACGTATGCGTCTGACAGCTACAACATTGTCAAGCGATGCGTGTTATAGAGGGGGGATTAGTTTTGAGTGTAAGTGCTGTTTGTGAGTGAGTTACTGTGTAGTCGGTACTAGAGATGAGACACGATGCATTTTGACGGAAAAACGTACTTGTGAAAAGGGGTAAGAAGTAAATAGGTACGGTTAACTGTAGGATGAAAGAAAGGCAATGGAAGAAAGTGTTAAAGGTGGATTTTAATCTTAAATGCAGCCTAAATGCGTAGGACACTTAACGGGGATGCGCTAGGTAGTACGCGAAATTAATTTTTCTTTTACGTTTTTTTCAATTTCCCGGACAGTGTCAGGTTGAATGTTGATTAAAATATGATTCCCGACTGTAACAAATATGACTTTACAGAATCAGAACCCTCAGAATCATCAGAATCAGCAATACAACTCCTTGAGCTAGAATTGGCCTGAAATGTCATGATTTCATGAAAGACTCATTCAATAAAAACAAAAAAAGAACTTAGAGAGTTGTATTGATGATTTTATGATTATAAATCTGTAAAGCCATATTGGTTACGGTCGCAAATCATATTTAGGTACAGACGCCAGCAGGTCAAGCTACCCGAAACTGTCAAATTTTCCCAATCAACCTTGAACCTTAATACTTTAGGGATAAAGTTGAAAATCTATTAAAGAAATTTGACAGATTGTAGTAACTTGATGTGCTGGCGTCCGTACAACCTGACACTGACCTGCAAATTCCAAAAAACGTAAGAAAAAATGTATTTCGCGGGCTAGTTTACCGCATCCCCCTGCAGCTTAAATAAAATCTCTACTTTCCATTTAGACGTAACAGAATTTACATAAATTCTACCACGTATACATTATTTAACTCAAAACAAACTCATGCGCCAAAACATAATTTGATAGCCCAATTCTTGAGGAAGGCCATAGACAAATTAACATCACGCTAAGGTCCTTAGGAGCCGAGCAAAAATAAAAAAGGTCAGAGAGATCGTTAAGCGAAAACGAAGTAATAGCGCTGACGGGTGATGCGATGCGACGGGACGGGGGGACAAGAAATTTGATGCAAACGAAGTCGCGGGTAGAAGCTAGTAAAAAATATAATACATCTTGTTAACCCTCGCATGCAGCAGCCGGGTCGAAAGGACCGCTGATTAAAAAGTCACTGCTTTTAATATCGGCCCCTATGTCCAGGAATGTGTGGGGAGCTGGGGGGTGTGCAAGATGGGAATGCTGTAGGATATTAATACTTATGCGAGAAAAACTCGTGTTTTTATAATAATAATAATAATAATAAACATTTATTTCGGAAAACAATCCATATTTGTTAGTAACAGTGTAAGCTTATAAACTAGTTTTAGGATCAGTAGTGGAAATTTATTTAAAAAAAAACACACACGACACTTAGCTAAACTTTTAATTGCTATCACAATAAAATTAAATCAACAATTTACAAAATAATCGACAGGTAGTTCGCAATGCACTTTATTGATTAGAGATTCAAAATAAAAACGGTTAACAAAATACAAAATGGCTCACGTGTACCGAGTAGATGTCCGTCTACCTTGAACGCCGCAAAAGAATGGAAGCCTTGTAACAGTTGTCGACTGTTTTTATACATCTACCCGGCACAGTGTTGCTATTTTGTGGGGGTATAGTTAATACGGCCTCTCCTGACAGCCGATCGTCCTCGATCCTGGTTCTGATTGTGACGATGTCCTAGTCTAGTAGTGGCATCGACAATCCGACTTGACTAGGTAGGGGCGTCACTGGTCCGTCGATCTCGTTGGGTGGTGGCCTTGGGGAGTTTGACCGGCTCCCAATGTTGACACGTTCATCAGGAGGGGATCTCTGCATGGCATCTGCAGCAGACGTTGATGGCTGAATGGTCTCCAAGGGTTCGGCTTCATCTGAAACTATAAGAAGTAATCTACAGCCACCTGCTATTGTAGGGTTTCAGTTCAGTATTCCTGGATAGCGATTCGAACGCTACAGGTTATGCAAGGATTCTAATACACAGTGTAGAACCGTATATATGATTTCACACTTGTCAAACAACGCCAGTGCGACTAGAGTAGTGTCAAAGCTTTAATGACTTAGCAAACAACTTGCTAACATAAAGAACATCTGGATACTTTTCTACGCACTCGTTAGTAAAACAGCGACTTGACAATTTGTCAACGCTCAGATCCGACTAGTGAGTCAACTCACTACGGTCATAAAGATGGCGACTTGATGGTATATCTACGCTCGTTCGACTAGTGAAATACATCACTACGATACGACAGCGACTAGACAATACCTCAACGCCAGGGTTCGACTAGCGATTTGGATCACTACGAGCCAATAATACTCACCTTCAAAAAATGCGGCACATGCTTCGGGACACCACTCGCCACGCCAGGGCACCATATGTTGTGCCGCGGCTTGAGTCTTCTTTCCGTAGTCACCACTAACGAGTTTCAACTCGTATCGACCGCTAGGCAGGATGTTCACTACTTTGTAGGGCCCTCGCATCCCTGAATCTAATTTACCTGTATGGACCTCTGTGGGATATCTAGGGTTAAAAATAGCTAAAACTGGCTCACTTGTCAAGTACCTGATCAGATCTTGACGGACGGATTCATGTTCTGGGGTCCATGAAAATTCAGAGCCCTTTCGAGTGAGTTGGGCGATGATAGCGGTCTTGGTAGCGTATCCCTTGACGTAACGTCGGAAATAACCAGCAAGGCCTAATAGCTGTCTTACCTGCTTGACGTTTTCTGGTGGACTCGTGTTGACCAAGGCTTCGACCTTCCGTGCGCTCGGCCTCACCTGACCATTACTAATGATCCTGCCAAGATACTCTACCTCAGTAACTAGGAACGAGCACTTTCTTAAGTTGATAGAGAATCCTGCATCTGTAAGAGTTCCTAGCACCCCACGGAGCAGTTCGATGCCCTCTTCAACGCTGTCACTTAAACCTTGCACAATACGTAAACGGAGTAAGGTTCGTCGGGCATATTCAGCGTAAGTACTATATTCGTCCGAGGATTTATTCATAGCATCGTAAAGGATGTTGGCAAAGTCGAGTTTAGCGGGGCAGAGCGGTTTAAACTCACGTTTGAAGTTAGACCAAGTCCTATCGTTGGTGACCCATTCGCTAATCCACACCTTAGCGTCGCCCTTCAAACAGTTCGCTACTCGGGATAAGCACTCATGGTCTGACCACCCGTTCATTTCCCTAGCGCGATCTACTTCTTCGAACCACACATCAATGTTGTTTATGGTGGGGTCGAAGTTGGAGACGAAGTAGTTGCCCGCACGCACGGGTTGAACTGCCTTTACTGCGTCGATAATAGCCTGAGCAAGAGTGGAAGTCTCCGAACAACGCATAGCCGAATCCGTGGCATGATTTTTTTTCTGTCAAGATCGATTCACGAAGCTCACCATGTTCAATAGGAAGGGCAGACTTCAACGTGCTTTTAATAGGAGTCGTCAACCGCGGTGTAGGAGTCCCCGTTTTATGATCACGATTATGACGTCGCGATGTCTTATGCGAACGACGAGACTTTGACACGCTACGAGATTGACGCGAGTGATAGTAATTAGGAGGTCGTTTTGTATGACGCACCGCGCTGCGAGAACGATGTACAGCGGCGCTACGGGACCGGTCGCGACGGCGGTGTGAACGTGGTACTGTATCACGAGATTGACGCGAGTGACGTGACGCACTGCGTGTGAGATCTGACCGACGACTATCGCTTGAGCAAGAACTACGCGAGTGCGAAAACGACCGACGGCGACGGTTGCGTTTATTACGAGATCGCGATACGTCTCCATCACGCGAGCCATTTTGACGATGCCGAGTACGTCCACGTGACCTACTTCGCGGCATTATTTAGCACAAAAGGATCGCACGTACACAGTCACGTTTATTATTCAGCGGTTAATTTAAATCAACCAAAGTAAAACACAAAAGAACAAAGAAAGTGTAAAAATAAGAAAAAAAGTGCACCAGAACTACCTGCCGTACGCAATGTAACGACCGTTGAACAAGTGGGCTTATAGAATTCACTATCCCACTTCTGATTTTAGGATCAGTAGTGGAAATTTATTTAAAAAAAAAACACACACGACACTTAGCTAAACTTTTAATTGCTATCACAATAAAATTAAATCAACAATTTACAAAATAATCGACAGGTAGTTCGCAATGCACTTTATTGATTAGAGATTCAAAATAAAAACGGTTAACAAAATACAAAATGGCTCACGTGTACCGAGTAGATGTCCGTCTACCTTGAACGCCGCAAAAGAATGGAAGCCTTGTAACAGTTGTCGACTGTTTTTATACATCTACCCGGCACAGTGTTGCTATTTTGTGGGGGTATAGTTAATACTAGTGTTAGTAACATTATTTAAAATTTTTATGGTAAGCGTGAGGCACACCGACCCTGGGAATGTCTACTTGACTGCATGCAGCCGTATCCACCGCCCCAAGATCGGAGAGTCCCACCTATCAGCCAACGTTCCGAGAATTTTTATGTCTATCTACTAGTTTTTTTGAAGAAAACATAAGTAATGTGTTAATTATTTATTTTTAAAGGGCTTATGGGCTAACTTTTTAGTTTAAAAAAATATTTATTTATATAAATATACCTATAGTCTATTCCAACTAATGTTTGTTGGTGTTATTTCAAGTTAAACAAATATCAACTTTATTTTAATGGTACTTAAGTTGGTTTCAGAGTGACTAGCATTGTTGAAAAATTATAAAATGTTTGAAGTTGTAGCTTAAACTGAACTTTATTGTCTAGGAATTAAAGTGTTTTTCTCATAAACTCATATTTGTTTACATTTTTGGCAAATAATTCGCGAACATCAACACATATGATTATTACTACAAAACATACAATGGACGGCCTTGTCGCTTTCTGCGATTCCTTCCAGGCAACCTTGAAATGGACGGTGATTGCGCGGATATAAAAAATGTGGTAAAAAATACGACTTGGTGTTCCAATAGAAACCAAATATCTCGACAAAAAATAAACACGCAGAATGTCAACATTATAACGTTTACTTGTGTTAAAGTTTTCCACACAATATATGGGTTAGTTAAATCAAGTTACATGTAGCAATGTATTTCCATTACACCATCAACCTAAAAATTCGAAGACATGTGACATCTACCAACCCGCACTAAGCCCGCGTGGTGGATGATGGCCCACTCCTTCTCACCGAGAGGAGGCCTATGTCCCAGCTGTGGGAACATTATAGACTGGTTATGCAACGGTGCATTTGTGTTATTTTCCATACCTTTACAACATATTAAACACTACGCCAGAGAAAAATCTGTGAAAATAAGAATATTTTTCTGCAAAAAGAGGGTCACCATACAAAAGTCGCCTCATATTGTGCGCTGAGCACAGATGTCTTTAATTTATACAACCATCCCATATCACACACAAAAACACACTCAAAACTAAACCTTACCCCATAACAATTAAGAACAACATCCCCTAAACACAACACACATTCAATTCCGCGCAACTTTTGCCAACAATACCTTGCATTCTGATTTTCAATATCACGAACTTCCCAACTTATTTATGCGGTTCCAAAAATGAATTTTCAACCCTTTCTCCCTACTAAGCGTTAAGCAATAAGGTCCAATATCAACTATTTGAAGGGTAAGAACAAGTTGGTAAATGCTAGTATTGTTGGAGATCCCATTGTCAGCTGATCAGTCAAGTTTTTGTTTCCTATGAAGGATTGCTTGAACTTTGACAGGAGAGGAAATGAAAACTAAGGGAGAAAATTTTCGCTTTTGTGAGTTTGTGCATTGATTAAGATGATACAGAACTTGGCCTATTGAAATTCTGTGGGTTTTCTCGTTTTTTCTAAATAAAACCTGCCTGGGACCTCCCAGGCAGGTCCCAGGCAAACAAGTCAGGTAACTTGTTTGCTGATTATATGGACTTTGACGAGCAATTATAGCCCAGGTTCGCATGGGCGCATTTTTCCTGATGGGATTTTATCGTTACGTGTAAGGGGTTATGCCCCTTATGAGCTCGGCAAGTAACATATAGACGAATACTTTGGTGTTGCCCAGACACCTGTCTAGACAAAGTGTCATTTAGCGATAACGAAGATAGAAAAGTCAAAAATATGATGACATAAGCTACCGAAAAGCTTATGTCAATCCTGGGCCTTAATTCACTATGACCACTTAATGATTCCTTACTTCGAAACCACGTCAATTCCTTAGCTAATCAGGACATCTGCTTATAACGTATTTCTCTATGACACAATGAAAGAAACCGCGCGAACTGAACGTGAAGTTGGCGTGGTTTGAACTGTCAAATTACCACGTTTGACAACCGTACGTGGTTTGCGCGTGGTAAGATTACGCGGGGAATAATAATTTCCATACAGAATTGTGGTTCTGTTAAAAGTCGTCAAAGAAATGTCTGCCGTTTTCAGTCTGTTCACCACAAACAATATGTAACCCTCGTATCTTTGTTGCAGCAATTCTTCCATACCGCGAGGATGCGCAGCCGCAGACGCGCGAGTTCCTGTCGCGCGTCGTGGACGTGCTGCTTGACTTCGTGCACCAGGTCAATGACAGGAATGAGAAGGTATGTCTTTATCTGACAGCCAGTGTTACCGAGGGCTATTGTATTACCCAGTAACTAGGTTGTCTAGGTCAGATAGGCAGTCGCTCCATGTAAAATACTCGTATTCAGCTGCATCCAGTTAGACTGGCAGCATACCCCAATATAGTTAGGAAAAGGCAGCAAATTTTATCTCATTGTATGCTGCACAGGTCGACGTCATCAGGTCAAAAGTCTTTGCGGAAAACCAGCGCTGGGGCCATCGCTCAGCATAATACTGCGACCCTATGCAAGACAGAGGCCTTGCATAGGGTCGCAGCATTATGTTGAGCGATGGCCGTTTTGCGTGGTTGTGACGCAGATTGTCCCCCACCTTGTTCTTTTTTTGTGTTTGTGTTCTTTCTTTGCGTCATGTTTTCAAATAAACGTATTTTCTTTCTTCTTCTTTTTTCTTCACCTTTTCTTCTTTCTCCCTAGATCCTGGAGTTCCGTATGCCGGAGGAGATGTTTAAGATGTGCGACTTTCAGCTGCACGACGAGCCTCTGCCTCTGAAGCAACTCCTGGAGGACTGCAAGGTCGCGCTGAAGCACCAGGTCAAGACTGGTAAGTGGAAAACTATTTTTATTATAGGTCTAGATCTTAGGATGCTGAAGATGTGGACCTAATTGCGTAACACACTATCAATTACAAACTATATACTCGTAATTTTGAAGGAATAACTAATCCATTGCTTCATATGTTCAAAAATCTATCCGCTCTACAACGTAAATAACGCAATGAGTGCTGTTGAACTATCAAAATGAAAGCCATTCCTACTGATAGTGTGTTACGAAATTACCCCGCTGGAAGCAGCGAATTGTTTATAATAAATTAAAAATTCTGCACACATCTAGAATCCTACCCCCTTTTATTTACAGCAAGTGTATCGAATCGCTTGAGAATGCAATTATAAATGACTGCACAGTATATTCCGCTCAGCTGTGTGTAAGTAACGGGGGCTATCATTCCAGGACATTTGAGCAAGTAATTGAATTGTTTGCTGCGGTGCAGGGTTCGGGAGAGGTCGAGCGTGGTCGGGGATGTTCGGCAATTTGCGAAGATTCACGAAATTGAACGATTGCTTGTATTGTTTGGAAGTTTTTAACTAGTTTTTTTTTTAATCAATGTTGATTAATTATGAAGTTTATACCGTGAAAAGTATAAGATCAACTAGTTAGTATTCAAAATTGTTGGGCATAGTATAATCAGCCTATAATATTCTCACTGCAGAGAAACAGACCCCCTCTGTGAGAGGGCGTGGGCCGTAATCCACCATGCGGGCCCAGTGCGTGTTGCTAGATGTCACATGTCTTTGATTTTTTGGTTCTAAGACACGCGGGCTGTCGCTGAAGACCAGCGCTGGGGCTCTGTCTCGCATAGGGTCGTAGCATTATGCTGAGTGATGGCCGTTTTGCTTGGATGTGACGCAAATTTTCCCCCAACTTGTTCATTTTTGTGCTTTTTCTCTGCGTGATGTTGCCGCAAGTAAACGTATTTCCTTTCTGTTTTTTATACAACAAGAAGAAAACCTAAAAATGTCACTCAATATTTCTTACGTCAATCCTACTAATATTATAAACGTGAAAGTTTGTATGGATGGATTGATGTTTGTTACTCTTTCACGCCAAAACTTCTGAACGGATTTGGATGAAATTTGGCACACAGATAGTTTATAACCAGGATTAATACAAATGATACTTTTTATCCCGATATTCCCACGGGATCACAACTTATGCGGGTGAAACCGCGGGGCGCAGGTAGTGTAAAATAATGTTACAAAACAAAGGTTTGATCCGTAAATGCGGGTAGAGTAGAGGGGCAATCATTCCGATACATTTGAGTACATAATTGAATTGTTTGATACCACCGCGGGCGAGGGTTGAGGCATGCTCGGGTGTCCTCGGGTGACCTCGGATGTGTTCGGAAATGGGCGATCAGAATTATACTACATGGATTTTAGAAGCACTCTCGTGAATTGATTTGGGTTAAATTATTTTTGTGTGAGGATTTTCTATACTTATGTAAAATTATGTTTATTTTGTGGAAGTAGATATGCTGCGTCGACCCCCAATATATTGGGAACAGGGCAAGAGAATGATGTTTTTTTTGGAATGCTGAAGCATAATCAGCCCATAATGTTCCCACTGCTGGGACACAGGCCTCCTCTCTGTGAGAGGGAGTGAGCTGTATACCACCACGCGGGCCCAGTTCGAGTTAGTAGATGTGACATGTATTCGAATTTTTGGTTCTAGGACGTGCCGGTTTCCTCACTATGTTTTCCTTCACCGTTTTGAGAACAGGGCTAGGCAGATGATTTTTTGTAAACTAAATTATACACGCATAACATCACGCCAGTAGTCCTGTAGTCCCAGAAAGGTAAGGTAGAGGTGTACCTACCTATAGTGCACAACAACCGGGCATAAATCCATACTCGAGGTTGCTACTGAGAAATTCCAGATGGAAAACCCAATAACACTGGCCGACCAGGAAATGGAACCCAGGATCTTGTACTCAGCAGTAGCGCTTGCGATCACTGGACCAACAACCCAGTGTGAATTATAAAAAGGTCTAAAACTCAAATTTCTACCCACCTTCAATATTTCCCCATCACTCGCACTCACATCTGACATTAACTCAGAAGCACATCAAACGCAGCCGCCCTCTCAAATCACGTGCTTGGCCGAGCGCGAGACAATCGCTTGTCTGAGCGACGGCAAGCGACGCTGAGCGACGCTGAGCGGAGCCTGACGAATGGATTGATTGTCGAGTTCAAGAACGGAAGTAGTTGGATAGGGGTTGGAAATTAAAAAGTTTGGGAAAATATTTTGCAAAACAAAGAGGTTATTTGGAGTGTGAAAATGCTTCTTTCTGACAGAGCTTTGAATGTATTTTTTTGTTTGTTATTTGGTACAGTTCTGCTACGAAATTAATGAAGTTCTCATTAGCTTTCAGAAACTTAAACAAAACTATTCGTGAATGTTTTTCGCTTGCTGAGTTATCTGGGTAAATATCAATCAATCAATCAACTCAGCCCATTGCAGTCGACTGCTGGACATGGGCCTTTCCCATTCTCCGCCTTCCGCATTCAGTCTGTCCCAGCCACCTTTTTGAGGTCGTCTGTCCAGCTGGAGGGCGTCTCACACTACGCTTGCCGATCCGCGGGGTAAATATAACTGAACATAAAGTAACTTACATTCAAATAGGAATACTCAAACTCAAAGCATTTATTTCAAATAAACCTATTACAGGCATTTTTGAATTGTCAAGGGGTCGGTCAGTCAGAAAGATGAAGCTAGTTGCCCATTCCAAAGCGTAGTAACGTATGGAGAAGAACGGGCAAGAAACTTCACGGACACTCTTTTAAATCATACTTACACACCGTGTTCTTCACGTTATACATAAACTTTGGCAAACGCTTCTATAGCTTTTACATATCAAATCTAACAAAGGAAGTAGTACTTAAAAAGGCTTCGTTACAAAGATATTTGTAATTTCATTTAATGAAATTTATGATAATGAGCTATGCAGTAAGACAGGGTCTTAATTTGGCTTATGTTGGCGCTTAGTGCAATTAAAATGATAAATCTATCAAATGCTTCGGATAATGAGATAAAGAGGCATGCATATCGGGTGATTTATGTCAAGGTATGAAAATTAACAAAAAATAAGAATTCATTAATGTGTCCATAATGAAAAATGCTGAACACCTGAAGGCCAATTCTCGTAATTTAAAACGTTCAAAATCTAGTCGCAGTCTCATCTCAGCGACAAACAAATGTCAAAAACTTGTCAAAATGTAGGGTAATTAGATGTATTTTTGACAGATTGAGACTAAGATCAGACTGTGAACGTTCTTAAAATTACGAGAATTGCTCCTCTTGTCGAAGTTTATGTATATCGTCCGAAACACGGTGTATAATCAATTTTTTAATAAATCCATAACCATAGACTTATAAGTATAACTCTTATAAGCTTGCAGGCAAAATCTATAAAACTATAAAGCGCGGGAAATAACCATAAAAAACGATAAAATGGCGCGTAAGTAGTGCGAGAGATTTACATGCGGGCGCCCGCGCCGCTAATGTCACGCAAATCATTGGATCAAGGACTTTAGAGCGAAGTGGGAATAGGGTGCACTTGAATTAGGGCGTTTAGAGATTGTTTTAAAATGTTTGACAGTATTATGAATACTTTAAAAAAATAGTAAAGATTATCAAGGTTTCCAGGGTCGATTTTTTTTGTTGAGAAATGTCAAATAATCTAAATATTTAGGAAGAATGGTTATCGCCATCAGTACTTTCCTTTCCACGAATAGTGATTTGACAAAAAGGTAAGTGCATTCACTTTCTTCTTTTAATTGGGATTCAACACTTTACGAGTATAAAAAAATATCAAAGCCGATTGGCTACAGATTTGACTTTATTTCATGCACTTGCACTTAATCTATACTAATAACAATAAAGCTGAAGAGTTTGTTTGAACGCGCTAATCTCTGGAACTACCGGTCGGATTTGAAAAAATATTTTTGCGTATGAAAGCCCAATTCTTGAGGAAGGTTATAAGCTACTTAACATAACGCTATAACTATTAAGAGCCGAGCAAAAACGAAAAAAAAAAAAAGGATTGTGTGGTTTTATGAAACCACGGTAAAAGTGAAACTTAAAAAAAAAAATAATAATAATAAAAATAAATAAATAAAATAAATAACAACATTTACATTAAACACTGACACAAACAAACAAAATAGCGTGGAACACTGGCACTAATGAGTAATATTCTATACACCATAGAGAAAGTAAAATTATCCGTACTCCGCGGCCGACCGTCACGCGACATGCAACACACAGACGAATAAAGCTGAAGAGTTTGTTTGAACGCGCTAATCTCTGGAACTACCGGTCGGATTTGAAAAAATATTTTTGCGTTTGAAAGCCCAATTCTTGAGGAAGGCTATAAGCTACTTAACATAACGCTATAACTATTAGGAGCCGAGCAAGAACGCTGAGTGAAAACGAAGAAATAGCGTGGGCAGGTGATGTGATGCGACGTGATGGGTCGGGGGAACCACAAATTTCACGCGAACGAAGTCGCGGGCAGAAGCTAGTCGTCCATAAAACCTTAACTTTATGTAATTGTGTACCAAGCCAGCCGGTATTTAAAATTCCTAACCACAGAAATAAGGCAGTCATTAAGTCCGCCTTTGTACAGTATTTTTTTACTAGTGCATAAAGTTTTAATAAATCCTACTAATATTAAAAACGAAAGTTTGAATGGATGGATGGATGTTTGTTACTCTTTCGCGCAAAAACTACTGAACGGATTTAAATGAAATTTGGCACACAGATAGTTTATAACCATGATTAACACATAGGATACTTTTTATCCCGATATTCTCAGGGGATCGAAACTTATGCGGGTGTAATCGCGGGGCGCTGCTTGTAAATAAATAACACGAAGCATGGCTACTCTATCCCATCCCCATGGCCCCGTATTAACATAGTTTGATGGATCATCCCCCGTCCGTTGTATCATCCCCTCTATTGTTGAATGTAGATTAAGATTCCTCTGTTATGGATTGATTTTTATACACTCTTCGTGAGTGAATGGGGATAATAGTCGGATTTGGGTTGGAGAGAGGAATTTTATAGGTGCTTGGATTTTATAGGTTCGGGTGGGTGGTAGAAAGTGTGAGAATATACATATAGAGAGCAGAGCTAGCTTTACTTTTACTTAAATATATGCATAAAATAATCTGTATTCCCTTGAATTACGTATTTTCTCTACTGCTTCCTTGCTGCTTGTTTTTCGCTACTGGTCCATGAAACAGTAAGCACTTTCATGAGAAGAAAAACAAAGAAAAAAAAAGACAGTGACAAAGAAAGGTTTCATAGGTTTAAGGTTCTTTCATAAGTGAAAGGAAACCTTTGTCACTCAAGCGAAAAATTATGGACATGTGTATTCTTCCCATTTTGACCTATGGATCGTACAACGACTGACTTGGTCTTTGTCAAACATATCGATACCCCTCACGTCTGAAGTTTTGCTAGCTAATTTAATTCCACCCTGTATAACACAGTTACGATACCACAAGCCATATTATGGTCAGAATTAGTTCTAGCCGAATCATAAACTTCGATATCAAGTTACGCCATGATTCAATACCACGCAACATATCCATTCAAAATTAAAACAAGATAATAAAAAACTTACACAAACGCGCGAACAATGGCTCTGATTGCGGTTCCCACCGCTCCAAACCGGTGCAAACTGGATTAAACCGGCTTCATCCGAATATTACGCTGAATGGTCTCGTCAGGGCTCACGCGCGGACAAATTGAATCATTTGAGGACGTGTCGCATACCAAGTAGTTTGTGGGCCCCTACTGAGATGATAGATTGTGTTAATTATTAGATTATTGTTATACCTAGTAATTATGCGGTCAATTGTTCTTAGGGATACGTGTTTAATAGTTAAAGGAGAACAAGCTTTTAGGGTCATTTTTTGGTTTTAGGACGCGCTTTATGCCTGGAGGCTTTTATTTAGATATTAAATTTTGTTTACATGAATGATCATCTGCCTAGCCTTTTCCCAACTATGTTGGGGTCGGCTTCCAGTCTAACCGGATGCAGCTAAGTACCAGTATTTTACCAGTAGTACAAAGATCCACAAATGACAGCTGGGACTAACGCCTTAACGTGCTTTCCGAAGCACGGATGGGTTTTGGTATGTAAAGATTGTCAGCCATCCACGGACCAACTGCGGCAAGCGTAGCTTAACCTGATTACCAGTTATTACTTAGCTACAAGCCCTTCTTTTGTTTACATTAATATGTTAAATTTTTTGCTTGAGTATAGTTTTGAGCTGACATATGACAAATAGTTTAATTTAATGTTCTGTGTCTCGTAATGTTAATTACTTTGCATACCTACTATTATATAGAAAAAAGTTTTCTAACTGAACAGACAGCTGTGCTGCTGGGGAGTTTGTTGCGCCACTTTTTCCCAGCGAAAGCATTAGGAAGTGGTGAAGGGCGGGCGTGCCGGGGCACTGTCTTATGTAATTTTGATGTTCGAAAAGTGCTGGTTGTGGAGTTCTGGACATCCTAGTTTAAAGACTAACACAGTTTGGGGCGACATCACTTTTGTACACCCTACTAATATTATAAACGTGATAGTCTGTATGGATGGATGGATGTTTGTTACTCTTTCTCGCCTTCGCTACCGAACGCCTAAACCGCCACAGGTAGTTTATAACCAGGATTAACAAATAGTATACTTTGTATCCTGATATTCACACAGGATCGAAACTTATGCGGGTGAAACCGCGGGGCGCAGCAAATTTTCTATAAACCAACGCACACTAACGCACTTTTCAGCATTAAAATTTGCGACTGTAATGTCCGTTTGGCTTAAAAATGTCTTTGAAAACAAAAACATTAAACAAAATATCTACTATAAAACCTTGCCTTCCAGGAGTCCAGAAGCCACTACAATAGATATTAATATGTCAAAAGGAATTTAATATTAATCCCTCGCGCGCCCGACAGATGGGGCCACTGTCAGGTGTTGCGTAATACCGGTTTAATCTCAGAGGGCGCCACTAGCGTAGGGGAGTTTTTGTAATGTCGGGGAATGCGGCTTTTGTTTGGGATTAGTTAAAGTGAAATGGCCAGCGAGGCAAAAGTATTATTAAGGACTTTCAGCGTATTCAAAATTACAGTGCTTGCACTTTTTTTAAAGAAAAAATTTCATTGTTGTTTGAAGGCGCCAAATTCGTGGAAAACTTTGCTCAACAACGTAAATAACGCAAAGAATCTTGATGAACTGACAAAATGAAAGCCATTGCTACTGTTAGTGTGTTACGCAATTACCCCGCTGTTAATAACAAAAAGGTTTTAGGTACTTACCAACTTTATTTGTCACACGTCACCCCAAAATAATTTTGAAAAACCTTCTAGAATTTGCCGCAATTAATTTTGACACATACTCGCATTAAAAAAAGAAAGATACACGGTATTATAATAAACTTCATCGCTTTACAAACTTACTACTCCATATTTATGTCAGTCAATAATGTTTTTAAATGACGCAAATCACATTTAAATTCCACCACATCACTCAAAATCACTTTTAAAAACAATTCATCTCTCTAATTCTAAATCCCAGCGGATGGAACTCTGTTTACTCTTCAAGTTGATCCCCCGCAGCTGTGGGGCGTGATAAACAGTCCCCCGGGAGATGACCGTATTGCCCCTCTTGGGTAATACGGTTTATCTATTCACACTTTTAAAAACTGCACGGCGGAATTATTTTGGAGGATTTTGGTTTCCAATTACCTACGATTTTTTGTATCGTTAATGGCTCTCATAAGTAATAGTTAGTAGAGCAGTGGTGGCCCAGTGGTAACGGCCGTGATTTACTAATTGTAGGTCGTAGGTTCGAACCCAGACAGGCGCATTACTTTGTATAAATTATTTCATGACCGCTGCTCTCAAAATGGTGAAGGAACACATCGTGAGGGAACCGATAAATCCTAAAACCAAAAAGTCGAATACATGTGACATCTACCAACCCGCACTGGGCCCGCGTGATGGATAACAGCCCACTCCTTCTCACAGAGAGGTGGCCTGTGTCCCAGCAGTGGAAATATTATAGGCTGATTTTAATAAGTAATAGTTAGTGTGTTTTAATGAAGAATTTAATATAATTTTCAAGTAATGGAACAACAAACTGAATGACATACTTAACAAAGTTCAAATTCCATTGCAGCCAAAAACTTATTTGGACCTTTCGTTACATAATCTCTCAAAAATCAACTTAGAATACATTTCACTAAAGTAGGTAACTGATTAAGTGGCGATGGAATGTAAATTACTTTATGTTATTATGAACACTCATATTAACGGGTGTTAAAAGACACTTAACGAAGGCGAGTGTCACTTGTACTCTCCGTAATTGTGATCATTTTCTTGTACTGGACCATACCTGGGAACCTTCTGGTTACGGAGATATTGAAGGTTAAAATTCTAACTTTTACTGACGTTTTTTTACGAAAACTAGTTTTTAATGTTATAACACCATTTTAGATACCCCCACAACCCCTGTACCCTTGCTAGTACCCATAAGCACAATGTTTTGCGTGCGTTACATTGCGCACTACCCGCAAACGGTAAACTTTCACGCCAAAAGTAAAAGTCGTTTCCCAACAATTATTTTTGTGAAATCTTACTTAGTTTGAAGTACAGAATGAGTAGTTGACGGTTATACGAGTATGATGGGTCTTTTTACACCTTGTAGATAGAGATTTGATTTTTTGTTCAAAACATTTATGCGAAGGTATGTCTGACATTCCTTGTGGAAAAGAATGACGTAATTCTTCGTTTCAGACGACAAAAAGAGCTATTAGTGGATTCTATTAATTTTATAATTAACTCGTTAATTTTTCCTTTGTTTTGTACCTGTACGCAATCAGCGCAAATGAAATTTGCTTTTTAAAAGGATAAGTATGGAATTCATTTTTAATTCTATTTGGTCTAAAATGGTCTATTACAAAAATAATTTAACATCATAATTATATAGAAAAGAGTGGCTTGTTGATCAGGTTAAGCTACGCATGCCGCGGTTGGTTCGTGGATGGGTGACCATCTTTACATATCAAGACCCCTCATTGGTAGATTTTTGACAGTCGTTACGGATCGTCAGAAGCCCGAAAGTCTCACCAAGGGGTATCGTATTACCCAGTAACTGGATTGTCGAGGTCAGATAGGCAGTCGCTCCATGTAAAATATTGGTATTCAGCTGCATCTGGATTGACTGGAAGCCGAGCCCAACATATGTAGTTGTAGCAGTTGATATAGAATAACAATATTTACAAAAAGTGTACATAGTTATATTTCCAATACTATGCTTTATTGGTGCCTAAAAATAAACTATAACTAAAATAAATTAATTACAGATGTAAGGAATAATAGTTCGGAATTAGAATGTTAGGTAGCGACCGTTGCTGCTATTCTGTAAACATTTTTAGTTACTATGCTCTATGAAACATATCACCGTAAAAAGGAAGGTGAAGTGAGCTGTCATTCCACCTGCTGTGCGATTCTGTAACCATCTCACCGTGAAAACGTAGGTGAAGTGAGCGTGGAGTGAGCTGTCAATCCAAATAATGCTAGAGATTGACACTACTGACAACTGACATCAAGCTCACTTCACTTGAATTTTCACGGTGAGATTTTTACAGAATCGACCGGCTGATGTTTGATTGACCCTATTGACAGCTTACGTCAAGCTCACCTACATAAGCTTTTAGGGTAAGAATTTTTACAGAATAGCACTACTGCGGGGTAATTGCGTAACACACTATCAGTAGGAATGACTTTAATTTCGACAGTCCAACAACATTCATTGCGTTATTTACTCGTACGTTGTTGAGCAGACAAATTTTTCGACCATCTGAAGCAATGGATTAGCAATATCCTTCAAAATGATTCAGATTTAGATTAATAGTGTGGCAATTATTTGACGGCACGGTTGGCGCAGTGGTTAAGCGATTGGCTGATGCGCTACGTGTCGCAGGTTCCATTCCCACACGGAACAAATATTTGTTTGACCCACATGTAGTTGTTCCGAGTCTGGCTGTTTGTGTATGTGAGTTTAATAAAAATGTTTGTAAACGCACCCACGATACAGGAAAAAATACTAGTGTGGGGCAACGGTTAAAAAAAAAAAAAATTCGGGCGCTTGGCTAGGATTATTCAAACCTGTGTTTCAGGCCAAAAATTAAAGCCACCAACCAAATCCTATCTCAGTTTTCACAACCGAAACCCAATATTATTGTAAATTAACATGTCCTTTGTCACAAAAATCTAATTAAATTTCGCGCCCTCTTTTCCCGCCATGAATCAATAAAGTAGCATAGATAAAAACACAATGACAGCTTATCATTTCAATATGTTGCATAAACGCCACAGGGCAGGCAAATGCAGAAGTCCCACTTTACACGTGTCACTGAAATAAGTACTCGTATAGTTTAAGAAAAGAAACGTATATACTTGTTTTTTTTTTTTGTATGAATCTATAACTATATGAAAAATAAAGCAGAAGATTTTGTTTGTTTGTTTAAACGCGCTAATTTCTGGAACTACCAATCGCATTTGAAAAAATCGTTTTGCATTTTATAGCCCTATTCTTGAGGAAGAGTATAGGCTTTATAATATGTATATTAACATCAGGTCTCTTAGGAGCCGAGCAAAAAGGAAAAGTCAGAAAGAACACTGAGCCAAAACAAAGTAATAACGCGGGCAGGCGGTGCGATGCGGAATAGGTCGGGGAACAAGAAATATCACGCGGACTAAATCGCGCACAGAAGCTAGTCATAAATATTTGGTAGCTTTTATTTAAAATAACCAATATCCATTCAGGTATTGCAGTCATTTTTCCAACCGATACCTATTATTTTCAATCAGATATCTACGATAGAAGTATTCCTCATGTCGCAGCATTTTTTTTTTTTTTTGCCAAAAACATTCTTTAACCTCTCTATTTCGCGATAAACACCCCTCCAGTCTATCATCACTGCCTCTTCCGTCCCTAGAGGGCGCTATTCCTCATTTATATTTTTTATCTGTGGTCCCGACACAGAGATGTCACAAAAAGTATGTTTCTGATAAACAGTTTTATAGGGGACCAAAGAGGTCTTATCTTTATTATTTGTGGTCTATAGAAGCTGTCATAGACATGTATCTCGCCTTTTTATGGGGTAGATTGAATTACCAATGGTGTGGGTATGTTTTTGTGATTTCAAAATGTTATGGGAATGCTGATAGTAGTTAGTTAGTTTATTGGTACTTTCTGAAAATACTCATAAATAACTGGCGAAATATAGATAAGTGTGCTAAACACGGTGAGAGCATTGGTGGCCTAGCGGTAATAGCCGCGACTTACCGAGTTGTAGATCGTAGGTTCGAGCTCAGACAGGCGCTTTACTTTGTGTAAATTATTTCATCACCACTGCTCTCAAAACGGTGAAGGAAAACATCATGCGGAAACCGGCATGTCGTAGAACCAAAAATTCGAAGATATGTGACATCTACCAACCCGCAGGAACGCGTGGAAGATTATTAGCCCACTCCCTCTCGCCGAGGAAGCCTGTGTCCCAACAGTGGGAACAATATAGGCTGATTATGATTATGGAACGACCGCTATTCTTCCGACAGCTGGTTGCTACAACCCTAAGATGACCCACTGACCCAATATAGGCTGATTAATATATGCTAAACACGTCCCGCCTTCGCCATTTAATTTGTGTAGAACTAGCCTCTGCCTCCGACTTCGTTCGCGTGGAAGTCGGAAGATACACAATACAGGGTGGCAGAGAGATCGACGCGCAAAATATAACCATGAATTCAGTACATAATTCTGAAAAGGTTTCGTCGGCAACTAAGAAAACAATTAGCTGTTCCATACATTTTGCCATCAAAGATTTTGCATGTTTCCATGAAACAACAGTTTATTTTTCTTGATGTTAAATAGCCTGGGCAGGAAAGGCCTGCGCCTGGTGACGGGGACCATCACGGGACACTGCTCACTAAACAAACACTTCCACACGATAGGCATAACGGACAGCCCCCTGTGCAGAGCTTGCATGGAGGCTGATGAAACTGTCGCGCATGTACTCTTTGAGTGCACAGGCGTCACCCAGATCAGGTCAGAAACCCTCGGGACACCCAGATCTTACACAGATGTTCTCAACAGACCAGGAGACTTAATAAGCTTCTGGAGGGTTGGCATAACCACCGACGGCCGTCAGCCCAAGCACAATGGTCCACCTGAAGGACTAAGTGCGGAAACCAAACCCGTAACATAGAACATAGCTTGGGCTGGCCACGTCTGCCGTATGTCCAATGAGCTGTGGATCAAAATAACGACCACGTGAAGCCCTGACACAGCTAGCGGCGTCGCGGCAGATCCCCTAGAAGATGGCAGGATGAGCTGGAAAAAACAAGCGACCAGTGACCACTGGTCGCTTGTTTTTGCCCAACCCGCCTACTTTAGCCCTGGATCGGAAGAGCTGGAAGTCATAGGGAGAGGTCTTTGCCCAACAATGGGGTTATACAGGCTAACAGTAACAGTTAAATAGCCTATAATCTTCCTCAAGAATAGGGCTATCAAATGAAAAATAATTTTTCAAATCCGACTGGTAGTTCCAGAGGTTAGCGCGCTCAAACAAAAAACAAACATAAATATTATCACAAAAAAAATAATATCGTAAATACTGTTATCGTCCACGACAAAGACGACTATTTCCGGCAACGGACCGGATGTCATCACGCGGTGTAATCGCGTGTGCTATTACATCCGAATCGGATCGCCACCGGACCGGATAAATGGCTTGTTTTTGTTGGTGACAGTTTGTGATAGATTGAGTATTAGATCATTGATGTAATCCTACTAATATTATAAACGTGAAAGTTTGTATGGATAGATGGATATTTGTTACTCTTTCACGTAAAAACTACTGAACGGATTTGGATGAAATGTGGCACACAGATGGTTTATAACCAGGATTAACATATAGGAATATCGCGATAACTTTTTATCGCGATATTCCTACGGGATCGAAACTTATGCGGGTGAAACCACGGGGTTTTCTATGTGTTGTATGAGTATTTAGGGGCTAAGTGAGTAATCGATCAGAAGGCCAATTCTCGTAATTTAAAACGTTCAAAATCTAGTCGCAGTTTCATCTCGGCGACAAACAAATGTCAAACACTTGTCAAACTGTAGGGAAATTAGTGGTATTTTTGACAGATTGAGACTGAGATCAGACTGAACATTCTTAAAATTACGAGAATTGCCCCACAGGTTAAGTTACGCTTGCCGAGGTTGGTCGGTGGATGTATTTACATACCAAGACACCTTCGTATCTCGGAATAGACAAAAAAAAACTACATAAATTACTGTCACACTTCCGCTTTACAGTCAAAACAAACCAAAATGGACGAAGTACCTACTATACAAGATGGACGAAGTACCTACTATACAAGATCTTTATACGTGTGCGACGGTGTGCGCGTAGACTTGTAATCTGACCATTATTTTCTCCCACAATCAGTATAACTTTATAAAAAAAACAATGTTTTATACATAATAATAAAAATTCAGTGTATGTATTATGATTATAATACAATAGTAATATAATATTCTAATTGGGGTGTTTCTGGGACATGTTTTATACGACGTCCCGACATCAAACATCAGGCAGTTGCTCACCAGACACAACACCCGTCTGGTCGAAGGATCCCCCCTTTCCTATGGAGTATGAGTGAACTTTACACCCTGTTCCTCATGTCTCTGTAAATCGATGTGCCATTGTGCTAACGCCCGGTTACAGTAATATTTATTTATTTGGGATCTCCAACAAAGGGTACACATTTACAATTTATATCTACAATAATAAAAAAGGTTCTTTTACATGTGCTCCTTCAACTACAGGATACCACAGCATACACATATAACTAGGTGTAAACACGATAAAAATAATAATAGAGAAAATAAATTATGAATGATGTGAGGAAAAAAAGTTACATCTCAATACATATGTCAGATATATCTGTATATACCTACTCTAAACTCCCCCCATTCCCCGCCAGGAGTATGTACTTGTACTTTAATATCTCCCTTCTTCCCCAGGCCACCCCCACTTCTTCAACCAGCTCTCCTGCGGCCTGGACATCATCTCGCTGGCCGGCGAGTGGCTGACGGCGGCTGCCAACACCAATATGTTCACGTACGAGATCGCACCCGTGTTCATCCTCATGGAGAACGTCGTGCTGGAGAAGATGCGGAATATGATCGGCTGGAGGACTGGCGACTCTATCCTGGCGCCAGGTGAGATTTCTATAAAAAAATTCGGCATTTGCAAGCCTCGGTCTGTAATTATAAAGTCTAGCTGTTCAGCGGCTTATACGTCGATTTGCACGAATTTACTCGCCCGAATCGGGCGAATCGATACTTTTTTTTTCTGTAGTCGACTCTCATGAAGTTAATTTATTTGTGGGCGAGTTGAACTCCAGAAATATGTAATTGCCAATTGCCTCTAGAGTTGTCGATTCGCCCAAAAATAAATTCAACAGAGATAGGATATTGGAATTACAGCTACGCGTTATTTAAAAAAAATAAGCTAGATGAATTCGACATGTCCTATATGACAGAACATTTCGATTCAGTTGACATTTCTTGAGATACAGCCCTGTGACAGACGGACGGACAGCTTAGTAACAGGGTCCTAAACATCGTATTCAATACCCAATGTGAGGCATTATTTCCACAAGTATACGTCAAAAATCACACTTACAAATGTTTTTTTATTATTTAAATTGAAGCTTTTTTTACCTCACCAATTGCTTGGTATAACCAGTTTTTTAATATCTTCGGAAATTAAAAAGATATAAGCGTTCAAAACTCTCAATTAGACAGAGAGGGAAATACTAAATTGTGACATCATAGTTCAGTATCGCCATATAAATTAATGCAAAACTTCGTTTTGCGAGAAAGAGATAGACAAAAAGCTTTTATAAGATAAAAGTTTTTTTTTTTCGACCGATTTCAAATTTGACGTCGAATTCTATTATCGTACCACGCATGTGAATATATTATCTACTAGAATATATAGTATTCAATATCATGCAACTACCCAATTGTCATCACTTTCACCAGGCGGTTCCATCTCCAACCTGTACGCTTTCCTGGCTGCTCGCCACCACAAGTTCCCGCAGTACAAGGAGAAGGGGCTCTCCAGCATCCAGGGTCATCTCGTCATGTTCACTTCTGACCAGGTCAGTATATTGATTTCTGATAGGTTAGCATTGACTCTTACTTTATTTCAAGCAATTAACTATAGTCAGACTAAAGCTTGTGGCGACATCTACAACGCCACACGTGAACTACGCATCACGATGACGTCACGCAAAATCCTGCATCGTGCAAGCAAAATTCGACGCGCGACCAGCATATACACAACGTCCCGACATCAATCATCGGGCAGTAGCCCCCCCAGACACGACACCCGTCTGGTTGTAGGATCCTCCCTTTTCTATGGAGGATGAGAGTGAACTTGATGCTAAATCAGAAGTAAAATAACTATGAAAGGACTGTAGTCTACAAAGGACCAAATATAAAGATTTTGACGTGTGTAATTTCCCTACCTTGAATGACATGGATAGGGTTGGGTTTTGAACCGGCACTTAGATGTGCTTGGCGTTGCAAATGTAAATGGCGAATGTTTCAAGACAAGCTTTTCTACAACTAAAATAATGATCTATCAGATTCCTAGAATGATATACATAACACAACATCACACCTATATTCCCCGAAGGGTTAGGCAGAGTACATCTACATTTCGCCAGTTATGTTTAAGTCCCATGTAATATGGGGCAAGCCTATTGCCATCAACCGGACACTAACTCAGACTCCGGGTTGCTACTGTACAATTCCCGATAGAAAAACCAAATCACACTTTGCTCGACCTCGGAATCGAACCCAGGACCTCATACTCAGCAGTAGCGCTTGCGACCATTACGCCAACGAGGCAGTCTGAACGATTTAAACACAAAAAAGGCGAAGACAGATTGAAGATTTTTATATGGAGCCTGGCATACCTAAAATGTCCGCCATTTTGACTTTTTTTCAAACTAGCGGCCATTTTGACTCTTTTTCATAACGATGGCCATCCATGAAATATAACAAAATGGCGCACTTCAAAGCCCTTGCAACAGTTTTTAGGTTAGATAGCAGATGCGACCGCTGCCGCTTCTAAGAGTTAAATTACCGTGTTTTAACCCCTATTTCTTCCCCTAGTGCCACTACTCGGTGAAGTCTTGCGCCTCAGTGTGCGGCCTCGGCACCGACTACTGCATATGTGTGCCCTCCGACGAGCGCGGCCGCATGCTGCCCTCCGAGCTGGAGCGACTCGTCAAGTACCACAAGGACAGAGGCAATGTGAGTATTTCTGCCCCATGCTGCTCTTAAAACGGTGAAGGAAAACATCGTGAGGAAACCGTTATGTCCTAGACCCAAAAAATTCGAAGACATGTGACATCTTGCAACCCGCACTGGGCCCGCGTGGTGGATAACAGCCCACTCCCTCTCACAGAGAGGAGGCCTGTGTCCCAGCAGTGGGAACCTTATAGGCTGAATATGAGCCCCAAACTAGACAGTCACTTCTGCTCAAAATATTCTTGAGCTCTACCTTTGCTGCAACATGTCCTGATCTTTCCTTTCCCCACCAGGTGCCATTCTTCGTGAATGCCACCTCCGGCACCACAGTGCTGGGCGCGTTCGACCCGCTGGAGGAGATCGCAGACATCTGCCAGAAGTACGACATGTGGATGCACGTGGATGTGAGTACATATAATATTGAACTGTCTCCACTGATCAGCTTCAGGTCCACTCAGCGCAGTGGAAGCTTACAGGACTAAACTAATATTAATCTTCTGTCCTTTTCTAAATGAACTAGAAAGAAAAAGATGCACTGAACTTAAATTTGGTTTAGTTTATGAACAAGGGAATCGGCGCCAATATAAACTAAACTAAACATAGTAAAAAAAAAAAACAAATTATATAAAAAAAAGTAACAAAAAGAAAAATGAAACCGAAAGTCCTATACGAGGCCAAAAGGTTCCTATCTCAGCGTGATGCTTCGATATAGACACATTTTATAATCTCGTTACCCACATACTAACATATATTCCTTTTCTGATCCTCTTATAACGAATACTTGTTGCACCAATATCTTATGTTTGTCGCAGGCTGCTTGGGGCGGTGGCCTGCTGTTCTCCAAGAAGTACCGCCATCCTCGCCTGACTGGTGTTGAGAGGTAAGATAGTATAATGTACCCTACCCCGTAGAAGAGCTGGAGAAAACAAACGACCAGTGTTACTTTAACCCTGGATCTAAAGAGCCAGAGTCATGGAGAGAGGCCTTTGTCCAGCAGTAGGATGATGCGGACTAACAGTAACAGTATCCCTAACGAGTACAGTCCACCGCACGTAAGCTGTAACTTTTTGACGTTGACAGAACATTTATATCGTAGCAGTAAAGGCGATTTTCGTTCACCTGATGATTTTTTTAATTTTTTTATTAGCCTTTAATGTCCCACTGCTGGGCAAAGGCCTCCCTACTCTCTTTCCACCTCTCTCTGTCCAGAACTGCCAAGGACCAATCTTTATGAAAGGAGTCCAGCTCATCCCGCCATCTCCGTCCGGGCCTGCCGCGATGTCGTTTGCCATTAAGCGGGACGCACTGGGTCGTATGTTTGGCCCATTGATCGTCTGACATGCGGCAGATGTGTCCAGCCCAATTCCAATTATGCGTGGCAGCTTTCCGAGTGGCATCAGTTATTTTAGTGATGGGACGATTGTTGTATTCATAACCCGGTCCACAAGTTTTGAAAATAGTCAGTTCTTAAAGGGACATGAAACGTATTGTTTAACTCGAAATTGGAGACTAGAGGGTGTAAAAAGACACATCACATAGCCGTCAACTGCGCATTCTGTACATCAAACTAAGTAACGTTGCACAAAAATAATTGCTGCGAAACGAAATTTAATTTTTGTTGTGAAAAAATTGTTGTTTGCGGTAGTGCCCAATGTAACGCACGCAAAACAACAATGTTCTGTGTACCGTTGCATGCACCCATAAGCACGAGCTTATGGGAGCATGCAACGGTACAGGGGTCGTGGGGGTATTTAAAGTTATGTTCATTAAAAACTGGATTTCGTAAAAAAAAAAAATGTCAGTGAAAGTTGGAATTTTGTCCTTCAATATCTCCGTAACCAGAAGTTTGGTCCAGACGGTATGGTCCAGTACAAATAATTATCACAATGGCGGGGAGTAGTCGTGACTCTCGGCTTCGTTAAGTGTCTTTTTCCACCCGTTATACTAATACATCATTCAACTAAGCGCAGCAGTTTACGTGCGCTTGACAATTTGTCACATTCATTTCGCGATAGTTTTCGTTCGAAAATCCATTTGTTGAATTCATGGTTACAATTTGCCCACTGGTTAAAGATGTGTCCTGTAAAGAAACCTCTTAATCATACCCCTCATTCCCAAACACCTAATTGATACCCCACTCCATACAATCCGAAAACAAGTAGCAAAGTTCCTTATTATCCCTTATTAATCCGGAGCGCTATTAGCGTCCATCAATCATGGGTGTTCGACGCTAAATGCCGCCGGAGTAAGCCGCGCGCGAGGTACCCCCGCGGGGGGAGCGGTGCGAGGTGGTGGGGGGAAATCTTGCTAAATGCAGCAGATGTAGGCGGTGGAGCGTGTGACGTGTGAGGTAGGGGTGGCACGGATCAGATTTTGAGTGAAGGAATGTTATAAGTACTGATATTTTCAGTATAAGTAACACTTCGCTATTCTATTGAAATAGTATTGTAATAGGGAAAAGAACCTTAACCGAAATTGCTTGCAAAGTCATTCGACAGTCGGCACAGTCGACATAGCTGAAGTGGCAGTGGGCTGGCCATGTTTGTCGAAGGACCGATGGCCGGTGGAGCAGACGAGTCCTAGAGTGGAGAACGCGTATCGACAAGCGTAGTGTGGCGCGCCCCAGCTACCTTCGTAAGGTCGTCGGTCCATCTAGTTGAGAGCTAATCGGCTACAGAAACTCCTTCGAAGTCGTGGAAGTCTTCCAAGTGACTTAACAACATGCCTCAGTCACAGCCTCAGTAATCTTGTTACCAAACGTGGTCGCAATATCTCTCTCCGCCCACGGCGACCACAATGGCCAAAATGTTGTCAAAAACCAAATTAAATATCCGTTTGTTATGTGATTTCATTTCCGTCCCCGTTAATCTCGTGGTCGCATGCGCGACTGCTGAGTGTGGGGCCCTGGTTTCGATTCCCGGGTTGGGAAAAGTGTTGTTGGGTTTTTCCATTGGGATATTTTTAGTAACTCTTTGGAGGCTGGTGGCATGATATCTCCGTGGCTCAGAAAGCACGTTCAGCCCATGGTCCTGCGCCAGATGCCTCTCCGGTTATGCCGGATTGCCGTCCCATCGGACTATGAGAGTGCTCACACTTGTGCACTATAATATTTCCCGAGCCGAAGGCTGGTCTCCGCTGAGATTTGTCGCCATGGCCGAAATTCGGTCTGGAGGAATTTATTTACATTTCAGTACCAAAAGAAGCTGTAAAATTTGTAGATAAATAATTCATAAAATAATAAATATCACAAAAAATGTCCCTCTTGCCAGCCCTACACTGCACGTCAAGGATTACGCGCAGCTCGTAGCTCGTAGCGCTACGCGGCTACGCTCGTAGCGACGTAGCAGGACGCGAGTTCACATGTCAATCTGAACAGCTCTCAATCCGGGGTAAAATGTTACAGCTGATCGCTTTTCGCGCACACACGCACATACACACACACACACACACTCACTTATTTACATACTGTTTAGATCTAAGGTACTAAAAATATAATAAAAATTGTATACTGCTGTGGAAGAGCGGAGTCTCCTAACACAGGCATTACTTGCTTAATAGGAGGCTCCAATCACCAACTAATGTAAAACTTTTTGGTTCAGAAATAAATTTGATTTGATTTGATTTGATTTGATCGCTTTGATCGGCTACCCGACTGAGGAGGGAAGTGTGCTGTGTTTATTTACAATTAGCTGACCCAACGAATTTCGTACCGCCTAAGAATCAATAAGGAAGAATCCGAAAATGAATTATTTTTATTATTTTTTCATGAATATTTCATGATTTAATAATTCTGCTATTTGGGGCGCAGAAAAATCATCAAATGTTTAGCATTTGTCCGCAATAAAAAAAAATAAAAACAAAAAAAAAACAATTCGGAAATTAAAATAAGCCATGGCAGCTAAGACATGACCAGTTCCTACTGACGCTGCCCGTTCATGAACATTACGTACGGATCAGCACCATTCAGCTCAACCATTTTGAAGGGACCTTAATGATCTAACACACACGCCAAACATGAAAGTCGGACCCAGTAAAGGATAGCTTTATAGCTTAGGTACCTAGTGCTCACACGTGTGCTATGTAATCGAAAAAACTACCCAAATAAGAAAACAATTAGGGCTGCCATTATGCCAAAAAAAACCTTAAAGAAAAGAACAATCCCTCTTCTCGTCCCTACAGGAGCGGAGCTATTAAACCTCTTTTAAGATTAATTAAAAGTCCCCCTCTGCAGTAGGTACATCTGTAAGTAACAAAAAACAAAAAGAGTCGGTACATACGTCTGCACTTGCGAGCCGCTCATTTATCAAGGGAAGTGTTTAAACTTGGGTCGATGTTACACCGTCGCCGGTTTAAGCGCAGATTTTTTATGATTTTGGGATATCAAATATTTTTTTACTTGTAATTGTGCGTTTTGTTTGTGCAGAGTAAAATATTTTTCTTTCTTTTCTATCTCAATATATAATCATAATCTCACACGATACGCGGCACTCTAAGACTCGTCTGCTCCACCGGACATCGGTCTTTCGACAAACGTAGGCAGCTCACTGCCACTTCAGTTTGCTTACTCCAGTTCTTAGAGTTACTCCAGTTCTTTTCCGGATAACTTCATTTCAAAGAAACTCCGAGCATAGCCCGCTCCTTATCGCGCTGAGCGACCTGGAATTTGTGGACTAGCCTAACAGTCAGTGTCCACGTTTTGGCACCGTATGTCAAGATGAGCAGGACTCGCTGGTCTACGGTCACTGGTAAACGATATGCAGACTTGACGAAATTTTTCAAATGCTGCTCAACCCAACTTAGTCCTTCTGTCGACTTCTGCTGACTTGCCTAGGTAGATATACTCCTTCACAACTTCGAGAAGCGACCCTTCGATGTGAAAAGTGCACAGTTCACAAAAAGTAGTGGACATATGTCAAACTCACATCTTTTGCTAAAAAAATATTGTTCGAAGCTCACTCTTTCCTCGTTGTCACACTCCGGTGTAAACACATCCGCTTGCGACCCTCAAAGCTGTAAAAACAGAGGATTATCGCAGCAGAGGGCGCCACTGCGGCACTGTGTCAATACGATACTCACGCGCACTGTTTAACTTTGTGCTTAGTGTGAGCTCATGAATTTTAAGCTATATCTGTTGTGCATTAGTTAGTAGAAAACAGGATGATGGCATGAATGGTGTTGTCCAAACGTAAACTTCAAATATGAACTATGTTTTGTTTTACGTACAGACGCCAGCAGGTCAAGCTACCCGAAACTCTCAAATTTTCCCAATCAACCTTGAACCTTAATGCTGTAGCGATAAAGTTGAAAATCTGTTAAAGAAATTTGACAGATTGAAGTAGCTTGATGTGCTGCCGTCTGTACAAATGGAGGATTTAACTAAAACGTCATATTTTAATGCAGCTGTTAATATTGTGACAACATTATTTTCCTGTTGCACAAGTCAGCATAATCAGCCTATAATGTTCCCACTGCTGGGACACAGGCCTTCTCTCTGTGAGAGGGAGTGGACCGTAATCTACCACGCGGGCCCAATGCGGTTTGGTAGATGTCACACGACTTCGCATTTTTAGTTCTAGAACATGCCGGTTTCTTCACTATGTTTTCCATCACCGTTCAAAAATATTAATTGCAAAATCATAATCTGCAACAGTTTTCTAGCTCATCACACAGTGCCCCTATCTACCCTTTTCCCTACTCTTCTCACACAAGTGCGAATCAATTCCCCACAAGCAAATAGAAAGGGTAACGTGGGGAGCGTTGATTCACAATTGATTAGGGCATTATGCAAATTGCCCGATGTCGCCCCCGGGCTGGCTAACTAATGACCTTGGGTTTGTCAAAAATCAACATTGAATTTTAAGATTAATTTCCATAGTAATTGTGGGATTGAATTTGAGGGGAGATTAGCTGTGGTTAACCTAAAAACACTTTTATAACATTAAAAGAAAATGAAAAAAAAATTAAATAAAATGCACCTTTAAGAAACTAATGTAATTCTACTTTTATTAATTTTCTTTTTTTTCTTTTTATTTTATTATTTCTATGTAATCGTTGTGCTCCTTAAGTTTTGAGTTGAGCTGCACGATTATTGACTAATGCGTGCACTGACTGGACAGGTCAGATTGAAAATCTGTGTGGTTCTTTCCTTAAAAGACAATTTCAGACACCAATCTACATGGTCTTCACATGATCTGACCAAGATTATGTCTGGACTTCAAAAGAGACTGTGACCTCTAAGTTTGTTTCGGCCTTTCTTCTCAGAGTAGTCAGATAGGAAACGCCGACCTCATCTAGTTTTAAAAAATATGATTGATGTGTAAAAGTGTTTATACAAACCTACTTACTGAAATAAAGTCATTTATCATTTACCGTGGGATAATTTACGACCTCCACGCGGACGAAGCCGCGGGCAAGAGCTAGTAAATTAAAAGAAAATGAAATAAAATGCACCCGTAGGAAACTAATGTAATTCTACTTTTATTACTCTTGTTCTTTTTCTATGTTAATCGAAAATTCTGTTTCCCCCCAGGGCCGACTCGGTGACGTGGAACCCTCACAAGCTGATGGGCACTCTGCTGCAGTGCTCAACCGTGCACTTCAAGTATGAGGTGAGTGCTATAGATACTATGTATATAATTCTAGGTTAATTCTAGCAGAAAACTAAATTGGTTTTTTTTTTTTGTGTGGGAAATCGTCATATAACTTCTCCCGCTCTGGGCGGAGCGGGATGTCAGACTTTTACCCACTAAAACCCACCCGTGTTCCTTCAGTTGCCTGTGCCAGGGGCCACGGTAACTCTTTCGAACAACCCGCGACTCTGGCAGGCATCGGCCCTAGCGGACCCCGTCACTTAGTGCCGACATCTCTTTGAGGCGCGCGTGGAACACAACGCGTCGTCGACCCGGGCCTGGCCCTTGCTGCGAGCGGCTCTCAATTAGACTGAATTGTTCCATGTAGAAATATGAAATACTATAAAAGCGATTGCCACTTGTGTTAGCCCCCTGGAGTCTGGAATGACGCCTTTTATAAACATTTGTATAGAGTTGCCATGACCAGTCGTAGCAACTCTGTATAACTCTGTATAAGGAATATTTAGTAAAAATGTTTTTCCGAAAATGACACTTTTCCTGCGCGTGTAGTTCGAAAACGGTTGAAAATATGTAAAAAATGCGTCCATAAAAGTTTTAGAGAATTTTATGAGCTTTCATTTGGTATAAAAAAATATCCTTTCAACTCACCGTTTTTTGAGAAATTAGTAACAAACCCAAAAGTGGGATCATTGTGCCTTCCCCCCACTCCGGCTCACCTCCTAGCCGTCAGGACTTTTAGTACGTTCACTCCCTAAGCAACCTGAACAAATTTCTGAAGGAATGGCTGCATTCATTTAAACTGGAAACCGACCCCAACTACCAACCCAACCTACCCAACAAAGGCAAACTGTAAATATAATTTGGTTATTAATAAATAAATTAAAAAAAAATATTCGAAAAGGTGTCTATTTGGTAGGGCAATGAAATCATGGACAAAGGTAATATTCTGTGTTTTCTGAACGAATTAACAACGACAACAAAACAAAGAAAGTTATTAGAACAGCAGTTATTATAAAATGTAAAAGCGGAGCAATTATTTGCAGACGCTCAACTGCAAGGTCTGCGTTTAATGGCAATGTTATTGCAGGGTGGTTCTGAAATGCGTGGTGGAACGATCATTATTATAACAGCTTGTGCCCGCGACCTCGTTCTCGTGAAACTGAAACTCAACGCATTTATTTTAAATAAACCAATTACAGGCACTTTTGAATTGTCAAGGGGTCGGTCAGTCAGAATGATGAAGCTAGTTGCCCATTACAAAGCGTAGTAGGTACCTATGGAGAAGAACGGGCAAGAAAGTCCAAGAAATTTCGGCCTGACCCACTGCGTCGCATCGCATCGCCCACTCTCACTATTACCTACTTCGTTTTCGGATAGCGTTCTTTCGGACTATTTTTCTTTTTGGCCGGCTCCTACTGGTTCTACCTATAGGTATGAAGGCTATAGCCTTCGTCAAGATATGGGCTATTAAAAGCAAAAATATTTTTTCAAATCCGACTGGTAGTTCCAGAGATTAGCGCGTTCAAACAAACAAACTCTTCAGCTTTATTATTAGCAAGTTTTATGTCAGCGATTACTTTTTTATATAATTCCTGAGGATACGCTCTTGATTACAAAATAAAGGAATTAGATGCTTTATCATAACACACAATTTTCTGCCCTTACACTAAACGAAAGTCGCCGAGTTGACATGTGGAAGCTATATGTAGATTGAGAATTGAAACGTGAATTTAATATCAAGCAGTATGACCAGTGGGGTAATTCCGTAACACACTACCAGTAGCAATGGCTTTCATTTTGACAGTTCAACAACATTCATTGCGTTATTTACGTTGTTGAGCAGACAAAGTTTTCGAACATATGAAGCTACTGTTATAATGTTCCCACTGCTGGGACACAGCACAGGGGTCTACTCCGAAGTGGTATCGGCCGAATGTTCGACCGTTTCCTGCTACGAAATTACTATTTGGTTCGGTCGGTCCCGATCCTACACTCCTACACTCTTTCGAATATTGACTATGGTTCCGACCCAACTGAGCCGATCCGAATTTTTTTCGCATTTTTCAATAGTATTCGGTTCGGCCATGTGTCGATCCGATCCGATCATTCGCACTTTGCACTTCGTAGTAGGCCCCTTGGCCTCCTCTCTGTGAGAGGGAGTAGGTAAGCCGTAATCCACCACGCAGGCCCCGTGCGGGTTGGTAGATGTCACATGTCTTCGAAATTTTTGTTCTAGAACACCGGTTCGGTTCGGTTGCCTCACGATGTTTTCCTTCACCTTTTTGAAAGCTCTTTCGATCCACGGCTAAAGTGGACCACTGGTCCCGCCATCTTCTACGGGGTCTACCGCCACGCCTTCTAACTGTGTCAGGGCTCCACGTGGTCAACCCAGTGCCACTTTAGCTTAGAGGCTTTTTTTTTTTCGGAAATTTGGGTACCTAGAGGCCTTTGCTCAGCAGATGATGCACGCTAACAGTAACGGTTTTGAAAGCAGTGGTGATGAAATAATTTAAGTAAAACAAATTAAAGCGCCTGACTGGGTTCGAACGTTCGAACCCACGATTTAGATCTGGTAAGTCGCGGCCGTTGCCATTGGGGCACCACTGCTCTGGATTATTAATATTATTTTAAAATTGTATATAATAAATTATGTATGTTGTATATTGCAAATAAAAATATATTCGAGTTTATAACAAAACCACAATAAAATGTACACAAATTAGATAATATGAAAGGACACTTGTTAGCAGAACAAATAACGAAATTCCTTACCATTTCATATGTTTTGAACAATTCCAATATTATTCGGCTGTAACAAAGTCCAATTTCCATTCACCAAACCGCCAGTAATTCATGCCGAAATTGAATAATAACACCGCAAGGGATTTTGAGACGTAACGTTAACACGATATGGTTGGTTTTCATTTGTTGAAGTGATAAGGGTTGCTCCAAATTGGCAACATATGTTGGCAAGTGTCGCGAAGAGGAATTTAATTAAATGTGCCGCGTGCCTGACAGCTTAGGGATTGGACTGTGGTTGTATCGATAAAATATCTAATTGCGGGGATGAAATTATTGTGGTGTAGAATATTATCTCGGAATGTTTACAAGGCAATGGGTTTTCATAATTGCATAATGGAGGCAGTCCCCTGAATTAGTGATTATCTGAGGGGCAATTACTCGTAACTTTAAGAACGTTCATAGTCTGATTTCAGTCTCAATCTGTCAAAAATACCTCGAATTTCCCTAGATTTTAGACAAGTTTTTGACATTGATTGTCGCTGAGATGAGATTGCGACTAGATTTTGGACGTTTTTAATTACGGGAATTGGCCTTCTGATTTTGATATACTGCTATGGCCTTTTTAATGCATATTTTAGTAACTTTCTAAGTTAGTTTCAGATCTCAATAACTTTCTTTGAAAAATAAATAAAAATAACAGCCACAGATACCATGCAGTACCTACCCGGGTGACAAAATGGCAATTGATATTTATTTCCGTAAACTGGTTAAAAAAAAATACTTTTACCAGTCGTACCAAGGAGTATCGTATTACCCAGTAACTGGGTTGTGGAGGTCAGATAGGCAGTCGCTCCATGTAAAATACTGGTATTCAGCTGCATCCGGTTAGACTGGAAGCCGACCCTAACAAGTGTAGGCAGATGACGGGGTTAAAAAAGCACTTTTACGCGTCAAAATTGAATTATGTTGTTGAAACGTTGGAGGTCGGTGTTTCCTGGCTGCCTGGCATCAGCCTTTTTTGTTTGTTGACTGCCATGTATGTGCCAGAAAGAGTCTAATATATTTTCAGCCTGGTAAGTACTGTACTAGTGATAACGGCCGTGACTTACGAGTTGTAGGTCGTAGGTTCGAACCCAGACAGGCGCTTTACTTTGAGTAAATTATTTTATCACCACTGCTGTCAAAACGGTGAAGGAGAACATCGTGAGGAAAACTTGTCCTAGAACAAAAAATTCGAAGACATGTGACATCCAACCCGCACTGGTCCCTCGTGGTGAATTACTGCCCATGCCCTCTCCCCGAGAGGAGGCCTGTGTCCCAACTGATTATGCTAAGTTCTGTACTTATCTCAACGCAGCTTCTACGCACCAGCTCAAAGCTTCCTTCTAAAAATGTTGTAATTACTTTATCGATATCGACACAGTCACATCACTAACCTCAAACATGGAGTGTAGGCGGGGTCCGCAGGAATTTATCATGAAGCATATTGTTCTGACGTGGAACAGCCATTTATAAGCTATTTTTTTTGGCTTACTGTAATAAGGTTTACAATTGCTTAGCATATTTACTGCATAGTCAGTTATTTGTTTTTCGGAATTTATTGTTTTATTTTTTACTAGCGCGACTTCGTCCGCTTGAAGTTTCTTGCTCCCCCAACCCACCCCGTCGCATCGTATCGCCTGTCCGCGCTATTACTTCGTGTTCGCTCAGCATTCGTTCTTTTGTTTTTACTTGGCTTCCAAGGGTCCTAGCGTGATGTTAAGTCACCTATAGCCTTCCTCTAGAATTGGGCTATTAAATGCAAAAAGATTTTTTCGAATCCGACTGGTAGTTTCAGAGATTAGCGCGTTCAAACAAACAAACTCTTCAGCTTTAATATTAGCATAAATAGATAGATTTAGATTTGTATTTAAAGTACAGACTTATCAATTAAAACACTCGTCTTATGAAAAGCCCGTTAATAAATTAAAAATACCACAAACAACAAGAGCTAAACTCCTCAATCTGTGTATGAACAGCGAACCATAGAGTTTGTAGAGCATTATGTAGATTCGCTATCTGTCGCGCACAGCTGTTTGTCTGTGAATTTATATGTTAAACAGACACTCCCCTACTCGACCTCTAGGGGAAGTGTTTGTGAGAGAGAGGGGTAAGTTAAACTAGGATACATAATTATAGCCTAGGTGGTGCTGTGTTGGTTGTGATGGTATTATAAGAAAAAATAAAAGAAACCTTTAACTCAAAGATGACGATGAAATCTTTTTTGCAATTGATAGCCCAATCCTTGAAGAAGGCTATATGCTATCTATCATCACGCTAGAACTCTCAGGACCCGAGCAAAAATAATAAAATAGAACTGTAATTTATTCTTTGAGAAATAAATGTCTTTAAACCGAAATAATGGTAAGCAAAACATTGGATTTTGATGCGGTTTTCGGGATAATTTAGAGAGACATTAATATTTTTACTTGGATATAATAGTACAAAAATCTAAATTTTTTGTCAAGTGTAAAAACCGTGCATAGCAGAGTACTGTTCTAGAACAAAAAACTCGAAAATATGATGACACTGCTCGCGTGGTGGAACAAAAAAGCCAAGCGCACATTACAGCATTTTTTTTTTTTCTCCGGTTGGGAAATCGTCAAATGACCCCTCCCGCTCTGGGTGGAGCGGAAGGGAGTGTCAGACTCTTACTGACTAAAACCCACCCATGTTCCTTCCTTTGCCCTTTATGTTCCGGGGTAGCAGTAACCCTTTCGGACAATCCCGCTGACGCACATTACAGCATTAAATGATAATTTATTTTTATTTTGAAGTAGGTTTGTACAAACACTTTTAAACGTCAATCATAATTTTGAAACTAGACGAGGTCGGCGTTTCCTATCTGAACAGTCTGAGAAGAAAGGCCGAAACAAACTCAGAGGGCTCAGTCTCTTTTAAAGTCCAGACATAATCTTGGTCAGATCATATGAAGACCATGTAGTAGATCTACATTGTCTGAGATGGTCTTTTGAGGAAAGAACCACGCAAATTGAGAGGACCTGTCCAGTCAGTGCACGCATTTGTCAGAAATCGTGCAGCTCAACTCAAAACTCCTCCGTTCGTCAAATCGTTGAGCTCCTTAGCTCAACGATTTGACGAACAATAACAAAGAAAGGACATTTGGGTAGGCCACATTAATTACTCAAACTGCCAGACCATGACAAACACTAACAGAACAAAGCGAAAACAAAAAATAAAGTGACCCACATAGTCGTCACATTCACAATAATTAAAATAATAGAATACATAAATAAGTAAGCAAATGACATTGTATACATAAAATCCATTAATGTCAGTCTTTAAAAAAAAACAACGACAAAGGGAAAAAAAAAAACATTCAATATGTAAAAATTGGAAGCAGCTCAATCACAAGCCTTTTTGTCCTCGATATTAACTTTAACGGTATAAAATGCTTTCTGGCACAACTTACGTTTAATGAATGATTTGAATTTATTAAGGCTTTGATCTTGAACGGGGCTTGGGAGTTTATTATAAAAGCGTATACATTGGCATCTGAACGAGCCACCTATTTTCTTGAGCCTTGTTGTTGATACAACAAATTTGTGTTTGTTCCTAGTATTTATGTCATGGATATCACTATATTTTTTAAACAAATTTATATTTTTATGGGCATATAAAAGATTTTCATAAATATACTGAGAAGGCACAGTCATTAGGAGCAGTGGTGGCCGAACCCAGACAGGCGCTTTAGTTTTTGTAAATAATTTCATCACCACTGCTCTCAAAACGGTGAAGGAAAACTTCGTGAGGAAACCGGCACGTCCTAGAACCAAAAATTCGAAGACATGTGACATCTACCAACCCGCACTGACCCGCGTGGTGGGATACAGCCCACTCCCTCTGACAGAGCGGTGGTCCGAGTCTCAAGTCCCAACAGCGGAAACATTATTGGTAGATTATGTTACGTTTGTTCTAAAACCACCTTCTCTTTCCAGGGTATCCTGCTGAACTGCAACGCGATGTCAGCCGAGTACCTCTTCATGACTGACAAGATCTACGATCCCAAGTACGACACCGGCGACAAGGTGATCCAGTGCGGACGACACAATGATATCTTCAAGCTGTGGCTGCAGTGGCGTGGAAAGGTATGTAGCTATGTTGTAGGAGGATGTCATTGTTGTAATTTTACTTTCAGTATCTTTCTAGACATGGGCATGGCTAGGGGGCAAGGCAATCTAGAAACCTTTGCCCATCGTAGAAAAATCGACAGTATTAAAGTCCTCAAAACGAAAAGACAGAAACCTTATACATTTTGCCCAAGATGTAAGATTTGTAGAGTCGGGCTCTCATTAATTGACTGTGGTTAGATTAGCAGGACCGCTTCCCCCCCCCCCCCTCCTTAAAGAAATCCCTAGCTACGGCAATGTTTCTGGGCTAGAGCGGTAGTTGTGACATGTTGCCTAGCAAACTTGGTCGGCCATATACCAAGCAGAGGCAAGCGTTAATTAAAACATTTAAAAGCGTTATTAAAAGCGTCCAGATCATATTATCTCACTCATACCTGAATAACACAGGCTGCTAACCAGAGCCTACATTATAAATATTTACCACAAGACCCCAGAAGAACGCTGTGAGCAAACCTAGTCAAATCTTTTTTAAACGCTCTTCATTTTAGCAAGACTGTTTTGTTTTTAACACAATTATTGTTCGCGCAAGGGGGACATGGCTTGAAGTTTCCCTGGGTTATCGAATCAGAAATGAAGAGATCCGCAGAAGAACCAAGGTAACCGACATAGCCCGAAGAATTGTCAAACTTAAGTGGCAGTGGGCAGGGCGCACATTGCTCGCAGAACAGATGACCGAGGGAGTCGAAAGGTTTTGGAGTGGCGACCGCGTACCGGAAGACATAGCGTTGGAAGGTCTCCCACAAGGTGGCCCGACGGCCTTGTGAAGGCCGCAGGAACCCGTTGGATGTGAGAAGCACAGAACGGGTCGAAGTGAAGGTGCTTGGGGGAGGCCTATGTCCGGCAGTGGACGTCTTTCGGCTGAAATCGTTTTCGGCCTTCAATATGTCCGAAAAACGTTCGAACCCCACCTTTGAACCTTTATATACCTACAACACTACCTAGCCCATAAACTTATAGGTATATCTTCCTTCCCCAGGGCACCTCCGGCTTCGAGCGCCACATGGACCGCCTCATGGAGCTGGCGGAGTATCAGGTGCGCCGCATCAAGGAGCAGCCGGACAAGTTCCACCTCATCCTGGAGCCCGAGATGGTGAACGTGTCCTTCTGGTACCTTCCTAAGCAGCTGAGGGGAGTGCCGCATGATGCGCATAAGGAGATCAAGTTGGGAAAGGTGGGTAGATGGAAAGGATTTGTTTTTTTTTGTTTTTGAGGTTATGATGAGTTATTATGACTTTTTGGGGTCTGCTCTCTTAAGACATTATGTAGATACTTAATACGTAAATTACTTGACGACTCACTTTTGGTAACCAAAACCGGCGTATTCGTACGAATCGTACGGACAACTAGGAGGTACGGGAAACACAGACGTACCGCCATCTAGTATCTAATAGAGCAACTATCTCCACAATTCCAGGTGTGCGCCAAACTGAAGGGCAGGATGATGCAGTCGGGAACGCTGATGGTTGGCTACCAGCCCGACGACCGGCGCCCCAACTTCTACCGCAGCATCATCTCGTCAGCTGCCGTCACCGAGAAGGACGTGGACTTCATGCTCGCGGAAATGGACCGTCTCGGCCAGGACATTGTTGTAGAATAAAGCTTTAATTGAATATGGGTAACGGCGGAAACAATATTCTTGGTTTTGAAAGGGAAATTTGGGAAGAGGTGGGTGATATTTGGCTGTTTTGTTGTTTTCTGGAGATTTCGAAATAATTCTAGGTGTTAAATGTGACTTTGAAATATTCTCTCGTTGTCCTTCAATCGTGCATTTTGATGATATATGTGATTTTAATTTGAGGAATGTTCACCGTCGTTACCAAATATTATGTATTTTTAAACAATATATGTTACGTACATGTATCAAATGATCTAGTGATTTATTTATCTAGATGTTATCTGCTGTAAAAATGCATAGCAATCAAAAATTTTAGGTGTGCGCGAGAGGTTAGAATATTCACTCATTATAATAATAACTTGACTACAAGCTTCACACTACCGCCATCTATTGAGGAGTAGCTAAACTAAGTTCATGTAATTTATCTACATAAAATTTAGTATTTTGTTGTCGAATTGGAAAGTTTTACAAACAATGGAATTGATTGGTTTTTTAATGAATTTTTACATTGGCCGAGTGTGTCTTGTTCGTTCGAATAAGTAATTTAAAAATTTTAGCTAATTTTAGTAAGATTAAGTTTTCTAATTTTTATTAGCATCTCGACATGTCTTTGCAGATTTGTCGAAATAGAAATTAGTAGTTCTAGAATAAAATCAACAACGACACATTTTTTACTTTTTAATATAAAATAGTTACATCCCCAGCTTTTTCTCTTATAAATCTTCAAATTCGACGTGACTTTTCGAACATGAATTAATAATTAGGATTTATCTGAACAAATTAGGAAACCTTAGGAAATATCTTGAGAGTTCCAATAATATTTATCCATTGCTCTTTTAAAGAATAAACATGAATTTCTTCATCTCCTCTTAGCGGTCCACTGTCTTCCCAAAACGTTAAATAATTCTAAAATAGAATGTTTTCGTATAAGAGAGTGTAACGAGCCGTCTCTTTATTAAATTATTATAAAATAAATATACCTATTTATTAAATGTTGGTCCCTTCACATAAATATTTATATATCATATAATATTTAAATTGACAATGAAAATATATTTTCAAATAGGGTACGTTAAAATAGGGTTAAGTAAAGAAATGAGATTATAAAGCTCAAATTGTCTAGCTGGCCAGTTGAATGTGTAGTGTAGTATTTTCTGTTAACTTTTGGCAATGTTGTTGAAAAAATGTATTGTGTAGATTGTGGTGTGAGAGAGTGTGTGTGTGAAAGAATGATGTGTGTGTGAGCGTGTGTGTGATTAATGTTTAGTCTATGGTACGAATGATATATTATGTGTGTAGTTATAGTTATAATGATAATAATGTCTATTTATATGTTAAATGTTTAAAAATAAACTAGGGATCGATCATTGATTTGAAATAATTACATGAAAGTAAGATCGTTCGTTGCTGTTACTGAAATACCTACCAATGATTGACATCTATTAAGTAATCTAAAATTAAGTGAGTGTTTTCTTCGAGAGCTATAAATTTATTTTCTGCAGACTATCTATATATTTAGATTTATTTATAACGCATAGCGTACGAAGTGAATGATACCGACATGAAAATATTTTTTTAAAATTAATAAAATTGTTATTTTTTATCATTCACTCTGTATAAAAATGTATGTTAAGTATAAAATAAATATATATTTATTGATATCAAAATCACATTATTTGTATACAAAACATATCTCCCGTTTTGCCAATTAAAGAGTATTGTTAAATTTTTATATGTTGTAAAGCGCATTGTAGTTTACAGCTTTTCGGTGCTTAATGAAAAATAAAATATTTTTAGTTACCGCCAAAGGCACGTCTTGGAGACATTAAAATTTAAAATAATTTAAAAGTAAATATTTAGCGCTATCTTGTGACGAGTAGTCTAAGCAAATGTTTTCCTGTTTCGGCAAAAGATGGCGTTATGTCAAATAATGTTAGGAAGAATAATTTCATGTGTAATACTGCAATAAATTATAATTATTCATTTTATCAGTGTTAGATCTGTGTGTCGATGTTTAGATGTAAGTTAAGATAATAGTGTACTTATCATTATTTAATATTCTTGTCAATTTATTGAATTTTGTTGAATTTACGAGTATTTATGAGAATTATTCCGTTTATATTCTAAACTAGTTACATATATTCTTTATGTAATATTTACTCGGTTTTTATAACAATAATATTATAGTTTCTTTGGTAGTATAGTCTAATCTAAGTATATTATAAGAATGTAAATATACGAGAAATACGAAGTGACGATGACAATAGAAAGAGTAGAATAGTTTATGACGGGGAAATAATCTCAAAGGTGGGTTAAAGTTAATAGGTGTTTGTGGTAACAATAGATAAATTAATAGTTTTTCTGGCAATAATTATTTTGAACTAGCACTCTAGCGGCCAATAGCAGAAGTTAATAAAATAAATATTAATTTCGAAATTGAAATGACACTATCAGTCAAATTATTAAATTAATAATGTGTAAATATGTAGCGTGTGAACGTCATTAGCTGAGCTACTTGTGCTTCTATTGCACATGTTTCTTGAAAAGTAACAATTAACTTAATTCCTTATAGAATCTTCCTTCTATTACTCGATAACAGATGGCAGTACGCTAGTAAAGTAGTTTACTTTTCTGTCCATAGATGTCCCTTTAAAATAAAAATTAACAACCGAATCGCAGTGCTTCCATTTTGCGTAGGTTGTAAGTATATTAACTTATTTAGAATAAGGGAAATATATTTTCAGTGTCAAAATAATATACATTATAGTTTCAAAATCTTCCGAAATTGTCTACCGTTTTACAAATGTTTTGTTCATTTAATTTATAATAATATGTATGAATATATATTTAATAGATATAACATATACTAGTGTTTCGAAAGGTTTAGCATTTAGACGCAATATACTGTTCACTTTTTGATCACTTATAATGTGACACAAAATTAGTAAAACTATCCTATTATTGTTGCTATATGTAAAAATCTGTATAACCAAATAAATGGTATTGTTGTTAGTTTTTTGTAGTTTTATTATATCACATTTCTCTGCATAATAAAGTTGGAGTTTGAAGGTAATTACCCTTCACCGGGGTAATTGTGCAACACATTTCCAGTAGTAGCAATGGCTTTCATTTTGACAGTTCAACATCATTCATTGCGTTATTTACGTTGTTGAGCGGACAAATTTTTCGAACATATGAAGAAATAGTTTAGCAATGTCCTTGAAAGTAAATTAGATTGAGTTTGATAGTGTGTTACGCAATTAGGGTTATGTTCTATAATTGTGTGAACTCAGCAGATCATTTCCCATAACAAAATGTGAGTTTTATTCGCATACAGCCGAGTTTTTAGAGCCACTTGTCCACCTACCACAGTCAAAAATCGCTCAACGCGCCTAAAGAAGTTTTTACTTCAAAAAGCTTGCAAAAAAAATATAGAATCGTAGAATGCAAGAGCGAGTGAAGCAAATTCGGGAATTTGGGCACCTCGCTAGTACGTAAGGTTCGACAGGCTAAGGTAAAGGCCGGATTCAAAAGCTTAAAACTTCTGTAAAACGAGTACCTAAGTATAAACCTTTCGTCATAATTTGACAAAGTTCCGTTTCTGCATAACAGACGCTATGGTGCACTGCATGCAGACGATATGGTGCTTCTGAGCGCGTCAATCTGTGGCCTCAGAAAATTGGTCACCGAATGTGAGGAGTATGCCAAAGCACATGGTTTGATGTACAACTCTAATAAATCGGAGATGATGGTCTTTGAGGCTGGGGGGTAGTCCGAGGTATGTACCACCTGTGTTACTCAATGGGACTCCACTACAAAGCGTATTTAAGTTCAAGTATCTTGGTCATATATTGACCCCTGACCTCAATGACGAACTTGATATTGAGCGGGAACGAAGGGCGTTGCCGGTAAGGGCGAACATGCTAGCTCGCAGGTTTGCACGCTGCTCGTTGAAATTCAAGAATACTCTGTTTCGAGCTTATTGTACATTTTACACGTGCAGCCTGTGGGCTAGATATACCCAACGGTCGTAGAAAACAGAACCTAGTAAATGTAGGGTACTAAAGTCTTCAGGCTCGCTCGCTCTTGCATTCTACATCCTCTTTATTCTTGAGCTCTACTTCTGCATAAATCGACAAAGTAATTCCTAGTTCTTTTAGAATTACCATAAGGAAATCTAACCTATCCGAGTATGTAGCTTTAAATTCGAACCAAAATAATCCGATCCAGCTCCCTTGCTGCCTTCTCCCAGCGACGCCGTCAGCCGAGGTCCGTACCCCACAGTGGGTGCCCTTAGCGTGTAGTCGTTTAGTTTTTAAGATTTTTAAACCCTGGCTGGATACCTTGATTTACTGAGGGCACCCACAGGCAACTCCGGTTACCCAGACAACGACCTCCTAGGTTGAACTACAAGATGCCATTCAGACATCTTAAGACATTTTAGTTTTCCAGATATACCCTGTCCAATAAGTTGTGTGTTTTGACCACAGAACAGATAAAAGAGGTTAGAAGGGCCTTGTGGGCGTGGCAGGCGCGCCGCACTTTTGAGCAGACGCTCAAAAGTCAACCGAAATTTGAATCACCGGTCAACAATCGCTCTCTTGTTGTGACAGCGTTCGAAGCTCCGCGGAAAAAAATAATTATGCCGTCTTGCGCTATTATAACGTGTCGGAAAAGAAGTCAGGAGTGTAATGTAGCCCGAGGAGGGATTTCTTTTCACCGGTAAGTCCAAAAACCTTAAAATACGAGTGATATTTGTAATTATTACAAAAGTATTATGTAGTTTGTAGACAAAAAACAATAAAATCTCATTCAGATGCAAAATTATACATTGCTTGCAATACATGGGTACGATCTTGTACGACGTGAGCGGTCGCGCAATGTATTGCGTTCACTGCGAAAGTCGCGTGCGTCAAGCCAAAGCTTCAATTCATGCACGTCGATAGTGTTGTACCAAATTGTAAACAATGTCGATATTATGTACCTATATACGAATGATTATTTTCAGTAATATTAAAATTAAAATAACTTTTTTTTTATTAACATCAATTATTGTATAATGTGGATTATTAATTTACTTTCTTAGTTGGTTTTTCGTCTAAAATTTGGTTTGAGGTTAGTAATTTACGACGAAAAAAACATTTTTTTTTAAGTTTTCCAAGAGATCCAGCTCCAAGAAAACTGTGGATTAACGCAACTGGTAGAAGTGAATGGATACCTACTAAATGTAGCACAATTTGTTCGCAACATTTTGCAGAAAATGATTATCTAACAAAACAGTCAGGGAAAAGATACTTAAAATCAGGAGCTACTCCGCATAAAAATATCGTTATGCCTTTTTCAGTATGTTGTGTATAATTTGTTGTGTAGCGTGTGTAGTTTTTTGAGTAGCGTACCTAATTTCACCTTAAAATGGCGTCACCTAGATCATCTTTTGTAGTTTGGTTTTATTAGGTTTATACAACAAAAAGCTGAAAATACATGGTTTTAACTGTAGAGTTTCAAAATTATGCTTTTTTCGTTACCTACGCATTTATACTTTTTGATTACTGACAAAATTAATTCCGGTTTTTTTACAGTCATTATTAGCATCTACCAGCGATACCATAACACAAGCTGCAACTACCAGCGACATAACACAGGCTGCATCTACCGTAGATGAAGAAACAAGTGAAAACAACGTAATAAAATTTTGGATTATTCATCCTAATCCTATACGTAAATTGGCCATAAGAATAAATTAATAAAAATATCATTCATCAAAGAATAGTCAGTGTGAAATAATCACAATATGACTTTCCTTTATAACAGATGTTTTTATTCTAAATTACAGCCGATTGTGAATGCAAGCAATTCAACTCCATCTACGCCACCAAGAGATAAGTCCATGAGCAGACGAAACATACAGGTAAATAACTTTTGTTTGTTGCATTATGCTGTAATCAATTTATATATTTAAACACATTGGGACATAATATAATCTTAAGTATACTGTTGACATTAAAATATAATAAGGGCACCAGTAACAGTCACAATATCTCTTGTCAACTCTTGTGGTATAATGAATCATTATTCTTTATACCTACTACAAGAGATATTGTGACTGTTCAATATTTTTTTGTTTACAGCAAAAGTTATTGTCACCTTCAATAGCCTTAACACCTAGAAAGAGAAAACTGCAAAACATCATTAATACAAAGGAAAGTATAATTAAGAGGCAGAGATTACAAATAAAAAGAATACAAGCTCATAATAGAAGATTGAAAAGAAAAATTAATAAAATAGAAGACATATTAAATAATATTCAAGAAAAGTTTTGTTTGAAAGATGAAGATACGAATATTCTGAAAAATATAAATTTACAGGTATAACTTAACTCTTGTACTATCAGTTTTCGTGTTTTGCGTGCCTTTGTCGATCGTTGTCTTGCTTTCCTTCAATATTAGAAAGTGTTACTAATGTTTTTTTTTATTATTCACAGGCTCAAGAACTGACACAACGCATGGTAATGAAAAAGTCTGGAGGAAAATCGAAACAAAAATATAGCCCAGCGCTTCGAACCTTTGCGCTGACACTACATTATTATTCACCAAAGGCCTATGAATACGTACGTAAAACGTTCGATACTTGTCTGCCAGAAAAGCGTACCCTTAGAAAGTGGTATGAAAAAATTGGAGGGGGCCCAGGCTTTACTAAAGAATCCTTGGAAGCGTTGAAGCAGAAAGCTAAAAATACAAATTATACCATCATTGCGGGGTTAACTATTGACGAAATGGCTATACGCCGACGTATAGAATATGACGGTGAAAAATTAGTTGGGCACGTTGACATCGGCACTGGCGTAGAGGGAGATCATGTAGAAGAAGCTAAAGAGGCTCTAGTTTTTTTGGTGACAAGCGTGAACTGTAATTTTAAAGTCCCCGTTGGTTATTTCCTTGTGGATGGTATAACAGGACGACAGCGTGCTGACTTAATGTTACAATGTTTAGAACTAATTGAAGAAACTGGCCTAAGAATTATATCGTTGACTTTCGATGGATGCGCTGCAAACATAGCAATGGTGAAATGTTTGGGTTGTTCTATAGAAGATCGGAAAATTACTTTTAACCATCCTATTACAAAAGATCCCATTTTGGTTATGTTGGATCCATCTCACATGATTAAATTATTGCGGAACGCTTTCCAATGCTATAGAACTTTTATAGATCCAGATGGAAATAAGATCCAATGGAAATTTTTGGAGGAACTGAATAAACTTCAAGAAAGAGAAAATTTTCATTTAGCAAACAAGCTACGTTACCGGCACATTCATTTTCAAAACCAAAAGATGAAAGTAAAGCTTGCAACACAACTGTTCAGCCTTAGTGTTGCGGATGCAATAGACTTTTGCCGCAATGAACTTAAATTACCTGCCTTTAAAAATAGTGAAGCAACATCGAAATTTTTGAGGATAATTAATAATATGTTTGATATATTCAATTCCCGAAGCTCGTTTCAGTATAAATTTAGGAAGGCACTTACTGAAACCAATTCAACGCATCTTTTAGGATTCCTAGACACGGCAGTTCATTACTTATCCCAATTAAAATGTCAGGATGACAGACTTTTAATTCAAAGCCCGCGAAAAACAGGCGTTATTGGCTTCATTGGTTGCGCTGAAGCAGTTAAACATTTGTATAACCATATCATACGTACTCAAGTACTTGTATATATGCCGATGTATAAAATTAGCCAAGACCACCTCGAGATGCTCTTTGGAAATATACGATCACATGGCGGAGCTAACAACAACCCTACGGCACGCCAATTTAAGGCAGCTTATAAAAAACTGCTGGTGCATATCGAATTAAAGGCTCTCGAAAGTGGGAATTGCACGGCTCTCGAACATATCTCTATTCTCAATTGCGCATCAACACCTATTGAACGCATAAACAAAACGACTAATAATGGTTTAGTCGAAGACAATGTTCAAATGGTTTCCGAAAATGATGATGATGAAGACATGCATTTGTTTTTTCAATTTTTTTCCGATTTCAGTAAACATATTATTAGCTACATCGCGGGATACATAGCACACATTTTAATAAAGAAAATTGATTGTGACATTTGTGTTGGAGCACTGTTGTCAAGTGAAATAAATTCGGACCATAAATTTATAGTAGCAAAAGACAAAGGGGGTCTCTTGTATCCTTCAAAAGAACTGATACTGATCTGTACAACGTCCGAAGCAATTATTAAAATTTACACCGACAATCTACGGAATATTAATAAACAGATGTTGACAACGAAGATTTTACGCAGCTTCGTCGGAACCGAATTATTTAGCAACATTAGCAATCATCAGGTTGGATTATATCCTACTGCGAGCCATGTTACAGACCTAACTAAAGCTATAATCGGAAAATATATTAATGTAAGGTTGCATTTTATTTTGAAAAATTCGAATTTAAAAGATAGCAAGCGCATGTTACTTAATAAATACGTATTATTTCAGGGACAATAATAAATTTTGCGAAATTGAGTCTAAATTATTGTTCAATATTAAAATATTCTTGTATTTTTACTTGTGTCATTTATTTTCTTACCTACTAACTTTAGCCCATGTCTTTGTACGCTTAGATGACGTTAATCCCGGACACAGACAGCCCACAAGGTCAATTCTTGTAATTAAAAACGTTCAAAATCTAGTCGCAGTTTCATCTCAGCGACAAAAAAATGGTTAGAAATGTAGGGAAATTAAAGGTGTTTTTGAATGATTGAGACAGATCAGACTGTGAACGTTCTTAAAATAAAGACAATTGCCCCTCTTAATTAATCGTTATCCAAATATTACTCATCACAAGTATTTAATTTTGAACAAAACTGCCTTTGACATCATTGGATTTCAATGAATATCTTAGCCGCCTATAGATTACTATACATTAGTACTAAGTGATAATCATAAGTAATACTCTTAAAGTAATAGAATATATTATTCTAGTAGGGTTTTTCCTCAAATTAACGCGGGTGAAACCGGCGGGCACAGCAATTATTCATAAATTAACGTGATACAGTTAATAAATACATTTTTCACAGAGTAATTCACAATAAATTAATTAGATTATATTTTTTTGTAGCTTTGTTTTACGTTTTATTTATTCGAAATGCTATTATTTTTATTTCTTTCTATTAATAAATATTAAAAAATTGCAAAACTTTAATTAACAAAATTACAGTAATTTTATCGATATGATTAATCGACCTTTTGGTCGCCCTAAAATATTTGAGAAACAAAATTGCTTTTACACGTGTGTGAGTGTACGTCCAGAGCAGAATTTGCGTTAGTGTGACAACCAATAGCAAACACGCGATCTAAGTGTATGTGGTTTATTTGTGTGCGTAATGCGTGTACGTATTGATCTCTTGCTTGTAGTGGAGAGTGAGAGTGGGAGACATGCGGCGACAGGCGTTCTAATACAAATCAGGAACTATTTCCTTTCTATCCTCTTTTATCTGTTCTGTGGTTTTGACAGCTGTCTTAGAACGAACTATTCCAGATTACGTAAAAACTTTATAATTCGTAATAAAATAAATATATAAACTGCCTTATCTTATTGAATTTTCTTATTTATGGCTTCTTACAGACATTATAATAAATACCGTACGTGTATCAATCAATGTATTGTGTCTTGCTGCAATCACTAGTTCTATCTGTCAAAAAACGGTTTACCTAATGGACGAGCTATAGTAACAAGGTATAAAAATCAAACGCAAAACTCGGTTTTTTAATAAGTTTTATTTCAAAACAAAAATAATAATTATGCTATATATTGCACGCGACTCTCTAGTCTAGATACATTCTTTTGAGCAAAACCCACTTTTACTTATTTAACACAAGTCAGACGTTTATATGCAGAGTATTAAACAAACATGTAACTTTAAGGTGAAAACGTCACCGTAGCCCGCGAAATAAAAACGTTCTTACGTCTTTTTTTTTTCAATTTGCAGATCAGTGTCCGGTTGTATGTTGATTTAAATACGATTCGCGGCCGTAACAAATAATTATTTATATAATTATATAAATACAACTCTCCAAGTTCATGTGAACCCTGTTGTATGACCATTTCCTGAAATCATGACACGTTTGAGGCCAATTCTAACTCAAGAGGTTTTATTGCTGATTCTAACGATCACAATTTTGTAAAGTCGTATTTGTTACGATCGCGAATCATTTTGTCGCTGATACTGCAATACCGCGTAACTAACAACAGACAATACCGCGTAACTTCGACGTGACAAATTTAAAATTTGACACTTTTGTACTTCCACTGTTAGTTACGGGGTATTGCAGTATCAACGACGATATTTTAATCAATATACAACCTGACACTGTCCTGCAAATGAAAAAAAACGTAAGAAAATTTGTATTTTGTGGGCTACTTTACCGCTTACCCTTACACTGCATATGAATAAGAAAATTTATGGAGAATATAAATGGTACTTACGAGTTTTGATAATACAATATTGTTAAAAAGTCAATTGTGTTGACTTTTTTTACTGCAGTATATTCACCAAAAAAACTTCTTCATATTTAAATCTTATAACTTGTTACAAGATAATCTTAGTTTTAGAAATGGATTTTAAGTATCAAGATTTTATTAGTTGCCGTTCAAAAATATATCAAATTTGCTATTGTTAATCAATATGACAATCCCTTTCTTAGATGTTTATATTTTATTTAAAACCCTTTATTGTGAAAAGAAAAACAATTTTCTAGCAAAAAGTTATAAGAAATTGAATTTTTTTGTAGCATCGTTTAATACTAAAGTAACTTCAGTTTTTGATATAAAATTAACAACATTAATTTTTCACACAGTGTATCCTTCGATTTTGTCGTAAAAATTTTCATAATAATTAAACCATCGATTTTTTATGAAAATGTTTATGACAAAATCAAAAGAAACCAGTGGGCAAAAAGTGAACATCGAAATTATCAACCAAATACGAAAATTGAACTTTAGCAAGGCACAAACAAGAAATATCGCCGAAAAATCTCGTGATGCTTTTAGTAAGGATAAAAAATGGAAAGACAAAACCTTTGGTTAATTGGTTTTATTATTATTTTTAACTGTGTTTAGTTTATGATCCTGTACGAGTCGCAATAAATACTTATTCATTCTTTCTCTTTCTTTGGACGATATCTCTTGTCGTTGCTAAGATGTTTAAAGACTCTTTTAATACTATTTTGAAGTTGGGTTTTGTAAATTAAAGTTATGTCGATCAATCAGGCAAACAAAGTGCAGTATCGTGACAAAAAATTCTGTCATGGATTTTGTCGTGGTGTAGTGACATAAAGTCCTGCCACGGTAATGCATCCTTAGCCGCTGGTCCCTTCCTCTGGGAATTATTAACTACCTCAGCGGGTACTCTCCTCCGCGACCATGTTAATGATTATACATTTTTGTAATAAATAAACTGTTTGAAAAAATAATTTCGTTTGAAATATTGAATTTTGGTTAAAAATAATCTCGATTAATTTCATTGCTTTTGTCAATTTTACGATCAACTTTTGTTTATTACAAAAACGTTAAAAATCCAAGTCAAACAAGAAAATATTGGAAAAAAATCATTTTTTTTTTTTGTCAACTCATCCAAAATAGCTTTATTTTTGACTTTTCTTCTTGAGAACCAGTAACAAGGTCGCCTCCACAATCACAGACTCCTTTCAACACACTCGATAACATGATTTGATTAACAAAAAAAAAAAATGCAATATAATCAAAAAGGCTCAGTATATAAACTAGTACAAAAAGATCTTCCCACGCCCACAGGTGGGCAAAACATTGTTTGGGACAAGATGACCAAGATTACCCATAGAGAAAAAAAAATGGTGTGACCAGACTATTTTTTTTTCTATAGAAACTTTTTTGTGTCTATGAATAGGGTTCGGACTTTGATAGTCGTATTTATTTTTTGAATGCAGGGCAAGAATAGTGCGGGGTAAATATGGTCAGATCGCCCAGAAACAAGTGCAAAAAATATCATAGTTGCCCATGAATCTCACATTAAAAACAATATGCATATTTAGACAATATGCTTTTTATTCGAGAATTATTTAAGTAGCGTTTATTTAGGTAGTAATATCAAGGTGACCTATTAAATTGATAGGTAGCATAGTTTTTTATTTGCGTTTAATATCGTGTTTTGAAAGAGCTGGTTATCAAAACACACTTTTCGAGAATTTAAATGGGATACTATAGGCCGACCGCTAACTGAGACGTTGCCTGAGGTAGCCGCGCGGTGCGGGAGGGGTGACAGTTGTCACAAGTTGACGAATCACTGAGCTCTCGCATCACGTCATCACACAGCGCCGCTACCTCAGGCAACGTCTCAGTTAAGCGGTTGGCCTATAAATGAGTTTACCAAACTACCATACCGCCAACTATCCCTTACTATCTAAACACACATTACAAAAAATGCAAAATTTTAACAAATTACTGGAACATTCTTAAAGAAAATTCTAACTGGATACAAAGTCACAAAAAAATGCTTTTCAAATTCATCATTTGAACTTCATAACATTATTTTCGAGAAAATAACCACTGAATTCAGTTTTGGTGTTCGCTTTCACAGTCAAAGTTATGGACTAAGACACGAGGTTGTTTTGAAAGTCAGTCCACTTGATAGTTCAACCACAGGCCTCCTATACGAGTATCGAGGATCAAATTAAATTAGCTAGCGAAACTCTGCGGATGTGACGAGTCTCGATAACACCATAAAATAAAAACAAAAAAAAATGGATCTGTTATTTGGGGTTCAACGACCGCTAGATGTTTTGTTAGTTGAAGTAAATATCGTTTTCTTTCGTTTTGTCGTGTTGAGATATCGATACTCATCACGTCTGTGAAGTTTACACAATAAACTGATATGTCAAGTGACTACAGTAACTACGGTCGGTGACCCCACAAAATACAACCGTCAAATTAATTTTGGTTTTTGTTGTATTGTGTCGAGATATCGATACCCATCACGTCCGCGGAGTTTCACTAGCTAATTTAATTTATACCTGTATTTAAAGACGGTTTAGTACTGACTGAGGTTTACGCGTAAGACAGCGGCATAAAGTGCTCAACTGACTCACAAATAGACCTCGTGTCCAAAGCCTATTTTTATTTCATTTTTTTTTTTCTAAATAATATTTTAGAATAGATTTTGATATTTTAATAAAGTGGGTACAGACATGTATTTTTAGGCTTAAAGCTTAGCATTATTACTGATATTAATTTTTTTCGTACTATAGATGCCATATTTGACTTCAAGTCATCGATTTAAGCCCGGTTACGTGTCTAGTGTTCAGCATAAGTGTTTTTGTAACTTAGAAAATGTAAATGACCACTCGACTGACCAGTAAATTGGTTGTTTACATATTTCAAGTTACTAAATGCAAGTAAAACACTGGAAACATGTAAACGATCTCACGAGATTCTATATTTTACTTGAAGTGTTCTTAAAAACAGTAGAAATAAACCAGTTTGTACTTATTGAAGACACAAACCGATCTTTCTTTATACTAATCTAATTAAAAGTGAGATTCTTCCATCCCTCGTCTACACAGCTTACAAACCAACACTAAAAGACCGGAAATATTCCTAATAGTTAATTTTAATATATGGTAACACTAATTAACTGTGTTGCCAGTAAATTATTTGGCATTGTATAGTAAAAATATTTGGAGAATATTTTTAAAAAATATTTTTTTAATTGTTTTTTTTTTCGTCGAACTGGCAACACATGTTTAGTGTTGCCATATATGAAAAGTGGCAGTCGACGGACCAATCAAACGAACAAACGATTGGCGTTAATAATGCCTTTCATACTGAAATATACATATTATATCCTTGCAATGCGTCTGTAGGGACGTGGAGTAGTTAACAAAAAAATATTAAAAAAGTTTTTATTATTCGGACTACTTTAAGACAGATTTTCGTTAAAATTGAGACAGTTTTTAACTGTGGAGTCCCGTAAACGTTTATTTTTATTATTAACTGCAATATTATAGGACGATTTGAAATACACAATTTTAAATAGATTGAAACTAATAAACCAGTCGCTTCGTGTAAAATACTGATATATAGCAACGTTTGGTCAGACGAGCAGCCGACCACAACATAGTTGGGAAAAGACTAATCAAGTTTAAATATAAATACTCACTTAGACTAGAGTCTAACATTATAGCAACTTTCTGATATATATTTCGTTACTACCCTCCAACACGCCCTATTCAAACGTAACTAACAGAAATATGTCTGTCTCGCTCACACTTTGCGTCACGCACAACCGCTTTTATTTATATTTTTTATTTATTTATTTATAACTAATTACGCCGACGGCTCGAGGTTTTAAATTAATATTTTTTATGTAATTTTGTGCGTTGCCCTTCGACGGGAAACCTATGGCCTTGAAATCAGTCAAATATTTTTTGGTTATTTTATTTATCGCATGTAACTTCTTTTATTAAGGGGGGGGGGGGATACACCCGGCGGATACAATGGTATACTTTGATTTCACCCCAATTTTATTGCTGTAAATATTCTATTCCATCAAAACGAAATTCTGAAACAGGAAACCTTTTTTTATAAACGAAAAGAATTTCAAAGCTCCCTGTATTATTTTTCCAAAATAAAGTTCGTTCCACCGAGTTGGAATCTAACAAACAAATCCCCCCCTTAATTCCTTCTCTGATATTCCGACTACCCAAGACATCAAGCGATATTTTCTCCGACTACCCCTCCGAAGCCGTCGACGCATCTAAACTAGTCTTACTCATGTGTCCGGAGTTTCACCGGCATAATACTATAACGCTGACAGCCGGCGGCTGTTCTCGAGTGTGCTCACTTCGCTCGCCGCGACCCGACTGACAAGTCCGTAGGGCAACTAGCGCCCTCTCGCGGTAAAGTAGGGTAGTTTGGTAAGATGTGATGTTTTGACGTAAGATGTTCGATTTCAGATGTGTTTATGTTAAAGTCGACTTTAAAATGCAATTGTAAATTATGATCTTTGACCTAAAACTAAGTTAGAGAGCTTCGTAAAATACAGATCAAAATTATACGACGTATGATATTTTTTCTTTATGCACTTGACACCTATAGCTATAAAAATGATATTTCATTATTTCAGATCAGTTTAAAGTCAAACGATTTCATTCTTAATTTTGACTAACAAAGTTGATAACCCTATGCCAATGTCTACAATAAATATTTTCTTTCGATTTTAGACCCTAGTTCTTGACGATAAGGTCGATTTTACTAGAAGCGGCGAGCGTAGCGATCGCACACGACATCACAGTCAAAAAATGGGCTAAGAAACCGACGTAGTGACACGCACTGGCAATCATATATATTTATATATCGTAATATATATTTAAATATAGCTTTAAGTTCTGATACAACAATGTTAGGAAATAAACAAGGATAATAATGTCCTAATGGAGGTCAGTTAGGTTGTCGCTCCATGTAAAATGCTGGTATTCAGCTGCATCCGGTTAGATTGGAAGCCGATCCCGACATAATTGGGAAAAGGCTAGGCAGACGAACCTTCTAGATGTATTAAAGTCTGATCTGTAAGTTTTTGGTACACAAGATACAGGCTTGCCTAGTTTGAATGTTATAGCAATAAAGTTTTCTTTTGGCCGTATGCTGACAAACTTCATATTAGATGATAAAGAAAGAAATAAAGAAAATACATTTATTTAGCACAGACTAATAATATGATTTTGGCTAGTCGAAATAACGACAATCAAAAATATTATTTGAGATTTAAAGATAGATTTAATTAGAATCAGATAACCCGGGGGTTTAATTCATATATTTCCCAAACATTGTTGTCTCCAAAACTCACACATACATATAAATCATACATGTATTTATACATAATTATACAAAGATAATTTGCGTATAATACAAATACATGTATAAATAGTTTCTGTGTATTGTATAACTTGTAAAATACATTGTATAGTTTAAATAAAAAAGTACATTTACGTACAATGGCTTTCTTCCACATTTTTGGAAAATCACAGCTTTTAGTGAGGCGACCGATATTATAAAAACAAAATAAATATTTTGTTTAATTTCACCTTTTTTATTTTTGACAGTACATAAAACATTTTTTAACAATTACATAAATACATATCGTTTTGAGATTAGCTACCTTAATATCCATACATACAGCTCAGTATTCATTGCAACAAAATTCCATAACATATTCGAGTTTTTCATTTAAAAATCAACTTATTATACCTATTCTTAAAGTTAAAATTTATAATCTTATACTTATCACAAATTTCTGACAGTTCTAGTGACTCCATAATCAAATCTTATATTAACTATTCACAAAAGTTAACATAAGATGTAAAAGCAGATTTAACTCTTTTCGAAATTAGTCGCAAGTGAACGAATGTGAAGGGAATGGTTACCTGTATCAGTCGCCTCATTCAATAAACGAGCTGTGAATGACTTAGAGAGTGAGTGAACGGAACGTGTTCGTTCACTCTCTAAGGTAAGGCATCAAACGTAGTGCGGTGTCCGACGTCGGGGTAGCTGATAGATGATTTGTTTAGCGCCAACTGAAAAGTTATGAAGATATTGTAGTTTTCTGTGCCCGTTTTTTTTTTTCTGTTCGTGAGGTGGAAATGACATAATAATATTTTATTAACTTGAGGACGGTTTTCTACTGCATTACTATGTTAAGAATCTTTTAAAAGGTTAAGCGGAGACCAGCCCTCGGCGCGGGAGATATTATAGTGCACAAGCACATGTCCGATGGGACGGCAATCCGACAGTAGCGGGGAGAGGTCAGGCGCACAACCGCCACACCGCCAACTTCCAAACTCCGGGCAGTTACTAAGAAATTACCAATGGAAAAACCCAATAACACTGCCGACCCGGGAATCGAACCCACGCTCAGCAGTAGCGCTTACGACCACGAGACCAACGGGGCAGTAATTGTCATATACTAAGTACACAAACGCTCATAAAAAGGTTTACTCTAGCATTTTCTCACTGTTTCGTCAATTTAACCAATCCAGACTCGTAATGCGGTAAGTGTCCACCATCTCGGTTGACCGTAGTTTATGTCGTCAGACAGTTGCAATACCGTATGAATACTAATCGTTATTTTACATCTAAGAATATAAAGCTACATATAGACTCACAGCACTTGATGCGGCTGTATAGCAGCGAGGTGTGCGGGAGAGGGAGGCACGCCGGGCGGCGCGGGCGGCAGCAGTGTCTGTGCCAGGCCCTCGAACCTACCGCCGGCTTCAAAGCCATTCTGTATAGGAAAGATATAGTTACGACTGAGTGATAGTAAGGGGCTCAGGATTGTGCCTTGCGGCAGTCCAGAGTCCGGAATTGTTAGTCTGAATATAATGACAAAACATTATCTTCAGACTCACAATTAATACGAGAGCGGAGTGATAAGTCTGGTAAAAAACTATTTTGGAATAAAATGAATCGCAAATTGCATGGAACCTCCTTGTTCACAACTCTTAAAGGACTAAATTAAAATGTTCACTCTGCCCTCGTAGCTCTGGAGTGCCGCAGGGAATTTTTAATTTATTTATTATAAAGTTATGTTTATAAGCGAACAATAACTTTATTTGAAACTGTATCTAATTTATTAAAACACTGGTGAACTTTGATGTGATCAATATTATCAAAGGCTGTAGAGGGTATAGAACTTGTGGCAACCCTGTGTTTTGAGTACAGAATTGGTAGATGTTGGTTCTTTTAAAGCTTTAATATGTTTTGTTCCTTTAGAGTAATGTAAATCAGAGTATATAAGATTAAGTACGCAGCAGCGTCTGTACACTATCCTTGAATCTACCGCCGGCTTCGAAGCCAGAGAGAGGTACGGTTAAAAGTGAAGGGCATAGTATTGAGCCCTGTGAGATTACATAAAAAAATACGACGTGTATTCGTCTAAATACAACAGTCGAGCATGTATTATGTTAGATTAATGTACATTCGTAAACAATGGCGCCGATTCCCTTGTTCACAAACTAAGCTAAATTTAAGTTCAGTGCATCTTTTTCTTTCTATTTAATTAAGAAAAGGACAGAAGATAAATATTAGTTTAGTCCTGTCAAATTAAGATACTCCATAGACAAATTAGACGTGATTAAAAACATGGCGACTAGAAATACGTCAATTTACGTCAGGCGCTGACTAATTTGACAGGACTAAACTAATATTTATCTTCTGTCCTTTTCTAAATAAAATAGAAAGAAAAAGATGCATTGAACTTAAATTTAGTTTAATTTGTGAACAAGGGAATCGGCGCCAATGCCAAGCAAGATTTTAGTGTGTATTTAAATTGTACATAGGTAAGTGAATATTATTGTGATTAACATTATCAAAGGCTGCAACACATCCCAATCTGTTACTGTGATCTCTTGAGAGATATCCATGTATCACAGCAAAACTGAAGTCCAACATTGTCGATATTTCGTTCACTGCTAAAATATTTTGGGAAAAAGACTTATTTTAGACATAATATCGCAAAAAAAACATCAGTACATCATTTTTAAACTAACTTTAAGTACTTAAAATAATAAATCAACTGTCTACTTACGGGAATCATGATAGTGGGCCGCAGCGGCTGGATGGAGGGCTGCACGGCGGTCGGGTAATACGGGTAGTACTGCACGGGGTACCCGATGTAGCCCGGGTAGCCGGCCGCAGCCGCGTACATGGCCGCGGCGGGACTGTACATCTGCTTGCAGGGTAATCAAGATATTGGAATCATGTTGCTTTTTGAATTTTAGTTTGGTTAGAATGGGGTTACTACCGAGATGACAACTAATAGAGAAGTATGGAAGAAAAAGACATGTTGCGCCGACCGCAGTAAAATTGGGATAAGGGCAGGAGAATGATGAATGATTATTTCTTCCGGGGGTACAAAAGGGATGTTCCTATTCGTCATACAATCTCTCGCAGAGGAACAATGACGTCTTGGTCTCACCGCTGCACCTTTAAAACTGACAGCCTCACAAGACCACACGGTATATTATAACTCCCCACTCCAGAACCTTTCGGCCCCATCGGCCACCGTGACCGCGTACCGGAAGACGTAGCGTTGGAAGGGCTCCCACAAGGTGGACCAATGACCTTGTAAAGGCCGCAGGAATCCGCCGGAAGCGGGAAACACAGAACCGATCGAAATTGAGGTGCTTGGAGGAGGTCCATGTCCAGCAGTAGACATCTTTCGGCTGAAATGATGATATTGTAACTTACCGGTAGCTGCTGGCTAAGTGCCGGCATAGCCTGATGATGTTGCAGCTGCTCGTAGGGCGGGGGAGCGTACACCCCGGCACCCGCGCCTGCGCCCCCGAACGTTACCCCGTAAGGCGACCCGCCGGCTACTGTGCGGTAGCAATCTTGTTTGGAGAAACGAAAGAATAACAAACTTTATTATAAAAAAAAAATGTCTGAAATATGAGACAGGAGTAGATAAATATTTTGAACACATTTTTTTCTCAAATTATGAAATAACAATAATGAATTAGAAGAAAAATAATAATGAATTAAAACAAAATTAGAAGGGCTCGATTCAGAAAAAATATTACTAAAAGGGTCCTTCAAAAAGCGTTTGTGAACTAACCGCCATACTGCGGAGCAGCCTGGTGAGGCGGCGCCGGCAGGAATGGTCCCTGCGGTGGCTGAGGTTGAGGGTACGCGCCCAGCGGCGGCGTCACTGCAACAACAGTAAGTTCTAACGGTGCCCCAGACTACGGGACGCGCGCACAACATACTGATTGACCACATCACTGGTCGAGCACGACATTACGTGCTTAAAAAAGTGATATATTAAAAAAAAGAATTGAAGGGTAGTTTAATGTTTGAGTTTGAAAGTTTTGACAGTTAAGTTTGAAGTACAGAGATTGGTGTTTTAAATTAAAATACCCAAAATATAAAGTGATGTAATCGTATTTCAGTGAGTCGCGCGCGTTGTCGCGCGTTGGCGCGCCGCAACCCAAGCCCGAGCATTCACGCTTGACGCAGCGGTGTTGTCATGCTAACTTGTATACTGCTATAGTTGTAGCTCTTTGTTATACTTACCAGGTTTTAGAAAAAAATATTTGTCATTGCAAGGAGAAATAAATAAATAATAATAATTGATTGATTTTGTCTCGTTTTTACATATCTACAGAGGAATGTAAAAATGAGACAAAATTGGAAACAAAAAATACTATAGCAATATTTTTAGCATGACCAGAACGTGGGTGAAATAGATCATTTTAGAAAAAATCTCCTAATAAAAACTTTACCAAAATAAATTTTAAAGTTTTTTTTTTTAATTTTAATTTCACCCACGCAATATTCACTTACGTCAGTGTTAACGACAAGCGATGCCCATACAACGCGTTACCACTAAACCGAGTCTTTCAAAAAACATTTAACACTAAATTTACCAATTCTGAAAGACCCGTCAGTGTGGTGACAACACTTCGGCTCGACAAAAATAAATATCGTTTTGTTTTCTCAGAAAAAAATATTTATATTTCCGCGCCAAAGAAAAATACAGTCAATTTGGTAGGCCGAGTTAATGTTTCAACACAGTTTGTGAGTGCTGAAAGCCTACCAAATTAGTTATTTACAATGCATTCCTTATTTTTAATGGTCACCCTAGCTAGACTTGACTATATGAAGACATTTTTGTAAAAAAAAAAACTCGTGCAAATCGCTCAACCAAGTGTCCATCATTTGTGTAAGTAAACGCTGGACAGTCGTCAGAATCCATTTTGCAACACATTCGAGGTTAGAGGGCGCTAATTTCCATATAATCAGTAAAGATTTATATCAAGCCTTGTGCATAAAAGCTAGTGTGACCATCCAAACGTCTTTTCATTAAGAAAATTCTTAAATAACAAAACAATCATCACACGATAAGGAACCTTTTAAAAAGTACAATATTTATTTATAATATGACTTTGAACTTCGGGTGTGGCATCCATTTTGTCACTGCCAGGTGGCAACAATGTAACTATGAGAAAAGTATTGTTTCCTTACAATGTTTACTCATATTTCCAGTTTGATTAGCATGTATATTTTCTTGTATTTCACCAAGTTCAGAGCCATAAATATCGATCGTCAAAACTGACAACCAAACGAGTATACATGATGTGAACATTCCTTGAAATAAAAAAATATATTCATTTTCTATTCATTTACTAACTATTCAACAAGTGTACCAAGATTTTTTGTTGATTTTATCACTTTCATATACGAGATTTTGCTGTTCAATTCTAAAAAGCACTTCGATGCAGGAAAAGCAAAAAAAAAAACTTATAAAGAGCTATGATATAAGTGCGTTGAAGGACACAGAAACATGCTAGTGTGACAACACAAAGTTCTAAAACATGCAACAATAAACACGACAAAACTACTAAAAAAAACTTATGTAAGTACCTACTTATATTTATTAAAAAATTACATCTCAAAAACTATAACTAGCAACACTAAAACATCAAACGATAAACTACCATAAAAGCGTCGAGAAAAAAAATCGCAGTAACGCATGCTTGTCACAAACAAAACAGAACTCGGCTGCTATGAAACAGCAAAATTGTCATATGAGGGGATGTTGGCAAACCACAAAAAACCTGGTTACATCCGTCACCTAAACATTAATTACTAAATTATAACCATTACCGAAAAGAATGCTTTATTTCATTTTACTCCCATTCTGGTAGAAATTGCAAACTTTTCAACAAGGCCGACACAAAATACTGTCAAATGTTGTAAAAGCTTAATTTATTATTGAATTGCAACAAGCAGGGAGTTTACTGCTATATCGAGCAGATATAACAACAAACTGAAGATCGCTTATGACTGCTGTGAATAAATTTAATTAATAAAACTCTTTTGAACCTCCGGATCCCTGTAAAAGACTCTGAAGAACCGACACAGAGAAGACCAAAAAGAAGTTTTGAGAAAAAGAAAAAAATAAAAATCTTAAAAAATGTGGATCCTATAGAAATGGTGTTGAAATATATTAAGTCCGTGGTTTAAGGTGTTCTAACCGTCCCATTACTTGAGACCCTCACAACTGGCATACTTCCCTGTCCTTCTGTTAAGCTTATAGTTGCATGCATTGTTGCCTGTAACACTGTGATCAGTGATAAAGGCAACATTCAACAAACACACATCACCATACTTATAGAAAATCCAAAGAATATTTTTTCTAAAATAAAAAGAAAAGAAAAAAATCAAGGAAAGAAAATAAAATTCTTTCTTTTGTTTTCTGGTGGTATGTATTAGTCAACTTACATCTATTTACACACGCACTAACAATGTGTCATTCCTGTTAACATATTGACTTGGTGTTGACCCAAAATCCTTTCCTGTTTCGAGACCAAAAGTGGTGAAATTAAAATAAATTGATAAAAACCTCAGGAAGGATTAAACGTCGCATTTTAGATAATGTATCACTATGAAATAGATACCGAATCTAAAACGTTTGTTAAACATATTGTGTAAATTAGACATACAACTAGAAAAATTGGCAATAACAATAATTCTTGTTTTTCTCGTCAGTGCCAATTTCACCATCACCTTACATTAAACTGTCTACAAACATACATTTGTAAACATAAAAAATGCAAAACAGTAAAAAAAAAAACCGACCATTATTAGAAAAAAGAATTTAAGTTTTTTTTTTAACCATTTTGTATTTATTTCGGTTAGTATTAGACACACGACCTTAAATATGAATAGACGCGACTTTTACTATAGAAAACATACATAAATTATTTTTATTAACTAATTTAAAAGTAAAAGTCGAATCCGTTGGTCAGTAACAAAAATAGCTAGCTTTTTGTGCCATTTGTAATAGATTCGAAATTATTTTAAGAATCCAGAACAAAATAAAAATAAATGACGGACAATAAACATTTTTTTTTTTTAATAAAGTGTTATGTATTTCTTCAATGTCGTTAATTTTATTTTTAGTCGTCATTCATTTTCGATAAACATTAATGCTAAAAAGTTAGCTTAATCTAAATAAGGAAAACGAAAAAAAAAAAAAAAAAACACAAGACATCCCTATTAATTCATTTTTAAAAACAATAGGGAAGCTTAATAACTAATGAGGCAATGACACATTTAATTAATAAAAACTCACACATTGCCTCATTGTTATGTAAGGTGCACAAAACTAGCAACAATAATTACTGGTTTCGTTAAATAATTTATTTTGAAAAAAAAATCCAAACTCCTATTTCACCCCAGTAATTATTACAACTTAAAATTATAGTGTTAAAACCAATAAAAAAATAAGCTGTGAACGAAACATTGAAAAAAAATGTTTAAAAAAAAAAACAGATAGCTAAGACACATATTTCAAAAGAAAAGAGTCCCATCTTAATATAGCCGAAGAAATTGGAAAATTCTTTTTGTCTTATTAGACAGAACTCTGCGACTTAGAACAACTTATTTTTTTAAGACATGATTAACTAAGAAACCGGACGAGTATTTAAGTTTATTTTTTACACACAAATCCAGGACGTTTTTCATAACACTATACAAATATTTTCAAGCCAAAGACATCTACTGTACAGCCAACCATTTAGCTTCATGTCCACAAGTCCACGAGGATTTGTGTTTTTTTTTTTTAAAACATTTACTTTAAGTATTACATCAAAAAGGTTTTTATAGCAGTGTGACCCAAAACCGCACTAAAGTCACACTTTTCTGTGACTCAAGTAGTCCATTTTTACACAGAAAAGCTTGACTTAAGTGCGAGTTTATGTCACACGAGCTATAAAATAGTATACAATACGGGTGACTTAAGTAGTCCATTACTGCACGGCGTGGGAGGGTGCTAAACGCCGTGTATTAATAGACTACCTAAGTCACACATATCGTAATGTAAAAAATTAAAAAATAGTTTCAAACATAGATACTTGTCCAACTTGTATAGAAAAACATAATAGCGACTCGACTGCTGTAATTTTCTTCAAGGTTGAGTTTTTATTTGATTTAACTTTCAAAAGGCCTATTTTCAGAAAATGACAAGCTCACAACCTTTCCTTATTCAATCTAACCTCAGGTTGGTAATAATAATCATTTTTGAGTATTTTAGCCTTTACTCATTACCGCAGCCAAATCACAAACGAACGGGTTACAATCGAATTAATAACACATACGATCGTCCACACGCCGATACGCACATATCATATATTTGTCTCTCTTTAACTATGTTTCCAAAAAAAAGAAAAATAAAGAAAGAAAAATTCTATATGATTTCATTACATGATAGCGATTAGTCGACTGCCGCGCGACGTCTGCGTCGGCGGGACCGCGGCTCCTGTAGAGGGGGGCCGGCAGCTGGGACGGGGAGGGGGTGCGGGTAACTTTGTATTATCATCATGTCTTATGGTGCCGCGCAAGAGTCAACTCTGTCTCACGCTCTGCCACAGAGACCTCACCCTTATTGCTTACCAAAATTCTAATAGTTGAGGACCAGTGTGGCTGGAGATTAATATTAAAATAATAAAAGCGTTCGTAAGGGTATCAAAAGCTAGAGTAATGGATATAAAAAATAAAATCCTCAGATATTTTGATCTTCAACTATACCAGAGTCAATAACCTCACTGGATCATAATGTTGAGTCATTCGTTATTTTTGTAAATGTTAAGTCAACAATATGAATGAGATTTCCGTGCATCCAAGGTTGGTTACCAATATGGATTATTGGTCCCAACATTTTTACCAACTTCAAGAATGTTCTGGACAGTTTGACTCAGTGTGCAGCCATCCTTAGGCCTTAAATTTTTAATATAACTTTTTAAATGACACATGTATCTCTGCATACATCTAGTGTCTAATTTCATAATATACATAACTTTTGTATATTTGGAAACATAATGAACTACGAAGCTTATATTATGGAGTTGGACGCTCGTTCTGACATTTGTAACGCCACCCAAGGTTGCATACTAATATCCTTATTAAATTGTATGACGTAAAGTTAGACAAACATTTTGGGTTAAAAACTGAATGCTTAAAAAGAAGTTGTTTGAACCCATTTTATAAAACAATTGTGATAGAAATGCTAATTTATGATTTTACAAACAAACCTACCAGTTTTCTTTTCTCACTGTAAGAATTTTTTTTTTGTCTTCGAAGAATGACTAGGAATGAATCAAGGCAAGGATTTTTTTTTATTCAATTAATTTTGAAAAGATTTTATAAATAAGAAAATCTGTGCTAATCAGTTAGTCATAGAATATTTTTCAACTTTTTTTTTTTTTGTTTAAGGTAAATGTTGAAAACATTTTCATATAGGACTTAGTCAATAAAATAATCATAAAATATTGATGATTGGTCCATATTTACTTGCATTCAAGTTATAAGACTAAAGATTTCACCTCAGTAAGCAGCAGACACATTATTTTGAATAATTAACTATGCAGATGGGTGTGTATGAATAATTAACATGAAACAGTTGTAGAATTAGTTGACCTACTTCGGAAAAGGTCAGCAGGGGATAAAATACTTAACAAATATCGATTGGAGACATCAGGTCAGTACACTGATAGATTTTTCCTACCAGGCAAATATTCTATAAGAAAATTACAAGACAGATGTTCTTCATAATCTCGTTTTAACGCGTGATATATCATTGTAATATTGAAAGCCAACCTCGGCTGTCGTAACGAGGGCTCATGAATCAGTTCTAGTAATGAATGAACCTAAAATTAGAACAAATAGCCCACCTTGCAAATCTAAGGGTGGACGACCATCTTGAATTTATCGCCAGTATCGATCTACCGCGCAACACTTCTATATCAATTTTGCAGCTAAACCAACGCAAAATAACCCTCTTCCAACGCAATAATCTCGCGTCCGGGGATTAAATCATTGTTTTAATAGCGAAAACTTGTATTTCAAGGCCCTGCCGTGACGTTACTCATGTCAAAACGTATTATAAGAAAAGAACAAAGAACATAATAAATCAACAGTTTACATACCTTTTTTGTCTGCCATTTTTATGATAACTATTTGGATATCAGTTAAAACGTTAATAATTTGTGTTAAGTTGCGAGAAATACAGGAAATTCGCAATTAAACTTAGACGCAGTCGCAGCAAACGCTTCGAACGATTCTCGCAACGACAACTAGTGATTTCAATAGTGCTGTTCACTGTCTGTCAGTCGATAGGCTTGGAACCATTTTAGTCGATTCCCGATTGTATTAATTTGTACTCGTTTGCACAATTTTTCATAAGAAGCATTTCTGTGATACTTTTTGAATTATTTTAATAAAATTCACTTATCATAACAAGGAAAAAACTGGTCTCTGTAATCTTGACCAAAATAAAATTGATTCAGAAAAAAAGCCGTAGGCCTCCTGCCTGACATGCGATTAGTAGTTTTGATTCATAAGTGCTTCTTGTCCCATGATTTCCAATCCAATCAAACTTATAAAACCTTTAGCCAAAACCAGGGTTAGGATATAAACTGATGTGTAGAAAATATAATTTTTCGAAAAATAAATACTAAATCAACTAATCGGCATTTAAAGTGTGCTAAAAGACCCATTAATCAAACCATATGTTCTACTTAGCCCTTTTAACACTTCTAACTGGATTCTTTAACATTAACTATGAACAAAAACTATTTTCATTATATCGCAGCAACATCTCTAATTGACCTCGTAAATCTGGTCTTCAATCGATCGATCTCCGGGCAGTAGGTACTATACGCTTATACAGCTACATCAAGCTACATATACAATTTGATTGCAGGGTGACATGCGCGAAGTGCAGCGGGCGGGGGTGGTGCATCCAAGGCTGTTATGGATTTTCACTTACACAGTTACTAGAAATCGCTTCAAAGGGGGAATTCTCGGGAATGCTACCACTGTTTTAATAAACTTCTATTTGCGTCATGTTATTCTGATTTTCAGGGAATGGGATTAATAACTATATGTTAGGCGGATCGGCGCAATATATTCTTACAGCATTGCATAACGACTGCTTAGCTTTCCTCGTAGACCTTGGTTTCATATTTTATTTGCCATGTTAGGCACATAGTTCCTGCCCAAAGCCAACAATTGTCGTCTGCCTAGCCTTTTCCCAACTATGTTGTAGTCGACTTCCAGTCTAACCGGATGCAGCTGAATACCAGTATTTTACGTGGAGCGTCTGCCTATCTGCCCTCCACAACCCAGTTACTGGGTAATACGATATCCCAAGGGTTATCGTATTACCCAGAACCCCGAAAGTCTGACTCAGACTCACGGTGGTCAAACTTTCGGGGTTCTGACGACCCTTATCGTCTTTTAAAGATCCACGAATGTCAGCCGGGACCAACGGATTAATGTGCTTTCCGAGGCACGAAAGGGTCTTGATATGTAAAGATGGTCATCCATGGACCAGCCGGGACAAGCGTAGCTCAACGTGATCGATCGACCCGTGCGGCTGTTCCAAGTCCAAAGCCAAAAATCTGATACTTATTACCTAGCCTAAAACATTTTTCACTTGTCTTTTCAGTTTTATTTTGTTCTAAAAGAAGTTGATGTATTAATATTTGTTTAAGGCTGATAGATTATTATATATATAAAGCTGATACCTTCTGTTTTGCATTGTCATTTGATTTTTGAGCAATGCCACAAAAAGCTCGTATTAAATAACTCTAATTTCGGGCACGACTACTTACTTAATAGTCTTCCACAATAGGCGGTCTTATCGTAGTCTGCAATCTCTGGTAGGAAATCGTGTATAATCTTAAGACAAGTACACAGTTGAAGAACTCGTAGAGCCAGCGGTTACATTGATAATCGGTATTGAAAAGTATCCGAGTATATACGAGGTGACCCGGCAGAGAACCAAAGTTGTCGACATAGCTCACAGATTCTGCAAGCTGAGTGGCAATTTGCCGTAAGCGTCAGGGCCGACCATATTAGCCGTAGAACCGATGACTGTTGGGGTAGACGTGTTCTTGAGTGGAGACCGCGAATCGGCAAACGTAAGGTGGGACGCCCTCAGGCTAGGTGGAGCGACGATCTTCGCAGGATAGCTGGTAGCAGCTGGATGAGTTGCCGAAAATCGAGTTGAATGGCGTGCAATAGGACACAGAGGCCTGTCCTATTGCATGCCACTCCGACCGCGCGCTGCTACCAGCTCCAGTCCAGCAGTGGACTGCATTAGGCTGATGATTGAAAAGTATGATTGAAAGATCTCGTAGTTGACTGTAGCATCGTTGGTACAAAATCTTTCGCATATGGAAGTTTTCTGTCTTAGGGTGTCCATTGTCAGGGTTTAGGTTACAAATAAAGGGGTCAGTTATGGTATAAAAATTAATTTATTATATACAAAGTTAATACCATTTTAACGTTATTAGTCATTTTATTATTCTTACAAACTAGTCAGAGATTTTATATATTAGAAAATAATGTCCACTTTCCACCGCATCTGTAACAATAGGAAATATAATGAATTATCGTTAGATAGTGAAAACCAGCACTTTTGGTGTTTGTTGTGAAACTCATCTAAAGGATTATGTAGTTTAATGTAGAGGGTGGGCAGTACCGTTTTCATTTTTACTATTAAAATACTAACTAAAAAATATCTATACCGACGAATTGAGAACATCTTTCTTTTCTTAGAAGTCGGTTAAAAACCGTCTTATAAACGTGGTGATTACGGCACTTTCTTTAAAAGTCAACTGTTAGCACCATGGTCCTGATAGATTTCAGCGCAGTAATTGCAACACACTATCTGTGTGGCTTTCAATTTGACAGTTCAACAACATTCATTGCGTTTTTTACGATGTTGAGGAGACAATTTTTCCAAACATATGAAACAATGGATTAGCAATATCCTTCAATATGATTCAGAATGAGATTGATAGTGTGTTAGGCAATTAGTGTGTAGAATAACTATAACCCTTAACTGTATTACTTGTCAGTCCAAGCCTGAGCGGGCATGGCAAGATCGGCTATTTTTTCACCATTCAACACTTCGTAGTTTGTACAAAGATCGTGACTTCTTTCTCAAAAGAGTCCTTTCAATGATAAGCTGAAATAATAATAAGATGTTATTATTACCTGCAAGCCGATAGAAACCGTGCGTCATAAGCGCCCTGCAGCGGATGCTTGTTGGGCTGCGAGGCGGCCAGCGCGCGCGAGCCGCAGCGCGCGCACTGGCGCCAGCGCGCCGGCCGCAGCCCGCCGCCCACGTACATGTAGCTGGAGGGCATGGATAGGTTTATATCACCAGTATAGGCTTTATTCTCTTTATACCATCATATACACAGTTGCAGTTGAAGACATTAAGACAGAGCACAAAGAGGGATTTTAGGCTTGTAGTATTAGTTGATAGAGTATTGTAGTCGCTGTTTTCAAGCAACAAAAACTCAGTATATGTTATATTATGAAAAGCACGATGCATGTTTCAATCTTGTTATGTCAGTTGAGTCTCTGTTAATAGGATGGTTGGATTCACGAAACTTTTACCGGTCAGGTATTATTAATAAAAATATTGGCTGCGAGGGTTCTTTCAACGTCACTCTTAATATGTATACCGTATAGCATCCATGGTGATGGAGGGCGTGGTCTCACACTGCGCGTACGGCGGCGGCTCAGGATTGTACCGCAACGCTTCAGGTTCTACACCGTACTCCAACTAGTAAAAGAAAAAACTTACTTTAAAACAAAGTTTATTCATTTTCTTTATGTATTATTTACAATTTTACATTTTGAACAGTTATAAAAACCTTAAAATGATAATTAGATAATTATAAATATTAAAAAAAAAAATTATTAAATAAAAACGTCAAAGTAATTAGTCGATTAATTATTGTAAATTTTATGTTGGACATCACTAAGGTGTATTGTGATCAATACTTTTTTATTGTTGTGGCGGAGTGGCGGCAAATTAAATGTTTGGTTTCAGACATGGATCACTCAGCTAGCTAGTTTTAATATTGTTGAAATAATTTTGAAAAGTGTTAGCATTATTTTTTTTCTTTATGGAAATTAAAATACAGTTTTTTCACACGAATGGAGTTTGCTCAAGATAAGTGTACCTACTATGAGTGGAAAACATTAGTTAGAAAAGGTACGTACAAGTATAAAAGTAATATTAGAAATTGGTTAGCTATACAAATATTGTTTGTAGGTATTTAAGTTTTACTAATCTACATACAGATTTTAAGTACACAATAAATCAATCAATTTGCCTGCCTTTTCCCAACTATGTTGGGGTCGGCTTCCAGTCTAAACGGATGCGCCTGAATACCAGTATTTTACATGTAGCGACTGCCTATCTGACTTCCACAAACCAGTTACTAGGTAATACGATACCCCTTGGTAAGATTGTTTGTCAGACTTTCGGGTTTCTGACGATCTGTAATGACTGTCCAAGATCCACGAATAACAGCCGGGACGTACGGCTCAACGTGCTTTCCGAGACACGGAGGGGCCTTGGTATGTAAAGATGGTCACCCATCCACGGACCAGCCGCGGCAAGCGTAGCTTAACCTGATCTATCGATCCGTGCGGCTGTTATTACTTAGCCACAAGCCCCATACAAATTAAACAAAATAATATATCTTAATACTATCTAAACCTACTGGTAAAAATACTATCTAATACTACTAACTGGCGGCATGGCAGTTATACTCACATATAGCGGCCATAGCTTCCCGTGCGGTGCGGCCACGTTGCAGCGCGGTAGTGACTCCCACACGCGCGCGCCCGTCCATTGTGTGCTCAGCAACGCGCATTCCTCTGAGGACACACAACAGTCAAATTTAGTATCTCATCATCATCTGCCTAGCCGTTTCCCAACTACGTTTGGGTCAGCTTCCAGTGTAACCGGATGCAGCTGAGTACCAGTATTTTACATGGAGCGATTGCCTATCTGACCTCCAGAACCCAGTTATTGGGTAATACGTACCACCTTGGTAAGACTGGTTGTAAAATTTTAGTATCTTAATTATAATAAAAATAACACCACCTATAATTTGTCCCCCTGCAGGCCAAAAGCCTCTTCTCACACAGAGAAGGTACGAGCATTGATCACCCCACTTGCTCAAGATGGGTTGACGATTTCAAAATTATATTGGCGCCGATTCTCTTGTTCACACACTAAACTAAATTTAATTCAGTGCATCTTTTTCTTTCTATTTCGACAAGAAAAGGACAGAAGATAAACATTAGTTTAATCCTGTCAAATTAGTCAGCGCCTGACGTAAATTGATGTATTTTTAGTCGCCATGTTTTTAATCACGTCTAATTTGTCTATGGAGTGTCTTAATTTGACAGGACTAAACTAATATTTATCTTCTGTCCTTTTCTTATCGAAATAGAAAGAAAAAGATGCACTGAATTAAATTTAGTTTAGTGTGTGAACAAGGTAATCGGCGCCATAATCTATAAGGCCAGAGGGGAAATTCTCGTAATTTTAAGAACGTTCACAGTCTGATCTCAGTCTCAATCTGTCAAACACATGTCTAATTTCCCTACATTTTGACAAGTTTTTGACATTTGTTCGCTTCGGCGACAAGCCGACATGAGACTGCGACTAGATTTTGAACGTTTTAAGTTACGAGAATTGGCCTTCAGGTTTCCCCAAGATGTTTTTCATTCCCTGATGTCAGTAATGGCCAAGATGAAGTCAGAAAGTACAAATGAATAGAAAAGCCACACTGATACTCGCCCGGATTCGAACCCGCAACCTCGTGCATGAAAGGCCAGGCCACTGGGCCATCACGACGTTTAGCATCTATACATTTATATTGTTTATGCTTTGAAACAGGGTTTTAATTTTCATTGTTTTTGTTTTTCTATTTGTCTTTCCAGTGGTTGAATTCAATAGTTACAATGAACCTTTACTGCAAATTATATGATTTAAGTATTTTTTCATAATACACAGACAAGATTGGTTTCGATATCTAATCATAAAATAACAGCAGGGATCTGCGGAATATACTCTGTAGGTTCGAACCCAAGCAGGCACTTTGCTTTGTGTAAATTATTTCATCACCACTGCTCTCAAAACGGTGAAGGAAAACATCGTGAGGAAACCGGCATGTCCTAGAACCAAAATTTCGAAGACATGTATGACATCCACCAACCCGCACTGGGCTCGCGTGGTGGGTTTAAAATAAGTGTGGTTAGTACCACACTTATTCAGCTCTGTCAAACAACAATTTTGTATGGAGATGCGTACGTATCCATTCAACTTTACGGATACGTAGGCATTTCAATACAAAATTGTTGTTTTCTATGGAAAAAAGCTGAACAGCAGTGCGATTCTGTAACCATATCACCGTGAAAACTTAGGTGAAGTGAGCGTGGAGTGGGCTGTCATTCCAACTAATGCTAGGGATTGACACAACTGACAGCTCACATCAAGCTCACTTCACTTGAGTTTTCACGGTGAGATTTTTACAGAATCGACCGGCAGAGCTGAATAAGTGTGGTTAGTTCCTTATGGCCCACTCCCTCTCACATAAAGAGGAGGCCTGTGTCCTAGCAGCGGGAACATTATAGGCTGATTATTTAAAATGACTGGTTTATTGAGGGAAGTCAACACGGCCAGGCCAGCCCGCCTCACCGATGAGCTCCTGCTTGGGCGCGGCGCAGCTGGCCAGGCGCGCCAGCGGCCGCGCGAGCGACTCGGCGGCGCGCCCGGCGCCGCGCGCCACGGACGCCAGCTTGCGCAGCAGGGTCACGGCCGCGCCGTCTGCCCACAGCTCGTAGCTAGAACAAAATCAGATTTTGTTAGAAATAAAATGAAGTGCATAAATAAAAACTTTTACAGGATATATTTTTAGCCAGTCTGCAAACACTTGGGTTATCAAAAAAATCTGGTGTTTTGTTTGTAGTTATTTTAGAAAAAGAACTAGAGTCCCGCGCAAAAAATTAAAATCTATAGAGGTATGAGGAACAGGGTGTAAAGTTCACTCCTCCTCCATAGAAAAGGGAGGACGAGTGAACCTCCGACCACCGCGCAATTAGGATATTAATACAACAGCCCGACATAATTCATCGGGCAGTTGCCCGCCAGACACAACACCCCAGACGGGTGTTGTGTCTGGGCTGTTGTATTAATATCCTAATTGCGCGGTAAACTCTGCTTGCGCGATGCAGGATTTTGCGTGACGGTCAGTATGACGTGCAGTTCGCATGTGGCGTTGTAGATACCGCTACATACCCATGAATTTCCGACAACAACGCGGACGAAGCCGCGTCCTGAAGCTAGTTGTAGATACTTACTGGTGTGGATGTATCATCGTGTGCTGGTGTTGGTACGCCAGCGACAGCAGCGCGGTCAAACCTATGTCGAGTGACCGCTGCAGAGATAACCGCAGTGGCTGGAGGGACGTGGCTTCGGTTAACGCTTCGGGCTTCGCTTCTATTGCCAGGAGGCTCTGGAACAATTCAATAGGAAATTAAAAAAGAGGCTGTTGCAGCGTGGTATAATTGAATATGGGAGCGAGATCTATGCCTAGGAACTCATCGTCATAATTTCAGCCGAAAAACGTCAACTGCTGGACAAAGGCCTCCCCCAAGCACCTACACTTCGACCGGTTCTGTGCTTCTCGCATCCAACGGGTTCCAGCGGCCTTTACAAGGTCGTCAGTCCTCCTTGTGGGAGGCCTTCCAACGCTACGTCTTCCGGTACACGGTCGCCACTCCAGAACCTTTTGGCCCACTGCCACTTAAGTTTGGCAATTCTTTGGGACTTGTCATTCAGACTTGCCTAAAGTTACAATTTCATCATCATCCACAGATCGACTTCACCCACTGCTGGGCTTAACCCAGTTCCAAGACAGGCCCTTGGAACTGCGTTCAACGTTCAAAGTTGATGACGTGACATCCATATATTTTTTCACTCGCGTACGTCTTGTTGCATAGGTGTTTAAAATAATCACTATGAATGTTTAGTTTCAAACATCAACTTTGAACGTTAATATCTCGGAAACGTGACGCTTTACAGGGTTTGGTCCTAGTATGTTTTCTGTTTGCGTTGATGTCAGCTATCGATGTATATAGGTTAAATGCGTGGCAGCCATTTTGAAAAAAAAAAAAACAAAATGGCCAAAAGGTATGCCACGGATCTTCAAAGCCCTTATGTATTGAAGTCGTAGCGGACACTAAAATTTAAGTCAGAAAAGTTAAGTTACCTATTTTTCCGAAGTCACATAAAATTATGTATTCAAGTTGTAGCTGAAAGTAAACTTTATACAAAGGTATTGAAGTTACTTTTCCGAAGTTACATACACTCAGTTTACCTTATCATGTTCATGTGTGTGATCGTCAAGTATGGCGGCGAGCGGTGCGGCGTCAGGCTTGTCGTCAGGTCGTAATGCCAGGGAGACGGCCGCCCACGACGCCTGCAGGCTTTGCAGGCACGTCAGCCAAGATAAGCTGGTTTGAGCTGACGGAATTAGTCTGGTGATGAAAGCATAAAGTGCGTATTTTATCTAAATATTAATGAACACATAGCGGTATGACGAACAGGGTGTAAGGTTCACTCATCCTGCATAGAAAAGGAAGGATCCTCCCACCAGACGGGTGTTGTGTCTGGTGGGCAACTGCCCGACGATTGATACCGGGACGTTATATACAGCGTGCCGCTTTAATGACGACATTAATTTAACACACGTATACGGTTTCACGTTTTCGTTTTATGAAAATATTTTAATTTAATTTAGGGCTGATTTTTCTAACGACAGATAATTTTTATTCGTGGAATAAAATTGACGTTTAACAGATTTTGTATGAAAGAACTGTCAAAAAATCAAAATTATTCCTTGAATAAAATTATCTGGCGTTGGAAAGATCAGCCCTTAATGTTATTATTTATTTAAGCACAATTTTCTAAAAGTTTACGAATTATTTTATGTTGATATATTTTTTACTAGCTGAGCCCCGCGGTTTCACCCGTATAAGTTTCGATCCCGTAGGAATATCAGAATAAAAAGTCTCCTCTCCTATATGTTAATCCTGGTTATAAACCATCTGTGTGCCAAATTTCATTCAAATCCGTTCAGTAGTTTTTGCGTGAAAGAGTAACAAACATCCAGCCATCCATCCATACAAACTTTCACGTTTATAATGTTAGTAGGATAATTACTGGCCACTAGCCCTACCGGGTAAATGCTGAAATAGCTTAGTAAATACCTGCACAGTGCAATCCTTAGTTTCAGCCAGCTATGAAAGTAGTATTGTTGGAAAGCAGCCGGTTGACGTTGAAACGAATCTGTTAACCTGAAAATTATAATTAATACATTATTTATTCGTTATTTAATCATTTATAAGGTCGATTGAGTGAGCAGTGGTGGCCCAGTGCTAAAAGCCGCGACTTACGAGTCGTGGGTTTAAACCCAAGCAGGCACTTTACTTTGTGTAATTTCATCACCACTGCTATCAAAACGGTGAAGAAAATCATCGTGAGGAAACCGGAATGTACTAGAATCAAAAACATTAAGACATGAGACATTCACCAACCAGCCCTGGGTTCTTTAAAAAAAAATATAGATGTCACGTGATCAACTTTGAACATTGATATCTCGGAAACGTGATGCTTTACGGGGTTTGGTACTATTACGTTTTCTGCTTAAATTGATGTCAGTTATCGATTTACGAGTATATAGGAGTCACGCGTGGGCGCCATATTGAAAAAAAAAATAACAAAATGGCGGGTAGTTGGTAAGCCAGACCAGCCGATCGATTCTGTAAAAATCTCACCGTGAAAAGTTAGGTGAAGTGAGCTGTCAATAGTGTCAATCCCTAAGTATTAGTTGGAATGACAGCTCACTCCACGCTCACTTTACCTAAGTTTTCACGGTGAGATGGTTACAGAATCGCACTGCAGGTGGTCATAAACGTTGCATAAAGTTCAGTAATGAATAACGACTGTTTATCCATATATTTTTAACTTCTAAACGTCACAACTTTAAGCAAAGTTTATACATAAAATCCTAAAACTCGAGAAATGCTCTGTTTTTATTACCTCTCATACATGAGCTCCAGTATATTATGTTTGACGTTCCCCGTGCAGGGCACCAACACGTCGAGCGCGTCGCAGCCCGACACCATCGCGTACTCCAGCAGGCAGACTGCGTGTTGCACTGCTATGGGAGTCGCTGGCACCATGGAAATGGTATATTAGGGCGTGCTAGCTGACATATCCTAAACTAATATTATAAAGGATTGTTTGTTACGTTTCCACGCCAAAACGGCTGAACGGATTTGTATAAAATTTGACACATAGGTCGACCATGACCTTTTTCCAGGTCATAGTCTTTTCATCCTGGATGGTAGACTAAGTTGCAGGAAACAGCAGAGGTTAATCGAAGGTTGCCAAGTTCCGTCCGTGTATGGGTGACCATCCATTACATATCAAGACCCCTTTGTGCCTCAGAAACTCGTTAAGCCGTCGGTCTTTTGAAGATTACTCGACAGTCATTACGGGTAGTCAGACGCCCGAACGTCTGACAACCAGTCGTACTAAGGGGTATCGTATTACTTAGTAATTGAGTTGTGGAGGGCAGACAGGCAGTCGCTCCATGTAAAATACTGGTATTCAGCTGCATCCGGTTTGAATGGAGGCCGACCCCAACATAGTTGATGCGGCATGATGGGAAAAGGCAGGCAGATGATGTTTTTCTTTAATATTGCTGAATGGGCCTGCTCTTGACCTCGATTACGCCTGATGGAAAGCGATGGATGAGGTCTATGATGGAATGGGCGTGCCCAGAAGATGCCTGTTCACTCTAGCGTTGAAGGCAGACGAGTTTTTTCTTTTTTTTTTCTGGTGTGATTTCGTCAAATGACCCTCGCTCTGGGTGGAGCGGAAGGGAGTGTCAGACTCTTACTGACTAAAACCCACCCATGTTCCTTCCTTCGCCCTTTATGTTCCGGGGTAGCGGTAACCCTTTCGGACAATCCTGCTGAAAGGCAGACGGGTTAAATGATATTATTGAAACTCACGAATGTCGCACCAGGGCTGCGGTAGTTTGTATATGTGGAGTTGCGCGTGCGTGTCTATGGCGAGCACCACGCCGCCTAGTTGGGACATCTCCACGCACGACACTATGGCGCAGCCGGAACCACTCTGTAGAATACAAAATACAAATTCTGTACATTGATACTCAAACTTTGTACTTTGTAAAAGTTATAAATGTCGTTTCTTAATCAAGTGGGGCTTGTGGCTAAGTAATAACAGCCGCACGGGTCGATCGATCAGGTTAAGCTACGCTTACCGCGGTTGGTCCGTGGATGGGTGACCATCTTCAATACCAAGACCTATCCGTGCCTCGGAAAGTACGTTAAGCCGTTGAAACTTTCACCCCCAATTTTTTCACGTAGAAAAGTAGCTATTTCTCGTTCCTTTAGAAAATAAACTAAAAGCGTAAAAATGTGGTTTCCCATACATTATTCGCGACACGCGATTCGTATTCGACTTGTAAAACACTGGTATCCAGCTGCATCCGGTTAGACTGGAAGCTGACCCCAACGTAGTTGGGAAAAGACTAGGCAGATGAATTACAGGCACTTTTTAATTAACCCTTTGACGTCTAGAAAGATGAAGCTATTTGTCCATTCCAAAGCGTAATAAGTTCCTATGGAGAAGAACGAAACCTTATACTTACGGGCGCAGTGTTGGGTCCGTACTTGGTCTTCTTTGGCGGCGTAGAAGCGGCCTCTACTGCAGTCACACCGCCATGCGACACTACCGCGCGACTGCATAACTGCGGACAAATTTATATTATGAACCGTCAGACATCATAATTTTAAAGTATCGGAAAAATTATATATCTCGACTTTCGTGCGTACTTGTCTCACAAATCAGTAAATATGAGTTTAGCGCTAAATGCATTTAGTGTCACGTGGTGCAAGCAAGAAAACCATGAAAAAACCGTCCAAATGCGAGCCGGACTCGCACACGAAGGGTTCCGTACCACCATACAATATTTAACACGACAGTTTAAAAACAAAAACACGTTTCTTGTATGGGGATCCCCTTAAATTTTTAACTTTATTTTAGTTTTATTAATACACACTATGTGAAAATTTCAACAGTCTACCTATTACGGTTCGTGAGATACAGCCCGCTGATAGACAGACGGACGGCGGTTTTTAGAGTCCCGTTGACACCCTTTGGGTACGGAACCCTAAAAACCACGTGTAGCTAACGCAATTAAACTTTCCTTCTTTTTACGTGGCCTGCGCTCTTGGGGTCTCTATAGCCGAAACAGACACAGCCCTGAGGCGTCCGCAGACGCTGACAAGGCCCCAGAGAGTGACAGCCTAAAGGTGCCCATCACACATTTTTCTGTCTGCCTAGATGTGATAGTGGTATTTACATAGTGATGCGTGTCTCTCGCCAGCAGATGCAGCGCGCGCGGCGTGGCCAGCACGGCGTGCGGCGCGCCGATGGGCAGCTTGGTGCTGGCCGCGCACACGGCGCCCTCGCCGCCCTCCACGCCCCACGCGGCTGTCTTTTGCCAAACCTAGATACAATAGAATACTTTTTATTATGGACAATACACAAAAAGTCGTAAGGAAACCGACATGTCCTAGAACCAAAAATTCGAAGACATGTGACATCTACCAACACTCATTGGGCCCGCGTGGTGGATTACGGCCCACTCCCTCTCACAGAGAGGAGGTCTGTGTCCCAGAAGTGGGAAAATTATTATGCTTATATATATATGCGTACACCATACGAATTATAGATACTTATAAATGTAGAAATTTTTGATTTTTATCGCTAAAAGCGAAATTTTGAATGGAAAAGAGGACTTTCTTATGGATATATTAGCTTTTGCCTGCGGCTTCGCCCGCGTTCGCTTCCCGCGTGGTCAAACTTAACAGACTTTTTTTTTTACCAAAAAAAATTTGAATTTTTTAACTTAAGTTGAAACAACCTCAGAACTCCTGTATTGTTGCATGCACCCATAATCACAATGTTTTGCGTGCGTTACACTGCGCGCTGTCGTAAACAGCGATTCACACACTATCATAGCTATTCACAACTATTCGACAGGCTGCCATGAAGAAACTAAAACTTGCTCCCACAAAAGCAACTTAGTTATTTCCTAAAACAGGGCTTCCTCTCTTCTATCCTTTTGCTGTGCCCTACAGGGTTCATAATGAACTAAATTATATGTATACCACCTAAGTACATATTATGATAAAGCAATAAAGATATTGAGTATTGAGTATTGAGTATAAGTGATACATTTTCGGTGACCTGATATTTGATGTAAACGATCAAAATTTGCGAGTTTCGAATTTATGAACAGCGTTTAGAAGACTTCTTCGATAACATTGATTGAAGTTTAAGACATGGAAGCGTATCGAACGGTTGTGAATAGCTGTGCAGAAAACAAATTCGTATCCCAGCAATTATTTTTGCTTAATGTTACTAAGTTTGATTTAGAGAATGCGTTGATAAAAAAAGACCCATCTAATAGCCGATGGGTATTTTTTACCCCTCTTTACTACTAGGGCATTGGGGTAGAAGTGGTCCTTAGTGGAGATCGCAAATCGGCATACGTAAGGTAGGACGCCAGGCGCTCAGGGGGTCTACTCCGAAGTGGTATCGGCCGTTTCCTGCTACGAAGTTACTATTTGGTTCGGTCGGACCCGATCCTACACTCTTTCGAATATTGACTATGGTCCCGACTTAACTGAGCCGATCCGAACTTTTTTCGCATTTTTCAATAATATTCGGTTCGGCCATGTGTCGGTCTGATCCGATCATTCGCACTATGCACTTCGTAGTAGACCCCCTGGCTCGGTAGAGCGACGATCTTCGTAGGGTGGCTGGTAGCAGCCGGATGAGAGTTGCCGAGAATCGAGCTGAATGGCGTGCAATTGGAGAGGCTTATGCCCGGCAGTGGACTGCTGTAGGCTGATAATGGTGATTAACACTCACCAGCGTATTGAAGCAATCAGTTCCCGGCTTGGGACCGCCTCCGGGAGTTGTGTTGCCTTGTAGAGGACCTTATGACGGAAAACAAATTTTGTTTCAATGTAAGGGCTTTGAAGATTTTTGGCATAGGTACCGTTTTTTTTTTTCGGGGGAAAACCTTCAAAAGGCACCCGAGCTCCGGGGAGTGTGGGATTTTTACTTTACTAAAACCACCCCGGTGATCACCATCCGCGCATAGGGGTGGTCCCAGTTCATCTTAAAAGAACAATTCCGGAACCACCCCTGCGCTACGCCTGTAAGGCACATCCCTGGGGGGACTGTAAAGGGGCCTCCCCTAAGTCTCGCTATTCACGGCAGCACGTGACCACTGTGCCACCGTCTTCCCTGGACTCGCTTGGTAGGCGGCCAGAGTCCCCACTCTATGCGCCCACGACCCCATGGCATAGGTACCTACTGTCGCGCCATTATGAAAATGGCGGCCACGCCTGAGACCTACATAAATCGATAGCTGACATCAATGCAAACAGAAAACATAATAAAACCAACCCCGTAAAGCATCACGTTTCTGAGATATTAACGTTCAAAGTGGATCACGTGACACCCATATTTTTTTGAACTTGTGTATAACTTGCGTGTTGCATAGATGTTTGGTTATTTTAAACATTCTGAGTGATTGTTTCAAACATCTATGCAACATTTAATTTATACGCAAAAATATGTATGTCACGTCATCAACTGATGTCAGCTATAGATTTATAAAGGTAAAATGCGTAGCCACCATTATGAAAAAAAAAAAAAAACAAAATGGCGGACTACTAGGTACGCCAGGCTACTTAAAAAAAAAACTTTTGCGACAATTGAAGCGCATGCATACCTCAAGTTGACGGCACGGTTGGCGCAGCGGTTAAGCGATTGACTGCTGCGCTGCGTGTCGTGGGTTCGATTCCCACACGGAACAAATATTTGTATGACCTACAAGTAGTTGTTCCGGGTCTGGCTGTTTATGTATGTGAGTTTAAATGTTTGTAAACGCACCCACGATACAGGAGAAATTCCTAGTGTGGGGCAACGTTTTTTAAAAAAAATAAAAATAAATAAATAAATAGTTATATTGTATACCTCTAGTTTAAAGCCGTAAGATTGTAAATCTTAATCTAATTATTTCAATAAACAATTTCAGTTACCTTTAGCGAATAGTTTGTGCACCTGATGAGCCCGTTCGGTACACTTCCACATGGTCAGGGTCCCGCCAGCTATCAACAAAGAGTCCGTGTCTTCCCGCTGACACCAAGTTATTGAAACTGAAACAAAATCGTTTATTTTTCAGGGTTTAAAGGTTTGTATAGACTAGAGCATTTACTTGTAAAAGGCCATCGAGCATTCGCCGTTTTTTCAATTTTATCGAACCGCACTTCGAGCGGTGGTTGATGGCCAAGTGGTAACGGTCGCGACTTACGAGTTGTAGGTCGTAGGTTCGAACCCAGACATGCGCTTTACTTTGTATAAATTATTTCATCACCACTGCTCTCAAAACGGTGAAGAAAAACATCGTGAGGAAACCGGCATGTCCTAGAACCAAATATTCGAAGTCATGTGGCATCTACCAGCCCGCACTGGGCCCGCGTGGTGGATTACAGCCCATTATTACGGCAGACACAGGCCTCCTCTCAGTAAGAGGGCTCACCAAGAGGAGGCCTGTGTTACAGCAGTGGGAACCTATATGGGTCTAAAGTCCAGCCTCTCGAGCTAGGGCGATAGTTTTTTTAATAGGTGTAAAATATATAGTTTTTGTTACCGATATCGATAATATCTGTGTGTTGATATCGATATACATATATCGATAACATATCACTGCATGTGACATCTACGAAACCGCACTGGGCCCGCGTGGTGAATTACGGCCCACTCACAGAGAGGAGGCCTGTGTCCCAGCAGTGGGAATATTTTAAGCTGAGTATGCAATAACATATCGATTCATCCTACAGCTGTATTTGCGTATACTTGTGCACTATAATATCTCCAGCGTACTTGGCTGCTCTCCGTTCAGTTTGGCCGCTGTGACCGAAATTCGGTCGGGATGTATGATAAATATTACCTATATTTATCATACATCGAAATATTAAATATCGTCAAAAGATATCGATATATCGAAAGAAAAGTATCGATACATCGATGTTTTCTCGCCGAGCCTACCTGGTTGCGCGTCTTGCTGCGGCAGGTAGATGGTGGGCAGCGGCTTGAGGGCCAGCGCGGGCGCTGGCGCCGATGACGTCACGGCCACGCATGCGCAGCGCACGCACCAGCGTCCCACCGAGCCGCCCGAGCGGCAGATGGCGGCGATTACTAGGCTGCCGTCTGAGGGAGAGAGGAGATTATTTGTAAGCAGACAAAAAAAAAAGAAAATTAACAAATTTTGTTTACGGTGTCATATCGACCTTTTTTGTTGTCTTTTTGTTTCAAGCGTTTATCGGTGGAAACTTGTAAATGGCCTTCAAATGCATGTTGTTTAAGAACACTGTTTATTTAGCTGTAAGTTTCCCGATTAGGATAAAATAAAATACTGGTCGCGGTGATGTGGTCGCGCGTTGGTCGCAGGCAGTCGGTCGCGACTTGCGCGTGTTTTTAGATTCTTCAGTATATACTAGAAGTATATGTAGGTAGCTTTGAATATCAGAATGGTTACTAGTTAGTTATTTACTGTGTATGAAGGTTATTATTGAATATGGTTTGCAGGGAAAGGGTTTTATGAACTAAAGCACAGATAGACAAGGCTAAACATTTATTTAAATTTAGGCTTGTCAGTAATTAATCAGAAAACTAGTCGTCCGTTCGCAAAACTAGGTCATCATGGAGAAGAAGGACAAGAAACTCCATGGAAACAGTATATAAGTATTCTATCAATATATTTCTTACGTTGTCATTTTGTCATACATTATCGTTATCTTTAAAAATATTTTTTTCTATCAAATAATATATGTCGCATCTTTGACTATTTATTGGTTTAGACGCACAATTGATTTTTGTAATAGTGGTGAACGCAGTGACGTCACATGTCACGTGAACGGAATCGGTTGGAGGGGTGTCGATTTTAAAGTTATAAAAGCGCGAGTCGCAAGAGAACTTGGCTCAGAACGATACTTCAGATCGGACCTCCAATCGGGATCATTTGTTCACAGACCTACGCCATGGAATCTCTACCTCAAGACCATACTGATGATGGGCGAGCTGCGCAGACCTCTCAGCCGTCGACATATATTTCATCATCATATATTTTGGCTTAATATCTTCTAACACAGGTAATAATAAACAAATCTTATATAGTGAAACCGATTTAAAACATTATAAGGTAATTAATCAATTTTATAGGAGTTGATTCTTAATTCTTAGACATCATCAAAAAGTATATCGTCATCAACTGACAGTATTGTGCCAATCATTTGAAACAACCTATTATATTAAAATAGCAATATAAAATCTAAGATATACCACAAGTATAATCAAATATTACTTAATCATTTATAGCAATAACATTTAAATGTTTTTTACAAGTTAAGACTGTTGTTTTTTGGTAAACACAATATCTAATCAAATTTGGTACTTCAACGTTGGTCCCAAGCTTCGTAAATGTGACAGATGTCATTATTCAACAAACAATATTCTAATATTATAATTATATCAAAATGAAATATCTAATACTTACTTTTATGTGCAATACTGGCCGCGGTGATGTGGTCGCGCGTTGGTCGCAGGCAGTCGGTCGCGACGTGCGCGCGCGTCCCGTCCGCGGGGGGAGTGAGCACGCCGATCAGTCCGGTCGCTGTTATGATGCAGGTACCTTCGCAGGCTATGCCACTGAAATATAATAATAATAAATAGTTTATTTCGACCAGCACTGGACCATAGTAGGCACAAAAATTACAAAATTTAAAAAATAAAATAAATACACATACAGTATTATAAAGAAAGACCATAACATATTACATACTTCGATTGCCCAGTATGTGAACCATACAGCAATGGTTTTATTTATTTATTTATAAAGGTACACCAACAGCTTCTGTATACAAAATATCAATTAACAATAGATAACAGTCATGGGCTTATATTATATACACTTGCCCATAACAGGTGAACCAACATTCTCAAATACAGTGATAACCTAAAGTATAAAAATTAAGAAAACTCTGTACCTATTTTTTCTGTTCTGTTTTACTTGTCTGTTTATATATGTGTGTACATAAGTCTAAAAATTAAGTGGTAACAAACTATATAAACAGAAATATAAAATGACTCAAGAAATAAGTTACAGTGGTTTCTAGAAATACTTACATACTAACACAATGAATCCTTAGATTGTGTGGGTTGTGTGCTTTGGGTGGATTTAATATAAGAATTCATCTCTCGGCAGAGCCTATTGAGAGGTGAGTTTACTCCTATATTTGTTCTGGATGCTTTAGTGCAGAATAAGTGGGTAATGGGATATCTGGGTAAATTATAGGGGAATTTTAGACCACTTTGTTCAGTTAATTTATCGCAGTCCAATTTATTGTTAACCAATTTGAAAAAGAACATGAGATCTTGTACTAGTCGACGGTCGCGCAGAGTAATTATTTTGTAACATTGAGTGCGCTGTTCGTATGGACACCAGGGAGATATATCACCGAAGGCATATGCCAGGTGTTTTGTGAAGGCCCTTTGGATGCTTTCTACTCTTTGTGAGTGTACTGCATACTGCCGTCACCACACCACGCTGGCACATTCAAGGTGGCTCCGAACTAAGGCGTTATATAGCACAATTTTTGTTCTCACCAGCTTAAACCCTTTAGTGCTTCTCTTAAGAAATCCTAGTAGCCGTGCCGGTTTCGTGACAATGCTATCAATATGGCTTCTGAAGTTGACTTTACTGACCATGATGATGCCAAGATCACGAATCTCATTCACAGTTTCCAATAATGCTCCTTTTATATTATATGAGATAGTAAAGGACTGTTTTTTCCACGTGAGTCGTATACGGCTATATTTTTGTACATTAAGTTTCACGTGGTTAAGGTTGCACCAATGCTTAATTCTGTCCAAATCCTCCTGAATTAGGGTCGATCTTCATTTGAAGTTATAGTTTTATAAATTTTAAGATCGTCGGCAAATATTCGAAACATTCGGCAAATATTTATTTACAGTGATGGATATGGGCAGTAATATCGTTAATGAAGAGTAAAAATAGAACCGGTGCAAGGTGGGAAACCTGAGGAACTCCTGAGTCGGCATAGTACGGGTAGGATTCGTAACCATTAACAACAAGAATTTGCGATCTATGGAATAAATAAGATGAGAACCAATTTAAAAGTGTGCCATGCACACCATTATATTCTAACTGGGATAGCAACAGAGAATGGTCAACTTTGACAAAAGCACTGCTGAAGTCCATGTACAAGGCATCTACATCTAGTCTTTTGCTACTTGTAGTCATCTCAAGAGCTAGGGTCACATCAGACAAAAGGTTCAGGTTCTGGCAATTGAACCTCAGCGGCGCTCCGGATGCCAAAAAAAAATATGCCAATGAAATATGTTACGTATGGCAAATTTTAGAAACTGAAGTTAAGAAAAAAGCTTGTTTTAACTTTTGTTGTCCTCTGTTTAGGGATCCGTTCCCAAAGAGAACTTTATTACTAAGGCTACGCTATCTGTCTGTCTGACACAGGAGTATCTTCAGAAACGTTATTGTCGCGTCTTCATCATTTATTTATATATGTATAGACGTATAGATTATTTTTTTGTATAATGTGCTTACCCGAATCCTTTGAGCGTGGGAGTGGGTCTCAGCATTTGTATTCTCTCAGTGATGGGAGCGTCGGGCTTCTTGTCCAGCATTACTAGCCGGCGCCCGTTGTGGAAGAACGACGCGCGGATTATGTGTTCTCCTGATAAATAAAAATAAAAACATTTTTACAAAAAAAGTTAAAAATAGCCAACCAACAGGGGCACTTTAAACACCCTCCATTTTGGCGCGCTTGATGTGACGTCATAACCTAGGACATTGACAACGGACTGAATCGCAAACCCTCCCATAAAACACATTGAAATTTGTTGTTGTCATCTCAGCGACAATCAATGTCAAAAACTTGTCAAAAATGTAGGGATTTTAGAGGTATTTTTGACAGATAAAGACTGAGAATAGACTGTGAACGTTCTTAAAATAACGAGAATTGCCCCTCTGCTGTTAGCGTATTCCCTATAATGAAATGAACGAAACAGCGCGTAAAAACGTGAAGTTGGCGTGGTTTTCACGTGGTAAGATTACTCGGGGAAAAATAATTATCATACAGAATTGGGGCCCTGGTAAAGTCTACGCACCTGGAAAGTTAGCAGTATAGATGCAGGTCCAGTCGTTGAGGAGGTAATCCTTCTGGGTGTACACAGAAACTTCTCCTACAGTGGTCGCGACCAGTAACTGTTTCCCTTCAATGTCCCATTCTAGTACTGACACCTGAAATTATATGGTTGAAAGCAATAAATATAGGTATATGTAGGAAATACGTCGTCAATCTATTCGGGACGCCAGCGCCACCAAGCTGCGCTCGACAGTCTCTACAATAGTCTACAACATAGCGCTCGACGAGAGTGAAGGCACTTTTTGAAGGTATTTTTCTTAGCATATATTGTGTCCCACTGCTGGGCAAAGGCCTCCCCTCTTTCTTTCCAAACATCCCTGTCTTGTGCGATCCCTGGCCGATTTTGGCCCTGCAAACGTTATCAGACCGTCAACCCACCTTCGCCGTGGTCTACCTCGTCGGCGATGTCCTCCCCCAGGCGTCCAGTGAGTGACGATCTTTGCACATCGCTCCGGATGCATTGTGAAACGTGTCCGGTTCAATTCCACTTCAGCCTGGCTGTTTTTTCTCCAACATTCACTACTTGAGTTATGGAGTGCAGGGTGATGTTTCTAACTCGATCTGTACGCCTAACACTTATTATGCTGCGCTCCATTGCCCGTTGGCAAATCTTGAGTTTGGACTTCTGTCGTTCAGTAAGTGACCAACTTTGTGGACCGTAGGTTAGGACGGGCAGGATGCGCATATCGATGAGTTTTCTTGTAAGTGATATAGGAAGTCTGTTAAAAATAAATAAAGTTATACTTACAGGATACGCAGTGCTGATAACTTTGTGACTGTCCCAGGGTGTGTCGAGGTCGCACACAAACACATGCCCACCCCACGTGTCTCCCTCCGTGTCATCGAGCTCGGTGGGTGACGAGAATGCTATTATGTTGCAGGTTGATATTGTGCAGATCGGACGGACTACTTCATGGTCCGATATGCTGTGAATTTTATCAATATGTATGTATTAGCTTCAGTTATGCATAATTAATAATCAGCCTTGATGTTCCTTCTGCTAGGACACAGGCCTCTTCTCGGTGAGAGGGAGTGAGCCGTAAACCACCATATGGGCCCAGTGCGGGTTGGTAGATGTCCCATGTCATTGAATTTTTGTTTCTAGAAGATGCCAGCTTCCTCACTATGTTTCGTTCACCATTTTGAGAGCAGTGGTGATGAATTTATTAATACAAAGTAAAGCGCCAAGGAAACAAGCTAGAGGGACAGACAACTTAAAGAAGGTGGCTGGGACAGAATGGATGCAGAAGGCGGAGGACAGGGTGTTGTGGTGCAGCCTGGGAGAGGCCTATATCCAGCAGTGGACTGCAATAGGCTTAGTAGATTGAAGAATGTGCCTGGGCTCCTACCCATGACCTATAACTCGTAAGTCGTGGCCATTATCACTGGGCCACTACTGCTAAGATTGGCTTCCATGGCCGAAATTCAGTCTAGAGGAATACTAGCAAGGATCTTTTGGCTTGTTAAAAGTCTGGGCCGTTACCACTGGGGTCAACCCCACTCCCTGTCCACTAACAGGAACGGATAATGAGAATGCAAGCATTATTATCATTCAAAACATGAACTGAAAGCGAATTTCTGGAGGCAGTTGTTGCACATCTATAACTCGTCTCTACTCTTAAGTAGGCACGATTCTAAGAAACTATTCGGATTAGTATCTAACTCCTCGTACTTGGATCGGTTGGTACTACATTTCACAATAGCTAATTAAGTAGCTCAAATCAAACACAATTGTCTGTTTTAAACCTAAACAAATTGAATGTGTTGTTGTTACCTTTCAAAGTGAGGTGGCTCGCATTTCAAAGGCTTTCGCCTCATGGAATATATTAATTCCATTATGATTTCCTATTGTTGATTCACAGATTCCAATTAATATCCCATTTACAAGAGTTTTTTTTAGAAATAACAAACGTTCTAATGTAACAGTGCAATCAACCAAGCAAGCAATTCTGTCACTACTGTCAGTGTCAGTGTCATTCATCCAATGGTGTCAATGCCATTGTTTTTCTTCTAGATTAGCGAGGACATGACATGATTTTGACAGTGACAATCTGTTCAAAGTTGTAATAACTCTTTAGCATGAATGGGTAAATAGAAAGAGAAGCTAACCATGAAAATAATGTAAAAGAGAGAGAAGCAGTGCACAAGATTTGTTAAAACTGTCGTGACTAAGGCATGAAATATGGCGTTTAGTTTATGCAATAATTTCATTGCCGACTTCAATTACTTTTTTTTTCTTTTACTTGATATTTCTATGTCCATTTGAATTTCAGTATGATGTTTCGTGTGTGGAGTACTGCAGCCACATATGGGCTGGTGCTGCAAGATGATTTGGTTAAGACCAATCTGCAAAGCCTGGAGCACAGGCGTAAGGTAGCCAGCCTTTCGGTATTCTATAGGATGCATTCTGGAGAGTGTTCGCGGGAATTACATGACTTAATTCCGTCATCACCGTTCCATCATCGGACAACCTGTCGCACGGCGAGTTTCCACCCATAAGTTGTTGAAACTGCTACGATCCGGACGAAACGTTTCGCCTCGTCGCTTATACCGCGAACATCGAAGGACTGGAACAATTTGCCTGCAGCAGTTTTCCCGTCCGATTATAATTTATGTGTCTTCAAGACTAGAGTGTATAGTGAATAGGCTCATAATAAATTAGTGCGCTTTACCATCAACGATTGCATCACTGCTTTCCATCAGGCGGGATCGCAGTCAAGCACTAGTTTATATCATAAAAAAAAAAATCTTAGAAAAGAAACCCTAATTCAGAATTTATTAGTTATCGTTAACTGTCTATTATTATATTCTATTCTTTACCGTATTGTCATCAACAGAAGTTTTACATTTATATTCTGAATCTCTATTTTGAATTTCCCACGTATTGTTTGCTAGTAAATTACCTACATCATAAAAAGAAGGCAACTTTTTAAAAATAACATCGATAAATAACAAAACGTAGTTATTTTTATCGACTCAACGCCTTCCGAATACACGCAGCACTATTACTGCGCCTATCTTCAATGCAAGTAACCCGCTGCAGCATTCACGTCACATAAACTCGGGCATTGCCCTTTCATTATTGAGTTGTGTTTCCGAACGCAGCGGTGCCCGCTCGAAAATGGCGGATCGGCCGAAGTAACATCAACATAGCTGTGTGAAATATAACACAAAATATTCGTGAATTTTATGTGAAAATGTGAATCGTTTGAATTAAAACATATTGTGTAGTGTTGTTAAAGTGCTTTTCAACATGTGGCGGACAGGGATGTATCGTTTCGGTGTCGGGAACTGGATATTCTTGTTGGCCTGTCTCCATTTGTTTACATACGCTCAAGGTAAGCTCCTTATAAATATTACCATTTACTATCGATCGTTGGTCTTGAAACTGTCGCTAATAACAGGATCTATGTAATTATGCAGAAAATTGCATCTAGATGTAATTTAAATACTTGAATGATTTCGAGTTGATCCGCTATAAGTATAACTTGGAGTCGATTTCTCTCGCAGCTATAGGTAATTATACGTACATTGTTCCAAACTTGAATACCGACACCGAGCAGTGGAGGGTTTATTTACTTCTTTTTTTTATTTTGTTACTTGTGTGTGACCAAATGCATAATGCATTCGGTCATAATGCGTACCGTTGGAAAATATGCGCATAAAGTTCGTATTTAATATATTTAGGGCTTCGCCGACAGCGCTCCGTCCTCGGGTGCTAACGACATACATAAATACTGCATTATTGACTGCTTCGGGTTAATTAGTAGGTTTAATTCGTTTTGTAAACAGACAATAAAATTTAACTGTTCCCATTGGAATGGCTCTGGAAAGCTTCCAAAGATACTCATTATGGTTCCAAGTTGTTTACAGAGTGATTAATTTATAGGCTTAGTATTGTGTGTGCTGTGGCCACTGAAATAGTTCGTTTCCGGGTACGAACTGAATCAATAAACAATATTTATTAGTTCAAGACTCAAAATCAAAAACAGAATCAGATGGTTTATTCGCTAATGAAGACTTTCTAGACGAAATAATTTGTTCCTATAGACTTGAAAACTTGTTTTTCTACTTCCCCTATTATTTTAAGACTAACTTCTGCCCGTGACTTCGTTCGCGTAAAATTTCTTCTTCCCCCAACCCACCGCGTCGTGTCACTTTGTTTTTTTTTTCTTTCTTACTTTTTTTAGTTTTGATCGGCTCCTATGGGTCCGAGCGTGATGTTAAATAGCATATAGCCTTCCTGAAGAGTTGGGCTAACAAATGCAAAAAGAATTTTTCACATCCGACTTGTAGTTTCAGAGATTAGCGCATTCAAAGAAACAAACTCGTAAGCTTTATTTAAGTCTTCTCCTATACTAATACTTAAGTATAGTTAAAGACTTTCAACACTAAATAATTTGTTTCTAAACACTTGTTAGGTAACTTGTTTTCTACTTCCCATAGATATTAATTTAAGATTGATTGAATTCTGAGAGGAGTGGTGGTCCAGTGGTAACGGCCCCGACTTACGAGTTGTAGGTCGTGGGTTCGAACCCAGGCCCCGCTTTACTTTGTGTACATAAAATTATTTCATCACCACCGCTCTCAAAACGGTGAAGGAAAACATCGTGAGAAAACCGGCATGTCCTAGAATCAAAAACCCGAAGACATGTGACATCTACCAATCCGCACTGGGCCCGCGTGGTGGATTACAGCCCAGTCCCTTTCGAAGAGAGGAGGCCTGTGTCCCAGCAGTGGGAACATTAAAAGCTGATTTTGTGAAATTTTGAACTAACATCTACGTGTGCCGAGATAACGACTAATAGAGAAGTATGGATAAAAAAGACATGTTGCGTCGACCCCAAATAAATTGGGATAAGGGCAGGAGAATGATGATGACCATGATATCTGTCTCTTGTCCTAAGTTTTGTGGGACTCCCGATCTACGAGCCTGTTATTTCGAGCCCGAAAAAAAACTCCTCTATGACATAAACATTACCTCAACTTTTAAAACTGTACCTAACTGTACCCCTACGCAAAAACTGTAAAATCATTTTTTACCAAAAATGACGTAAGCAAAATGTGTATGGCCAGAGTGCAAATATTACAATACGAACTCTCGCCGCTACGTACCTACCTATCAATACGCGGGTAGTGTTCAGTGTATCATGAAAAACGAGAGAATTAATTATTTCAGCCACTTAAAATCCATATCGCGTAGGTATCGCCCGGAGAAACAGTAGCAAAACACAAACGCTAACAAAATGCATATCAACTCAGCCTATCGCAGTCCACTGCTGGACATAGGCCTCTCCAACACCCTGTCCTCCGCCTTCCGCATCCAGTCCGTCCCAGCAACCTTCTTAGGTCGTCCGTCCATCTAGCTGTGGGGCGTCCCACACTACGCTTGCCGATACGCGGTCTCCACTCCAGGACTCGTCTGCTCCACCGGCCATCGGTCCTTCGGCAAACATGGCCAGCCCACTGCCACTTCAGTTTGCTTACTAACTACTACTAACAAAATGCATATACGACAACAAAATCGGCTTATATTGTTCCCACTGCTGGGACACAGGCATCTTCTCAGTGAGAGGGAGTGGGCCGTAATCCGCCACGTGGGCCCAGTTCGGGTGAGCATAATCAGCCTATAGTGTTCCCAGTGCTGGGACACAGGCCTCCTCTCTTCGAGAGGGGGTGGGCTGTAATCTACCACGCGGGCCCAGTACGGGTTGGTAGATGTCTAATACATTATTTCTGGAGTTGTCGACTCGCCCACAAATAAATTAACTTCGTGCGAGTCGCCTGTACAAAATGGTTTCGGACGAGCAAATTCCTGCGAATCGACATATAAGGCTAAAGATGACAAAATGCAAATAAGCATATGAAGTAAGTACAGATGCCAGCAGGTCAAGCTACCCGAAACTGTCAAATTTTTCCAATCAATCTTGAACCTTAATGCTTCAACGATAAAGTTGAAAATCTATTAAATAAATTTGACAGATTGTAGTAGCTTGATGTGCTGGCGTCTGTACACCTTGCTACTCAGCAAAAATAATCTTTCGACCGCTCATACTATCGCGTTGACAATAGCCAACAAGCCAACTACCAAGTATTTAGAAAGTTGGTAGGTACAAGGAATTCTGATATCCAACCTAGGTGCTGTATCTATAGTCAATCTAGCAAATTCTTGTGCCTAACTATGCATACCTGAAGCTTAGGCGCAAAGGTATTTAGGCACGAATGACTTGTGTTGATCGACAATGCGATTAGTCGTGCTTAAAGCCTATTATTCAAAGGCGACGAGAGACACGAAGAAATTAAGCATTTTTAACACACTTTTCTTTGCTTCACTTGTCACTAACTAACAAACAATGTAATCAAATCTTAAAAGTCAATTTTAACCTATTTCTAATTGTCGTATCGAAATGTATCTTTGTACGTATATGTAGTTTGGATGACAAAACTATAATTTGGTATCTTGGAGCTGATATGATGATGGAGCCAGGAGGTGGATAGTGTAACTCTTCAGTGGCTACTAGTTAACCCCTTGAGTTTGGGATCATGTGTTTTTTTTACGAGTCCAATAGAATGGATACGCGTGATTTTTAGTTTTTTTTTTTTTTATATTTTCATACAATTTATTCTTCTTGTGCTTGCCCTTGTCCCATCTTACTTGGGGTCTGTACACTAATTCTTAAATGTTGTAACTGTAAGGCAGAGTAGAGTAAAAATATTTAATTTTCAAATAAATTTTAATAACATAACATCAGTTTAGATATCGATACTCATCACGTTTGCAGTTTCGCTAGCTAATTTGACCTAGTATAATGTGGGTTCTCCTACACAATATTTGCTCTTACCTGTATGCTTAGTGTGAGTTTTAAAATAAAATACATAACTTTGAAAATTCACAACACTCACAAGGCTCTCACTACAAATCCTTCAGTGAAGAATTAACTTATTCGAACGTGAACGCGTTTCTCAAACGTGCTGTCAAAACTGTCAAAATTGCAACTTACATTCGCGATAACACAGAGTAACGCTAATTTACGAGCTCACTATCGAGTGGGAATCGATCGTCACCATCGACAAAGTAAAATAAACTCACACTAAGCATACTGGACTCGGAAAAAAATCGTATTGTTTTACCTGCACTTAATTCTAAAGCATTACTCAGATGCTATTCAATCAAAAGGAAATGTCGGCAATATGTCGTCCATCCATCAAAGCTTCAAACAGCTTATCAATCAAATTAGTCATATTATCGCAGTCTACAGAATAATACTAGTGATGGGCCGAATCTGGGTTTTACCGAATACGAATATTCGGCCGATTGTTACGTTAAAAGTTTACTGAATCGAATATTCACCATAATTTGGCGCGCTTTGTCGTGCATCTCAAAACTTTAAGTTTGTGCTTGTCGAGCGGGTTGGAGCGCACGTTCTTCCGCCCGGCGCCCGCTGATGCTGCTATCCTCGGAGGCTCGAACGGCCCGGACTGTAAGAGCGGTTTCGCACTACGTCCGATCCGAATCCGAATTCAAGATCTGAGTTCGGATGTAGTGCGCAACCCCTCATACAAATAGTACTATGGCTACTTCGGACCGTCACTTCTCGGATTCGGATTGGATGCAGTGCAGAACCGCTCTTATTGCATTATCTAGTAGTAGCGAAACATTGACACGTGCGTTTGTTTTTGTGTGCATAATCGTACAAAAAAATTGCCAAATAACAATGAGTGGAAAAGGTACATTTTTCTTTCACAATAAATACCTACCAGTTTTATTTCCTTTATACGACCATAACTGTTTCTAATCGAAGCAATGTAAGATTATTACTATGTATCTCTTTACATAGACAACAGCTGAATCCGGTTAGACTGGAAGCCGACCCCAACATAGTTGGGAAAAGGCTAGGCAGATGATGATGATCTCTTTACATAGACAGAATAAATGATAAGACACGTGATATGTACATTGTAAAAAATACAATTATGTAATTGTGCTACTTCATATTTATGTATATGGACTTCTAGAAGCGACTCTATAATACAAAATGATTCGGTAGAATGTTCGGCATTTTTGTCGAATAATCTGCCGAATACAAATGTTCGGTAAACCTGCCGAATATGCCGAATACCGAACATAAAACTGATATTCGGCCCATCCTTACATAATACCAACATTCATATTCGTGGAATACCTAACTAGTAGTACTTACGTAATGAGTACATTGAGTTCACGGACGAGTCAAGTTCTTGAACCCTATCGGAGTCTATACTTACAGAATATAAAAGTCTTGATAACATGGCAGACAGCCAAACATAAAGATAATGTTGTATTACTAGCTTCCATAATCATTATCTGCCCAGCCTTTTACCAACTATGTTGGGGTCAGGTTCCAGTCTAACCGGATGCAGCTGAGTACCAGTATTTTACATGGAGCGACTGCCTATCTGACCTCCACAACCCAGTTACTGGGTAATGCGATACCCCTTGGTAAGACTGGTTGTCAGACTTTCGGGCTACTGACGACCCGTAACAACTGTCAAAAATCCACGAATTGCAGCCGGGACCAATGGCTTAACGTGCTTACCGAGGCACGGAGGGGTCTTGGTATGTAAAGATGGTCACAATCCACCCCATCCACGGACCAACCGCGGCAAGCGTAGCTTAACCTGAACGATCGATCCGTGCGGCTGTTATTATTTAGCCACAAGCCCCTCTAGCTCATAGCTAACATGACTGCAAGCAGAAAACTTATTAAGAACAAACCTCAGATTACTAAATAGTTACTTCGTACCAAACCCGGTAAAGTGTCACGTTTCCGTTATTAACGTTCATAGTTGATCACGTGACATGCATATTTTGAACTTGCTTACATCTTTTTGCATGGATGTTAGAAATAATCACTCGAGAGTTTTAAAATTATGACGGTATAAACAATTTTTGGTTGGAAACTAAAGAAAAATAGTGACGACGCGACGATTTAAACCGTTGTTAGGTAGAAGAAATCTAGCCCTGTTGCCATGGTTACCGGTTGAACGTTGATTTCACGAGTAGGCGAGGAGTTTCTAATATCTTGTTGTTTTGTCGTGTACATAATAGTATGTTTTATTAAACAAGAAAGTTCTCGGATAGCTTAGAATTCGTTGAAAATCTTCCTTTATTACAATGACTAGCTGTTGCCCGCGACTTCGTCTGCGTGTATTTTGTATTACATCTTTTTTTACCCGATTACGGCGAAACCTTCATCTATTCCCTCATATCTTCTAAACGACTTATGATATTTTTGGTCTGTCTGCCTTTTTGTGTCGGCTAATCTCCGAAACGGCGGGGCCGATTTTGACAGGACTTTCACTAGCAGATAGCTAATGTTATAACTAAATAGGGTTCCGCGCAAAAGAAAAATAAAACCCATGCCGACCTCCACGCGGGCTCGTATTCAATACTTAAGGTCAAAATATCGGTAGTATGACGTTAGAACATACATAGGTACCTATTTGATCTACCACCAAAGGAGCATCTCCCTGCAGGGTGTAACCTTCCGTGGTCCACCTGGAAGTCCCTGAACCGTCTCCGGACACAAGTGGGAAAATGTAAGTCCAACCTGGTAAAGTGGGGCTACCTTGACGGAACGGCAGCGGGGTGTGATTGTGGAGCTATGTCGCAAACCATGCTCCACCTCCTATCCTGCCCTCTGTGTCCCAAAACATGCAGTCAGGGTGACCTCTGCGCTGCCACTGTCGACGCCGTGGAAGTGGCAAAGTTTTGGGCCAACAAGATATGAAATTCAGTCGTGCCAGCGACACGAAGAAGAAGAAGAATACATATTTGATAATCACTGGCTACGCAAGTCACACGTTTACTTAGGGAAAGTCTCCTGGGTCACCGGTGGACAAAGGCCCCGAAGGTCACAGCCTAATAACCTCTCCCATTGTTGTTCTGGAACATCACCTTAATTGCGGAACACACTATCAATCACAATCTGAATCTTTTGAAGGATATTGCTAATAAGTACAGACGCCAGCAGGTCAAGCTACCCGAAACTGTCAAATTTTTCCAATGAACCTTGAACCTTAATGCTTTAGCGATAAAGTTAAAAATCTATTAAAGAAATTTGACAGATTGTAGTAGCTTGATGTGCTGGCGTCTGTACATTGCTTTATATGTTCAAACTTCAAATCAAAAGTCATTTATTCAAATTAGACTGACAATCAGCACTTTTCTAACGTCAAAATTACAAAAGACAATCCCTCAAAACGCGCGACCTTCACTGTCTCTTCACTTCTTCTTTTCCTTCGAATACTTTGTCTGCTCAACAACGTAACTTTTTTTTTTTTATCCTTTATTAAAAAGAACCAGATTCTTAATAATTAATTACAATCTAGCCTATAAGACTAATAAGCAATTTTAATCTAACTTAAGTAATTTATTACGTGATCATTATTTTAAAACTTAGAATAGTGTTTGTTGTACTTTACACAAGTCCGTTCCACTTTCTTAGAGTCTGATATGATGATATAAGCACTTTATTCATGTGTTATTATGTGTGTCCTTGGCACTATTATTTCTACAATTTTTACACGCACTATATTTGTTTGGTCTAACAGCTGAATTGCCTCGATGTTCACATGTCGATGGAGTCGGTGTTCATGGGCCTCAGCAAATTTTTGGATTATGTTGGTGACGGGTTCAATTTTTAGGTCACGATGGAGGTCGTCATTTCTTATATACATATATACCAGGGCGCATTAACAATACTCCTGAGTACCTTATTCTGGAATGTTTGTATAATTTTGATGTTGGTCGGCTTAGTACAGCCCCAAATTTGGATGCCTTATGTTCATATCGGCATAAGGATATGCTTATATAATAAAATTTTGTTATGTATCGATAGGCAGGAATTCCGTCCAATCAACCAATTCATGTATTTTGTTTCACACATAATTTTCATAGATCATTCTATCATAATAAAAAATAAAAAAAGATAAGTAATTCTCTGAAAACTTTTTGTTTTATTTACAATTAACATCGTGCGCTATGGTTGGACCACCGTTTAGTTAACCAAGCTACTAACTAAAGTAATCAAAGCCCATTCCATTATCTCACTCCACATCAAACTAATCACCCACATACTTAGAGCTATAATTACTGCCGAACCAGTTGCTCCCACTAATAGATGCCATCTTGTAAATTGTCATTAGAACATCAGACTCCACCGGCTGCACCGCTATGTGGGTTCAAAGACTGGTTTCAAGTTATTTTGTATTAATACCAGCGTGTTACTGTCCCACTGCAGGGCAGAGGCCTCTGCTCATACAGACAAAGCACGAGCATTGATCACCACACTTGCTCATGACATATTTTTATAGTATATATACACGGCCATGCGTAAGTCCTATATATATAAATCGATAGCTGACACAATGCAAACGCAGGTTTCAAGCGCAGGCCACACCGCCAGTTAGCGAGCGAGCGAGCTGACGGACGAAGCGACGCGAGGGAAACTATGTATATAGGTATAAACTAAGCGAAGCTTTGGCGAGCTAAACTATGTAGGTTCACACCGCGAACTACGGAGCAGCTAAGCTATGCTAAGTTGCTAACGAGGTGAACGAATAGCATCCCTGGCATCACATCACTTGCCGAGTTTTTCTCCACTATGTTGGGGTCGGCGTCCAGTCTAACCGGATGCACCTGAATACCAGCATTTTACATGAAGCGACTGCCTGTCTGACCTCCACAACCCAATTACTGGGTAATACGATACCCCTTGGTAAGACTGGTTGTCAGATTTCGGGCTCCTGACAACCCGTAACGACTGTCAAAGATCCACGTATGACAGCCGGGACCAAAGGCTTAACGTGCTTTCTGAGGCACGGAGCATCGCTGACATCGTCGGATATTTCTTTCGCATCGTTTGTATCGCTGACGTAGCTTATCTCTGTAGTTCGGGGTGTGAACCTAAGTTTGATAAGAGGTGAAACGATGCTCGCTCGCTCGTTCGCTAGCCGGCGGTGTGGCCTGCGCTTCTCAAGTGTGGCCGCTATTTTGAAAAAGACAACAAAATGGTGCGACGGTATACAGGTATGTCAGGCTCCATTTAAAAATCTTCGATGCCCTTCCAAAGCGTGCGAAGTCCCATTAGCCAAGGATGTGGACCGCGGTAATTACAGCCCAGCTGTATATGATTAGCTAATGTGGAGCGGCCGAGGGAGGGAAGGTCGCTGCGGTTGACTGTGGTTGAATGAACCATTCGTGTCGTACGAACCAGTTGCAAGAAAAGGGTTATGCTTATGAGAACGCCTGTGTTAATTAGTGGCGAAGGATATTTTTAGGATTTTAATCTAAATTGGCTTTAAGAATATTCTTTTATTTGTGACATAATAATGATATGTACGGACGCCAGCAGGTCAAGCTACCCGAAACTGTCAAATTTTCCCAATCAACCTTGAACCGTAATGCGTTAACGATAAAGTTGAAAATCTATTAAAGAAATTTGTCAGATTGTAGTAGCTTGATGTGCTGGCGTCTGTACATGAGAAAAAATAAGCAAAATAATCATAGGGCATCAAAAAATTCGTCCGCATCGCTGTCAACAGGAACAGTGCCCAAAAGGCTGGCAGCATTGCCACGTTGTATGGCGATGCTAATTCTTTGGCCAAGAAACAGGCCAGCCCTCTGGTCACGTGAATAGTCGATTAACCGCTTGGCGATATCTCGAAAAACCAAGTTAGCTTTTATTTTATTATCTGCGGGGTAATTGCGTAATATAGGTACTATCAGTAGCAATGGGTTTCATTTTGACAGTTCAACAACATTCATTGCGTTATTTACGTTGTTGAGCAGACACATTTTTCGAACACATGAAGCAATGTATTAGCAATATCCTTCAAAATGATTCAGATTGAGTCATTGAGATTGAAAGTGTGTGCAGATTGGAAACACCGACCTCATCTAGGTTATTTTTATTTTTTTTAATAATATGACCGATATGACGTGTTAGGTGATTAACACACTGTCACGCACCACGCAGCAGTTTTAACGTTGCTTGTAAGTATCTCCGTTTGTATAGAAAACACGCACAGTCCAACACACAGAAAATGCATCCACGCGCGTTCATTCAGTGCGTTGACACGCAACATGGAGCGTAATGCGTGACAGTGTGATAATCGTCTTAAAGTGATTCCGATATCCTATTTACAGAATAAACAATATACCTAATTTAATTTCAATGAAAGTGGCAACATCGATAGACGCCGGGTACCAGGGTAACAGAAGCATACAGCACGTTTCCCTTCGCTCACTGCCGTGGCGGCGTGTAAGCCCGCTAATTGCCGACGCTGTCCACTTTACTACCGAACAGTTTACATCGAGACTTTCCCGACAAACCACGGCTTATTTGTCCAAGTTTCTAAACTAAGATGTTTGAGACAAGTGATAACAGCTCCAGGAACTAACTGTTTGAATTAATTTGTTTTAGTCACAAAGACTCAACAATTACAATTTACAAGCTAACATTAAAATATATAGGTATTATACAAATATACAATACAAAATTAAAGAAAAAGGCAGGAGCTCATTGGGCATCAAAAAATTCGTCCGCATCGCTGTCAATGGGATAAGTGACCAAAAGGCTGGCAGCATTACCACAAAAAAAAATTGTTTTGGTAAAATGGACTAAAGAATTTAATTAATTTCTATTTTTTTTTTTACGGGCGCTTTTGACGTGCACGTCTTTCTACATCGTTGTCACATGACATGTATAGTTACAACATGAATGATGTAACCAATATTTTGGAACAATTTTATGATTTAAAAGAGTGTCCGTGGAGTTCATGGCCGTTCTTCTCCATAGGTACCTACTACGCTTTGGAATGGGCAACTAGCTTCATCTTTCTGACTGACCGACCCCTTGACCATTCAAAAGTGCCTGTAATTGGTTAATTTGATATTTAAATGCTTTCCCCCTTATTACAAAACCGGGTTTTTCTTTAGATCAGGTTTAAACCACTGTCTCAGTTATTGAATTAAGAACCTAACTGTTATAGAAATGCAGTTCTTTATACAAAAATGACAGCTTAGTTCGGTGTTGTCACTTTAGTATTAACAACCTTGCCTAAATCGAAATAAAGTTCGAAGTACAAGCTTGTACTGGCTCAATAGTTTAGGCTAGAACTAAAGTTAGATTTCGTTTTGTAATAAGACGGTTTGAGTTGAGTTTTACTTACGAAAATCTCTCTGAATCTAGCAAAGAGTTCTCATAACAACGATTCCCTTTCAACTTTCCGTAGAAAGTACCTTTTTAACCTCGAAACATAAAAGCTAATCGTAGTAACAATAAAAATAAATACAATACAAACACAAATGCATTGTATCGTTGATTTACCGCGCGGACGTGTGCGCGCGAATACGACGCGCGGCGCATCGGCCGCCATAAGGGTTGCCAACTTTTTTTTTACGTCAAATATAGTATTTTCGAAGCCTATAAAACATAGAAAAAAATACTTAGTAGGTATTATTATATTAAATGCACATTTTCTGCTACTTTTAAACTTTATTAACAAGTTTTTTTTTAATGTCTCAAACATTATTACATTCTGAATTAATGTTACAAAATACCGTTATTCAGCTTTTATGAGATTAATATTGGCCATATTGAGTTCATTTCGCCATTTTGTAAGTATTAGAATGAAAATATAATACTTTCGCCTACTATATATTTTTTTTTTAGAAATATGGTATTTGGGCCTCTAATATTGTAGAATACTGTATTATATAATCTGCGTTCGCGTTTAGTTGCCAAAAATGTAAACAAATATGAGTTTGTGGAAAAATAACTTTAATTCCTACACAAGAAAGCTACAACTTCCAAAAAATTATAACTATTTCAATAGTTCTAGTCACTCTGAAATTACCTTAATTACCATTCAAATAAAGTTGATATTTGTTTAACTTGCAATAACATCAATTGGAAACGTAAATTTGAATAGACCTAAGTAGTGTTGGGAACCCTAGCCGCCATTACTGTGAATTAACGCGGGAACCAGTGACGTATTGTGTATTTATTCGACGCCATGTTTCTTGAATTTGTTTATTGTTAACGAATGAACACGCTGACTATTCAAACTGTGTGTTAATCGATATTATCGAATTAAGACAGCTTTATTATCGACTACCTTCTGCCCGGGACTTCGTCCGTGTGAAATTTCTTGTTCCCCCGACCCCACCCGTTCGTCCGTATCGCGTAAAAATTGCCAATAGCCTTCCTCAACGGCCCCAAGGCACGGGGGTATCACACCGCTAACTTCCAAACTCCGGGCTGCTATTGAGAAATTTCTAATTGAAAAACCCAATAACACTTTGTCCGACCTGGGAATCAAACCCAGGACTCCATGCTCAGCATTCGCACTTGCAACCACAAGACCAGCGGACAGTCGCTGTACATGAAGCGTGACAATGTTTGCGTGCGATCTCGCTAGTTGTATTGACCACAGAACAGAAGGCCAATTCTCGTAATCTAAAACGTTCAAAATCTAGTCGTAGTTTCATCTCGGTGACAAACAAATGTCAAGAACTTGTCAAAATGTAGGGAAATTAGACGTATTTTTGACAGATTGAGACAGATCAGACTGTGAACGTTCTTAAAATTACGAGAATTACCCCTCTGATCTTTTATCTGTTCTGTGGTATTGACCCGGCCTTCTGTAGCATTCTGTGGTATCGTGTTATCTAAATCAAGTTGATCTGATTCTGCCTATCAACTTCACACAAGGAACGAACTTGTCTTCGGTATGTGAAGCCAACCTGTTACTGATGCTTATCAGGAAAGGGATGTATTTAAGGCTAGATTCAGCTTTTCAATGCTACTTTAAAGGTGAGTATAGAACAGCTCAAGCATTCGCCGTTTTATAATTTTATCGAACTGCACTTCGAACACGACGTTGGATGTTTTAATACAACTTGAAGGCCGTAAAAATCTAAAAAAATCTAGTCGCAATCTCATCTGAGCGACAATCAATGTAAAAAATTTGTCAAAAAAGTAGGGAAATTAAAGGTATTTTTGACAGATTGAGACTGAGATCAGACTGTGATCGAACTTAAAATTACGAGAACTGCACCTCTGATTTTAAAAACCAAGGAGCGTATTGGAGTAACATTATATCGAGCAAAGGCAAGGGCGATCAAGACCGCACAATCAACGCAAGGTAGAAATAAATGTTACGTAATGTCACTCACCGTGAGCATTACGTCGAACGCAGCGTCGAGCGTTCGCAGGACCGTTACATTACATGGAAATACTTCTCGAAACTGAGCTTTTGCCTGTATTGTACCACTAGCAGCGCCCCGCAGTTTCACTCGTTTAAGTTTCGTCCCCGTGGGAATATCAGGATAAAAAGTATCCTATGTGTTAATCCTGGTTATAAACTATCTGTGTGCTAAATTTCATCCAAATCCGTTCAGTATTTTTTGCGTGAAAGAGTAACAAACATCCATCCATCCTTCCTCACAAACTTTCGCGTTTATAATGTTATTAGGATTCGAACGATACATTACATAGAAATGCTCGAGAAAATGCTCTGGTGTATACTCACTTTAAGAGTCGAAGCGCATTGCTGAGCTGCTTCGAATCTGGTTATGATCGTGACAGACATTTAAATGTGTAATGAGCACACTTTAATGGTAGGTAGACATAACATCACGCCTCTGTTCCCCGAAGGCACAGCAAACATTCCGCAGTCCCGTGTAATGAGAGGCGAGCCTGTACCCATTAAACGGGCACAAATCCGGACATTGCTAAGAATTATAAATTCAACAAAGTGAAGCGTCTACCCTGGTTCGAACCTACGACTTACAACTCGTAAGTCAGGGCTGCTACCACTGGGCCACCACTGCTCTCAGAACGGTGAAGGAAAACATCGTGAGGAAATCTTGAATCAAAAATTCGAAGATGTGATATCTACCAACCCGCACTTACAGATATATTTACTTAGCCACGAGCCCGAGCGACAATATGAGAGATATTTGCGAGGTACCTATTCCACTTAGAGCACTGATTTCAACAGCATTTGCCCGAACCGCATCTAAGCACTTCACTAACCTCACTGAAACAAAATTTTGTTTCGTGCGGTTTGGAGGATCAGCCGGTCGATTCTGTAAAAATCTCACAGTGAAAACTCAAGTGAAGTAGGCTTGATGAGAGTTGTCAGTAGTGTCAATCCCTAGCATTATTTGGAATGACAGCTCACTCCACGCTCACTTCACCTAAGTTTTCACGGTGAGATGGTTACAGAATCGCACAGCAGTTTATTTTTTTTAGTTCCCGAATGGCACCTACTACCCAAGGACAAAAACAAAACACTGGGATCTGCGAACAAACATGATACTTTAAAAAGCTCTCCAACAAAAAATATCTCCCACTCAGCAAGTTAGTTCTAAATAAAGAAAGGAAGAAAAACACACTGCATCCTTCATTCTCGTCACGTTCGAGCGTGCACGCGTTATGGCACGTCATGGCATTTGCAATAATAACGAGACCCGCGGGAATTCGGGGACACCTGGCCGTATTAGCTTTAATATCGCCCGCTGTTTAGTATGGCACACGAGGACATGTTTGGGATAATATTGAGGAGGAGGGTTGAGGTGAGGGCCATATTAGGCTTTTGTATACAATCAAGTATGTTCAAACTGAAGAGACAGCTGTGCTGCTGACGAGTTTGTTGCGCCACTGCTTCTTCCCGGCGAAAGCACTAGGAATTGGTGAAGGGCGGGCGATTTGGGGGAGTGTCTTTTGTTTGCCTAATTTGAATAAATTACTTTTGATTTTGCTTGTGGCTAAGTTATAACAACCGCACGGGTCAATCGATCAGGTTAAGCTACGCTTGCCACATGGATGGGCGAAGATCTTTACATACCAAGACCCGTCCGTGCCTCGGAAATCTCTTTAAGCCCCGACGCGGCTGTCATTCGTGGATCTTTGACAGTCGTTATGGGTCGTCAGAAGCCCGAAAGTCTGACAACTAGTCTTACCAGGGGTATCGTATTACCCAGTAACTGGGTTGTGGAGATAACATAGGCAGTCGCTCCATTTAAAATACTGGTATTCAGCTGCATCCGATTAGACTGGAAGCCGATCCCAACACAGTTGGGAAAAGGCAGGCAGGTGATTATTGAGGAGGAGGGTAGTCAAGTTCTATTTTAATCCGATGTGTGATGTGAACTTTATGACAGTGTAGCTTAATCAGCCTATAATATTCTCACTGCTGGGACACAGGCCTTCTCTCTGCGAGAGGGAGTGGGACATAATCCACCACGCGGGCCCAGTGCGGGTTGGTAGATGTCACATGTCTTCGAATTTTGGTTCTAGGACATGCCGGTTTCCGGATTTTTCCCTTAATCGTTTTGAGAGCAGTGGTGATGAGATTATTTACACAAAGTAAATTGCCTGGCTGGGTTACAACACACGACCTACCAGTTACCGCTGGGCCACCACTGCTAAGCATGCTATAGATACCTGCGCAAAACTCAGGTGTGGCATTAATTCATCAATATCCATTAAACCTACTAAGCCGACCCAATTTATAATCCCGTTTACCTTGCTGCTATTAGGTCAGCTCCCTTCTAAACGAGCAATCTAACGCATATTCGGCGAGGATATTAATTTTTCAGCGAGGGTGAACTGCCAATCATTTATCAAGCTTCAGATTAATCAGCTTTTTATAGGGTATGCTGTTATTTTAATTGGAAAGGATTTAGCAGGTTTTAGCAGAAGGGGTGTTTGCATGCATAACGATACTTAAGTAGGGTTACGCACCCTGATCGGTCAGTCCAGTCGTACCACACAATCAATCTCAGTCAGAATCATTTTGAAGGATATTGCTAATCCATTGCTTCATAAGTTCGAAAAATGTGTGCTTAACAACGTAAATAACGCAATGAATGTGGTTGAACTGTCAAAATCAAACACATTGGGACTGATAGTATGTTACGCAATTATCCGGCTGCTATCAACAATACCAACCTTGCTGGCTGGTTTAACTTTTTACTACAGCACGAGCCGTTTTCAAAGGGATTTGATTCAAAGCCCTTTGAAAACGGCTTTGATGGACCGTGGCATACGTAGATATTTGTACGCCATTTTGAAAAAAAAAAAAACAAAATGGCGGACAGGTAGGTGTGCTATATTTATATAGGTTTTCCAGATGTTTGTTTATTACAGCAAGGAAGACTTACAGCTAAAAAAAAACAAACAAAAAAAGTTAACTTTCAAAGTTGATCACGCAACATCTATATTTTTTTAACTTGCTTAGATATTGTTGAATAGATATGATTAGGGTACTTTAAAATTTCAGAGTGATTAATTCAAACATCTTTGCAAGTTAAAAAAATATGGATGTCACGTGATCAACTTTGAACGTTAATATCTCTGAAACGTGACATTTTGCGGGGTTTGGTCGTAGTATGTTTTCTGTTTGCATCGATGTCAGTTATCGATTAATACAGGCTTCATGCGTGGCCGCCATAAAAAAAAAAAAAATTGGCGAGATAAACAAAACACATACTTTAACATCGATAGAGAACAGTACTTACCTATTTGATCATACAAACCCGCTAACCACATTCATATCAACCACAGACTCTCAGTATCCATAAACAAGAATACACAGAGAACTGTGTACTGTTTACGAGAACCTAATCAAACGCGAAGCTCCACCAATTTACATTTAATACCTCCCTTAGCGCTCGTAAAATGTAAATTTGAAATTCAATCAAGAATTTGCAGGGTTGCCCCGCCGAGGAATCTTATAGGTAGATTCTTAAGCATTGGGCGGATTTAAAAAAAAAATAATTACTGGCTTCTGCCCGTGACTTTCGTCTGCGTGAAATTTTTAGTTCCCCGACCCACCCCGTCGCAACGCATCGCCTGCCTGCGCTGTCACTTCGTTTTCGCTTAGCGCTTTTTCTGACGTGCTTTGTTTTTACTCGGGTCAGGGTTCTAGCGTGATGCTTAAATGCTATCTACACCAGCAGCACCCTAGTTGCGTAACACACAATCAATCTCAATCTGAATCATTTTGAAGGATATTGCTAATTCATTGCCTCAGTATGTTCGAAGAATTTGTCAGCGTACATAACGCAATGAGTGCTTTTGAACTGTGAAAATGAAAGCCATTCCTACTGTTAGTGTGTACAAAATTTCCCTGCAGACTGTGAACGTTCTTAAAATTACGAGAATTGCCCCTCTGATACCTGCAGGGTAATAATTGCGTAACACACTTGCGTTATTTACGTTGTTGAGCAGACAAATTTTTAGAAAATATGAAGCAATGCATCATTTTGAAGCATATTGGTAATATGCTTCAAAATGGTTCCGATTGTGGTTGATAGAGTGTTACGCAATTAGGGTGCCGACAATGATATCTTATTATTCTAAGACCCTTAAATCCTCCTAAAACAATATTATCAATTCACCATCCCTAACACAAAACCAGAAAGCTTTATCGCCGAAAATTGGAGTACCATTCATCCTCGATTACCGATTCCAAGATGGCTACCGTTAACAATAAACGCGGGAACACGTGAAAATGGCCGCGATAATGGCCGCCGCGAATAATTTACGCGGGAAATACATGATAATTTTATGTTTTTTGGCATATTTGTGAATTGTGATACTGTTTCTGATTTGCGTTGCTATGTGTGGGGGTTCGTGGCTAAGTAATAACAGCCGCACGGTTCGATCAGGTTAAGCTACGCTTGCCGCGGTTGGCCGTGGATGGGTGACCATCTTCACATACCAAGACCCCTCCATGCCTCAGAAAGCACATTAAGCCGCTGGTCCCGGCTGTCATTCGTGGATCTTTGACAGTCGTTACGGTTCGTCAGTAGCCCCAAAGGCTGACAACCAGTCTTACCAAGGGGTATCGTATTACCCAGTAACTGGGTTGTGGCGGTCAGATAGGCAGTCGCTCCATGTACAATACTGGTATTCAGCTGCAAACCACCCCAACGTTGGGAAAAGGCCAGGCAGATGATGTGTCCCTATTAAAACTGTCTGATGCTGTGCCGTTGGCGAAAATGTGTTTATGTATGCTTTTGACAAAATCGAAAGTCTAAGTCAAATCGTTTATTATACTTATTTCAATAGGCACTTTTCATAACCAGCCTATAATGTTCCCACTGCTGGGACACAGGCCTCCTCTCGGTGAGAGGGAGTGGGCCGCCACGCGGGCCCAGTGCGGGTTGGCAGATGTCACGTCTTCGAATTTTCGGTTCTCGTTTGGTTTCGGGATGGCATAGCGTAACTATAACATTGTTATAACTATTTGTTTTCTCTGCAATTCTACAGGGTCAAATTGAATTAGCTAGTGAAATTCCGCAGACGTGATGGGTATCGATATCTAAACACGATAAAATAAGATTTGATGTTTTTTGGGGTTCAACGACCGCTGGTTGTGTTGTTACTTAAAGTATGAAATGAGAAAATCTGTTTTCTTTAAATTTGTCGTGTTGACGTATCGACCCATCACGTCTGTGTTTAAACAATAAACAGCAGATTTTTCAACTGATATTTCAAGTGTACTGCACTAACTGCGGTCGGTGACCCCACAAAATAAATTGTCAATTTTTTTGTTTTATCAAGTTGAGACATCGATACCTACCATCACGTCTGCGGAGTTTCGCTAGCTAATTTAATATGACCCTGTGTAAGAAAACTTATTTAATTCCGCTCTTTCCTGTCGCCAGAAGCCCTCAAAGGCACCTCTTATAGTTATTAACCAGACAAAACGATGGCAACTGACTGGCAATTATAGCTCATATTCAGGCCTCGACGGTCACCTCTATCGTACATTCATCTGCACTTCAAAGGAAACAGTTTGGCTTATTGACAGCGCGTTTATCTCTTTGCAATAAAGGCGATTTCCGTACTCAAACGTGCAGTTGATCGTACAACTCGTTCCTTCATCCGTGATATAGCCATTTTCTAGTTTTCTATTAGATTAGTTTCACTCTAAGCTCGGTTATTAACATTAAATCGGTTTATGAGTTAAGGCGCTGTCGAATGGTATCCGCTTTGCTGAATTGTTGGGCCAAACAAATTAAAAAAAAACGATATTTACTTTTTCGTGCTATTTTTGCCATCGACACGCTAAGAAGAATCAGGCGCTGTCGAAAGGTAGACACCGTAAAACCATAATATAAAGATATGAATTTCATATTTATACTGTGGTAAAACGCTCAGTTTTTTGTCACAGTTAGGCGTATTGGTACATGTTAAAAGCCAGAAAAAAATTGAGTGTATTGTCAAATGTTCAAAGAAAAGACTTATTCAAAAATATTGTCTAAAATAAAATAGTATCATGATAAATATATCGTCAAACAACGTGTCGCTTATGTATTTGAGTACGGTGCTCAAGTATACGAGCGGCATGTTGTCGGCGACAGCCGCTAACGCGTCGTTGGCTGCTGCAGTTGATTCTATCGTCGACGCGTGTCGCTCGTGTGTATGTATGTACTATCGCCAAAATCTATATATCTGACCACCGTAAGGACTATTCCTGCTTGCAGCGCATTTTATTAGTCGACCTAAAAAGGATCCTCTTTTGTTTTACTTACTGACGCAGCTATGGCTATCATGTGCACGGGATTTTATTTTCAAAATGTTGTTCAAAAATAGTACACTAACATCAAACGCATCGCTGTTTTGAACCTTATTTTAGCCGCGATGCATGCGATTGTCAATTACCTAAAATTTTGCTTCTAACCGCGCCTTAATAGGACATGTGATTGCTAGCTCTTTGTGCTTCTCTATTAACAGAGCTATGAACAGTAATGCAATAATGTGTCCGTGCAGTCGCGAATGGAAATGGTTGCTGGGAAAATGTGATGATTTTCATAATGCATTTATTAAATTATGCAGATTTGGGTTGCGAGCCAGATAAGCTTGAAGCTTTTGACATTTATTCTGAAAAGACTGTGTTTTATTGTATTATAAATATATTAAAATTTATAAATGGTTGGAATTTCTCTACGGTAATAAAAAAAAATGCTGGTTTATACGTTTTGACTGCGTAGGTATTGCACGTTTCTATGAAACAGCTGATATAAAAATCCAAGATGGCGGCTGCGAAAATTTACAAATTTATCATCATGGGTGTCGTTTTTATGGTTTTGGAGGGTGCTGAAGCCAATAGTGAGGGCAAAATGTAAATTCAAGATGGCGACAACTTTATGAGAGCTTCTAAAACTTATACTAGATGGCTCTGTATTAAAAATGCGATTACATACGAGTGTGTGTGCGTGCGAGTATCGCGTAAGGAACTTCGTTCCTGACAGGGGTCCGCCCACGAAATAGAAAAAACAGTGGAAGTGCCCTTAGCCTTCCTTAGTACGGGAACCAGTGTCGCCAAACTCACACACTTGCAAATTACAATTACACAGAAAAAGATGATATCATTGGCTACTAATTATAAATACAACTTTGGCGAAAAGTTTATTTATTGTTGTTCAAAATTAAATCTTATTACAACTCCTGAGTGTTGTTTTTATTTTACATGTCAAAATCAATGAAGTCCATTTTTCCATGTAACAATCAAATTCGAGCAATCCACAACGAGTTCAGCTACTCAACGCTAGAGGGCGCTGTAACCAATTTACTCTATTTAGCACCCTAACGTCATTGAAATAGATGTCATATTCGTATGCACCTGTTATCTATTTTTCTACTCAGCTAGGGATGAGGACAAGATATCGATAATTTAATGTCGATGTTTGTACAATGTAATAATTAAAATCTTTTGTATTATGTAATGGACCAAAGTCCGGTTAATATGAAAGGTAAAATGGTTAAATGAAACGATAAATAGTGAATTTAAAATATTTATTGTCCTTGAAATAAAACATATTTGTTTAATAACTGTCGTTTTGACTGTTTTATATTTAATTTTAACAAGTGATGTATGCGAATATTGACATATTTTTCCGCAATGGCTTTCATTAAATCCGTAATGTGATTCGATGTAGGAAATTCTCCTAACTGATGATAAATAATTTTTTGGAATATAGACGTCCCAATAAATTGGCGCATTATTTTAGACATGAGAACGTCTTTTTTAAATATGTGACAGTCTTTTAAAAATATCTCTGAAGTCTGGCATATCTTAATGACATCCTCTGATGGGTACAACAATCCTCCTTTATCCTTCGCTATTATAAATCTATGTAGTGACTGATTTTTTTCTGTTACTAGAGCACTAACGCATATATCACACTTAATTTTTTTAATTAATTGTTTTATTATGTAACCAGCAATGTGAGCTATCGTTTGCTTGCTGAAATCGGACAGATGCAGATCAATTTCATCTAAGTATTCATCCTCCTTTTGATCATCTTCCCTGCTTAAGTCTTGTCGCACTGAACTTAGATTAATTCTTTCTACCGCAGATGAACAGTTTAAAATTGAGATTTGTTCCAATGCCGAACAATTTCCTCTATCTGTGTCTTTCAGTTCCACGTGCACCAACATTTTTTTATATGCAGATACGAACTGCCTAGTCGTGGGATTGTTGTTCGATCCACCATGCGCCCTTATATTACAAAAAAATAATTCTATGTGATCCTGACTAAGTTTATAGAAGGGTAAATAAATCAGTGTCTTTGTCTGTATTAAAGCAGCAAATAAATATTTTATCGCTTCTATGCAACCCAGAAAACCCAAATAACCAACTTTTCGTGGACTATTTATTAAAAGTGTGCCATCCTCACGTTTCAAATTATTTATATAAACTGCAGCTTTGTTTAAATAATCAAAAATTTGAGAAGCATTATTATTATTTAATGCTTTTTTAAAACCATAAAAATGTAAATTTCTTGAATTAAAAATGTCAAAAATATTGTTAACTAGTTTTAAAAAGTTTTCGGTAGGCTCACTATATTTAAATTTTTCTATTGCCAAATCTTCTCTGCAAAATTTGATTGCTTCTGCCACACTAAGGCTAAAAAGTTGCGAAGCCAATTTTACTTTCATCCTTTCATTTTTAAAGTTGATATGTCGATCTTTTATTTTATTTGCTAAATGAAAAGTTTCCTGTTTCTGTAAGCTATTTAAATCTACTAAATACTGCCACAAGATTTCGTTACCATCTTTGTCAATAAACGTTTGGTAATTTTCAAATGAGTTTCTCAATAATTTTAACATATGGCACGGGTCAAGTACAGCAACAATAGGATCTTTGGTCACGGGATGCTCAAATTTCATATTACTCGTTGAAAAAGAACAACCTAAATGTCCAGCCATAGATATATTGGCTGCGCATCCATCAAACGTCAGCGCTACTATTTTAACGCCAGCGTCATGACTCATTTCCAAGCATTTTTTAACTAGTTCGGCGCGTTGCAAGCCGGTAATACCATCGACAAGAAAATAAGCCACGGGGACTTTAAAGTGTTGGTTTATAGCAGTAACTAAAAAAACCAAAGCTTCTTTCGCCTCCGATAAATGATCCCCATCTAAACCTGTACCCATATCAACATACCCATGTAGCTTACTCCCATCCCATTCAATTCGACGTCGAATGTTCATTTCGTCTATGACTAATGTAGCTATAATTTCATGGTTCAATGAAGCTGCTTTACGTTTTAAAGCAGTAAAGGATTCACTGGTAAAACCGGGATCTCCACCCACTTTTGAGTACCACTTTTTTAAAGTTCGTGGATGAGGTAAACAAGTGTTAAAAGTTCTTCGCACGTAATCATAAGCTCGAGGCGAATAATAGTTTAAGGTTAATGCAAAACTCCGAAGTGCTGGTGAATACTTTCGTACTTCAGGTTTGTTTCCAGTCATGCGCGTAATCAATTCATTAACCTACAAGAAAACACTTTATTAACAAACAATTTATTTGACTAGGGCCCTTACAGAATTGAGCTCGTACATAATTTCGTCATTTTAACTTTAAGGTTCTCATGGAAGCTTATGCTGAGCTTAGAGTACGCCAAGGGATAAACACTGTTCATCTAGTGTTTATCTCTTTGCGCATTGCCCAGTGTTGACGAGTCAGGTCGGAAATCGAGGTAATAATACTAGCTAACCTTTAAATTTGTGTTTTTCAAGCTAACAAGATCTTCACTTTTCATGGCAAATTTATCTTCTAATGATTTTAGAAGTTCTTCCATATTCTTGATTTTTCTTTTTAATCTACGATTCCGAGTTTGTAAGAGTTTAATTTTTAGATTTTGTTTCCTTATTTTACTTTGAGTCCATTGTAAGATCTTTCCTATATTTTTTTTTCTTGGAGTTGATGACGTGGGGCTGATAGTTAACTCAGAGTCTATAACTGTACGGGCCTTTTTTGTTGGTGATACTGAAATTAAGCTAGGCAATGGTGGCGTTTCCTGGAGCCGTTTCCTGGAGGGTCCTGGCTCACATTTCTTAGAATCATTTTGATCCTGTAAAATAATATATTAAACGGTAGTTAAACACAGGCTCAAATAAGTAATAATTTATAGTTAACAAATTGCACATACTTGAAAAATTAAAATTTTATGAATAGGAATTGCGTTATCATTTAAAAATCTGTAGCCTTTTTTTGAAGTTTGTAAGTTGTTTTCATCAAAATGCTCTGAACAGATTGTACTCGATTTTGACGGCATCCAGTTCTGTCTTCCCGTAGCTTCTATCCACTTCTCCTTGGTAAAGGGATCTTTGGGAAAACTGAAATATTTACATACTTTATTAGTATTAGTTCTTTTTGAGGCCTACGTCCAGCTATGAATGAAAGATTGGTTTATTTGTCAGAATATAAATACTCAAACTCAAACCATTTATTTCAATTAATCGAGAAGAACGACAACGAGTACATAATATGTCATGGTAACGTATAACGTTTCACTATATAAATACACATTTTAATATTTTTATCGATACCGAATTATTTGAATGTGTCCCATCCCTAATCGAGTAGCGTCGAAGTTTCTAGAATGTTTACGATCATATTCAAGACAGCGAGCAAGTTGATTTAGACTTTGAACAATGGACATAAGGTAGTTTTTAGTTCGCAACAAAGTAATAAATATGGTTTTGTCAATAAAAACCATTATATTGAAATATATCATAGTTTTATACTTACCGGTGATACGATACACCTCCGCAAGATACATTTTTTGTTCTGCTATCGTTTTTGCATGTAAAAATTGCACAATAAGGCATGTTTCTAATATTTTTCGTTACGTTCGAGACGTCGTATCATAGCAAGTAGCTAATCCCGACTGAGCCGGTGTTGCGGAGCTCCGCATAATTATGACACACGCGCGATAGCTGCGTGGCACTTCCACTGTTTTTTCTATTCCGTGGGTCCGCCGAACGAATACTTTTTTTTGTTATTTCTGTTTCCATCAATAAAAGTACAAGACTGGAAAGATTAGCGTCTATTGCTTATTATTTTAACTTATAAGCAGCTTATAGCCGTTCGATTAGACAACAAAACTCGACTGTTGCTCCATTTCTGCTCACCAGAAATGATCCTTTGTTATCCTAAGAAATGCTCAGTCTAAAGCAAATTATTCAAAGTTGTCTCATTTAAAATCATGTTCCTTTCGCTGGCTTCAAATAATTTACATTTATTTCCTGAAGGAACAATTTAATGAATTCTCTGAACAATTTTGTAAGTGGGTGTGGTGTGGTGACACAGGATAGATGGATGCAGAAGGTCGACTTTGTACAACAAGCGAAAATGCACGAACACAACGACACGCTTCACGTACAGCGAGTGCACGCGCACTCGCCACTAGCTTTTGTTTAAGCAATCAATGCATGCAACGCTTTAGTTCATTTATGTAGTAATATGGTGAATGCGAATCACCAACAGATCAGTAGTTCGCTACTGGTCTTAAAGGAGCTTAGGACCCCTGCAACCAGAGGTAGACAGACAAACCCCTGTAGGTGGGTGTGTATGTGTAGTACACTTCTAGATTAGCTATAACCGTGTTATAGTTAGCATAGGTACCTGGCTGTTGCAGAATTGCATGTCCGTCGTAGACTAGAATAGGAGTAGTCTAGAGTACACTTGTGCCTCCCACGAGGTGTGGTGGCAGTAGTCCCTTGGCATCGTTTGATCCGGTGTGGACCAAAGACTAGCTAGCTAGGCCTACGGGAGCTAGCGAAACTCTGGAGATGGGATGGGTATCGATATCTAAAGACAAAAAAATAAAAAGTATTTGATGGTTTTTTGGGGTTTAACGACCGCTGGCCGTCTTCTTACTTAAAGTACGAGTTGAATAAATCTGTTTTCTTTTCTTTGTTGAGCGTGTTTAGATACCGATACCGATCACGTCTGTGGCCTTTAAACAAAAAAAAAAAACAGTTTTATTAAACCGACATTTCAAGTAACTGCACCAACGAAAAAAAAAAACATCAAATTAATTTCGTTTTTGTTTTATCATGTTTAGATATCGAGACATCTGCAGAGTTTCGCTAGCTAATTTAATTTGATGTATGTATTGGGGCTTGTGGCTAAGTAATAGCAGCCGCACGGTTCGATCGATCAGGTTAAGCCGCGGTTGGTCCGTGGATGGGTGACCATCTTTACATACCAAGACCCCTCCATGCCTCGGAAAGCAAGTTAACCCTTTGGTTCCGTTCGTTGGTTAGACTGGAAGCCGACCCCAACATAGTTGGGAAATGGCTAAGCCGATGATGTATGTGTGCGCCTGCTTTCGCTCGTTGTATGAAGCTGACCTTCTGAACTTATCTCTTTTGTGGGGATGATCTGTGAAGGCTGAGAGATAAATGGACTGCTGAAATGTGGAGTGAAATTGTTAGTGACGTTAGAAACCATTTCAGTGTGTATTTGACTTAATAGCTGTAATTATTTAGGAATCTAAAATTCTTTTGCTAAATCAGAAACGAAGTTATCCGGAAAAGAACGGAGGTTACCGACATTGCTTGCAGAGTAAGCAAACTGAAGTGGCAGTGGGCTGGCCATGTTTGTCGAAGGACCGATAGCCGGTGGAGCAGACGAGTCCTGCAGTGCGATTCTGTAACCATCTCACCGTGAAAAGTTAGGTGAAGTGAGCGTGGAGTGAGCTGTCATTCCAACTAATGCTAGGGATTGACACTATTGACAGCTCACTTTGAGCTCACTTCACCTAACTTTACACGGAGAGATTTTTACAGAATCGATCGGCTGGAGTAGAGACCGCGGATCGGCAAGCGTAGTGTGAGACGCCCCCCAGCTAGATGGACCGACGACCTCAAAAAGGTGGCTGGGACAGACTGGATGCGGAAGGCAGAGGACAGGGTGTTGTGGCGCAGCATGGGAGAGGCCTATGTCCAGTAGAGGACTGCGATAGGCTGAGTTGATTGATTGATTGACTTTTGGTCGATCTGGTACGTACTCCGGTAAAATTGACGACACATAATATCTATTATTTCAATGCACGACCTATTTCGCCATAAAACAGTCTCGAATTATTTCGCTTCTTCATTATAATTTGACCCAGAAAATTAGAATACAATTTATCGTCAAAATTGGTGACGACGACACAAATGATACATTATTTGTCAACTTTGGCGAAATAATTAGCATTGTCATTCAACTTGGCAATGCTGCCGGTCTTCTGGGCACGTTTCCGGATGACAGCGCGACGCCTAAGTGTCCTTTTATTTTTGTATTTATTTGTCTATACAAATAAATACAAAAATAAAAGGACACTAGTCCAAAAGTACTACTAAATTAAATGACTAACTATTTAGTTAGTCATTTAATTTTGTTTTAGTGACTAAATAGTCATTTAACTTGCTACTTGAACTCGGTACCTTACTAAAACAAATCTAAGTTACCCATAAATTACAAATTACATTTCTTTATTATAAATGCTTCAACAGGAAGGCTGATTAGTTCCCATAAAAGCCTTTAAAAGGTGACAAAATGAAATAGAAAACCGTATTGTCCCGTCGATCGCTATCTCCTTTATAAAAGACATGACATTGACCCCATATAATACCGCCTTTTTACATTATTACCGAAAGTATCGGAAAACGAATCATTTGGTAAGTCACAAGCTTATTGGCGCCCAACACACGTTTAACAAACTTAACTTTTGCAGCCGAAATCAGAAGATTCTGAACAAAATGTTTTGCGATTGGATTTTTTGACTACTTTTGTAAGATTGTAGGGTCAAGTAAGTCAAGTTGGGTATCTGAATTTTAATAAAAGGAATAGTCCCTTGTGAATTGGTGTCCGGGGTTATTTTTTGGGTTCCGTAGTAGGCTATGTCAAATAAACCTTATTCTTTCTTTCTTTTAATAAATAGTCAGTTTTTTTAAATGATGGTCTGAAAAAGGTAATGCCATTTGTAACTGAAATTGAAATTCGAATAATTATTGTGAACTCTGCGTAGGTAAACTAAAACATACACAAAACTTATGTCTTCTTCCCATGGCAGAAACTACAGAACGCCTTTTGCCTCGTTAATCTTCATACATCTGGTCATACACGCGCGCCGCGGCGCCGCCGGTTGCGAGTATGTACAGACGCCAGCAGGTCAAGCTACCCGAAACTGTCAAATTTTCCTAATCAACCTTGAACCTAATGCTATAGCGATAAAGTTGAAAATCTAATAAAGACATTTGACAGATTGTAGTAGCTTGATGTGCTGGCGTCTGTACTATGCACCTGCGGGGTGATTGCGTAACACACTATCAGTAGCAATGGCTTTCATTTTGACAGATCAAGAACATTCATTGCGTTATTTACGTTATTGAGCTGACACATTTTTCGAAGCAATGGATTAGCAATGGGTTATTCCACTAATCCCCATTGATAATCCCCATAGTTTAAACGGAGTCTCATAGAAGTCATAATGGTGATTTGTGGCAAAAACGTTCACAAATCCCCATTAGTTTAAAAATACAATACAAACAACATAATCTAATCAATCAATAACCCAAGTGTAAAATATTTTAGCTAAAATAATGAAATTACAGTTTAAACTTTACTACAAATAATATTTTAGAGACCAACTTTGAAATTACTTGGTTACTTTGTGATTGATTTTAGATTATTTGTTTACCTATGGTAACTGAATCTTTACTCATCGTCTACATCGCCTCATGCGAACTGCGCGTCACACTGACGTCACGCAAAATCCTGCATCTCGCAAGCAGAGTTTACCCCGCGACTAGCACATATACAACGTCCCGACATCAACCGTCGGACAGTAGCCCGCCAGGCACAACACCCGTCTGTTCGGAAGATCCTCCCTTTTCTATGGAGGATGAGTGAACCTTACACCCTGTTCCTCAAACCTCTATAAAACCATTTACGGGCACTTTTGAACTGCCAAGGAGTCGGTCAGTTAGTCAGAAAGTTGAAGCTAGTTGCCCGTTCCAAAACTTAGGTTTCTACGGAGAAGATCGGGCAAGAAACTCCAAGCACAGTCTTTTAAATCAAGTTAAGTATTACAAAGTTCAACAAGAACAGTGCAGAGCAGAAAGCAGTGGAAATGACCGTGACTAATGAGGTGTATGTAGGTAGAACGTTCGAACCCTGACAAGCGCTTTATTTTGTGTAAATTATTTAATCGCCACTGCTCTCAAAACGGTGAAAGAAAACATCGTGAGGAAACCGACATGTCCAAGAGCTAAAAATTCGAAGACATGTGACATCTACCAACTTGCACTGGGCCCGCGTGGTGGAGTACGGACCACTCCCTCTCACAGCGAGGAGAACATTATAGGCTGATTATGCTATTACAAAAGCCTGGGTATTAGCCAAAGTGAATGCCGGATGCAGAACCCTCCAGCATCCTAAGTCCATTCCTCATTTTATTTCGCGAATACTAACCCTACGTATTGCGACGACTCCCAACGTGTCCCTATTCCTTTGATCTCAGCTCACGTGCCACACCATAGAGGCGAGGGGATCACGTACACGACTGATTTATCAATTATATTGTGATACGCTGGTGGTAGGAGTTCGGAAATGCTGCGTAGAGATTGTTAAGGGACTTGGTGAAATATGACAGCACGTACCCTACGTGTATCTAATCCAATCTTGCTGGACCTACGTGTTTTTTAGGCTTTTTATAACTTTTTACCCGACTGCTAAGAATTTAAGTTTTTCGCGGATATTTTGGTTGTCGTGTTCTTGACAAAGTTTAGACCTTAAAATAATCAACTTATACCTTTCCCACGGCTGGGACACAGGCCTCCTATCAGTAAGAGGGAGTGGACCAAAATTCACCACGCGGGCCCAGTGCGGGTTGGTGGATGTCGCATGTCTTCGAATGTTTGGTTCTAGGACATGTCGGTTTACTCACGATGTTTTTCTTCACCGTTTTGAGAGCAGTGCTGATAAAATTATTTACAGAAAGTAAGGCCGCCTGCCTGGGCTTAAACCCACGAGCCGTAAGTCGTGGGTGTTACCACTGGGCCACCACTGCTCTCAAGTTTATACCTTAGTGTCTCCAATTTCGGGTGTCAACAAAGGAGACTAAGATGTAAGCTGTGTTCTTGAGTGGAGACCGCGCATCGGCAAAAGTAAGTAGGACGCCCTCAGGCTAGGTGGAGCGACGATCTTCGCAGGTTAGCTGGTAGCAGCTGGATGAGACTTGCCGAGAATCGAGTTGAATGGCGTGCAATATGGGAGGCCCCAGCAGTGGACTGTTGCAGGCTGACGATGATGATGATTTGAGCTTGTAATACCGTTTTTCTGCCATTAGACTGCCAGCAATCGAATGCGAAATCTAATCTTAGAATGGCAGCTGTCGTAAACAGAATGCTGATGTTAGTATGAGTGGTCTTACACCCGATGTCTTCGAATTTTATTCGCATTGTAACAAAAATGTGACAAAGTGGCACTAAGTTGAATTAAATTCGATTTCTTGCAGTCGAAGAATTTGGGAGTAAGTCCATAATGTAATTGAGGTTACAAAATGGAAGACTGATTGAATTTGACTGCTTCGTTAGTTTAGCAGTCACAAGTAATGTATGTTGGGTTTTTCCTTCAGGATTTTCTCAGTAGGCTGGTTCCCTATTGCTTACACAAGATTTATGTTATACATGGCAGAACCGTCAACCTACAAAGCAAGAGTGAACAGGCATCTTCTGGGCTCGCTCGTTCCATCGTAGACCTTATCTGTCGCTTTTCTTCAGGCGAGGCCGAGGACAAGAGCAGCATAGCTATTCATAACGACTCGATACTCTTTCGTACCGTATCGAACATCAGTCAAGTTATCGTAGGAGTCCTGTAAATTCTGTTCACAAGTCCAAAACGCGAAAAATTTGTCAATTTAAATCAAATAAACGACCGCCGTCGAGAGAACAGTGGTGGCCCAGTGGTAATGGCCGCAATTTACGAGTTGTAGGTCGTAGGTTCGAACCCAAACAGGCACTTTACTTTGTGTAAATTATTTCGTCACCACTGCTCTCAAAACGGTGAAGGAAAAGATCGTGAGGAAACCGGCATGTCCTAGAACCAAAAATTTGAAGACACGTGATATCTACTACTAACCCGCACTGGGCCCGCGTGGTAGATCATAGCCCACTCCCTCTCACGGAGAGGAGGTCTGTGTCCCAGCAGTGGGAACAATATAGGCTGATTATGATTATGAAATGACCGCTATTCTTCCGACAGCTGTTTGCAGTCGGGGACAAGACAAATCAGGTTATCGAAATGTGTCATTTTCGATAAGATAGCCCGTGGAATGTTTTTGAGAATATTTAGCCATAAGAATAACACATGTAGATGCACTATACACCACTACCTATCTCTTCTGGGAATACAGGCGTCATGTTATGACAAGTCCTACCCAGCAGTGAATGTCAATAAGCAAGAATCTGAAGTAAATAAAGTACTTAACATTTCTGCAGCATTACGCATTATAAGATTATAACTTCACTTCTGGGTGGCTGTACATTCAACCACTCTCCAAAGGCCACCGTTTGACTTTGACAGCGCTTTTACGTCGAGCCAATAAGGGCGGTTTTTGTAGTTCAAGTGTCACTACTGGCAGTTAGTGACTGTAGCAAGCCGGTCGCGGACTTGCATGCATAATAATTGTGGATACAAATATTAGCATTCACTGTTTGTCAATCCGCATAAGTTATTAATGATTTCATTCAAGACTGGTTGTGTCCCACGGCACTATGGATTCAGTTCGGTAGTTCCTTTGGTCCTTTTAACGCATTATTTTATGTCTTTTTCCACCTCTTCCATCTGTCCTGTTCTGACACACGCCAATCTACTTAAATTCATTCATTCACTGACAGACAACCCACAGCCTAAACCGCCTGGTCTCCAGAAGCATGGAATTTTGTACAACAAGAGTTATTTATACACGGTCAAATTAAATAAGATAGCGAAACTCCGCAAACGTGATGGGTATCGAGATCAAAACACGATAAAATAAAAAAGATTTGTTATATGTTTTTTTAATTAAATTAAATTCTTTTTTGTTTTATATTGTTCATTTTTTGACTTACTTTTTTTTACTTTTTAATATTTAGAAAGCATTCAAGTCTCAGGTTCAAACCTAACGTCATTTTTTATCCGAAATGTTTGTTCCATTCTATCCCTCTACGGTTTGGTCCTAATCTTCTTTCCAATGCCCAAAAACGGATCGCTTTGGTAACCAATCCCAGCGCTTGGTAATAAATAGCTGGACCCTTGAAAATAATGAAGGTAATTTTACCCGTAAATGATATGGGTTACTTTTTTCGATACCTGAAAAATTGTGGGATTTATCCAAGAAAAATTGTTGGGTCCTTGGTCTTGTGCATTATACTCTGTCCATTTAATGTTGGTGAATTGCGATGGAAATTATTTAGCACAGACTGAAGTCACACAGTACTCGAACTATCGTCAAAACCTATATCTGACCATTTTGAAAACAAAATCCGGCGCATATGATGACCACAGCTGCGCCAGTAAATAAAACAAAAGAGGATCCTTTTTTAGGTCGACTAATAATATGGGCTGCAAGCAGGAATAGTCCTTGCGGTGGTCAGATATAGATTTTGGCGATAGTACATGGCGATGTAAGAAATTAGCAGGAAAACAAAAAAGAAGCCCGAAGAAGATATATTTATTTATTTATTTATTTATTTAATCTTTTTGCACAAAAAAAAGGTACAAAGGCGGACTTAATGCCTTAGGCATTCTCTACCAGTCAACCAAGGGTGGTGAAGAGATTAGATGGCAGGTGCTTTGGTTGAGAGGGACAATAATAAAAAAAAAAAACTCTTAGAATACACATACATACTATTACTATATTATATATATCTCTCTCCTTTGTTTCAGCCCATCCAATGTCTTTAAAACATAGCCTTGTTAGTTTTTTTATGCGTCATACGTCATCATCACTAGCCTAGCCTTTTCTCAACTATGTTGTTACTACGGTCGGCTTCCAGACTACATCTTAGTAGCATACCAGTATTTTTCATGGAGCGACTGCCTAGCTGACTTCTACAATCCAGTTACTGCCTAGCCTTTTTCCTACTATGTTGAGGTCGGTTTCCAGTCTTACCGGATGCAGCTGCATACCAGTATTTTTCATGGAGCGACTGCCTGTCTGATTTCCACAACTGGGTCACACGATATCTCTTGGCAAGACTGGTTGTCAGACATTGCCAACGCCCAAAAGTTTTGGGCTTCTGAGTACCCGTAACGACTGTCAAAGACCTACAAATTAATGACAGCCGGGACCGCTTAGCGTGCTTTCCGAGGCGAGGCATCAGTATAGCGTGCATATTATAATTAAAAGCAACAGAATTTATAATCCGCAGTATCCCAAACGCGATACACCCAAAATTTGTGTGCCTCCCAAAAGTTCGTTTCAGTTCGGAAGTTAATCGCCCGCGAACATTTTAATGGCCCATTTTGCAGCACAAGACTCCGCTTACAAAAGGGTTACTGGAGACTGTAATTGAAAGCGAGTTTAATTGAGAGCCAGTAACCGTTGGAGGTTGGACTGTTAGTCTGTGATGATAGATTGAGTGGGATGGTAGGTTTTATATTCTGAACAATATTTTTGTGTTATGAATAGTTTTAATTGAGATTTTTTTTTAACTTTGCCAGTTCATGTTTAACAGGTAGAAGAGGCTTTTCTAGCTTTAAAAAATATTTGAATTTAAAAAGGGTTGATCATAATTCATGTGATCCAAAGGCTCATTTTTTTTTCTTCGTGGGTAATCCTTCTAAAGGCACCCGGTCTTTGGGGATAAAACCAAGGAGTGTGGGATTTTTACCTCACTGAAACCACCCCGGTCATCGTCTGCACATGGAACCACCGTTACCTCTCAAAAGACCAACCCGGAGCTCCCTATGTGCAACGCTTGTTAGGGCACATCTCTCGGAGACAGTATACCACCGACCTAAAGAAGCCTGGCTTCGAACGCCCGACTTTCAACTCGTAAGTCACCACTGGGGCCACCACTGCTACCGAACCCTGAAATTCATGTAATTACAAACCCACCAACCACAAACAGACAAACATGGATTTAATTAAAGCCTGAACAAATACAACTCCCAATAAGTCGATGGTCGAGGGTACATCCTTTGCAGAACATTCAGATCAATCAGTGTTTGTTAATGTGTACTTTTGGTCCGGTCCCACATAGAGTAGGTAGGAGGTAGGTTACAGAAGCTCAATGAGAAGAGAATGAGCGAACACCCACGCACAAAATCAAAAGTCATTTATCCAAATTAGGCTGAGAATCAGCACTTTTCGAACGTTAAAATTACAAAAGACAGTCCCCGAAAACGCCCGCCCTTCACCACGTCCTAGTGCTTTCGCTGGGAAGAAGTGGCGCAATAAACTCCCCAGCAGGGTGACACCGGGTGGCCCAGTGGTAGAATAGAATAGAATAGAATAGATGTTTATTTCATTAGTTGAGAAAACTGTATTACATGTCACTTATAAAATGTAATTTTACAAGAGCATTGGGTATGCATTTTATTTTGGCGCACTTTGTCCGGGGAGGGATCTTTTGCAACCTATTGTTGAGATCTTTTCTCACATAATTGATTTATAGGCCTAGTGGTAACGGCTGCGACTTACCAGTTGTAGGTCGTAGGTTCGTTTCCAGACAGCCCGCTTTACTTTGTGTAAATTATTTCATCACCACTTCTCTCAAAACGGTGAAAGAAAACACCGTGAGGAAACCGGCATGTCCGAGAACCCAAAATTTAAAGACATGTGACATCTACCAACCCGCACTGGGCCGGCGTGATGGACTAACGGGCTAACGTGCTTTTCGTGGCACGGGGGTATCACACCGCCAACTTCCAAATTCCGGGCTAATACTCGGAAATTCTCAATGGAATAACCCAATAACACTTTTGTTCGATGCGGGAATTGAACTCAGGACCCCACACTCTGCAGTTGCGCTTGCGACCACGAGACCAACGGGGCTCTCACACACACTCGCGATTGGCAGTATTTTGACAGTTTGAGATCTCCATTCGTAAATCGTACTTGTCTATGTGTGCGTGCCCCTGTTCGTGCTCATGGTATCGAACCGGCCTTCTGTGCCATCTATTCTGCGGATTCGTTGGCTCACTGCAAATATTACCAAAGGTAGAAGGAAGGCAAAGGTAAGGCGAAGGAGCCTGGAACTCACGACACAGGGAATCCTAGTGTGAGTTTCAGGAATCAATGCATTAACTGTATTTTCTTGAACAATAAATTATTCTCTATTATAAATTAATACCTTTGGTAATATTTATTTAATTTTTCGGGTAATTACCCGTGGGGTAAACGGAGGGTGGAATGGGAGTTGATTCCAAATTAAAAAGGTTTTTTTAATGATTTATCTGACATTAGAAAAAAGGGAAGAATAAAACAACCCATCAAATCTGCGGAGTTTTGCTAGCTAATTTAATTTAACCTTGTAAACTACGTATAAGTGTACATTGTATATACAGCGTGTTCTGGACGATATACATAAACTTCGACCAGATGTTCAGACCATGGAAATAAGCATTTTTCATTATGGACACATTTATGAATTCTTATTTTTTGTTAATTTTCAATCAACAAAAAGTTAGTCAGTTTTCTAGTATATGTCATTAAAAAAAAAAAAAAACTAAATACCTTGACGTAAATCACCCGATAGGTATGCATGCTTCTTTATGTCTTTATCCGAAGCATTTGATAGATTTATCATTTTAATTGCACTAAGCGGCAACATGGGCCAAATTAAGACCCTTCTTGCTGCATAGGTCAATTAAATTTCATTAAATGAAATTACAAATATCTTTGTAACGAAGCCTTTTTAAGTACTACTTTCTGTGCTAGATTTGATTTGTAAAAGCTATAGAAGCGTTTGCCAAAGTTTATGGATAACGTGAAGAACACGGTATATATATTTTTAACCGTACCGGTTCCAAGCCCAGAGAGGCAGTTCTCGTTTTTTTAGAACGTTCACAATCTGATCACACTCTCAATATGTCAAAAATACCTCTAATTTCCCTACATGTTTGACAAGTTTTTGACATTGATTGTCGCTGAGATGAGATTGCGACTAGATTTTGAACGTTTTCAATTACGGGAATTGACCTTCTGATCACGGGTAAATCCACTCTTACAACTAGCGTACCATAAACTTGCCATCTAGCAAAACAAGCGTCATTGTTAGAATTCTTTCTAATCAAAGAAACCCTGCTAATAAGCTATAAGTAACTCTGAAACTAGATAAACCTGTGTGTCGGACCTGCTTCTTATAAGATCTGGTGTAAAGAAATGGAGGGATCGAACTAGATGCGCATGATTAGCATTCGCTATGGTAACGATTAGCTAGGGTCCCACGGTACTACGGTAGCTATGAGATTGTATTTAGAAATACTAGTTTGCCTATTTGTTTAGAGCAATTTTTTTTTTCATCATGACGAAAAATTTGAAATTTTTTATTTGCCTTTAGTGTCCCACTGCTGGACATAGTCCTCCCTACTCTCATTCCACCTCTCTCTGTCTGGAGCTGCCAAGGGCCAAGGAGTCCAGCTCATCCCGCCATCTCCGTCTGGGCCTGCCGCGATGTCGTTTGCCATTACAAATGTATAATTTTAACCAATATGAATAATGTAATTGTATTTGATGTAACCAATATTTTGTAACGATTTTATGATTTAAAAGAGTGTCCGTGGAGTTTCTTGCCCGTTCTTCTCCATAGGCACCTACTACGCTCATTCTTCTTTAGCCCATTATTAAGATTACAATCTGCTCCAGAATGACAGATTCTAGACCTTTACCGATCTTGCTATCGAAAAGTTCAGAGCAATATTAGTATCTATGAAATATCAATATCGTGCACATCAAAGGGCGATGCCCCTGTTCACGATAACCTAGGATTATATCGACCGTGAGTCGATAGAAACCTAGGTTATCTAGAATCTATTATGAGACAGATGTCCTATACAAAGTGATGAGAACTGGAGAATACCAAACTAACCACTGGCGCCGATTCCCTTGATCACAAACTAAACTAAATTTAAGTTCAGTGCATCTTTTTCTTTCTATTTCATTAAGAAAAGGACAGAAGATAAAATATTAGTTTAGTCCTGTCAAATTAAGATACTCCATAGATAGTTTAGACGTGATTAAAAACATGGCTACTAAAAATACGTCAACTTACGTCAGGCGCTGACTAATTTGACAGGACTAAACTAATATTTATCTTCTGTCCTTTTCTTAATGAAATAGAAGGAAAAAGATGCACTGAACTTAAATTTAGTTTAGTTCGTGAACAAGGGAATCGGCACCACTGTATTATTTTTGTCACAGTCAAAGTCTAGTCTCAAGTTATAACAAAAATACAATTTTTATCTGTCTGTCGGTCTGTCTGTTTGTTCCGGGTAATCTCCGAAATAGCTGGGCCGATTTTGATGGGATTTTAACTGGTAGATAGCTAATAATATAAGGAGTAACTAAGACTTTTATTTTAGAAATATAAAATTCAATTAGTAAAGATTATTGTCTTCCGACATCCACGCGAACGAAGTCGCGGGCACAGCTAGTCACAGCTAAGATCAAGAGCGTGGGTGGCGTCACGACAGATGCGGTGCAGATAGCTGGCGACTTTGTGATACCATCTGTTAATCGCAACGTCTGTCCGTCTGTAAATAACCTTAGTTCTACAGGACAAGTACAGGGGACTGTCGAAAGAGGGTAGTCTGCGTTCGCGATAAAGTTTCCAAACATGTAAGTAAACAAATATGAGTTCTTGGAAAAAGTACTTTATTTCGTACATTATAATGTTCATTTTACGTTGCAACTTTAATTATTTTTTTAAGTTTTTCAATAGTACTAGTCACTCTGAAATCAACTTAATTTACACTGCAATAACATTGGCATTTGTTTAACTTAATATAACATCAGCTGGATACATTAATTTGAATAGACTTTAGGCAGAAGCTCTTGGATTTCGACAATAAGTACTGTATTGTGTACTACTAGCTTCTACCCGCAACTTCGTCCGCGTGAAGTTTCTTGTTAATAAACGTATTTTCTTTCTTTCTTTTCTTTCTTTGTTCTCCCGACCCACCCGTCGCATCGCATCACCTGCCCGCGCTATCACTTCGTATTCGCTTGGCGTTCTTTGTGACTTCTTTTGCTTATTGCTCGGCTGCTAAGAATCCTAGCTTGATGTTAAATAGCCTTCCAGGGGGTCTACTACGAAGTGCAAAGTGCGAAAGATCGGATCGGACCGACACATGGCCGAACTGAATATTATTGAAAAATGCGAAAAAAGTTCGGATCGGCTCAATTGGGTCGGGACCATAGTCAATATTCGAAAGAGTGTAGGATCGGGACCGACCGAACCAAATAGTAACTTCGTAGCAGGAAACGGCGGAACATTCGGCCGATACTACTTCGGAGTAGACCCCCTGAAGAATTTGGTTATCGATTGCAAAAATATATTAGCGTAGCGTCATAGCGTACTTTCTGACTGTTTTTCTTTTTGCTCGGCTCCTAATAGTCGTAGCGTGATATAGTAAGTTTCCCGAAGTCTTAGATTTGTGCCCAGTTGATGGCATGATCTTAGCCTAGAGCCTTCCTCAAGAATTCGGCTATCAAATCGAAAATTTTTTTAGAAATCCGACTCGTAGTTCCGGAGATTACCCCTACATACAAACAAATTTTACCTCCTTATATTATAGTATAGATACCTATATTTCGCGACTAATTTAAGCTCTGCGTTGCAACCTCCCCTTTACTCCTTTTAGTTTTAGTTCACGTGATTTTATTTTGATCCTTAGCCCACGACCGCACTGGCGAGCTGACATTCAAGACAAAACAAATGAACAGATATCTCGCCGCATTTGTAATATGACTACTGTCTTGCGTTTGACGTTGTTTTAGTCGTGTCGTGTCGTGTCGTATCTTAGTCGCACTGTCGACCGGGGTGGGCAAGGCCTTATTTATATAGATAGATTTAATATAATGGACCTATTAATGATCTTTATAGCATACTAGCTGCGCCCCGCGGTTTCATCCTCATAATTCTCGATCCCGTGGGAATATCGGAATAAAAAGTATCCTTTATGTTAATCCTGGTTATAAACCATCTGAGTGCCAAATTTCATCCAAATCCATCCATCCAACCTTATAAACTTTCACGTTTATAATATTAGTAGAATAATTGAGAGCGAGATTGCTTAAAAAAAAAAAATTAAAACGTTATTTACCGACATACACTCGAACGCAACAAATACACGAGCGATACGCAATTAGCGGGGCAGATGCGTAACACACTAAAAGTAGGAATGGCTTTTATATTCTCAGCGGCCGAAACGCCTACTAATCTTTTATATTGACAGTTCAACAACATCCATTGCGTTAGATACGTTGTTGAGCAGACAAATTTTTGGAACATATGAAGCAATAGATTAGCAATATCCTTCAAAATGGTTCAGATTGTGATTGAAATTGTGTTATGCAATTAGGGTGTTGATTTTAGTACATAGATTCGATTCGAAAGCAGGCTACTGTAAAATCCGGCTTCCGACTAAACTCTTAATTATTATGTAAATTTAGTTATAATGTTTAACTACGAGTGTGGGTTTTGATACCCACACTCGTAGTAAAAAGTGTGAAAACGATCAGTTTTTACATAATCAATTAAAAGTTTTAACGATACTATCACGATCTATCGAACAGTTAACAAAGCTACAACTGACTTACCATAGAGAAGATAACTAATGGAAAGATCATATGCTGAAGACTATGCGCAAACACTCCCGATATTAATATAGTGATCTAAAAGAAAAGAAAGACAGGAAAATATTTAGCACAGATCAAAAAGCACAAGGTATACTAATATAGGTACATCTGACAAAAACAAATAAAAGAGTGAAAACTCCAATGTAAGAAATTAGCAGGAAAGTGTGCCTCAGGGCTGCACCAACAACTGCTGAAAACTAGTGCCTGATGCAGGTTTGATCTGTCGTAAGAAATTAATGTAAGAAGGAACAAAAAAAAAAAAAGTTTATAGTACTCTAGTAACCACGTATATTCTGGCTGGTAAACGGTTTAATTTAGCTCTTTATCTCTTACATAATAGCAAATAAATCAAATATTATCTCAACGAAAACCGCTACTCAATCTACCAACTGCAGATGCTCAATCTACCAACCCGCAATGGGCACTCGCTCTCACAGAGAGAAAGCCTTTGTCACCAGCAGTAGGAACATTATTAACTGATTATGACTCAACGTGCCTTGTGGTTCGTCTTAAAAGAAATATCCGTGTACGCTCTCCATTTCCTCCTAACTCCGTGCCTGTTTCTTTCCCATACACATTAGCGTGTTTCGTCCAAGATTCGCGCCCGTACGTGTTAATTAATGCTAATTACTTGCTCATTGTTGGAACAACGGACAAGCAACGGGATATTGTGATGAGACTTCGGTTTAACTTGCAAAATGACTAACCTACATTAGGTATAAACCGCTTTGGATACGTGTTCTTTGAAGGTTCCTTGGCAAGCGACAACTTATTCATTAGAAACAAAAAAATGATCTTTCTTAAAGGAGATACATATTGGGCCCAAAAACCAAAATGAAAAAAAAACGACTGAAGGAATGGGTGTACAGATTCGGGGCAAAAGTAAAAAAATATAAGGAGGACTTCCCCGACCAGGGTGATACATTTTTTTTTGCTGGAACTAGGTTTTAGGCCCAACTCTGTATGAAACGTGACGTCTCCTTGAAATTTTTATATGATCTGTGTGGACCCGTCTAGTCAATAATCTACAGGGTCTACACATGATGAAATTCCAACCACTTCACATATATCATTGTCTGATATGGTCTTTAGAGGAAAGAACCACACAGATTGAGAGATTGATTTTTTTTTTGTGATCCAGAATTTTTTTATTGATTTTTCTGAGTAAAACGGAAACTAACCATTTGATGAACCTCTTCTAGCAACCTAACAGGATTACCCTTTTATAAAGTTAGGGACATGTATGTCACATACATACATAAATCACATGCAAAGCCAGCCAGCTGCGTAACAAATACCTTAATACCGTACCGGATCTTATTACTGTATCGGACCTTATTACCGTATGGGCCAGACATCCGCACTTTACCGGAATCGAACCTATGTGACTGCGTATATGGGCAGCGGAGAGGACGTGCCAACTGCCAAGTCATTGGGTCATTTATTTGAGTTTGAACGGGACTGTTTCCAGAATCAAATGGTGCTGATGCTGTGCGTTTTGATTTAAACAATTCTTATGAGATTGAGATTCAAATGACAGTTTTTAAGTCGTTTATTTATACGAGCAATATTTAACAGTTATTACATAAATCCCAACTAAGAATAAAGGTTTTTGAAGGTCCGTGGCATACCATCAAACTATTAAAACCAATTGAATATATCATATTCATTGGTTTATTTTAAACATTCAGAGTGATTACAAGATGTCAAAAAAATATGGATGTCACTTGATCTACGTTAGTTTGTGAATAGTTTTAGTTAAATTAGGATATAATTTTGTTATTTTTATTAATTAATTACATATTATTTTAATTCTAAATAAAAAAATTCTACTTTGAACGTTAATATCACGGAAACGTGTCGCTTTACGAGGTTTGGTCCTATTATATTTTCTGTTTCCATTGATGTCAGCTATCGATTTATGTAGGATTAACGCGTGGCCGCCATTTTGAGGAAAAAAAAAACAACATGAGGCATACCAGGCTACATAGAAACAAAACAACCGACTTCCAAAAAAAAACTTTTTAGTGTTTTTTTTTTTGGTTGTAGTAGTTTAGTGTAGTTGTTTTTTTTTCACACGAAACACACAATGTCTCCACTAATAAAACTCGACACTTCCCACACACTCAGCCATCAGTCACCCACATGCGAGCATCGTAACTCGTAAAAATTAACAACATAACTAAGTAATTCTTAAATAGAACCATCATAAAACGCGGGCCCAGTGCGGGTTGGTAGATGTCACATGTCTTCGAATATTTGGTTCTAGGACATGCCTCTTTCCTCTCGATGTTTTCCTTCATCGTTTTGAGAGCAGTGGTGATGAAATTATTTACACGCAGTAAAGCGCCTGCTTGGGTTCGAACCTACGACCTACAACTCGTAACTCGGGACCGTTACCACTGGGCCACCACTGCTGGGCACCACGTTGACAATAATATAATTTAATTTAAAATCAACATGGCACAGTAGACTCCCTTGCATACTATCTCTCACAGAACACCAGACATACTCGTATACGCATAACCATTCATCCGCAAACACCTAGCCTAGGTCGGTGACAACTTGGGCACCGAAGTTAAGGAATTCTTGGTTCCCAATAGCCATAAGATATATATATATTTTTTTTAATGAGCCTGTGTGGTCCACTGCAGGGCAAAGGCCTCCCATCCCTCCTTCCACTTCTCCCGGTCTACTGCGATTGTGGGCCAATCCTTTAAGAAGTAGTCCAGCTCATTCCGCCATCTCTTTCTGGGCTTGTCGCGCTGTCGTTTCCTGCCATTTGGGATCCACTGGGTGGTGGCTTTTGCATATTGCTGCTCCGACATGCGACAGATATGGCCAGCCCAGTTCCACTTTAGCCCAGCAGCGGTGCGGCCAGCGACCGCTATTTGTGTTTTGGAACGAAGTATAGAGTTCTTAATGCGGTCTGTTTGACACCTAATATACTTCGTTCCATAGCTCGTTGGCAGACTCCAAATGCGGACTTATGACGCTTTGTTAGAGACCATGTTTGAGTTCCGTAGGTGAGGGTGGGAAGAATGCACATGTCCATGAGCTATACATAAATAGCCATAAGATATACATAAGTAATATTCTCTCTAACTCCAAAGTCTCCAGTGAGTCCAAATAAAGTGCGATTTATAAATGAACTTGCTTTGATCTCAGCTGTTAGGACGTACAATTAGCGTTTTACTACCGACGTATGTACTCACATAGAATAGGTGGAGTAGAACAAGTTCGTGCAAACTTGTTGTTTTGATGAGTGGTTTCATTAAAGAAAGAGATAAAGAAAGAAAATATGTTTATTTGCACAATTTGGGTAAGGTAAACATGACGCAGGGAAAGAACACAAACACAAATAAAATTACAAGTTGACAACACAGGCTCCAGCAGATCAACTGCTACAATCTGTTAATTTTTTTTAATAGATTTTCAACTTTATCGCTAAAGCATGAAGGTTCAAGGTTGATTGGGAAAATTTGACAGTTTCGGGTAGCTTGTCCTGCTGGCCTCTGTACAAGGGAAAAATAAGGTTATTGCCCATTTGTCTTTAAAATAACTCTTGCTGGCGTTGTAAGCACCGCGTTTTTCCAGTTTAAGTAACATTATACAGGGTTAAATTAAATTAGCTAGCGAAACTGCAGACGTTATGGGTATCGAGATCTTAACACGATACAACAAAAAATAAATAAATTTGATGTTTATTTTTGTGGGGTTCGACCGCTGTTAATGTATTTACTTGAAATATCAGGTTAAAACTTGAAAACAGCACGATTGTATTCCAGTCGCCCGTTAATTTTCACACTCACTGGTGTTCGCAAACCGGTCCTGTAAGCTGAAAACTAACCGTTGATAGTCCAGGCGTGGACGATAAGCTACCAACTAGTAAGCGGCGCGTGAACAACAAGCTGTCACCTCCCCGGTGGAGTGCCAGCAGCGAGCGGTCGTCTTTCTGATGGCGCGTTGGCGACAAGTGAGTGGAATTACTGCGCTGGAGTGGTGCGTTATAATGAGTATCAGACGTTGCTGCCTATTAATACTGTGATTTGAAAACATTGTAAAAGCCAATTATTTTTAAACGAGTAACCGTAGAGTTTTCTTACCGGCTCTTCTCCATATGAAACCACCAATTGGAACCGTTCATCTAGCTTCTGACGTTTCATAAGTGCCTATATAGGTTTATGTGAAATAAAATATTTTAATTTTGCTGGAGAATCGGTCAACCTCAGCGATAAACAAGGGGTTTTTTTTTTCTGGTGTGAAATCATCAAATGACCCCTCCCGCTCTGGGTGGAGCGGAAGGGAGTGTCAGACTCTTACTGACTAAAACCCACCCATGTTCCTTCCTTCGCCCTTTATGTTCCGGGGTAGCGGTAACCCTTTCGGACAATCCCGCTGAATAAATAAGGGTTGTCTTCGTCATTTCCAACGTTATATTAGTCGTTAGTTTTCTGCATCTACCTCCGCTATGGCTCGGATAAGGGGCCGAGAGAGACGTCTCAATTTGTTGGGAGTTAAATAGTAAGCCACGTGGCGCGTCAGTTGTTAGTGCGGTCTATACATCTAACGAGGTGGAGCTGCAGTGCCAGCGAACACTCTACTACTATTAATTGCGACGTTTTTTTTTTAAAAAAAACGTTGCCCCACACTATGAATTTTTCCTGTATCGTGGGTGCGTTTACAAACATTTAAACGTTTTTTTTTTTTTTCTGGTGTGAAATCATCAAATGACCGCTCCCGCTCCCGCCCTGGGTGGAGCGGAAGGGAGTGTCAGACTCTTACTGACTAAAACCAACCCATGTTCCTTCCTTCGCCCTTTATGTTCCGGGGTAGCGGTAACCCTTTCGGACAATCCCGCTGACCCGGCAGGCTTCGGCCCTAAGGGGCCCCTCGTTATGCTGACATCTCTTTGAGGCGCGCGTGGAACACTTACGCGCAGTCCGGCACGGGCCTGGTCCTGACCGGGCGGTGAGCTACCCATTGCTCTCCGCCCGCAGGCCCGCGCCTACGGTGGCCGGTAGTCGTCACGCCACGTCACGTCACGTTTTTGTGATTCTCTTTTTTTCTCGTTTTTTTTTTAAAAACGTTGCCCCACACTAGGAATTTCTCCTGTATCGTGGGTGCGTTTACAAACATTTAAACTCACATACACAAACAGCCAGACCCGGAACTACCACTTGTAGGTCATACAAATATTTGTTCCGTGCGGGAATCGAGCCCGCAACACACAGCGCAGCAGTCAATCGCTTAACCACTGCGCCAACCGTGCCGTCAAAGTGTTCTCAATGTTCAGGTAGCCGTGGATTATGTTACGTAGGTTGGTGATTGGTTCGAAGTCTCGTCGAGATAAATAAAAATATCCAAAAATACCGCCTCGTCTTAGTGCCCAAACTAGGCAAGCCTGTAACTTGGCTCCCAATTATTATGTAGAAAGGAAATTAACAGGATATGGAATTGATATCACATTTTTTTTTTAAATCATTTTAAGCCTGTGTTGTCTCACTTCAGCACTGCTGGCCAAGGTTTCCCTTGCCTCTTTCCACTTTTCCCGGAATGAACAAAATGGCAGTTAAAAGATTTCATAACTATAATTAGCCCTCACTGTTCTCACTCTGAGTAAGAGCGTCATAATCCACCACGTGTGTTCACCAACATGTCTAATTTTTTTTGGTTAGAGGACATTCTGTTTCCTCACGATATTTTCCTTTACCGTTCAGCGTACGAACTCATTTAACTCGCTGTCTCTTGCGCCATACCCCACGTTACATTGATGGATGACCACGTGTTCCATGTCCGAACCCATACACATCTACATACATATCTATATGTTGTGTTACATCTGTGATTGACGCGGGATCACCATGAAAGCTCAACTCCAATATATCATGCAACTGCACCAATGGGATTTGAGTAATGGAATTTTAAAATGTTCTGCTGTTTATGGCATTGAGGGAATTGCTGGGAAACAGGCCGTCGTTCTGTGAGAAGAAGTGGACTGTAATCTACCACGCGAGCCCAGTGCGGGTTGGTAATGGCACATGTCTTCGAATTTTTGGTTCTAGGACATGCCGGTTTTCTCACGATATTTTCCTTCACCGTCTTGAGAGCAGTGGCGATGAAATAATTTACAGAAAGTAAGCATCTTTCTGGGTTTGAACTTGCGACCTACAACTCGTAAGTCGCGGCCGTTACCACTGGGCCACCACTGCTCTAGCGAATACAATGTTGTTAGAAAGAAGAAAGAAAGAAAATACGTTTGCGTCACAGAAAAACAAAAACAAAAATAAAATAACAAGTTGGGGCAAAATATGCGTCACATCCACGCAAAACGGCCATCGCTTAGCATAAGTGCCAATACCCTATCCGAAACAGAGCCCCAGCGCTGGTTAAGTGGTGTTGAGTTGGGCAAGTGGTGCCCCAGTGGTAACGGCCGCGACTTACGAGTTGTAGGTCGTGGGTTTGAACCCAGACAGGCGCTTTACTTTGTGTAAATTATTACATTTACCACTACACTCAAAACGGTGAAGGAAAACATCGTGAGTAAACCGCCATGTTCTAGAACGAAAAATTCGAAGATATGTGACATCTACCAATCCGCAGAGAGGAATCCTATGTCCCAGCAGTGGGAACAGTATAGGCTGATTATGCCTGATCACTGCGTCTTGTCAATTTCAGAAAATTTTCTCTCGATTTTTCACATCGCAACCAAGCTAGTGTTTAGCCAGCATTCCATCATCTGCCTGCCATTTCCCAACTATGTTGGGGTCAGCTTACAGTCTAACTGGGTACAGGTAGAATACCGATATTTTACATGGAGCGACTACCTATCTGACCTCCACAACTCAGTTACTAGGGAATACGATACAACTTCGTAAGACTGGTTGTCATACTTTCGAGCTTTTGACGACCCGTAGCGACTAAGACCAACGGCTTAGCGTTTTTCCGAGACACGGGAGGTTCGGTATGCAAATATGGTCACCCATCCACGGACCGACCGGGGCAAGCGAGCTTAACCTGATTGATCGACTCGTGCGATAAGTGATTTAGCCAGCATTCGACTTACTAATATTGCACATACGTACAATTAGAGAAGGGAACAGATTGCTTAACGTCAATAAATCTACGACAGGGTATCAATTTGCGCAGTAAATCATCTGCGCATATAATTTGAGTGAGCTGCCCAGGTGCGTGCAGGGGCACAGACTTACACACACGCGCACGAATATAATGGTACACACGGCGACACATCAAGCTAGATATACATTTCCAGTTTTAGCTGACCTCACATTGTATAGGTTTTTCGTACAATCAGATGTCAGTTTATACTGGGTATGGCTTGATGTGTAGCCGTGCAACCAAACCTTTTTTGAAAGTAACTCTGTCTGTCTGTCACCTTTTACCCAAACTACTTTACTGATTGTTATACATAGCTTGTATTGTGAGACTTAAAAAGCAGTTTATCAGCGACCGCAGAGCAGTGGACACATTATTTACTGAACTATTGTTGGCTCCGTCAATATTGCACGACAATGCGGAATCCTTTGTTCGCGCAGTATAATTTGACAGATAGGTCAAAATACACTCAGACGAAGTTGCTGGCAACAGTAAGTGGAAAATAAATAACAAACCAATTAAAGGGGATGCGCTAAGGTAGCCCGTGAAATTCAAATTTACGTTCGTTTTTTTGCATTCTGTAGATCAGTGTCAGCTTGCAAAGGATTAAATTATTATATGATTATATAATATATTATATATTTATACAAAGGTGGCGTTACAGAATTATAATCATTAAATTCAGCAATACTACTCCTTGAAGTTAGCATTGGCCTCGAATGTATTCAACAGGGTATCTAATATGAACTTAGAGAGTTGTTGATGATTTTTATGATTATAATTTTTTTTTTTTTACATTATACTTGTTAGGGCCGGGAGTCATATTTGGATCAACATACAACCTGATACTGACCTGCAACTTCCAATAACGTAAGAATATTTGAATTTCGCGGTCTACCCTGACGTTTTAACCTTAAGTTTATCATAATGCACAGTTTTATTTCCTTTCGAAGTTTGACGAGAACAAAAACTCACCCTCGTGTGTCGTCAAGTTTTTGCAAGCGCATTCCTAGATGTTCGAGAGCTCTCCTTTAAATAGATACTTGAGTAAAAACTGCTAATTGACAATGTATGGCATCGGGTTCGTTGGCTTGTATTTTTTACTAGTTCTTAGACTTCGTTATTACATGGTTATTTAGTACTTAGATGTTTTATTTTAAGAGTTCTCCATGTTCTACTGCATCGCATCGGCTGCCCGCGCTATTCGCTTGGAGTTCTTTCTTACTTTTGCTCGGCTCCTAAAAGTCGTAGCGTGACTTTAAATAGCCTATAGCCTCCCTCAGGAATTGGGCTATCAAATGCCCAAAGGTTTTTTCAAATCCGACGAGGAGTTCCAGAGATTAGCGCGTTCAAATAAACAAACTCTTCAGCTTCATTGTTAGTATAGATAGTGCCTGTTTCTTTTTGCTTGACTTTATTACGTCCCCGTGGTAACGCCCATTAGGCATTGTTCACTGTTCCTGAACTTTTTCTGGTAAAAACGTTGGCATTTAATTTGGGAAACATGAAAGTTTAAAGGTCAGAGGGGCAATTCTCGTAATTTAAAATGTTCAAAATGTAGTCGCAATCTCATCTCGGCGACAAACAAATGTCAAAGCTTGTCAAAAATGTAGGGAAATTAGAGGTATTTTTGACAGTTTGAGACTGAGATCAGACTGTGAACGTTCTTAAAATTACGAGAATTGCCCCTCAGATTATAATACACAAAATCAAAAGTCATTTATTCAAATTAGGCTGAAAATCAGCACTTTTCGAACGCCAGAATTTAATAAGACAGTCCCACAAAACGCCCGCCTTTCACCACTTCCTAGTGCTTCCACTGGAAAGAAGAAGTGGCGCAACAAACGCCCCAGCAGCACAGCTGCCTGTTCAGTAAAACTCGCTTGCTACTAACTCCCAGGAAGAGAGACAATTCACAAAGTATCACATGTCGCGTGTTCTGGTCCATCGCGTCACTTCCGTCATGCGTCAGCGGCTGATGCGTTGCGAAACTTTGTCGTCCATACTATTACACTAAGGCTGATGTGAGAATAGTACAGACACCAGCAGGTCAAGCTACCCGAAACTGTCAAATTTTCCAATCAACCTTGAACCATAATGCTTTAGCGATAAAATTGAAATCTATTAAAGAAATTTGACAGATTGTAGTAGCTTGATGTGCTGGCGTCTGTACATTCACTAGCATCTAATCTAATCCAAGTAACCTGTATTGTCCCATTGCAGGGCAAAGACCTCCCTCTCCCTTTTCCAAACAATTCTGTCTTTTGCGAGTCAGGCTAGTCCTTTCGGTAGGAGTCAAACTCGTCTTGCCATCTTCGTCTCGGCGTGGCCGATGGCTTCGTGCTTTTACTGGGACGCAATCGGTGGTTCTCTTAGCCCATTTGTCATCTGAAATGTGGTAGACATGTCCGGCCCATGATGAAACGCCTCCAAATAAAGAAGGAGTTGGCAAAGGATAGACCATCCTTTGCCAACTCCTCTCAACGAGACGGATCTATATTGCATATCTTCATTTGTCTTTCTGAACGTCTTTGTATCTGACGAACTGGCCGCCTTAGTTATCGAACTACAATACACCGAACGCATCAATATCTATAATAATTGCTTTGACACAATTGTGCATTCAATACGCCACCGGCACGTATCCGGTAGCATGGCGCCGTGTGCCGACCCGTCGGCATACACTCCACGACTCACGACCCGATGCTAGGAATATAGCTATTTATAGACGAACCTCGTGCCATACGTATTTGTTTAAACCTTGAACAAGACAGAAGAAAAGTCGAAACCTTAATATGTGACTATGAGAAATGAAGTCCTCCAGGCCGTATTTCGGCCACAGCGGCCAATCTCAACGGAGACCAGCCTTCGGCGCGGGAGATGTTATGGTGTACAAGTGTGTGCGCAGACACAGGTGCACTCTCTCTTCCTTCACTCACCGGAGACCGGAGAGAGATCAGGCGCAGGACCAACGGTTTAACGTGCTATCTGAGGCACACCGTCAACTTTCAAACTCCGGGCCGTTACTAAGAAATTCATAATGGAAAAACAAAATAATATTTTGCCTGACCTGGGAATCGAATCCAGGACCCCATGCTCAGCAGTCGCGCTTGCAACCTCGAGACCGACGGGGCAGTTGACTATGAGAAATAATGAGAACAGCGGGGAAATTGCGTAACACACTAACAGTAGGAATTGCTTTCATTTTGACAGTTCAACAAAATTCATTGCGTTATTTACGTTGTTGAGCAGACAATTTTTTCGAACATGCAATGGATTAGCAAAATCCTACAAAATAGATTCGTGGGTGACTTCATCACCACTGCTCTTAATTTTTATGCCAAAATACACATGAAAGGTATAAACCCCATCGTATCGCCAACATAACTTTATGCCACCTCACCACGACATATTACATTAGCTTTCTTTCTTTCTTTTTTTTTTTTTAAACGTTGCCCCCCTCCAGGAATTACTCCTGTATCGTGGGTGCGTTTACAAACATTTAAACTCACATACACAAACAGCCAGACCCGGAACAACTACCTGTAGGCAATACAAATATTTGTTCCGTGCGGGAATCGAACCCGCGACACGCTGCGCAGCAGTCGATCGCTCAGCCACTGCGCCAACCGTGTCGTCGGTTAGCTGTACTCGGTCTGAAGATAATCCTCTAATTAATTATGTAAGTACTAGGGTATGATTGCACGCGAGGAGCTTGCGTCGAGGCGTTGGGAGGGAGTCTGTGGGACTGTACGTTGTTAATATTATCAGTCAGTTCTACCTGGTACTTGTTGACAGGCCCACACTGTCCTCCCATACCTGTTAATACTGTAATTTGATAACATTATAAAAGCTAAATGAGTAGTTGTGGAGTTTCTTGCCGGCTCTTCTCCATAGGAAACGGCCAATTGGAACCGTGCACCTTAGCTTCTGACGTTTCATAAGGGCCCATGTAGGCCCATGTATTTTTCTACTTAAAAATCATAAATTAATTCACTGACAGACAACGCACAGCCTTCTTCGTCGAATCGTCGAGTTCCTTAAGTTTTGAGTTGAGTTGCACGATTACTGACGAATGCGTGCACTGAATGGACAGATCCACGCCATTTGTGTGCTTGTTTCCTCAAAAGACCATTTCAGACTTCAATCTACATGGTCTTCACATGATCTGACCCAGATTATGTCTGGACTTCAAAAGTGACTGTGACCTCTTTTTTTTTTTTTTTTTTCGGGATGGGAAATCATCAAATGACCCCTCCCGCTCTGGGTGGAGCGGAAGGGAGTGTCAGACTCTTACTGACTAAAACCCACCCATGTTCCTTCCTTCACCCTTTATGTTCCGGGGTAGCGGTAACCCTTTCGGACAATCCCGCTGACCCGGCAGGCTTTGGCCCTGAGGGGCCCCTTGTTATGCTGACATCTCTTTGAGGCGCGCGTGGAACACTTACGCGCCGTCCGGCACGGGCCTGGTCCTGATCGGGCGGTGAGCTACCCATTGCTCTCCGCCCGCAGGCCCGGTTTGTTTCGGCCTTTCTTCTCAGAGTAGTAAGAGTAGGAAACGTCGACCTCATCTAGTTCGCCCGCGTGGATGTCGGAAATTATCCCACGGGAACGTGCTACTGGGAAAAAGTAGCCTATGTCCATCCCCAAGATGCCATCTATCTCCTTGCCAAATTTTATAAAAAAAAGAAATATTAAAAAGTTAAAGTACAGACGCCAGCACACCAAGCTACCCGAAGCTGTCAAATTTTCCCAATCAACCTTGAACCTATTAAGGTTCAAGGGCTTTAGCGATAGGGCACGCCGCGATAGCGGCGATAAGACCCCTCTTTGAGGAGTGGCTAGAGAGGCGCCACGGCGCCCTCACCTACCGCCTGACGCAGGTCCTCACCGGACACGGAAGTTTCGGGAGGTTCCTGCACATGATCAGGCGGGAGGAAACGCCCGGGTGTCACCATTGTCAGGATCGCCCAGAGGACACGGTGGAGCACACGGTGGAGGTCTGCCCCGCTTGGGCGGAGCACCGCCGTGTCCTCGTGGAGGCGATCGGCAGCGGCGGCGGCCTCTCGCGCCCGGACCTGGTGCAAGCCATGGTCCGGAGCGAGAGGGAGTGGGAGGCAGTCGCCTCCTTCTGCGAAGCAGTCATGCTAGCGAAGGAGGTGGCGGGACGGATGAGGGAGAGAGCCTCCCGTCCCAGCCGCCGCGGGAGACGCCCCGGGCGTCGGGAGTCAAGTGAAGACTACCGGCCACCGTAGGCGCGGGCCTGCGGGCGGAGAGCAATGGGTAGCTCACCGCCCGATCAGGACCAGGCCCGTGCCGGACGGCGCGTAAGTGTTCCACGCGCGCCTCAAAGAGATGTCAGCATAACGAGGGGCCCCTCAGGGCCGAAGCCTGCCGGGGCAGCGGGATTGTCCGAAAGGGTTACCGCTACCCCGGAACATAAAGGGCGAAGGAAGGAACATGGGTGGGTTTTAGTCAGTAAGAGTCTGACACTCCCTTCCGCTCCACCCAGAGCGGGAGGGGTCATTTGATGATTTCCCATCCCAAAAAAAAAAAAAAAAAAAAAAGGGCTTTAGCGATTAAGTTGAAAATCTATTATAGAAATTAGACATATTGTAGTAGCTTGATGTGCTGGCGTCTGTACACAGACTTACTTTCGAATTTATAACAATAGTCATCATCTGCCTGGCTTTTCCCAACTATGTTGAGGTCGGCTTCCAGTCTAACCGGATCCAGTTGAATACCAGCATTTTACATGGAGCGACTGCCTATCTGACCTCCACAACAGCTACTGGGTAATACGATACCCCCTTTTAAGACTGGTTGTCAGATTTTCGGGCTTCTGACTACCCGTAACGACAGTCAAAGATCCACGAATGATAGCCGGGACCAGCAGCGGCTTAACGTGCTTCCTGAGGCACGGAGGGGTCTTGGTATGTAAAGATGGTCACCCATCCACGGACCAACCGCGGCAAGCGTAGCTTAACCTGATCGATCGACCTGTGCGGCTGTTATTACTTAGCCACAAGCCACTAAATTTATAATATTATTATGGGTATTAAAACAGCGGAGGCTGAACATCCCTAAATTGTAATCCAGTCTAAAGCTTCTAAGTAATATTTAATGTTGCTAAAGTAAATGGCTAAATTCAAAACCCTGGCAACATAATGTGTAGTGTTGCCACTCGTATTACGCACTCACTTTGATGTCTCGAGTAGTTGCGTGCGGCTTAGCGCGTAGTGATGTGCTGCGGCTGCGGATGTGCGGATACTTTGTGGTTTCGCGCGGATTTTACAGGTTGTGTTGTGGTTTTGTTTCGTGTCGGTGGTTTAAAATCATAATAATTAAGTTAAAAGGCTACTGCAGTGATCCGTACGTCAGTAGTAATACTATGAAAACCGCTCTACTGCTAGGTATTAAGATGTAAGGGTGCTGTTAATCTTAAATTGTGGCCATGGACGTGCCGTTGAGTGTACAATACATGAAGAACAGTGAGAGGACGTTAGATTATTTTAAAATGTTAAAGCTTTTTCAGCCAGGTTATAAAATAAATTGGAGTTGAAAATTTTACCGTTTAAATAACTTTAGAAGGCTTTTCACATTTTTATGTAACAGTATTTATTTTATTTTTTGAATGTATTTTTGACGTGACTCCTCTACACAAAGGTTAGACACAAAAAAGAGAAAACCTTTTATAAAAACATTGTATTTTTTGAAGTGAAAACTTCTTTAGCGGCTTTGAACATTTTTTTTGTAATGGGTAAAAAATGTTAAACTCGCGTCAGGACACGTGACCTGATCGAAAATTCGTAAGACGGTAAGTTTTCACTTCTGCCGGCACTCCCGGAGTGCAACCCGTCGTTTTTCTTTTTTTTTTTTTTATTGAATTTTGGTTGACCTATAGCCAACAGCGAGAACATTTATATTTCTGATTTTGTGTGACCCCTTGTGGCTAAGGTACTAACAACCTCACAGGTCCATCGATCAGGTTAAGCTACTGTTGATCCGTGGATGGGTGACCATGTTTACATACCAAGACCCTTCCGTGCCTCGGAAAGCACGTTAAGCCGTTGGTCCCGGCTGTCCTTTGTGGATCTTTGACAGTCGTTACGAGTCGTCAGAAGCACGAAAGTCTGACAATCAGTCTTATCAAGAAGTATCGTATTACCCAGTAACTGGGTTGTGGAGGTCAGATAATCAGTCCTCCATATACTAGTATTCAGCTGGAAGTCGAACCCACCATAGTTGGGAAAAGGCTAGGCAGATGATGATGTGTGACCCCTTTTAATTATGACAAACTTACCTTTTATTTACCGCCAAGAATTGCGGATACGCGTATATTAGTAAGTACTGTAATAACATCCCTAGAAATTTTAAATGTAACACCCTACACCCGCTCATCAAATTAATTAAAACTCTATCGCACTCAGGATAAGATTCAAATTCAATTAACTGACCATTCCCTACAGTTTTAACGAACTAACAGATACTTATTAGTGTAATTGCTTAATACATAACTACGTGCGGAATTGAACCTTACATTATCAAAATAAGGCTGATTTTAGATTAGCGAATTTATTGCGTATAAGACATTATGGAACTAGCTACATGGAACTACTGGGAAAGGTTAATATTGTGTATTCTGTGTAAATGCTTAGGGAATATTATTATATGAAATTAGATCGTTTGTTCTGGGATTAAGGTGCATTTTCATTTGATTTTCAATATGAGGATTTGTATGAACACTGTTGTCAATATTTGTTCAAGATTATTGTGTTATTAGTTTCTACGATTACTTTTTATAATTGATTGAAACAATATGAGGAGTTTTGTGGCTTGTGGCTTAGTAATAACAGCCACACGGGTCGATGGAAGTTAAGCTACGCTTGTCGCGCTCGGTTCGTGGATTGGTGATCACCCATTACTTATCCCCTCGTCTATTAGGCAAACTCGTTAAGTTCGTTAATAATAGAAAAATTGTGTCTCATTAGTGACGGTTGAGCTCATATCGAGACCTCTCCGTGCCTGTGAAAGCACGTGGTCCTGGCTGTCATTCGTAGATCTTTGAGAGTCGCTACGGGTAGTCAGAAGCCCAAAGTCTAAGAACCACTCTTGCCAAGAGGTATCGTGATACCCAGTAACTGAGTTGTGGAGATTCGTTCCGTGTAAAATACTGGTATCCAGCTGCATTCGGCTAGACTGGCAGCCGACCCCAACATAGTTGGGAAAAGGTTCCATTTCCTTCTCCGTTTTGAGAGCAGTGGTGACGAAATTATTTACAAAAAGTAAAGCGCCTACCTGGGTTCGAACCCACGACCTACAACTCATAAGTCAGGGCCGTAACCACTGGACCACCACTGTTCTCGTTATGTTTATTAATAAAAAATAACAGGGGAGGGGGAGGGGCAATTGTCGTAATTTTAAGAACGTCCACAGTCTGATCTCAGTCTCAATCTGTCAAAAATACCTCTATTCTTCTTACATTTTTGACAAGTTTTCGACATTTGTTTGTCGCCGAGATGAGACTGCGACTAGATTTTGAACGTTTTATATTACGAGAACTGGCCTTCTGGTCCTAAGAAATTAATCTTTTTGTTAAGCTTATTTAAATAAATACTCCCTATTATAAATTCCGACAATCGGACGTTGATAAAGTATCGTTTAACAAAAGTAATTACAATAAATATTAATTAAAATAACGAACTTAGTGCCTTATAATTATTATATTTCTCTACTCAATTCCATACTATCGTATATTTTGTCCTAATTTCTGTGGAACGATTCAATATTATGTTACTAGTTATTATAAAATTCACTCTATGTATTAAGTAATAAGGTGGATTTTAGTTTGTAGTGTAAGATTTAAACGAAATAATTATTCCTTCGTAATGGCAGCGATTAAGGGATTTTAAAGTGTGGTGCCGGTGGCAGCGATCAGCTTAAGACTTTAATTAGTATCAAAACGTAACACAGAACAATCACTATTGTAATCCCCGAAGGGTTAGGTAGAGGTACAAAGAACACCATCATTTGGCCAGTTATACCTATTTACGGCCTATGTAATAGGCAGCGAGCTTATAGCCATTTTCCGGGCACAAATCCGGACTCCGAGCTTCTATTGAAGAATAGAAAAATCCATTAACATTTCGTTGCCTGAGTGATCGAATCCCCCATTAGTCCAGGTTTAAGCGGGCGCGTTTTTCCTGCGGCGATTTTTTTCGCGCTCTGGATTTTCAACGCACTGCTTAGCGCCGAGAGTTGGAAATCCAACAGTGTGTTTTCTTGACGCGCTGGGATGCGCTCTGTTGGATTCTCAATGCTCGACTCAACAGCGAGAGTTGAAAATCCAGCGCGCGATAAAATCCCGTCGCGATATTTTTACGTCAGTGCGCACGTGGGTTACTCGGCGGCAGTCGCACTTGTGAGCGCTAGACCAACGAATTATCACATTGCCTACAGAGTCCATCGCGCTGGCATGCGCTCTGTTGGATTCTCAATTTTCGACTCAACACGAGAGTTGAAAATCCAGTGCGCGATAAAATCCAGCCGCGATATTTTATAATAACTACAGGCTGCATAATTGTTTCTATTTATTAATACTTACCTCCAATTGTGTACATTATGGATTGCAATAAGGATTCATTGAACTGAATTGAACTATTCTTCTAATCCGCTCCCCGCTCTCACAAACACCACACCCTATAAGCTGCATATCGCGTGTTTGAAAGCATTAACGTCTTATCGACACTTCATAAGTCAACGCGCTCAAGTTGGGCTCAAGTGAGAGGCAACGGCTTGAGTGATACGTCCGAGGGAACGTGGACGTTCACTGGTGGACCCTCAACATTAAAAAAAAACCAACAATAACTTTATGTAATAACTGTGATATTTTACAAAAAAAATAAAATAAAAATGGGCGCTCGGGGACCTACCGACAGGAACGAAATGTAAAGAAAAAGTATTTATTGCGACTCCTCCCCTCACAGAGAGGAGGCCTGTGTCCCAACAGTGGGGACATTATATGCTGATTATGTACAGGAAGATCACAAATCACAACATAAATAGAATAGAATAGATCATATATTTGTTCAAAACATAAGTATGGACACACGTGGCATGCAAGATGTTACATAAAATTATAGCACGGTCATGTTTTGCCTTAACGGCGTACAAATATAAACAGGTAGGTTATTTTTATTAGTAGGTTAATAAAAAACCTAATTATAGAATAGAACAGAGATTGATTGATTGAGATTGTAGCGTAGTTGTAGTTTATTCTATTACAGTTTGTTACGCGATACTAACACGCACATACACTCGAAGACAAAGGGAGACAGAAAGTGTAATTTTAATGCATAGCCATGTAGTATAAGTTTTTAGAAGCTGCCTTGTAGTTGTCGCCATTTTGGAGTTTAATTTAGACCTCACTATCGGCTTTAGCGGGCTCAAAAACCATAAAACGACACCCATGATGAAAAATATAAAATGTACGCAGTCGCCATCTTGAATTTTCATTTTGACGTCGCTATCCGTTTTAGTACCCTTAACAATAATGAAAATGATAAACCGTCCAATGTTGGTCTTCGGGCGTGATTTCAATGGCATAGCATAATCAGCCTATAATGTTCCCACTGCTGGGACAAAGACCTCTCTATGAGAGGGAGTGGGCCTTTATCCACCACGCGGGCCCAGTGCGGATTGGTAGCACGTCACATGTATTCGAATGTTTGGTTCGAGGACATGCCGGTTACCTCAAGATGTTATCCTTCGCCGTTTTTGAGAGCAGTAGTGAGGAATCATTTACACAAAGTGCTTTTCTGGGTTCGAACCTTCGACCTACAACTCATAACTCGCAGTCGTGTCCACTGGGCCACCACTGCTCTCTCAATTAGTAAGAGCCCACGACGAAAAATTATTAACATGTAAAAAATGTGTAATTGCTATTGAGTTGCCATCAAGAAACGATATGTAATGGTACACTCACAAAGCCAAATCTGCATGTCCATCTGTCCCTCACAAAACAGCCTTCGCTGGCCGCCAGCTTTATGTAATAAGCTCGTTCATTTGCAGTAGGGTGAATAAGCATATCCAAATAAGCAATTTAAACAAGCACGTACTTAAAACCAAAATAAAACTGGCTGTATAATCAGGACTATTCTCGTACAGAAGCTTTTATTTATAACATAATTTAGGCACGTAATAATAATCACTCTTCTACAAATCTGAATACGGAAACCCATGTAACACCATATGATCAGAACATACCCTCACAAAACGCAACTTCAAACCCCTCCCCCCCCTTTCATACATCACACCACAACACAACGCACTATACCACAACACAACACACGAAACCACAACATAACATACCACACCACATCACACCACACCACACCACACCACACCACACTGCACCACACCACACCACACCACACAACCACATTTCCCTCCTTTAGCATACATACCTTACACATTAATAGCCGTAGTTCACTATAGGTTCAAATGTTATCAACTTATCACACATAATTATAGGATTTTCTTGAACACGAAGTTACAGTAGAATACTGACTCCTAAGTCACGGTCCCCCCTAGTTTAGGAGGCAGGGTTTTCACTATTTATGCAACCTTTGTTTCCCAAAGTTATGTCCCTGTTTGAATTGTATGAGCCTTGTATATTAAGGTTTTTGTGTTAATAAACTTATTTTTTTTTACTCACTTTTTCTTGTTACCCAGGCCACTGTAAGAAAAAAAAATTGTTCATCTGCTACTTACTAGTTTATTCACGAGTACCTACAGTTGTTCATAAGTTCGTGTATCAAGTATTAATATTAACCTTTCTCATGATAAATGAATTGTATTCATTTTGAGAAATAAATGTACCAAAAGTAATTTAGTTTTTTTTTTGTTTTCAGGTAAGTCAAGTTACAGTCAGCAGGATCGAGGTATTAAGAGGATAGAATATTTTTATACGGAGCCTGGCATACCTACTGCCGCGCCATTTTGATTCTTTTTTCATGTCAGCTATCGATTTAACAGGATTCATGCGTGGCCGCCATTTTGAAAAAAAATCTTAATTGCGGACATGCAATGTTCTGGCATACCTACCTGTCTTTGATCTCTGGATCTTCAAAGCCATTACAAAAAGTAAGTAATGATTTTATCACACACTAGATTTTCTACTCTCAGTGTTGAGCCGAGCATTGAAAATCCAACAGAGCGCATCCCAGCGTTAATAAACCACACTGTTAGATTTTCAACTCTCCGCGCTAAGCAGTAAAGAAATACGTTGAAAATCAAGTGTGCGAAAAAAAACGTCGCGGGTAAAACGCGCCCGTACCTGGGCTAACAGTCTCTTTCTAAACTTCGATATGCCATATTCAGGTCCAGTTGAAAACCAGCGCCAGGCACTAGTTGTCCGGCATTTTTTGCTGAACTGGGCCTTTTTGGTGCAGCCTTGAGGCACACTTTTCCTGCTAATTTCTTACATCGGACTTCACACTTTTTATTAAATTTTTTTTTTTTTTTTTTTTATTGTGTGTGTTTACTTTATATATATATCTGGTGTATTGTGTGTCTTTTAGTTTGTGCCAAATAAATGCATTTTCTTTCTTTCTTTCTTCTTTCTTATTATATTTACGGCCGGTTACATTACTATTATATATTTCTATATATACTTATACGAGTAATCTATACTATATATTTATTTCTATCTAACTTATGCCATGGTAAATATATTAACCTGTCAGCTGGGTGGTAGCTGGGCTGACTGTCCGACCCCTTGACAATTCAAAAGTGCCAGTACTTAAATGTTTTATTTATCTAAAAAATTCTTTTTGCATGTCATACCTCAGTTTTTGACGAAGGCTTTAGGCTAGGACCATCTTAAAACCAGCAAAAACAAAAAAAGTTAGAAAGAACACGTCAGCGAAAACATCAGGCAGTCCTTCCGACTGGAATAAATTCTAGCATTCTTTACCTAAAACTCGGGCCACTTCAGCAAAATTACTAAACACGAACTCAGTTTACCTTACACCTACAATTCCACCCCTAACCCTGCACAAACAGACAATGCCAGACATATTACTGGAATGTTAGCAAGGAGCTTGTTACCGCGTCCAGCACAGACGCAGCCGGGGGACGGCACTACCTATAGTAGCTACACAAATGTTCTGTGTAACACACTAAGGGTCAGCAGAGAAATAGCATAAAGAAAGAAAGAAAGAAAGAAAGAAAATACGTTTATTTGCGGCAAACATGACGCATAAAAAAGAACATAAACACACAAAAAAAAAGTAACAAGTTGGGGGTAAGCATGCGTCACATTCACGCAAAACGGCCAAAATGTTCGAGTAATTTTGCATGTTTATAAAGTAATCAGTATTTGAAAGTCTGACAACCAGTTTTACCAAGAGGTATTGTATTACCTAGTAACTGGGTTGTGGAGGACAGATAGGCAGTCGCTCCATGTAAAATACTGGTTTTCAGCTGTATCCGGTTAGACTGGAAGCCGACCCCAACATAGTTTGGAAAAGGTTAGGCAGAAGCTGCCACAGGGTGATAACATCGTACTCCTACTAATTAAAACACAAACAAAGTGTCTAAAGCGTAGCATACATGAATATAAACCCAGTAACTTTATTATCTAAACCAGCGAACTGTCCCGGTGCGGGTGACATTATAAAATAACTGAGTTACGTAGTAAAACGTTGCACTGTCATTAAAAAGTTTTTTACTATTCGTCTCTTTATGACTAACTAGCAGCCCCGCGGTTTCACCCGCATAAATCTCGATCCCTTCGGGAATATCGGGATAAGAAGTATCCTATCTTGGTTATAAACTATCTGTATGATCCCTTGCTAGACCATACATTACTTTTAGATGAGAGATGAATGGAATAAAAGAGGGTAAGTATTAAAAAACTACTGTATTGTCCCAAAGGTACTTAAAGGTAAAATGAGCTTAATGGACTGATGGTGTGGAAATGAAGTGAGTGACGCGGTCCTTGTTGGCTGCAACGAGAACGCCTGGTTGACTTGATAGCCCAACGCGAACTGAACTAATTATTATGAGTTGAAATGAATGTGTGGCGTGAACTGCTGAATTGCAGAATGTGCGGTTGCACCGTACACTATCTATGTGCCAAATTTCATTCAAATTCGTTCAGTAGTTTTTGCGTGAAACGGTAACAAACATCAATCCATCCATACATCGTCACAAACTTTTGTGTTTATAATATTAGTAGGAAGTAGGAATACCTTCTGCCCGCCTGAAATTTCTTGTTTTAACATAAAATTTATTCTATGGGTAAAACGTCGTGAGGGAACACGGGATGTTCTAGAACCAAAAATCCGAAGACATGTAACCCGCACTGGGCCCGCGTGGTGGATTCCGGCCCACTCCCTCTCACTGAGAAGAGGCCTGTGTCCCAGCAGTGGGGACGTAATAGGCTGATTATGCTTATATCCTATACCTGTGTTCCCGTTATTACGTTTTCACTTAGCGTTCTTTCTAACTTCTTTTTGCTCGGCTCCTAAGGGTCGTAGCGTGATGTTAAATAGCTTATTACCTGTCTAAAGAAGGCGGTTATCAAATCCAAAAAAATAAAATCAAATCCGACGGGTAGTTCCAGAGATTAGCGCGTTCAAACAAACAAACTCTTCAGCTTTATTATTAGTACTAGCTTCTGCCCGGGGCTTCCTTCGCGTAAAATTTCTTGCTCCCCCGCCGAACCCCGTCGCATCGCATCGCCTGTCCGCACTGTTCTTCGTTTTTGCTTAGTGTTCCTTCTGACTTTTTTATTTTTGCTCGGTTCCTAAGGGCCATACTTAGCGTGATGTTAAATAGCTAGTAAGCTATTTAAAATTCTTTAGGAAAGCATTTGATAGCCCAATCCTTAAGGAAGGCTTAAAGAAGGTTGTTCCAGAGATTAGTGCGTTTAAACAAACAAAAAAAGCAAACAAACTCTTCAGCTTTATTATTAGAAAGAAAAGAAAGAAAGAAAATACGTTTATTTGCGGTAAACATGACGCAAAAAAGAACATAAAAAAACAAAAAAAAAAAAAACAATAAGAAAAGGTTGACACGCGTTAGTATATAGTATAGATTTACCCGGAAGTAAAGTAATATTTAGACGAAAGCAAAAGCCTTAATAATACAATAAAGGTAAGTACATTATTTTCTTATCATAGTAGTTGAGGCGGGCCACACACGCATCCAAAAAACTATCTCTCCGAAAGGTCAATTATCACAGAACACGCGTCTGTCTGTCATAACATGACACTTGTGACGTTGTCGTTCTAAGGCCCATAGTCCACGTCGCTACTCAATAGTAACAGTGACGGTTGCCTGGCTGACTTAAGGGGGATGCGCTACTGCCGGGGCCGTGGGTTGTTCAAAAGAGTTACCGTGGCCCCTGGCACAAGCAACTGAAGGAACACGGGTGGGTTTTAGTCAGGAAATGTCTGACAAATGTCCGCTCGGCCCAGAACGGGAAGTTATTTGATGACTTGCCAAACAAAAAAAGGGGGATGCGCTAGGTAGCCCACGAAATTCAATTTTTCTTACGTTTATGCAATCTGCAGTCAGTGTCACGTTGAATGTTGATTACATTAGGATTCGCGAGCGTAACAAATATGACTTTACAGAATTATAATCATTAATACAACCCTCTAAGTACATATAATCCTATTGAATGATATGCCATAGCCAGTCGCTTCCTCGCTGCCGGTCGGACAGGTGTCTTACTAGCGCAGCCATCATTCTGGCTGATCATCATTGGTGATTTAAGGGTCGACAGAGTCCATAATTGTGACTAATATAATTGGGTAGTTGCATGATATTGAATACTGTATATTCTAGTAAATAATATATTCACATGCGTGATACGATAACAGAATTCGAAATCAAATTTGAAATCGGTTGAAAAATAAAAAAAACTTATAACTTATAAAAGCTTTTTGTCCATCTCTTTCTCGCAAAACGAACTTTTGCATGTAATTTAAATGGCGATACTGAACTATGATGTCACAATTCAGTATTTCCCTCTCTGTCTAATTGAGAGTTTTGAACGCTTATATCTTTTTAATTTCCGAAGATATTAAAAAACTGGTTATACCAAGCTATTGGTGAGGTAAAAAAGCTTCAATATAAATAATAAAAAAAAATTAGTCAAGTTGCCAATTATTTCCCTACCAACTGTATACATCATAGTAAGCAATAAAGAATTAAGATAGTAACACGTTACTTTTAAGAAGCATCGTGGACTATGGGCTGTAGTTGATACGTGACATTGTTCCCTATTGCTTTATATAGATCGTTGTTACTGCTAATGAATGCGATGTTAAAGATATCCTCTATTGTGTCTTTTGTGGAGGAATTGTGTAGTGGCAGGTGTTCGGGACACCTGACAGTAGACAATAAACACTTTAGTAGCAGGAAAAGTAACATTTTTCTATATTAGAGCCAGGAATTTGAGATATTTTCCAGCTATGGAACAACAAACTGAATCTAGCTTAACAAAGTTCAAATTTCATTGCAACCAAAAACCTATTAGGCTTGTTAAAAATTGTCACTCTAAAATCAACCTAGAATACATTTACTAAAGTAGATAACTGATTAAGTGGCCGTGGAATGTAAATTATTTGTGATTATGAACTGATTTGCATAATCAGCCTATAACGTTCTCACTGCTGGGACACAGGCCACCTTTGGGACCGGGCCATAATCCACCACACGGACACAGTGCGGGTTGGTGGATGTCACATATCTTAGAAATTTTGGTTCTAGGACATGCTGGTTTCCTCAAAATGTTTTTCTTCACCGTTTTGAAAGCAGCTCCATACGAAACCATCTCTTGGAAGGCGCAACTACAATTTTTTTTTAATTGTAAATTTTGTCTTTCTAAGGTGCCTTTTATGTGTCTATTCGAAATAATTGATTTGACTTGACTTTGATTTCGACAGCGACTCAATTGCTAAAAAGAAAACAATCTCAGTCTGTTAAAATGATAAAATAACCAAGTTTACTAAAAATAGAAAAAAAAAATTTAAACAAAATAATTCACCCTTGATAATAAGGAGCGCTAGACACGCGCGGGCGATGGTATCAACAACAAAGTTTATGGTATTGTTACCAAATTATCACTAAGCGAAAAAGGTCCCACAACTGGAATGGTAATTGTTGTTTAAAATAAGTAATGTAGACTACGTGGTTTCCTTAATGTTTTAGCCACACTGTATGAAACAGTGGATTAGGAGGCAACCCGACCCCCGACGCTACCTCAAGCAGTGACAGCTAAGGTTATTGTACGGACGCCAGCAGGTCAAGCTACCCGAAACTGTCAAATTTCCACAATCAACCTTGAACTTTAATGCTTTAACGATAAAGTTGAAAATCTATTAAAGAGATTTGACAGATTGTAGTAGCTTGACGTGCTGCCGTCTGTACTATGCCTAAATTACAATTAATGCCCCCTGGTTGTTCTAGTCCCTTTATTGACTGGTCTTCATCTTGTTTGTCAAACACATATTATTCTGTTAGTCGTAAAAAAGTAGTGTCCTATGGACAAATATAATAAAAAGCGCTCGTTCAAGCACTATCGCTCGTAAAGATAAAAATTTATATGGACAGCGATAGTTTAGTTTAGATAGACGGGCTTTATTATGACAACGTTCGACATTTACGATTTGGCAAATAAACTTTTCAAAATGGACAGAATGCTACGAACTAGAATACAAAAAGAATATGTACAGACGCCAGCACATCAAGCTACCCGAAACTGTCAAATTTTCCCAATCAACTTTGAACCTTATGCTTTGACCTGCTGGCGTCTGTACATGAGTGATGAATGAACAGCTCAATGCAGTTGCGTCAAAATTACAGCATCTTACAGTCTGCATACACTGCTTAGTGATAGCGAGATGAAGACAATTATCACTTAAGCCAATAATAGTTTCACGGCATTGACAAAGCTCGGCTAACTAGGAAGTAGCGAAAGAAAACAAAAGAAAAAACTTAAACAAGTATAGCTATCAATAAAAGGTAAAATGCGACTGTTGACACATTATTCACATTAAATTAAAGTTAAAAGTATGTAACTAAATATTATGACTATATTAATTAACAAAAGGAAAAACTAAAACCAAAACTAAATATTTTGCTTAACATTGTGAATATATTTCCTCTCAGCAATTGGAACGTGCGTTGCTGAAATTATATATCTTTATTATTAATGTTTTTTTGAAGTGAAACTTCTTTACGCACGCTTGACTTCGGGAGTAAGCTGGCGAACGCGTGACGTAAGCGTTACGAAAAGTGTGATCGGGCGAGGCGAACGGGAGTTGAGTGGGGGATATAAGCAAGAGAAAGCAATGCGCGCGCACATTTCCTCTCATAGCCAAATACGTTCCGTATATCTAAGCACAATGCAGGCCTATTGTCTGTATCACAGTGTAGGAGCAAGAGAGAGCAGTGCGCGCGCATATTTTCTTTCTCTCTTTCTCTTATAGCTAGTAAGTGAAATATGTATATATCTCAGTCAGTAGTTCGTTTGCGAGTTTACTAGCGTTACGCGAACGGTGATTCTTTGGTTATTTTTCGTAATTCTATTTCGTTTTGAACAATTTAATGAATTAATATTTTGAGAAAGAAGTTTCACTTCAGTCGGAAGTTCTTAAGCACACTCGGTTTTTTTTATATATAAGAATGAGTAATGGCACAATTTGTTCACTAAACAATATCTGCTTGACTTCTTTCCGGCATGATTGTTTGGATGAATGAAATATATACACTTTCAAAACTTTCAGAATAGATGCGAGGCAGTCGGGTCAGAACAGCATTTCTCCCGTATTTTGTACGGCAGCCAGGGATACTGAGTAATTTTGTGTGTCTGGTACGTGTTTTAGGGGTACAGAAATCTATACATGATAGCAAATCACTGCTGTCCAAGCGACCTCGCAGGATATCAAAAGAAAAAGCATATCCAACATCTTACGCCTATCCACAAGGGGAAGCATATCATAGTGTTTGCAGTCTCGGGCATAGGAATCATGACGTTTCCGGGATTTGTAGTTTAGGAATTTTACAAACTATTTCTGTTAACTTTCGATTCTTTTAGTATATACCTCGCATTGGGGTGACCAGATTGGGCTCACCAGTACTCCAAGATACTACGCACGTATGCAAAGTGTATGATCTTTAGACTATGACAATTACTAAAAGGCTTACAAGTACGCATTACAAAACCAAGGTTACGAGAGGATCTATTGATAATAATATCAATATGTTGGTCAAAGAGCAATTTGGAATCCAACCTTATACCAAGATCCGTGACTACATCAACCCTTTCGATCGCATTAGTATTAAATCTATAAGGATACTTAGTTGGGTATTTAATTCTTCTGTACTAATAATAAAACTGAAGAAATGGTTTGTTTGAACGCGCTGATTTCGGGGATCGTTCGCAGGATTTGAAAAATTCTTTTTGCATTTGTTAGCACAATTCCCTTAGGAACCGAGCAAAAAGGAGTATCGTGATACCCAGTAACTAAGGTAGTGGAGGTCGTATAGGCATTCGCCCCCTGTAAAATACTGGTATTCAGCTGGATCTGGTAAGACTGGAAGCTGACCCCAACACAGCTTAGAAAAGGCTAGGCAGATTGATTGAATTACTAAAATGCCTGTTCAATGTACCATGGGTATGTAGTAACGTATATAACTTTTACTTTGTCACGTATACGTTCTCGTATAACTTTTACTTTGTCACGTAAATTCTCTTTATTTGATCGCACACGGAGAGATACTAAGGGAACATCGTATGATTATGGCCTATCGTTGGTACGCGCCAATTTTACAGTGAAATGCCTTTGAAAATTGTACGTTGTTTCCCTTACGCAAACACATGAGGGGGCTGTAGGCTAATGGAAAATCGTTCCAAATTATTTTCCAGAACACAGCTAAGCCACAGTGGCTTAGCTGTGTTCTGGAAAATAATAGGCTTTGTTCACAGTGTGGGTTTTTTTTTTTAATATGATTCGTTTTTTCTTCGTAAAATATATCAACAACCATATATCAACAACGCATTCTCTCCTATTTCGGCAACATAGAACGCAGAGGCGATGAAAGTTTGGAAAAACTGATTGTGGTTGGGAACACCGAAGGCACGCGATCGCGCGGCGGAAGTCAAATAATATAATATTTATAAATAAGTTGTTTTAATATTTATATAAAATTAGCTTCTGTCCGCAACTTAATCTGCGTAAAATTTGTTGTCGCCCCAACCCACCCCGTCGTATCGCATCGCCTGCCCGCCCTGGTTTTTTTTTCACTTTTTTTTTCGTTTTGCTCGACAAAAAGAATATCCAGAGATTACATACAAACAAACAAATTATACCTCTTTATAATATTAATATATATAGTGTAGAAGTGCATACAATGAAAGAAATACAGATTTTTGAACTATAAAAACTTGTTTTTCTCTTACAAACATCTTTTGACATCAATTTTTTTCTCGTGGAGTCTTCAAATGTGTTTTTGTTTGAAAGAAAGAAAGAACATACGTTTATTTGCTTCAAACATGACGCATAAAAAGAACAGAAACACAAAAAGAAAAAACAACAACTTGGGGAAAACATGTGTCACATCCACGCAAAACGGCCATCTCTCAGCATAATTCTAAGACCCTATACAAGACAGAGCCCCAGCGCTGGTTTTCAGCGGCAGCCGGCGTTGACATGATGACGTCAACCAGTTTTTCTGTTGTCCCACTGCACGACAAATCTGGAGTGAGCATATAACCAAGACCCATTTAAAATTATTAGCATTGCTTTCTAATCCATTTCTAACCATTTAGCCACATAGCCACGACCCTAATGGCTATTATAGAAACTTAATTCAAAATACGGTATTGCATCATTTAGCGAGCGTCTGGCAGGGCGGCTACATGCGAGCCCCCCCTACGTCTGCGGTTACGTGCGTCTGTGTTCCTTATAGAGAATCGTGTGTAGGCCGCCTATTATTGTGTAGGGTTGTGCTGGTGAATATTTGGAGGGAGTTGGTATTATGAATATTGTGCTTTAATGCTGTGATTATAAGGTCGCTTTTTTAGTCTTCATAGGCAAAGTATAAAGTACGAAATGGAAACTGGATGCTGAAAGAGATTTCGTTTTTTAGAAATATGTCGTACCTTTGTACATTGCAGAGCAGTGGTGGCGCAGTGGCAACGGTCCCGAATTATCAGTTGTAGATCGTAGATTCGTACCCAGACAGGCGCTTTACTTTGTGTGAATAATTTCATCACTACTGCTCTCAAAACGGTGAAGGAAAACATCGTGAGGAAACTGACATGTCCTAGAACCAAAAATTCGAAGACATGTGACATCTACCAACTTGCACTGAGCTCGCGTCGTAGATCACATCTCACTTCTCACAGAGAGGAGGCGGATGTGTACCAGCAGTGATTATGCTATCTGGCTACACAAATGTAGGTCCTGCCTGCTGTATCGTTTGTGACATAGCTCCACAATCACACACTACTGCCTTTTCATCAAGGTTACTCCACTACCAGGTTCTTACATCTTCCCACTTGTATCCGGAGACGGTTCAGGGACTTCCTAGACCACGACCCGAGCCCGACTTCAAACGGCTCAAACCTCTAGTTACCCATAAGAATACATTATTGCGCAGCTTGAGGGTATACCATTTAATTTATATTCATAATTTTCCTCATCTAACATCGCCCGCGGGAAGTGAGTAATAATTTAAATCCAAAGAAAGCCTTATGAAGTAATTAAGCCACGCTCCAAGTTCCAAGGACTCCAGACTCCAGTACACGTTGCAGAACTTCGGGTAGAACAAATAAAACGGGCACATGCTTGGAATAATATCCACCTGATTAGCCAGCTTTCCTTAAAAGTTGACATTTCAAGTTTACCGAGCCTTCAAGCAAGATGGTTAAGGGTGGCGTTAGATAGCCCGTGAAATTCATTTTTCTTACTTTTTTTTTGCAATTGGCAGGTCAGGGGGCATGTTGAATAAAATATGATTCGCGAGCGTAACACCCATATTACGTTACGCTATAATATTCATTGTTTTTCATGAAATAGTGTCTCAATGGGATTATATGAACTTAGAGGATTGTATTGATAATTTTAATGATTATAATTCTCTAAATACATAGTTGTTACGCTCGCGAATCGTATTTTGTTCAGCATACAACCTGACACTGACCTGCAAATTATATACGGTAGGTAGGTTGCGTTTTACTTTGTGTACACTGCTCTCAAAACGGTGAACGGAAACATCGTGAGGAAACCGCATGCCCTAGAACCTAAAATTCGAAGACATGTCACATCTACTAACTCGCACTGGGCCCGCGTGTTAGATTTAGCCCACTCCCTCTAGATCTAGAAGAGAGGAGGCCTGTGTCCCAGCAGTGGGAACATTATAGGCTAATTATACTAATAATTTAGTGTGTGGGTTAAAGTAATCACAGAATGTAAAATCAATGTTATAAGTAAACTAGCTGCGCCCCGCGGTTTCACCCGCATAAGTTCCGATCCCGTGGGAATATCGGGATAAAAAGTATCCTATATGTTAATCCTTGTTATAAACCAGCTGTGTGCCGAATTTCATCCAAATCCGTTCAGTGGTTTTTGCGTGAAAGAGTTACAAACATCCATCCAGCCATCCATCCATACCAACTTTCACGTATAAAATATTAGTAGGATTATACAATTAAATTAGCAACCAGTTTTATCACTTCTTCTTGGCGTGTCGATGGCAAAAATAGCACGAACAATATTGATTCCTCAATTTTCATGATTGCACCTACCACTGTTTTTCTCTGCATCACCCAAGGTTGCCTGGTAGAAAATGCCTATGGCATTAAGTCCGTCCTGTATGTGCTTGAAGTATTAAATAAATAAATAAAAAATAAATATTGTTTTTTTTTTTCTTAAACTTTGGGCTAAAATTCAGCAACGCGGATACTATTAGCTGACGCAGCCATTAGGTCCTCACGTGTGCAGGGTGCAAGATGGGAGGTGAGCCATTGTCTGTGGAGAGACACCGCATACACACCGGTCTGAGCCTTCCATGAACCCCTGAACCTATGGAAGTTGTCCTTGCTGCGGTGTACTTGAGTAGTAATCAGCCTATAACGTTCCCACTGTTGGGACATAGGCCTCCTCTATGTTAGAGGGAGTGGGCCGTAATCCGTCACGCGGGCCCAGTGCGGGTTGGTAAATGTCACATGTCTTAGAATTTTCGGTTCTCGGACAAGCCGGTTTCCTCACAATGTTTTCCTTCACCGTTTTGAGAGCAGTGGTGATGAAATTATTTACACAAAGTAAAACGTCTGCCTGGGTTCGAACCCACGAGGCCACGACCAACTTGGGTACGAATTCTAATTACTGTGATTAGTTTACTAGAATGGCGACCGCATTTCCTCCTAAACGAGATGTCTAGCATACTAATTGTCCCAGAATTATTTACGAACCTTCTTCACAACACTTCTACTAACGTTCAAAAGTTTGTAAACCAAATAAAAGTTGGGCATGAGTTGAATATTTGAATAATTTTCGGCTGTTTCACGGGGAAATGTAAATTGTCTTAAATTTTGTTTCTTTGTTTAACGAGATTAGCTTATTGCGTGTTTTGGAGATTTATGTTTTTAACGTAGAAAGAAAGAAAAATGCGTTTATTGGCATTACAGCAAAAAATACTCCAAAAAAACAGAAAACAAAGATTATGATGCCAAAAGGGCCTCAGCTCAGCATAATTTCAGATGACAACAGATGTGCCTGACGCTGATTTTCAGCTGCAACCCATGAGTGCCATACGCTAGAATAACAAACACAAATATCTATAACGAGTGTCCGTTATAATAAATTAAGAGCATTCCCTAAATGTTAGTGTTCCCTATATGTGTGTAAGAGAGTTCCCTATTATAAAAAACGTCATACAAAATAAAATAAAATGTTGTGTCATCTGTCTAGCCTCTTCACAACTATTTCGGGGTCGGGTTTCAGCATAATCGTATGCTGCTGACTACCAGTAATTGTAATGGAAAAGAAAAACTAATAGTTTTATTTCCTTCAATTGTACAAAAGCACTTATAACAAGACTATGCAGCTTTACAACTAGGGAAACAGAGTGTTTTCGATGAGCTCTGGCACCCAATGTAAGATTTAACTTGTGTTTAGGGTGCCAGCGTCCTCGCCTAAGATTTCCACATGTAGCAGTAGTTGTAAGACGAGCACAGTACGTCATCATTAACATTTTCAATAATTAATTATCATTAAATTAAAAGCTAATATTGTGTCCTATTTATGTAGCTATGTATGTGTGTGTGTATTTGTGTGGAGCGACTGCATATCTGACATCCACAATCCAGTTACTGAGTGTCACGATACCCTTTGGTAAGACTGGTTGTCAGACTTTCGAGCATCTGAATATCAAGACAAAACATGGAAGAGTCTCGGTAAGTAATGAATGGTCGTCACCCATCCACGGAACGACCTCGGCATGCATATTTGACCTTGAAGATCAATCCGTATTGCTGTTGTTACTTAGCCACAAGCCGAGAGAGATTATCTAAAATGCTAAACAGACAAAATTACGCCAGATCGGATACAATATACACCTCTGTCAGCCCCTGTCGGGAAAAGCAAGCGTGATGTTATATCAAAAAGAAGGAGCCATGTAAACAGTCTATATCACATTATTGATCTATCCATTGCAGTGTCGCTTCTGAGTGAAGTATTTTCCACGAGCACAAAATGCTTGCTACGCCGTAGTCACGTAGCGCTACGACGCTACGCCGTAGCAGTATCATACTTTTATTTGTATTGAATTTCGTATAACATTTTTCTGTCGTGTTTTTTGGAATATTGTTGCGCGGTTTTTTTTAATGGTAGTTAGATATTTTAGACCCTTCCGTGTCTCGGAAACTACGTTAAGCCATTGGTCCCGGCTGTCATTCGTGGATCTTTGCAGTCTTTACAGGTAGTCACAAGCCCTGAAGTCTGACACCCAGTCTTACCAAGGGGTATCGTATTACCCAGTAATTGGGTTGAGGAGGTCAGACGCTTCATGTACAATGCTGGTATTCAGCTGCATCCGGTTAGACTGGAAGCCGACCCCAAACTAGTTAGGAAAGGTTAGACAGATGATGGTAGCTAGATATTTATGAACCGATCTAATGTTCTAATAATTTACCAAAAAATATTAAATTGACCATTATTTTTGTGTTAAAAAAAAAAAACATTAGATCGGTCTATATCCAAAATAAATTAACGCGCAACGAACCAGGAACCACAAAAAAAAACTCCATGGTGGTCTCATTTGTCACTGACTAATGATGAGACTTTTTCATTTCCTTCTCGTTTTAATTATAGCCCAACCTTCGATTCGAATCCACACCATCATTAAACACGGCTTTCATTTATATTACGTATTCTTTTTTCTGATTAGCACAGCAAATAAAAATAGTTTTGAAATAGCTCATGCCGAAGTAAAAATAAAACGTAAGCAGTCGCGGAAACCCGTCAGGAAAGAAGATCCTTGCGCGATACTCGCACGCACTCGAACAGAAACAGACGGAGAGAGACGGAAAGTGTGAATTCAATACGCGTTTTTATACAGAGCTTTTGATATTTAGTATAAGTTTTTAGAAGCTCTTATGAAGTTGTCGTCATCTTGTATTTTCATTTTGACCTCACTTTAGCACCCTTAAAAACCATGAAAACGACACCCATGACGAAAAATTTCAAAGTTGTCGCTGCCGCCATCTTGGATTTTCATTTTGACCTCATTATTGGCTTCGAAAACCATGAAAACTATCTCTAAGAGATAGTCGCATCACGTAACGAAATTTTTAACCAGTTTACTCCTAGCGCAAATCGCGTTAAATAACTTCGTTCCAAAAATAAAACCATTGTCAGTCGTGGCGATCATTTTAATGTTCACCACAATCCTATAATTTAATTGAATTGACAACTGAAACTACAAGTCACGACAATGACTCGGCTACTCATTACTATTGAAGACACGCGCCGAGCCCCGCGTCTGACAGGTAACGTGTGACGTCACCGTGAAACAGTTGACAGCTGTCAGAGTGACATAAATGGACGTAATGAGAGCAGTGGTGGCACAGTGGTATAGGCATCGAATTATTGTTTTTTGTCATCTGACATTATGCTGAGCTGAGTCCCTTTTGGCATTATAAGGATTGATTTATTTCTGTTTCGATGTAAGGTGTTTTTTCGCACCCAGAAAAAAAAAGGTGTTTTTTTTGTTCTAATCCCAATAAACTAATTTTTCTATCGTAAGAGTTGTAGTAAGCGGGCATAAACCCATACAAGCGGCATTATCAGTACTTACCGTTACTGTTAGCCCTGTTTATCATCCCTCTGCTGGGCAAAGGAAGAGGCCTTTGCCATGCCAGCCAGTCATGGGGAGAGCCCCATGACTTCCAGTTCTTTCGATCCAGGGCTAAAGTGGAGCAGTGGCGGCGGCCTCTCGCGCCCGGCCCTGGTGCAAGCCATGGTCCGGAGCGAGAGGGAGTGGGAGGCAGTCGCCTCCTTCTGCGAAGCAGTCATGCTAGCGAAGAAGGTGGCGGGACGGATGAGGGAGAGAGCCTCCCGTTCCAGCCGCCGCGGGAGACGCTCCGGGCGTCGGGAGCCGCGTGACGACTCCCGGCCACCGTAGGCGCGGGCCTGCGGGCGGAGAGTAATGGGTAGCTCACCGCCCGATCAAGGACCAGGCCCGTGCCGGACGGCGCGTAAGTGTTCCACGCGCGCCTCAAAGAGATGTCAGCATAATTCGAGGGGCCCCTTAGGGCCGAAGCCTGCCGGGTCAGCGGGATTGTCCGAAAGGGTTACCGCTACCCCGGAACATAAAGGGCGAAGGAAGGAACATGGGTGGGTTTTAGTCAGTAAGAGTCTGAGTCATTTGATGACTTCCCATCAGAAAAAAAAAAAGGGCTAAAGTGGACCACTGGTCGTTTGTTTTGTCCAGCTCGTCCTGCCATCTTCTACGGGGTCTGTCGTGACACCTTCTAGCTGTGTCATAAACACACAGCTATAAGTATTTAACTTTGTGCAGTTTATTTCAACACCAGGGCTGCAAAAATGGCGTAGGAAAATATTGACTTCTCGAAAACGGTTGGTAGCGACAAGGGGGCAACATGTCCTGAGGTGCTTATGAGGAGTGGAGAGGTATTCCACGGCTATCAGGACAATCCCAGAAGTACGGTCAAGACCCTACCAGCATCTTCCTCAAATGCTTCCTTCGCACGTTTGCTCTGCGAATCTCCACTCAAGCCGGCCAATAAAGACAAGAAAAAGCTCTGTTCCTTGTCATTGTTCACTCCAGTCGGCCATACAGGCAAGCCGAGGTGAGGAACAAGACTTCTCCCGCGAGATAGGGTCCGCGGGGTCGCTACTGCTCAACAGTTCGCCACATGCTGCCCTGCAGGTTTCTGTATCTCTCTTGGTCTGGCTCTCACCCTAGACCGGTTTCGGCAAAGTAAACTCTACTGGTACAGAACTAGAGTTTAGGAGCGCGCAAGCCCCACCACGACGTCGACGTAGTAACAGTGGGGTTATTATAATTATAAATAAAAAATAATTCTGTAAGCTGTACAAACAGCCAAAGCTATGGAAGTGCGGAGTCTCTAACACAGGCGTCATCATGCTTAAAAGGAGGCTTCAACCATAAACTAATGTAAACTAGTTGGTACAGAAATAAACATTTTGTATTTTTTTTGTATTTATGTATTATTATTATTTGGTTAGAGACACTTGCAGCTATTTAGCTGATGCTTGTGTATCAAATAGCTTGGAGATATTTAATCTGTCCAGTCGATTCTTGAAGCAGTTCAGTTTGGGAGCCATCATTGCATCCTAATGTTTTTAGGATGTTTTTAGATATCGCCAGCTTTTAAATCCAACAACCCGCGATTAATTTTTGAAAATGCAAAAAATACGAACCGCATAAAACCTTCATCTTCACACGATCCGCTCCTCACACAGTTCATTACATTAGTTATGGTTTTACCGCGGGTGGGACGCGGGTTCAATACCCGCACGTTGTAAATATTTTATTTTTTGTTTATTTGTGTTCTGCGGCCGATGTGTGAGATCTGAGGAAACAAATGGAGAGCTCAGATTCTGTTTGATGTTAAATATTTTGATCGGGTCGGTGAATGTCGGGGAAGATATTTTGGGTTTCAGCACTGTTGACTGTAGACAAATTAATGATTCCATTTTGTTATCTATGTCTATACTAATAATAAAGCTGAAGAGTTTGTTTGTTTGAACGCGTTAATGTCTAGAAGTACCGGTCGGATTTGAAAAAATCTTTTTGCATTTGATAGCCCAATTATTGAGGAAGGCTATAGGCTATTTAACATCATGCTAGGACCCTTAGGAGCTGAGCAAAAAGACAACAAAGTTAGCGAAAACGACGTAATAGGGCAGGCGATGCGATGTGACAGGGTGGGTCGGTGGAACAAGAAACACGCGGACGAAGTCGGGGCCACAATCCAGGGAAAACCATAATGTTCAGAAAAATAAAGAAAAACAAAAATCCCGCTGGGTTTTGTACAACCACGCACACAAGTGATTGTACGTAAGTAACATGGTTACATCCGAATTATGCTGACGCTGCTGTCTTCGACTGTACGTCTTTCTTTCAATTTACATAAATTCGCCAAATCTTTGCCCCCAAAACACATTGACTTGCATTGAAAAAGATACTTTATGGCTATTGGAATATAGCTCATTCTGCAATGAGTTGTTCTGCTCACACTTTCAATATTCAAAATAAACCTTACTCTCATAGTAATAAAGTACAAAAGTAAAGTACATTTGCGTACCAATATAGTTGTATGTGATCCAAACCGAAGCGAAATGCGTACGTGTTCCAAAACAATGCGTTTTGAGTTTAATGTTAATAAAGCTAAGGTGTTTATTTGAATGACAAAGGGTCGAGAATTTCGGCTCTAAGAGCATCGTCATGGCTATTTCGATGCGGTGTGGGTTGTTAGGCTTGCTGCACAGTACTCAACTTGTTAGCCGACCGAGTCGGGTCGTGTAGGCAGGGCCTTAGGCGGATAATTAGGGGTTTTGTGGCTCTTAGGACAGAAGTTATAGGAGTTGTAAGTTTATTGTACTTACATAATTATGTAGAGCTAGCGACTCGTCCCTGCTTCATCCGGTTTTTTTTTACTTGTCATGACATCGAATTTTCTTTATTATAATTATGTAAGTTTAAGAGCAGTGGCCCATTGATAACGGCCCCGACTTACAAGTTCTAGATCGTAGGTTCGACCGCAGACGGGTTAAATTAATGTTCGCTTCCCGAGCGCGATGTTAAATGAGGAAAATTATGAATAGAATTATAAAAAATAGAGAGCAGTGGAGCCCAGTGGTATCGGTTGGTACTTACGACTTGTAGGACGTGGGTTCGATCCCAGACAGGCGCTTTACGTTGTGTAATTTTTTTCATCACCAATGCTCTTAAAACGGTGAAGTAAATGCATGTCCTCTCTTGCGACCGCGTACCGGAAGACGTAGCATTGGAAGGCCTCCCGCAAGGTGAACTGATGACCTGGTGAAGGCCGCAAATTCGTTGGATCCGGGGAGCACAGAACCGTTCGCAGTGGCGGTGCTTAGGGGAGGCCTATGTCCAGCAGTGGACACTTTACGGCTGTCCTTCTAGGGCGTCCTCTCAAGGTCACGTTTCCACTCAGAAATACCTTTTGTTAGTCAACCTCTCTCCTAATTTTAATATTTCTTTCGAAGATATTTTATGTTGCAACCTCTTCCAACTCTGCTTACCCTCCATAACATAAAGTACCGTGGTATAACGGCACTATAAAACATAGAAACAATGACTGCCGACTGGTTACTGTAGATTTATGTTAACTGCAGAGTCTGACTGTAAAATGTCTGGTTTATAATGGTACTATGAGCCTTATAACGGGTATAAAAAGACACTTAACGAAGCCGAGAGTCACTTGTCTTTCCCGTCATTGTGATCATTTTTTTGTACTGGACCATACCTGGGAACCTTCTGATTACGGATATATTGAAGGTCAAAATTCCAACTTTTACTTACGTTTATTTTTTGATGAAAACCAGTTTTTAATGTTATAAAACCACTTTAAATACCCCCACGACCCCTGTACTGCTGCATGCGCCCATAAGCACAATGTGTTGCGTGCGTTACATGGCGCACTACTGCAACCAAATCAAATCAAATCAAATCACTTTTATTTGTTAACACAGGTAAAGAAATACAGATCTTGAGTTTGGTGTATAGAACGCTATGTTATGCCAGGAGGCGTACAAATATGGTGTGCATCTAGCTCAATATCACGAATTTGAATTTCAAAATAAAAAAAAGATGTTTGAGACTCATGCATAATTAAAATTTCTGAATAAATTATAACAATTATATTATATTATTTAAAAAATTGAGTGATGTCAGATTTAAATAAGGAATTATTTAGTTATAAAATGTCAAAAAAAAAAAAATTAAGAAGAAAGAAAAATCTAAACCAGTCAGAATAATTGAAAATGTCAAAAATGATTAAATGTCAATATTAATAATAAATTTCAACTCCAAATTAATTCATCATTTATTTTTTTTTTTCCTATAACATAGATAGATAAAAGCAATAAAATTCGTTTCCCAGCAGATAAGTACTTACAATGTTACTACGTTTGATGTACAGAAGGCGTACTTGACGGCATGTGATGGGCCTTTTTACACCCTGTATACAACGTGAATGAACGTAAGACCTCAGATACCCCAATTATACTATAAAATATTACATTATAAGACTAAAATAACACCTGTAATTTAATTTAGTTAAACTAAACATGATAATTATGTACTAGATCAATGCAAATGCAGTCTGTGCATCAGATAACGTTCCCACTGCAGGGGACATAGGCCTGTAATCTGGGCTCTAATCTACCACGCGGGCCCAGTGCGGGGTGGTAGACGTCACATGTCTCCGAATTTTAGGTTCTAGGACATGCCGGTTTCCTCATGTTTTCCTTCACCGTTTTGAGAGCAGTGGTGATGAAATTATTTACACAAAGTATAGCGCCTGCCTGGGTTCGAACACATGACCTATAATTTGTAACTCCGGGTTCGTTACAACTGGGCCATCACTGCTCCTTCAGATAGATCGCCTGCAATATGATAGCCGTAACAAAACAACAAATAGAACTTTTTTAAATTTGTTGGTAAATTCTTTCTAACATAGATAATTGACACTATTGGCTGGAGGTCAGACATCCGGGGAATGCGTGTGCACACAATAGAGCCAATCAGACGAAGGGTTAGCAGACCATATGGTTGACCCATACATTTGACATTAGAGGGAATAATATGTTGCATTGTTGCCTTATATCCTGAGCATTTCTATAAAGTTTTATGCATTAGTACATTAATATACATGACTTAAGTACGAGGGTGCTAAACGCCGTGCATCACAACACTCAAATGAAATTAACTTAAACTTAACTTAACTTAAACATGTTTTTTTATATTTTTTATTATTATTGTGCATGTTCACTTTTAGAATTTATATTAAATTTAATTATTTATGATGTATGTACTGTAAACTAATGTATCAAACACAATATAGATTGTTCCTGATAAATAAATAAAACTTATCAATAACTGCTATTACTTTATTTGAAGTAAACTTTCAAAAAACAATTCTACATCCTACTAATATTATAAACGCGAATGTTTGTGAGGATTGATGAATGTTTGTTACTCTTTCACGCAAAAACTGCTGAACGGATTTGGATGAAACTTTGCTGTACCTAATATAGCTTATACATCAGAATAACACATAGGATACTTTTTATTCTGATATTCCCACGGGATCGACACTTATGCGGGTAAACCGCAGGGCGCTGCTAGTAATATAGAAATGCAACTTATAGGCACCCTACTCTATGCGCGGAAATCGTCAATGAATTCTTAGCGACATTCAATCGATTGATATTTAAAGCATCGGCCATAATGTAATAAAAAAAGATTTTTGTTTTATTTTTTGTGAAAAAAGTAGAGATTTTCATTTATTTTTTTTTGTGAAAAAAAAAAAAGGTTTTTTATTTATTTTTTTGTGAAAAAAAAAATCTCTAACAGACTAAACGGAGTAGAAACTCCGTTCACCTTTTATACCCTGTTTTCGTCCAGACGGTAAAAAAAAGTAAGCCGGTCATAATCATAACCAGCTATTTGCCAGAATATGGTAATACATTAAAAACGTGGTCTTAAAGTTATATTTTGTCACAACATATTCTGCCATATAATGGCGTGCCTGTATAAGAACTGTTCTTATTTCTTCGGGGAATACAGGTGTGGTTATGATAGTTATGTTAAATCTAAACAATGTTACTGTAACTGATTCATAAAACTAATATTTAACCTCCCTGAACAGCTAACAATTTCATTATTTTAACCTTCACACGCCAACTATTTAAATATTATAAGCTTCCACTCCAAACATCCTGCTTTGTGGCATAAAATTGTGGATACCGTACTATCCGTGTCACTACACGGTGTAACAATATTATGTGACAACTGTTGAGTCTGACCGAATTTCGTTTTAGGCCGAAAAGAAGCTGGGGGTCTACTATGAAGTGCAAAGTGCGAATGATCGGATCGGACCGACACAAGACCGAACCAAATATTATTGAAAAATGCTAAAAAAGTTTGGATCGGCTCAGTTAGGTCGGGACCATAGTCAATATTCGAAACATTGTAGGAGTGTAGGATCGGGACCGACCGAACCAAATAGTATCTTCGTAGCAGGAAACGGCCGAACATTCGGCCGATACCACTTTGGAGTAGACCCCCAGGTCTGTCATGTCATGACAACTGCCGGCAGAAGTGAAAATTTAAAACTATGAAATAACAGTGTTTTTTTCAAATTCAAATGTTTATTGCTCAACACAGTGCATAATCATACATTTCTAGATGTCAAGTGAATGCGCAGTCCACTGTGTTGCACCAACGGTATTACGGTATGGCGCCTGACATACCTATTGTCGCGCCATTTAGTTTTTTTTTTTCAAAATGGCGTTCTGTATGAAGCCTATATAAATAAACAAAAAACATGCCACGGACCTTCCGAAGCCCTTGTAAATTAATTATAGTACTTATCAAAAATTCAAATGTAATAATTTGCAAATTAAAATGATTAATTATTAATCTATACTAATAATAAAGCTGAAGAGTTTGTTTGTTTGAACTCGCTAATCTCTGGATCTACCAGTTTTGGGCCGAAAATTCAAATAAGGACGAATTTAGTTTTACGCCGAAAAAAAGCTCCTTTTTCGGTTGGAGTCCCTGCTATTGTCACACAATGTAAGGTCGATTGTCCGAGTGCAGATGTGTGGACGGCTGCGCAAGAGTGCTGGAGTGGACGTTGTAGGGTTGGCAAATATGTGTGCATTGTTTGATAAGTGACCAATGTCCAGGTGGGAGGAAATAATTGACGTTGTTGCTTCCTGAATTGGGGTTGTCGTACCTATTAGCGGAGTATTTGCTTGTAGAGCTGGGGTTGCGATTTCTGCACGTTCACATAGATTTTTATGATGACATTTTAGCAGGCAGCTCACCTGGTGGTACTTGGGCACAGCTGCCTATGTATACTCTATATCTATACTAATAATAAAGCTGAAGATTTTATTTGTTTGAACGTGCTAATCTCTGGACCTACCAGTCTGATATGAAAAATTCTTTTTTTGCATTAGAGGTATGAGGAACAGGGTGTAAAGTCCACTCATACTCTAGTGTTGTGTCTGGCGGGCAATTGCCCAACGTTTGATGTTGGGAAATTGTATCTATGCTAACTCTGCTTGCGAGATGCAGGATTTGCGTGTCGTCAGTATGACGCGTTGTTCGCATGTGGGGTTCTAGATACCGCTACAGGCTTATATGTAACATCACGCTATGACCCTCAGGTTACCAAGTGTATAAACACGCTGTGAATGTGTGTATACAGGAGCGCAGGAGACCTTAGGTAACGTCCGAGACAATGGTAAAGTCGGAAGTGTGTGTTTTACGTGCTGACGCTACTCGTCTTCACGCGTACATTCACAGCGTGTTTGTCCACTTGGTTACCACAAGTGCGCCTCGCTTCGTGAGATAATACCGTAGCCCTATGTAAAATTTCTACATTTACATAACCGGTAATGCAAAGAGTATTCTGTCTATCTATCTATCTCAGCATCCTAAGAACATTGAGTAAAACCAGTAAGAAGTCAGCGATACACCTATCTCATTGTTTGACGGTACCTATTATTATACAGAATGTTTGTCCGATGAGTAGTCAGCCTGTCAGCCCTGCTGCGGGGGTGGGACGCGCGGGGGGCGGGGCCGACGCAAGCGCACCTGGCGCGCACGTGGGTACCGCGCATGCGTACTGCATAAGTGTAGTGCAGAAGGATCACTTGTAAGCTAAACAGCAGCCTAATTGCGTAACACTATATCCATCACAATCTGAAACATTTTGAAGGATATTGCTAATCCATTGCTTCATATGTTCGAAAAATTTGTCTGCTCAACAACGCAAATAACGCAATGAATATTGTAGAACTGTCAAAATGAAAGCCATTGCTACTGTTAGTGTGTAATTAGTGCGCAATTACACCGCGGGTCATCTTGAACCAAAACAAAAGTCTAAAACTTGTTTGACTAAGGTTTTAAAAAGTCTGCAAACGCCTGTTATGTCCCTTGTTACCTATCTTGCTATCTCTTTCCGGTCGTGTCGGATTGCCGTCCATTCGGACTATGAGAATGAGGGAACAGGGAGTGCACCTGTGTCTACGCGGAGACTTGTGCACTATAATATCTCCCGTGCCGGAGGCTAGTCTCCGTTGAGGTTGGCCGCCGCGGCCGAAATATGTACGGTTTTTTTTTTTTTTTTTCTGGTGAGAAATCATTAAATGACCCCTCCCGCTCTGGGTGGAGCGGAAGGGAGTGTCAGACTCTTACTGACTAAAACCCACCCATGTTCCTTCCTTCGCCCTTTATGTTCCGGGGTAGCGGTAACCCTTTCGGACAATGGTGGACTCTTATTTTCCTATCTAAGCAATTCGTATTTGATACGACCGATGTTTTTCTTCTTGTAACTCGTATTGTCCTTCTGTGTTTACATTTGCCTCTGCCACGTGTTCGGTGTCACTCAATGGGAGCTCGTGTGCTCGATCAGAAGGAATGCTATTGTTAGCGCAGGGATGGTCGTAATGGATGTCGTGGATAATTCGGGAGGCTGCCTTGATTAAATGTTTATATAAAGCTTTTGTTAATGGTTTGATTTGATTGTCATAATATAATACGATTAGTTTTTTTTTGTTTTTTGTCTTCACTAGGAAGTGGTGAAGGACAGGCGTTCAGAGAACTGTTTTACTCGTATGTAACTTTTGTTGTTCAAGAATGTGATTCTCAGGCTAATGTAAATGATTTTTTTCTATTTTGATACTAGCAGCGCCCCGCGGTTTCACCCGCATAAGTTTCGATCCCATGGAAATATCAGGATCAAAAATATCCTATATGTTAATCCTGGTTATAAACTGTGTGTCAAATTTCATCCAAATCCGTTCAGTAGTTTTGCGTGAAAGAGTAACAAACATCCATCCATCCATCCATCCATACAAACTTTCACGTTTATAATATTAGTAGGACACGTCCGGCTACGTGCGAAAAATCCATCAAAATACGAAAGTAGACAGCTGAAATATCTAGAAATATTCACATATCGAATAGAGTCTAAATAAAGTGGAAATATAAAAGTTGTAATCGTGGTATTCCAAAGCAAGACAAAAGTATAGACGGCAACAAGTGTTCATCTATGTTTCCCAGCCATGGACAGGCAACCTTGCATATTTCTGGGCATCAAAATAAAACCTGGGCTAATAGGGCGCCACAAAAGCTGATTGAAGATTTTTATATGGATCTGCTGTCACGCCATTTAGGGGTGGGCAGAATGCGGGTGTGTAGATGTCACATATCTTCGATTTTTTGGTTCTAGAACATGCCGGTTTTCTCACGATGTTTTCCTTCACCGTTTTGAGAGCAGTGGTGATGAAATAATTTACACAAAGTAAAGCGCCTGTCTCGGTTCGAACCTAAGACCACTCGTAAGTCGCGGCAGTTACTACTGAGCCACCACTGCTCTATATGTTCGTATGCCAGATACAAATACCATAGAACAAAACAAATTAAATCCACATTTAAATTCAAAATCCTCACTTTCCTTTGCCATCTGTTCCCTCCACATCAGCCTTGTCGGACATATCCGTGCATTAGTCTGCGCACACACTACCCGACAGTCGGTGTCGGGTGTCCGATGTCGGTCAGTGATGGATGCGGTCGCACGTGTGCCCTACGCAGAGTAGGTAAGTAAAGAAGGCCCACTCCAATGGCCCCTTGCTATCTCATCAATTCTATAATATTTACGGTAATTATATACAACTATGTGGGTACTTACATAGTTGTGGGCTGTCTTTCGTGGATCTTTGACAGTCGTCACGGGTCGTCAGAAGCCCGAAAGTCTGATAACCAGTCTTACCAAGGGGTATCGTATTACCTAGTAACTGGGTTGTGGAGGTCAGGTAGGCAGTCGCTCCATGTAAAATACTGGTAATACTGGTATTCAGCTGCATCCAACATAGTTAGGAAAAGGCTAGGCAGATGATAAGTTCGCAGAAATTCATCTGACTCTCATGATGTTCCGCTACTCGAACCGCGACATAATGTAGTCATGTTTCTTAGCGGAATTTGTTAGGCGGTTTCCCATCATTACTTTCGCAGCGGAGGTGTGCTAAAGACCTTAATCTATCAAATAAATATCAGTCACGAGTGCGCTTGCACTAGCTATACGAGAAAGTATCTGTGTGTCCGTGCGTTTTTCTCTCATTGTGTGTAGCCTTCTGTACATATCTATTTAGTGGCGCGGGCGATAGAGTGGCCGTGTCTTTAACGGGAGCCAATTGTGGTATTTACGAGTATGTCTGAACGTCTTTTGTTTTGAACTTTGAAGTTATGTCTTTGTACACTTTAAAGGAATTTGTATATATTGCGTGCTGTATACTAGGAATTAGTTTCTTTTGATCGTTGGGTTTCTATCATCCAAGTATGAAATCAAAGGAATGGAATAAATCGAATAATATTTTTCTACGTTAAAATCTTTACAGATAATTCGTTTATTTGTTCAAAAACGGTCGAGTGTTTCAAATTCCTCTATACCATAGCCAATTTATAGTTTATACTTAAGAGCGTTCATCCCGCGCTGGCTGGCCACGTCGCATTTCTAGTGGTTTTTCGTGATTATTTTATTTTTAAAACAAAGTACTATTTTTTTACAGTCCAGTAAGTACTAGATCGTTGATATTTGCATAACTGCATGTACTATTGCGAGCAAGGGCGGTCGTCCACTTTTCACCCTTATGCCCTTAGTGGTGTGGTTAAAAAGTGATTCCCGGCCATTGTCCGCGATGGTACATGGCATGTACCTATTATAATTTCTTGTGTATATGTATGTAAGAACTAAAACATAAGAAGAATCCTAGTGTAAGATAAAATGTTATTTTCTAAAGCAAACCACATAATGTATTTCTAAAGGTATACTTACACTAGAGCATTTTCTCGAGCGTTTCTATGTAATGTAACGTTTCTGCGAATGCTCGACACTGCGTTCGACATAATATTCACGGAGAGTGAGAATTTACCTGTAACATTTCTTTCTACTTTGCGTTCATTGTTGAAATGTCGGACCTACAGGCACCGCTCGTGCCTTAGCTCGATATAATGTTACTCCAATACGCTCGTTGGCTTTTTAAATCACGTTGTAACAAAACATCGAGCGTCGTGTTCGAAGTGCGGTTCGATAAAATTTAAAAACGACAAATCCAAAATTTAAATACTTTTATGTAACCAAAAGTCAAATCACAGCTGCTCAAATCTTAAAAATCTTCGGAAAACAAACTCCACACTGTGAAACCAGCCACCATTTCTTTATCAGCTCCATTAAGCTCCTCAATCTACATACGAACAGCTTCCGGCACATGCTACACTTACAGTCTACTTGCAACTCTTAGCACTAAGGCTTCTCCGCGTCATCGATTTTGGCACAGAGTTCAGTTTTCAGTCCTAGTGTTCGTACAATCTCGTACGATAGCATCTATAGTCAGTAAAAGAGATAAGTGCGCAGGGTGAAAATCAACATATTTTATTTCACATTAACCTACATGGGCACTTATGACACGTCAGAAGCTGCAGGTGCACGGTTCCAATTGGTCGTTTCCTATGGAGAAGAGCCGGCAAGAAACTCCACGGTTACTCTTTTAAAAATAATTGGCTTTTACAATTGTTTCAAATTACAGTGTTAATAGGTATGGGAGGACAACGTAGGCCTGTCACTTAACTGTCTGTATGTATACGCAAATAAAGTTGCCAATTGACTTAAATTGCTTGTATACTCAAATGAAGTTGTCATTGAGTATACGAGCAATTTAAGTTGATAATAATTCTTTATGACTCGTATGAAATGAATAACACGGTTAATTTACGTAGTTTGTCAACCTGGTAAACAATAAATTTCCCTGACTGTACAAGATGTATATATGTACTGAGTGGTCAAGTCCTTGTCATAGCATTAGAATGACGGCATTATTGGCTTAAAGGCCGAGCAATCGATTTCTGTGCTGCGTGTGTTCAATTTCGGCAAGGAACAAGTCTTTTTGTCGCCTAAAGTCTTTCCTCTTCTTGCTGTTTGTGGTATACAGGAGAAAAAATAATTATAACGAAGGCATTTAGATTTTTTCGTTATCAGAATGGTCCGATATGATGGGTAATCGAAATAATACCCAAAACACTAAGTACTACACATATATTATACATTATTTTGAGCCTGTAAACTAAACTCTTTAGTTGTCTGTACCTACTTCAAAAGTTCAACCGTTTGATATATTGTGTTGTGAGAGCCGGAGCTGTCGGGATTAAGGAAGGAAGGCGAGACTTTTGGCAACTAGCATCGTTTCCTTGAGTTATCGATATAAACCTGCAACGACTTTATTCTGTATTAAATTCCTGTGTAAATAAAAGTCTGACAAAGTCTGTAAATTACAGTCGTTACGGGTAGTCAGAAGCCCGTAAGTTTGACCAGTCTTACCAAGGGATATCGTGTTACCCAGTAACTGGGTTGTTGAGGTCAGATAGGCAGTCATCATCATCATCATCATTTCAGCCGAAAGACGGCCACTGTTGAACATAGGCCTCCTCCAAGCTCCGCCACTTCGACCGGTTCTGTGCTTCTTACATCCAGCGGATTCCGCAGTCGCTCCATGTAAGATACTGGTATCCAGCTGCATCCGGTTAGACTGGAAGCCGGCCACAACATAGTTGGGAAAAGGCAGGCAGATTGATAGAGTCGATTTTGTTAGTGCTTTACCACCGTAAGATTGAATGTATCTTGTGGCGGCATCTACATCATCACACGTGAACTACGCGTCACACTGACGTCCCGCAAAATCCTGCATCGCGCAAGCAAAGTTTACCGCGCAACTAGCATTAAATAGATTAAATAGAAAACTAAGTAGCTACAAACTAAATAACTATAGCTGTAAAAAAATATACTTAATTATTTACTAACCATCAATTATGCACAGACAGAAGACCTACTTATTGTCTGCAAATAAAACAGCTAACATGATATTTTACTTTTATTTACCATAGTTTTAATTTAGTTTTTACGTTATACGCATTGTTAATTTATTATATTAAGTATGTATGCACTTCTTATCCTGAAGCACAGGTTGAACCTAGTTCAGGCAAATTAGCAACTATGCGCTATTTTTAATTGCTAAGGTAATCAATGTAAAATGTATTCCCTTTAAACGGCTGATGTCGGGACACTGTATAATAATAATAAAAATAATAAATCGTTTTATTTATTAAAACGATTTATTATTTTTTTTTTCAGCGTTCATCACGTTAGATTCACTAGAATAGAGGTGTGCCTCTATTCTAGTGAATCTAACGTGATGAACGTCAGCGCAGCCTTCATGCAACTATTTCAGCGTGACGTCATCACCACCGCTTCCTCGAGCTCAGCTATTTCTTTGTCGTTTTATACTTGTCGTCATAAAACTACAAAGTCTATTTGCCCTATTTGGGACAGTTAGATAGTTTCAACCGTAGTGTCGGCGACGCGTTCTTAAAATTTAATATAACTAAACTATCTGCGCTCCACGGTTTCACCCGCATAAGTTTTGATCCCGTGGGAATATCGGGATAAAAAGTAACCTATGTGTTAATCCTGGTTATAAACTATCTGTGTACCAAATTTCATCCAAATCCGTTCAGGAGCTTTTGCGTGAAAGAGTAACAAACATACATCCATCCATCCGTCCATCCATACAAACTTTCGCGTTTATAATATTAGTAGGATTTCCGTAATTGATCTTTTATAATAATAACATGATACTTAGATTTATGAGTTGGCAACTTTAACTTTATAAGAAAAGGTTTATTAGAATACCATGATAGAATGTTTGACATCTGACCACGTCAAACTGCCATTGCAGTTTTATACTAAAATCCGCTATCGGCTATTCGACTTTTAGTACGCCATTTTTTGTAAAAATTGTAATTGTACTGAAATTGAACCTGCATGTCGACCTGAAAAACGTTGTTTTCAATCCATCCTGTACTCCCAGCTCCACTTAGGGCCGATTTTTTTATCCGTGGTTAGCTCAAACAATTGTTAAAAATAGTAACTAATGGTTAAATTTTTGCAAAATCTGTTGTTTTATCAATTGTTAGTTTATCTAATGGATACTTTTTTAACTAATGGTTGTGCCCGGTAGATACCTCATAATTTGACAGAGGCCCAAAAGCTCCGTCTTGTTGATTGGTGTCGTGAAATGGTTCAAAGATTTAACGGAGGTGACTCAAACGCTGGGTTCGACATACTTACGGGTGACGAAAGCTGGATTTATTGTTATGATCCTGAAACTAAGAGACAGTCTGCTATCTGGGTGTTTCCTTCCGAGGAATTGCCAACTAAAGTGAAGAGAGGTCGAAGCGTGGGAAAAAAGATGGTGGTCTCGTTCTTCGGAAGGACGGGTCATTACGCAACAATTATTTTAGAGGATCGAAAAACAGTTACTGCAGAGTGGTACACTAATAATTGTTTGCCACTTGTCTTGGAAAAAGTTCGGGAGAAACGACCTCGCAGTAGCATCCTCCTTCACGACGACAACGCCTCGTCGCACACCGCCAAGCAAACAATCGACAACTTGGCGACATCAGACGTGGAATTACTGGGTTACCCGCCCTATAGCCCTTGCGATTTTTATTTATTTCGAAAATAAAAGAAAACCCCGAGGAAAACGTTTTATGGACGCCGAGGAAGCAGTGGCTGCGTTTCAAAATGCCGTCGAATAGACCCCTAAGGACGAGTGGGCAAAGTGCTTTTCTCAGTGGTTCCATCGGATGCTGCGATGTATTGCTGTAAATGGACACTATTTTGAAAAGACATAAACTCAAACTCAAACTCAAAGTATTTATTTCAATTAAACCAATTACAGGCACTTTTGAATTGTCAAGGGGTCGGTCAGTCAGAGAAATGAAGCTAGTTGCCCATTCCTAAGCGTAGTAGGTACCTATGGAGAAGAACGGGCAAGAAACTCCATGGACACTCTTTTAAATCAAAATATGGTTACAAAGTATTAGTTACATCATTCATATTAAAAATTATGCATGTGAGAACGATGCAGAACGTTAAAAGCGTCCGTAATGAAAAGCCTAAAACAATCCAAATATTAAATTAAATTAAAATAAGCCATGGCAGCAAAGAGATGACCAGTCCCCACTGACGGCGCCCGTTCACGAACATGACGCACGGATTAGCACCATTCAGCTCAACCGTTTTGAAGGGAGCTAATTGATCCAACACATGTGCCACCATCAGCGAGACATTTGAGTGAGCATGACATACTCTCAGCCGCCAGGGCACATTCAAGTCAATGAAAGACGTACCCAGTAAATGGTAGCTTTATAGTATGTAACTACATAGTACTCACACATGAGCTATACAATTATACAATACTAGGAGATTGAATTTATATAATGCAAAAATAGTATTTTACAATCTTCAGCGGCTCCAACAGTAAGTACTTCCAAATGCTAATGAATTTATTTATGCGTCCTGTGGAGCAGGACCAGCGTTTAGCCAAGCATTTTTATCAGCGATGTAATCTCCCAATTTATAATATGCCTGGCTGCATAGTGTGCGTTTTATACAAGATTTAAATTTCGTTTCATTCTGTTCAATTATGTGGGGAGGTATTTTATTGTAACATTTTAAACAGTACCCCATGAAAGATGAGTCTACTTTAGCCAGCCTGAAACCTGGTTGAACTAATTGGTCCCTATTTCTAGTGATATAATTGTGTCTTTCACCTCTTTTACTAAAAATATGTAGATTTTTCCTTACGTACATAATGTTTTCATATATATATTGACAAGGTACCGTCATGATGTTAATATCTTTAAACAGTTCTCTCAGAGAGTCACTCCTGCGGAGGCTATATATGGCTCTGATGGCTCTTTTCTGCAGAATAAAAATAGACTCGATGTCTGCAGCCCGTCCCCATAGTAAAATACCGTACGACATGATACTATGAAAGTAACTAAAATAGACCAGTCTCGCGGTATCGACATCAGTAAATTGACGGATTTTTCTCACAGCATACGCTGCTGAACTTAGTCGTCCTGCAAGGGATGTTAAATGAGGACCCCATTGAAGCCTTGAGTCGAGCGTGAACCCCAGGAAAACAGTTTCATCGACGAATTCTAGTTTCTCTTGATTCAATTTTATCTCACAATGACTACCTTTGACATTTGGTAAAGAAAATCTTATACACTTCGTTTTTTTCCCATTTAATACTAAATTATTAGCAGTGAACCAATTTTGGATCTGCAGTAGGGCGTTATTTACGTCGTCAAGATTTGATGCACGTCTATTAATTTTAAAAATCAAGGAAGTATCGTCAGCAAATAACACCATCTGTGGTTGGGTTTTTAACAAATGGGGTAGATCATTTATATAAACTAAAAAGAGGAAAGGACCTAATATCGAGCCTTGCGGAACACCCATTTTTACTTTTAAACCGAGTGAATTGACACCATTTATTTGAACTTGCTGTTGTCTATCATTTAAATAAGATTTTACTAAACTGAGCGCAAGTTTTCCCATTCCGTAATGCTCAAGTTTTAAAAGTAAGGTTATAGGCATAATAAAACTAATAACTTGCTAGTTTGTTCAGTTTTTGATTTGCTAAGAACTTTCAGTGTCACCCTCGTACATACTTATCGCGTGAAGTACACACTTAGTAATTATCAATAACATAAAAATACTAATAATAATTTCTTAATTTAATAGTTTCATAGTTCTTTTTTATACGTCATGTTTGCCGCAAATAAATGTGTTTTCTTTCTTTCTTTTCTTTTTTAGGGTGACTATACATAAAGTTTCTTTACCCTATAGATGCGAAGCTAGTATAATATGACTATGTAGGCATGCCAGCGACGAAGCTTGTCGGGGATTATTAGACAGGACAGGAGGGCTTACTGCAAGCCGTTCCATGTGCAGTTAGGTGGCATGCGTGTTTGTAAATACTCTTATACAGTCAGGGAAACATATAGTTTAGCACATTCACTCTTTTTTTTGTTCGCCTATATTGTGTCCCGCTGCTGGGCAAGGGCCTCCCCTTTTTTCTTCCAAACCTGTGTCTTGTGCGATATAACAATACAATGTAAAATCAGAGACTATAATTTATAGTTAAGCAAATTGACTCCGAATTTAAATTCAAATCACAACCATCATTCTTTGACAGTTGTATAAAATTACTATAACACAGCAAATTGACGAAGGGAGTCGATTCGCTTAAAGTCAAACTCAAAGCATTTATTTCAAATAAACCAATTACAGGCACTTTTGAATTGTCAAGGGGTCCGTCAGTCAGTAAGATGAAGCTATTTGCTTGACAAATAATTTCCCTGACTGTAACCCCTTTATTTATAAAAGTAGCTTAATGTTAAGAACTGATTACTGCGACTGTTTAAAAATACATTTTTGACGTTTAAAAGTTTGTTAACTTTTATAAATAAACGTTTTATAAAAATGATTGTGTGGTTTTATGAAGCCACGGTAAAAGTGAAACTTTAAAAAAAAAAAAATAACAAAAAAAACTAAAACAAAAAAAATAATAATAAAAGTTTCACTTTAAAAAAAAAATTAAATTAATAACAACATTTACATTAAACACTGACAAAAACAAACAAAATAGCGTGGAGCACTGGCACAAATGAGTAAGTAATAGTCTATACACCATAGAGAAAGTAAAATTATCCCTACTCCGCGGCCGACCGTCACGCGACATGCAACACACAGACGAAAAAGTGTGAGACGATGTAATAAAAGTTTCACTTTAAAAAGCAACGTTTATGAATAAACCCTATAATTGCTAGCCACTTTTACTGACACTATCCGAAACTGTATACCAACCCAAGTTATCGTCATTCTAATTCGATCCGACATCGAATGTCCAAACACCCTGTACACACACAACAACAACTTACACAACGTACAACTTGTTACTTTTTTTTTGTGTTTATGTTCTTTTTTATGCGTCATGTTTGCCGCAAATAAACGTATTTTCTTTCTTTCTCTTTCTTTCTTTCACGATGACATATCAAGTAGTATAGGCTTTTCGTACGGTCACCAAAGGAGATAAGTAACCAGGGGGTCTACTCCGAAGTGGTATTGGCCGAATGTTCGGCGGTTCCTGCTACTAAGTTACTATTTGGTTCGGTCGGTCCCGATCCTACACTCCTACACTCTTTCGAATATTGACTATGGTCCCAACCCAACTGAGCCGATCCTAACTTTTTTCGCATTTTTCAATAATATTCGGTTCGGCATGAATGCGCCGACCCCAAATAAATTGGGATAAGGGCAGGAGAATGATGATGATGATGATTCAGTTCGGCCATGTGTCGGTTCGATCCGATCATTCGCACTTTGCATTTCGTAGTGGCCCGCCTGGGTCGCCGGATATAGTTGAAGTTTAGTAAGAAACCGATGGATATTTTCGTATAAAATTTAATTTAATTAATACAAAACTGTTCATTTATCAAGTTAAATTTCATTCGAAAACATCCTTTGGTTTCTTACTAAACTTCAACTATTTCCGACGACCCAGCGGGGTAGTTGTGTAACACACTATCAGTAGCAATGGGGTTTCATTTTGACAGTTCATCGACATTCTTCGTCTTCGTGTCGATGGCACGACTGAATTTTAAATCTTTTTGGCCCAAAACTTTGCCACTTTCACGGCGTCGTCCGTGGCAGCGCAAAGGATAGGTTAAAGGTTTATTTACGTTGCTGAGCAGACACATTTTACGAACATATGAAGAAATGGATTGACAATATCCTTCAAAATGATTCAGATTGTGATTGATAGTGTGTTACGCAATTAGGGTGCTGGCTATTTATCTCTTTTGGTGACTGTATAATGAGAAGTCAGCTTATACTGGAAATGTATATGTCGTTGTGTTGTACGTAGCGTAGAATCAGAATCCTATTTAATCCGAGTCCGTTTCGTTCGTAAATCACCGTAGATCAGGCAGATCCGCGGTGACGTCACAAGCGCTTGGTCACTGTCCTTTATCTGTGATGTACCCGATTTGAGCCGCAGGGAGGGAAATTAGAGATTAGACGTTGTACATTTTCAGTGGTGACAATTTGACATTGACAGCGGCTTTATGTCGTAGCAATAAGAGCTATTTTCCAAGTGCAAGTGTTCCCACTGTTTGGTTGCCTGCGGGGTAATTGCGTAACACATTAACAGTAGCACTGGCTTTCATTTTGACAGCTCAACAACATACATTGCGTTTTTTAAGTTGTTCAGCAGACAAATTTTTCTAACATATGAAGCGATGGATTTTCAGTATCCTTCAAAATGATTCAGATTGTGCACAATGAGGGTGTTGTACGTAGAATCAGAATCCTATTTAATCCGAGTCCTTCTCGGTTCGTAAATCACCGTAGATCAGGCAGATCCGCGGTGACGTCACGAGAGCGTGATCACTATCTGTTATCTGTGATATATCCCATTTGAGCCGCTGGGAAATTAGAGATTAGATGTTGTACGTACATCAGTGGTAACAATTAGACAGTGAAAGCACCTTTATGTCGGAGCAGTAAGGGCGAGTTTGGCAGTGCAAGTGTTCACACCGATGTGCGGTTGCCTTTATTATTAGTACATATAGATATTCCGATATCTATCAACTTGCCTTGCCCTGCACATCAACTGCCTGCAAATGCAGTGGAACGAAACGAATAAAAATGGCGTCAAACAAGCAAATACCGACGTTTGATACATTAGAACATCGGCCGTCGTCACTAGGAGCGCATAGCATTGCGCAGTGTCCCTTTCACACCGGCCCGCCCACGCGTCGCAGTACGGCTTTCTACTATTTGCAACTCTGTCAGTTTATAGGCGCCTGGTACTATTTGATAGAAGACATTGTTTGCGTTCCGATCTATTCTTTAGGATTATGTTGTTATTTTAATAATTTGTGTAAATTACTGTACTTGTAACTTAAAATCATATTTTATAATCATATTATCATAGGGGGGAAGTTTGTATTGAGTTCATCGAAACGTAGAAGTTGATCCTTTATCTGTTCATAAGTTAAAATGGTGTCATCGTTTTCTGGAAACTTACCCCAAGACGCTCTTAAAAATTTACCGATGGGGAAATCCCATCGGGTTATGAATTGAAGGACATACGAGTAAATACCATCATCGGCCACACTTTGCATTCGGTGATTAGTGATCACAGTATGTGGTTATTACTTACTAGCTGCGCCCCGCGGTTTCACCCTCATGAGTCTCGATGAGAATATCGGGATAAAAAGTATTCTTTGTCCAGGTTTTGGTCAACTCATGCGTAACAAGCATACAAAAAACAAATTCTCTTTATAATATTATGTTTAGATTTTTTCACCACACTTGTAATTACTCCTGTATCGTGGGTGCGTTTACAAACATTTAAACTCACATACACAAACAGCCAGACCCGGGACAACTACCTGCAGGCAATACAAATATTTGTTCCGTGCGGGAATCGAACCCGCGACACGCAGCGCAGCAGTCGATCGCTCAGCCACTGCGCCAACAGAGTCGTCTATTTAGATTAGGAGGACACTGCTACCTATCTGTCCACTTGACATCGCTTTGTCGCTTTTTATCATGACATCACCCAAGAAAACGTTGCATATTCATTCCAAGGTACCAGGGCACCAGGAATTACAAGATGTCTATATTCTTCATATTCTTAGCGAGTGTCGAGTCCATTTAGATAGCAATCTAAATGGACTCGGCCCAGAATTTGGCTACTTGTTTGGCGCCATCACCAGCGACGTCCATCAGTTCCTGTAACGTGCAACTGACAGGACATGCAGGACACGATATTAAGTGTCCCATCGTTTGTGGAACAGCACCACATTTACACTCTAAAGCGGAGTCGTCTATGAACCTCCACCTGAACTGGTATTCCTTGCTTCGGCCAACCTGGGGCCGGAGTCTGTTTAAAGACTTCCGGGTTACCCAAGGTAACTCCAGGTGGGGAGGTCTTCAGCGGGTGCAACGCATGGTTTTGGGTAAGGAAGCACTGTCTCGCTTCAGTCTTTCTTATTAAAGCTCGGAGAACATTCAAATTACCCTGCTTACGCAAACAGCGCTAAGATACAGTTAGATACGGGAAGTTGCTGCGCGTTAAGTATATTCTGCGGGTAACTTAGATCTTAGTTACGTAATTAGTTTTATACTTAAGTAAACTCTAAGAGATTCTAGTAGCTCTGGCTAATGAGATGAGATACATACTTAAGTTAGCTTACTATATGTGGTGGCAGGGAGGCAGAGAGGAGGGAGGCATCGACGTGCAACCGGTTACCATGGATTCGGTACCTGATTCTGAACCCGCATGCGTTTTTTCGTCGGTTATTTAAAAAGGAGTTCCATACATTTTGACTGCGTATTGCACTTTTGTGGGAAACCTCAGATTTTTTTTTAATAATCGAAATTTTTAGTGCGTTGGTCGTAACAGGTTTTGCGCCAAAGAATGACAATTGTGAATTAAATATGAGGACAATTTAAGTTGGTTGTCAATTTGATAAATAATTCATTTCCCTGACTTTACTTATGCCAGCACATTAAGCTACTACAATCTGTCAAATTTCTTTAATAGATTTTTTTAAATTAACTACGTTTTTATTTTAAAATACTTTTATATATTCTACTCCTTTTGTAAAGGCAAACATCCTAAGCATGCAGTGTTTGCCTATAATTGGTTGTGCAGTGATACTTAAAACTAGATTGCACACTTAGTACATACATTACTGTAACAACTGTTGGCAGACCGTAACCGCTAACTTGCTTCTGGCAATGATCGTTTCCAAAACCAAAACTCGAACTTTGCTCTTGGCAACGATCGTTGCCAAAAAATATTTTTTATCAAATGACTCTAAACTCTATTTTAAAGACTGTAAAGTCCTTTCAAAACGCCTGTAAACCATAGAATAATAGATTGTTTAACTTTTAGACGCAAGTTTGCAACATCGGCCGACGAATTTTTTTTGACAATTAATAAGTGAAGTTTGAGGCCGACATTTTGTGTTTCTTTGTGCTCTGTGTCATTGTGTGCTCTGTTGTGCTTCAAGAAAAATGCCGTAAGTATTTTAATATATTGTTTTTTACAAAAATTAAGGTACCAAATTAAGCAAGAAAACCTGTTCCATAATATTTCAATATTTTAGTCAATGATAGTTTGAGTGAAATGTGCTAAAATCGAAAGAGTCGAACGCGTCTTCATCGACGTTGTTTGTTTACGTATTTTAAAGTGGTAATTCACCGTAATTCCTTAAAACTGCGGGTAACTATGTGTGAAATAATAAAGTTTAGACATAATTTTAATCATTTAAGGTAAAATGGACATATAATATCTTGTAGATGTGCTAGATTACATGAATATTGACGACAAGTACCTAAGTTGTTACGAAATATTGCTCTGGAAACAATCGTTTCCAGAAAGCAAAGTAAGGTTCACCGTGTAGGGTTGGTACAAATAGCTTGGGCTTTTTTACGTTCTTTTATTTTATTAATATTCTTTTATTTGTTTACATTTCATATTTAATAATATAATTATTTATTTATTTATATATTTTGTAATTTTTTATTGATATTTGATTTTTTAAAAGAAGTAACAATATTATTTAAATTTTTTGATATATTTAATTTATCATAATGGTGGTTTTTGTATCTGTATTTTTTTTATTTATAGGAGTGAACTAGAAGTTTTTGGTGGAAGTGGTGGTGGTGGTGGGGTTTGAAGAGGGAGTGGTCCAAGAGTAAGAGGGGGGAGGGGAACTGGACGAGGAGGAAGGGGAAGAGGGGAAAGTGGAAGAGGACAAGGAGTTGCAAGAAACGAAGGCGAATTAGAGGACCCCTGTAAGTTGGCACGGTGTGAGTGGTGCATGAAAAGCCGCACAAGCTATATTTGTAAGCAGTGCGGTGGCTCTGCTTAGAAATATGCTTTGAGGAATACCTCACTGCGCCATTATAAGTCCTACAGCAGGCCTAATTGTTGTGGACCTCGGCTGCCAATATTGAGAACAATTTTTAGTATTTTTTTTTTTTTTTTAATAAAAAAAATATAAGTATTCTGTTTTTATTAAATAATTATTTTAAAAAATTCCAATATTGGCTGCTGAGCTCCACAACAAGAAAAAAAATTTTAATTCGTTTTTTTTTTCAATAAATATATAGGTATTTCCTTTATTACATTTTTTTGTTATTAAACTTCCGTAATATTATTAAATATATTTATTTTTTACATTTTTCGGAGTTTTATTCTAACCCGGTATGTAAAATAAATTATTTAGTCAAGCGCAACCCTAGCTTCTACAACCGCCATCTTGCGATTTATGGGACTCGTTCAAGGTCGTTGCGAGTTTTTTAACTGAAAGTCGTCGTAAGTATTAGTTTTTAATTTATTTTATATCTAACAATATTTTGTCGTTTTATGCCACAAAACTAAACTATAGGATTATATCTATCCATTACATGATTGCAACTAGTTAAAAGAGAGCATAGTGTCGTCGTAATTTAAGTTTGAAATTGCTATCTTTTTCTTTAAAAATAAATTAACTTTGGAATGTTTGTCACATACCTCTGGAGTTTATAGACTTATGGAGGACTTTTCATATTGTTGTTAAAGCTAATAAACTGGCCTTTCTTAACGTATGTATATTTTTGTTCTAGGTTTTATAGTTTTTGTGTAAATCGGCTATGATTGTCCGTCTAGTTTTAGTGGTGAATTCTGCAACGGCGTGTGGATTATTTTATTTTTTTAATGAAGATTTTTTACCACAATCGTTATTGTTTCTTGTTCAATAGTACAAATAACTAGTCTAGTTTATACAAATGATGAAAAACTATATACCTATCGCGCAATTTTTTTCATAATTTCACGTTATTCGACTGAATCCGGCAAAATATGCTCGACCTTAACTTTAGCCTCTCATAAAATATTGTACACACAACTTTTTCCAAATTAATAAACGTTACTTTTTTCCTTATCTTTTTGTCTACACAAAACAATAAACAAAATTACGCTAGGTCTCTCGGATCGATTGTAAATCAAGTTTTAATGAGGGGCGGCTGCGCCGAGTGTTTAATGTCAAATGTCATGAGCAAAGTTCGACGGTTTTTTTGCAATCGAAAGCAAGCCAGCGGTTAGGTAAATAAATAAAATAAATAAAAAATAAAATAGATTTTCAACTTTATCGCTAAATTATTAAGGTTCAAGGTTGATGGGGAGAATTTGACAGTTTCGGGTAGCTTGATGTGCTGGCATTTGTACAACTACGGAAAAAGGTGGTTGATCAGGTGGTTGGTTACCGTATTGAGACTGAGATCAGACTGTGAACGTTCTTAAAATTACGAGAATTGCTCCTCCTATTCCTTCTTTTCTATTGCCTTCAGTAAAGGTTGAAAGTGGACAAGTAGCCAATATCCGCGGCTGTGCGGGCTATCTGACCAGGCTTCCAGAATCGGGAGGTGGTTACTACGTAATTGGCAGAATAGTGGTCAAGGGATACTGCGACATCATCGTTCCCCCTATTAAACCAGGGTGACAGAATCGGGAAATGGTTACCAGTTACCAAGTAATATATATATCTTTTTAATTGTTAGAATGGTCAGAAGATACTGCCACAGCATCGTCCCCCCATGAGTTATGTCGCGTGAGATATGGGTGATATTATCTTAATTATGTTCTTGGTTCAGTTAGCGACGAAGTTATGGGGACTGGATCTTATGATTTACACCCTGCTTGGGGGGGGGACCCTACTTACTTATATAAAATCACACCTGTATACATGTTGAAAGGGTAGGCAGACGTGGTTTAGTATAACCATGTTTCGCCAGTTATGTTTCAGTCCCTTGTCTTTGGCTAGATATAGCGGTTTGGTTTGTTACTGGTGTATAACCTTTGTAATTAATAAAAATATAAATAAATTAGTCGATTCGCACGAATTTACTCACCCGAAACGGACAAATCTTAACTTAACGTGCTTTCCGAGCCACGGAGGGGCCTTGGTATGTAAAGATGGTCACCCATCCACGGACCAACCGCGGCAACCGTACCTTAAGCTGATGGATCGACCCGAGGGGCTGTTATTGCTTAGCCACGAGCCCCTCGCCCTTCTTGAATGAATTATTTTTCTTAACTATTTTCTTATTTCTTTCCTTCCATCTGCTCATCATGTCTCCGCAACATTTACCCAAGACATTAAACACAAAACAGCACAGATTACTTTAAATAAATAAATTCTCTTACGAAGCTAGACAAATATCTGTCTGCAACAGTCGTCTTCATGCTCGCCATTTGCATTTAATTGGCTATTGCGCTGAAAGGCCAAGACTAGAGGAGCTCTCCACGAAATATATCTAGCCTTATAGACTTCTGCAGTGTTTCTTGAAGTTAAAATGTCAGTAACCTGCCGAGTAATTGCGTAACATGCTATCAGTAGCAATGGCTTTCATTTTGACAGTTCAACAACATTCATTGCGTTATTTATGTTGTTGAGCAGACACATTTTTCGAATATATAAAGCCTAGGATTAGATCCTTCAAAATCAGTCAGATTGCAAGTAACAATTACCTAATTAAAAACTAATAATTCATTGAAATGTTTAAAAAAGAAACCTAATGATAAAATAATGTGTGTTTCTGTGTCGCTTATACAATTGTTATTAATTTGGTTCAGCTGTTGGTTCTCCTACTTTCAAATAAATAATATACAATTAAAAAAAATATGAAATTTAATAAAACTAAAAAAAAAACACGCTTATCCACTCTATTGGACTCGTATGAAAAATCTAAGGGGTTTACTAATAGCCACTGAAGATTTCCACTATCTACCTCCTGGTTCCATCATCAGATCAGCTCCAAGATAGCAAATTATAGTTTTGTCATTCGAACTACATATACATACAAAGTTTCATTTCGATACGACAATTAGAGGTAGGTTATAATTGACTTCTAAGATTTGATTACATTGTTTGTTAGTTACTTAGTTAGCTGGCTAATAAAAGCGTGTTAATAGTAAATTAATTTTACTCACAAGAAGTTTATTAGTTTACTGTCTGTTACGAAACTGCGTGACTTCACATACATCCACCAGCTCAGCACTTTACATATTCATAGAACTTTAGAAGCTTTTACAGTGCCTCTACTTAAAAGATAGTGTCACTGATTTTGTGTACATACTTAACATAAATTAAAGTGTTGCTGTCATACTCGAGGGGCTCGTGGCTGAATGACAACAGCCACACGGGTCGATTGGAGGCTAAGATACGTTTGGTAGACGGTTCGTGGATGGGTGACCATCCATTAAAGTCAAAGTCAAATCATTTATTTCAAATAGGCACTTTTGAACGTCAAAATTTACAAAGAATTAGTTCCCAAAGGTAGTTTCGTATGGGGAATAATGGGCAAGAAACTCCACCGGTATTACATATCGAGACCCCTCGACGACTGCTGTCATTCGTAGATCTTTGACAGTCGTTACCATGGGGTATTGCGTTATCCAGTAACTGGGTTGTGGAGGTCAGATAGGCAGTCGCTCCATTGAAAATACTGGTATTCAGCTGCACCCAGTTAGACTGGAAGCCGACTCCAACATAGTTGGGAAAAGGCAGGCAGATTTATATGCTGTCTTTTACTAACAGGCTGAGATAGAAAGAGTTGGCGGGGTTTTAGAAGTGTCAAACTATTTGACATGGTTTTTGGCGGCGTGTTTCGTGGTATTGTCTAAACTTGTAAATGTAGAAATTTTAGCTAAAACTCTAAAGGTGAGATACACTAGAGCATTTTCTCGAACATTTCCATGTAATGTAACATTCTAACAAATGGTTGCTTTTATGATAGGCAAAAGCTCTGTTTCCAAACGTCTCTGTGAATGCTCGACCCTGCGTTCGACGTAATGCTCGCGGCGAGTGAGCATTTACCTGTAACATTTCTTTCTACCTTGCGTTCTTTGTTGATGATTGGGCGTTCCTTAGCTGGATAAATTGATAAACGATCGGTGCTTTTTAAAATCAGGTTGTAACAAAACATCGAGGGTCGTGTTCGAAGTGCTGTTCGATAAAATTATGCCTCTGAAGGCGAGCAAAAGACCAGCTCACCATACCCTGTAAGACGCTCCGTGGCGCTATTGACGCGCCTGATCTACATGCTGTGCTGGCTCGCTTCGTTGTGCCAGACAACTACTGCCACGGCAGAAAGCACAGGCTGTTTTTTGTGCCTCTATGTCGCACAGTTGTTGCGCGTGCTAGGTCCCCAGTACCACGTACTCTGGCCGCACTTAATGATCTCTTGGACTCTAATACAACAAACGATCTGTTTGCGGACGAATGGACGAAGATTTTGTCGGCATGTCAGAAGTACTGTGAGAGGGATTTATGAAAGTGTAGTTACTTTTTACTTGTTGTTTTTATGTTTTATCTTTTATGTGTATATACAAACTGTGTATTTAATTTCTGTAATTCGTTTTAAACCGTTTTAATTAAAGAAGATAAATACATTATAAAACAGCGAATGCTCCATGTTTGAGCAATAATTATGATATGACAAAACTTAGTTGCTTTTAGATTTCTTGACATGACTTGATGTTGTTAGTACAAGTATTTGTGTTCAAAACAAATCTCTTTTGTCTGAACTCAAAGTTAGATTGAATAACTTAAATCCAAAATTTCAATTCATTCAGTTATAATTAAACTGTCAAATTCAATATGTTTATAAGTTTACACAGTTGCCTTTGTAGATCGCAATTATTTAGGGCATACCACCCTACACATTGTTTAAGTTAACGTGACATTTCGCTTGTAATCCTCGAAGGGTAGGTAGAGTAGAGGTATACATATAGCTGACGAAGATTTCGTTAGTTGTGTTTAAGTCCCATATAAATGTGTCATCAGCCTATAATGTTCCCACTGCTGTGACACACCTCATCTCTGTGAGAGGGAGTGGGCCTAATCTGTAATCCACCACGCGGGCCTAGTGTGGGTTGGTACAAGTCACATGTCTTCGAAATTTTGGTTCTAGGACATACGCCGGTTTCCTCAGATGTTTTCGTTTTTGATGAAATTATTTACACAAAGTCAAGCGTCTGCTGGGGTCGAACCGACAACCTACAACTTGTAAGTCGGAGCCATTACCACTGGGCCGTCACTGCTCGCAGTGTATTATATTATTGACTGCCCCGTTGGTCTCTTGGTTGCAAGCGCGACTGTTGAGCGTGGGGTCCTGGGTTCGATTCCCGGGTCGGACAAAGTGCTATTGGGTTTTCCATAAGGAATTACTTAGTAACAGTCCGGAGTCTGGAAGTTGGCGCTTTAATACCTCGCCTCGCCTCGCGCGTGCCTCGGAAAGCACGTAAAGCCGCTGGTCCTGCGTCTGATCTCTCCCCGGTCGTGTCGGATTGCCGTCCCATCGGACTATGGGAGTAAAGGAACAGAGTGTGCACCTGTGTTTACGCACACACTTGTGCACTATAATATCTCCTGCGTACCTGGCTATTCTCCGTTGAGATTGGTAACCGTTACCGAAATCGGTCGGGAGGCTATTATATTATTGTAATTATTTCAACTATATTATCATATTCATTGGTTTCTACTTTCGGTCAATACCTAAACTAACCCACAATATTTTATTCTAAAAAAGATATCTGGACCCAATACATTATCATCCATGAAAACATCCGCCTCGATTAAGCAAACGCGACATTCAAACACCCGCCAGATTAAAAGCCATTTGGTGTGCAAATAAAACGGTCGGGACGTTATCAGGCGCCGCTCTATTCAACGTCGCATAATGTCGGGACGTGCGCCCGCCACCGCGTTCTCGACGCGACTAACTGGCGTGCGGCCAAAACGCTCCATAGACTTCACGGATATCATTAACTCTATGATGTTTTTTTTTTGAGTATGTGTTCTCGCAGGTCAACCTAGGAGGTCGTCGTCCTGGGAGGAGCCGCGCCGTGCCCTCTCTCAGAAGTAGGCAGTGACCTGTCGCTGCCGGCCGTGGTCGAGTCGATGGTCGGCAGCGAAGAGTCCTGGGACGCGGTGGTTTCCTTCTGCGAAACGGTCGTCTCGCAGAAGGAGGCTGCGGAAAGGGAGAGGGAGATCTCGTCCTCTCACTCGGCCCGCAGCAGGTGCACCGGGCGTCGGTGGAGGGCGGACAACGCCCTCTTCCAGCCCCCCTAAATGGGTCCAGGGGCGACGGACTTGGGGACGTCCGTCGCCCCCCACACATCAGGACCCGAGGTGGCGGCGCGTAGTGTTCCACGCGCGCCCCTCTTAGACGTCGCGGGGGGAGTCAAACACCCAAACACCCCTGACCCGAGGAGGCCCGCGGTGGCGGGCCGGCACCAGTCGGGGGTTGCAGAAGGATCTTACGTTCCCGCGACCCCCGGCGTAGGTGTGAGATGGAACACTGGGGTGGTTTTTAGTCAGTAAGAGTCTGACAGACCCCGTCGCCTGCCCCAGGGCGGCGGACATCCATGAGGATTTTCCACCCCGGAAAAAAAAAAGGGAGGTTGTCGTCTGCTTAACCGGACTTGCCTGTGGGTGCCTCAATAAATTAAGGCCTCCAGCCAGGACTTAAAAAACTCAAGCGGACTTCTGCTTAGGGCGTCACTGGGGGGCTAGAACGGATTATATGCTTACTTAAAAATGTTTTTTTTTTTTTAATTACAGGTACTTTTTTCGACACACCAATCTTCAAAGATGAACCGTCATCAAGAAACAAAGGTTTTTAGATTGTTTTTAGCACAGTTGCCCACTGAGTCGTGTCGTAGTTTAGTAGACAAAAGGTGCTGTTCTTATTGTTCTGTTTCCGTCGATACAATGCGATGCGCCTCAGTGGCCTCAGTTGGCCTCATGCGGTTTGTTACAGCTGATTGAACATTTGTTGTAGTAGTTAATTTTGATTAGAATAAGAATGTGTTGTTGGTAGGTTTTCTTTTCCATGGATTTACAACCTCTGTTAGTTGCAAATAACCAGACGTTCGCTCTGATAGTGATTTGTCAGATTATCCAGGGGGTCTACTCCGAAGTGGTATCGGTCAAATGTTCGGCCGTTTCCTGCTACGAAGTTACTATTTGGTTCGGTCACTCCTACACTCTTTCGAATATTGACTATGGTCCCGACCCAACTGAGCCGATCCGAACATTTTTCGCATTTTTCAATAATATTCGGTTCGGCCATGTGTCGGTCGGGATCCGATCATTCGCACTTTACACTTCGTAGTAGACCCCCAGGCTTAGCAAATTAAAATGCTCAGTCGCAAGCGGTCGCCCATGAAGCATGAAGATCGTCATTTTGATGCTAAATTAACTAGTTGCTTGCGATTTTTATCGACCTGTGTGCATAAATGGGGTGACGATTCGGCTTGTGAGGCGTTTTGGTAAGCGACCAGTCGCACGCCGAATTAATCGACCTAGTGCAAATCTCCCATGAATTACTAAAACGCGCTATTTATATGAACTTTTCCAAATCCTTTAGCCTATTTCCAAATCCTTTAGCCTATTTCCAAACCTCTTGCATCGCATTATTTTCTACAATGATTACCATATTTACCTCACACTCTCCTGCTGGCCTTCATGAGTAAGTCTCGCTTCGTCCCAGGCGACAGCGACTGTCGTAAGTCTGGCAACTAATACCGCCGAAATGAAGCTTCATTATAAATGAGGGTAGGGGGCAGACGGGACACTTTTATGTGGCGCGACTATTTGAGTGTTGTGTTAACTAGTCAATTGTGGCTAAGTAATAACAGCCGCACGTATCGATCGAGCAGGGTAAGCTACGCTAGCCGCAGTTGGTCCGTGGATGGGTGACCATTTTCATATATTAAGACCACCATTACCTCCGTGCCTCGTTAAGTACATTAAGCTGTTGGTCCCGGCTGTCATTCGTGGATCTCTGTTATACAGAATCACATTCATTCGATAAAAAGTAAAATAAAAAAGTTATTTATTTAAACTAGACTGATAATCAGCACATTTTGAACATCGAAATTATATGAGACAGTCCCACAAATCACCCGCCCTTCACCGCTTCCTATTGCTTTCGATGGATAGAAGAAGTGGCGCAACAAACTCCCCAGCAGCACAGCTGTCTGTTCAGTTAGAAGAACTTGATTCTACACAATATATGCAAAGAAACAAAACGTTAAATATTTACCACGTTTATATTTAGTTTTTTTTTTTTGCCCGCGACCTTGTGTGCGATCCAAGAAGAAAAGTAGCCTATGTTCTTTTCTCAGGACATGGTCTATCCACGTGCCAAATTTCATTCAAATCCGTTCAGCCATTTTAGCGTAAAAAAATAACAAACAAACTTACTTTCGCATTTATAATATTAACAGCAGCGCCCCGCGGTTTTACACGCATAAGTGTCGATCCCGTGGAAATATTGGGATAAAACGTATCCTATGTGTTATGCTGATGTATAAGCTATATTACTGTAAAGTTTCATCAAAATCCCTTCAGTAGTTTTTGCGTGAAAGAGTAACAAACATCAATCCATCCATCCCCACAAACTTTCGCCTTTATAATATTAGTGTGATAGTTAGGAAGTTAGGATATATCAGGGCCGTAATTCTCTATGACATAATGAACGAAACCGCGCGAAATCAACGCAAGATTGGCGGGATTAACTAAAGAATTGACGTGGTTTCGAAGTAAGGAATCGTTAAGTGGTCATAGTGAATTAACAAACCAGTCGAAGTTCCAGTAGTACTCGTAGTTGGCACACAATTTTGTAGCTCGCTTGTTGCCTGTAAGTTGCTCGTCTGTAGCTCAGAGTGCACAACTGGCTCGCTCCCGTATACATGGCAGTTTGATTGTCACATACATGCCGGATTGACTTGCAGCCACTTGCAGGGCACACGTAGTGGAATAAACATGGCGACGGTCATTTTATGACGTGTTAACTTGTGAACTGCAGTTCAGGCTATTGTTTGCACCACAGTTTGCACATAATGTTCATTATGGTACAAGTGAATGTGAGCAAGCGTTTCATTTGAATATAAACATTGGTGCTATATGAATAATGTTCACATTCGTATGCGATGCTTACTTTACTTGGTAAGGTCGAAGTGCGATATGTCAATCTTGCCCAGCTCTTGGGTGGGGGTGGTCATTTCTTTCATGCTTGTTACAATACTGTTTTGGGGCCCAGATTGCACTGTTATAAATGTAATGTATCTATTTCGCCCCCCCCCCCCCACTACCCGAAAAAAATGGGGGAGGTCTGCGCCAAGGTGGCGTCTACTACTAATTTAATTAATTAATACTTATTATAAATAAATACATTGCAAATAAGCGCTTTGAAGGTACTGTCCCGCCATTTTGTTTTTTTTTTTCAAAATGGCAGCCACGCATGTTACCTATATAAATAGATACCTGACATCAATGCAAACCGAAAATACAATAAGACCAACCGCCGTAGAGCGTTACGTTTTCGAGATAATAAAGTTCGAAGTTGATCGCGTGACATGCAAATTTTTGAACTTACATCTTTTTGTTTAGCTGTTTGATTATTTTAAACATTCAGAGTGATTATTTCATCCTTCGTCGCAATCCCTTTTCCCTTTAGAAAACCTTTTTACAGGGGCTAGAAAAACAGATAAGCATTTCAACATCGATACTAGATTATTCACAACCCCGAATCACCTGTCCTAAATTCTAGAATATTGAATTTTATGACATCGTACCGTGGCTACTAAAAGTACGTTTTCCGCGGCGACTCCTGAATACTGTATCATGCAAGATTGTCCGTCACATCGTGAATGAATCAGTTACCTACTCTAGTTTCATGTGCCCCTGGTAACTTTGGTGTAGTTCTGAACCAGAGAGATTTAATATTGTATGTTATCATCATCTCAGGGGCGTGGCTAATTAATAACAGCCGCACAGGTCGATGGATCAGGTTAAGCTACGCTTGCCGCGGTTGGTCCGTGGATGGGTGACCAATCTTTACATACCAAGAGTCCTCCGTGCGGCTGTCATTCGTGGATTTTTGATAGTCATTAAGGGTCGTCGGAAGCCCGAAAGTCTTACAACCAGTTTTACCAACGGCTATCGTATTACCTAGTAACTGGGTTGTGGAGGTCAGATAGGTCAGACTGGAAGCCGACGCCAACATAGTTGGGAAAAGGCAGGCAGATGATGAGCTCACAGTCGACATTTCTGCCTAGCTCGCTTGCGACGTCATGCATGATGCGACGATTTATAAGCTCTTCAATAAAACGGTTTACGCGTCAAGTGGGGTAAACGACGCGTTATTATTTTATTGCGTCGGTTACGGTGTGTGGAATGTCACGATTACATTCTTGATGTTTGTGGCTAAATCTGTACAGTATGCGGCTGTCAGTAAAAGTAAACTACGGCTGTAATCCTTGAATTATTAGGCAGAGGTGTAGAGTACCCAAACCCACATTTCGCTGCAATATTGCCCTCTACTGCCATCATCGTAATCATAATCAGCCTATAATGTTCCCACTGCTGGGACACAGGCCTTCTCTCTTCTTCGGGCACAGTGTGGGTTGGTAGATGTCATATATCTTCGTGTTTGGTTCTGGAACATGTCGGTTTCCTCACGACGTTTTCCTTCACCGTTTTGAGAGCAGTAGTGATGAAATGATTTACACAAAGTAAAGCGCCTGTCTGGGTTCGAACCCACGACCTACAACTCGTAAGTCGAAGCCGTCACCACTGGGCCACCACTGCTCTCCATTCACATGCTCATTAGTTTGTGTTTATGGCAAATTGGTAGGTCTCCTTTTATGAGGTTTTGCATCGGCCAGTAATTCCATGTGTTATCTTAATGGCCGGATTCTTAGCAGACAAGAGGATACCCATACTTTAGACATAATCTCTTTATTTTTCTCACGCCAACAAAATTCAATTCAAACATAAATATTATTTTTATCACCTCCGCTAAAATTATAAGGAAATATATGTGACACTAATGAAGATCCTAATGGGTGCAGACGTGAACCAATTGACGGAATTCTTGTTCCTAACTTCGGCCGCGCCTTAATATCGGCCATAAAAGCCAAAGTCCCTAATTCCGATTATTGAGTTCGGATTACCTTTATGGTGAGGTCTCGTAAGAATTATATTAAGGCTATATTCAGCAGGGTTTTAATAAAATTCGTGTCAATTTTCGAAATTTTCGTTTGGGTCATGTCACCAATTCATTTAGCATTTTTTTTTCACCCACACTAGACATTGATCGTTGATACAATACGAGGCTTTTATTACATACCCACACATACATAAGTTCACGCCTTCTTCCCACAAGGGTAGGTAGAAACTACTGAACGCCAGCTGCGACTATCCTTACATACTCCTTTTGCCTCGTTTACGTTCATATATCAGAGGGGGCACTTCTCGTAATTTTAAGAACGCTCACAGTCTGATCTCAATCTCAATCTGTCAAAAATACGTTTAATTCTCTACATTTTTGACGAGTTTTTGACTGATTGTCGCTGAGATGAGATTGCGACTACTCGTAGAAGGCCAATTCCCGTAATTAAAAACGTTCAAAATCTAGTCGCAATCTCCCTCGCACCACTCCCACCCCATCCCAACACACCACTCACCCACCCATCACTTCTGTCAAGCTTACACAAAAAAAAACAGATTTTTTTACACTGATATTTCAAATGACTACTCTAAGTGCGGTCGACGACCCACTAAAAACATCATCAAATTAATTTCTTTTACTTTTATCATGTTTAGATATCAATACCCATCACGTCTACGGAGTTTCGCTAGCTAATTTAATTTGCCCTTCTAGGGCGTCTCTCTTGGCGTTTCCACTCACATTTACAATTTTTTACATTCCCTTGTAAATATTCCTTGTTAGTCGCCTTTTACTCATCCTCTAAAAATGACCAAACTGATATCCGAACCAGCACCCTAATTGCGTAACACACTATCGATCTCAATCTTAATCATTTTGAAGGATATTGCTAATCCATTGCTGAATTTTTTTCTGCTCAACAACGTAAATAACGCAATTAATGTAGCTGAACTGTCTCAATGAAACCAATTGCTACTGATAGTGTGTTACGCAATTACCCCGCAGGTCTTATTTCACCCCGAGTAAAAGGTTTTTTACTTAAACTTATTTATAGAATGGATCCAAGACAGTCAAATCGAATGAACATTCCAAAATTACTCCCAAATTCTTCCATCCCATTACAATTTATTCGTCCATTCTATCCAATTTCACGTACAACCGATGAATTCATAATGTAGTGACCGTTTCAAACATTGAAGCCGGAATATTTTATGTATACCTTGACGACATACTCGTACCTACTTCAGATTGCTTTTAAGTGACTGTTCATGGGTCAACGATACGTTCTGCGACCTTATAAATATGTTATCAAGTGTCAAAAGTAAGTAATAACTTGTTATTTGGGGCTTTGGTTATTTATAGAACCTTTCAAACGTGAATTTGGTGCTTAGAGGTATTTGGTGAAAGGCAAGAGTGATGACCAAAGAGTTAAATCGCAGAAAAATGTAGAATTTGGTAATTAATCTTATGGGTTACCTTAGCCTAGCCTTTTCACTACGCTTTACTTTTTCTTTGGGTAAAAGGGATGACTTAGGTGGGAGCTTTTGAATATCCTGTTATTGAGATCACTGGAATTCTAACTTGATTTATTTAAATAAAGTAGTAGAGAGCAGTGCCTTACGCCGCGACTTATGAGTTGTAGGTCGTAGGTTCGAACCCAGACAGGCGTTTTACTTTGAAAATATTTATTATCACCACTGCTCTCAAAACCAAAAAGGTAAAGGAGAATATCGGGAGGAAACCGGCTTGTCCTAACCTACCAACCCGCACTGGGCCCGCGTAAATTACGACCCTTTCCCTCTCACCAGGAGGAGGCCTGTTTCCCAGCCAGTGTTGCCAATAAGACCAATAAAGAATCTACTAAATTGGTGTTAAAATTATGCCAAAATTATGCCAATTGCTTTATAGAAATGCTAAAAATTCTGCTAACATTTTTCAATGTCAGATAAAACGTAACATAATTTTAAAATGTATATTAATGAACAAAATATATGTTTTAATTGACTATGTTATCAAATAAAATATTAATATCTTGGTCTTCATCGACAACTAATGTGCTTGAAGACGAGGAAGCCTCATTGCTCAGACTGTAACTCTCCTTGGTACCTATAGAGCGCAGTACGTTATCCGGAACTGTGTAAGAGTAGCAGAATTTCCCTGCCCTCTTTAGGCCGAATCTGATGTAGAAAATGACATTTAATGTTTTTACCGACAAACGATTGCGTAGCTTAGTTTTTACTACATTCATATGACTGAAAACCCGTTCAATTTCAGCGTTTGAATGTGGTAGTGTTAATAACGATATTGCTAACTGAGATAAATCTGCAAAGGAGTTATTACCAGCTGCATATTTATAATCAATTACTTCATTCCAGAAGTCTATGCTGGAAGATGTACGTTTCCATTTAATGTGAACGATGTTTCTCAATTGAGACATGAGTCTATCTATTGTAGATGCATCCACTCGGAAATCTAGGGCAATATCAATTAGAGAAGGCTTGACTGTTTTTAAAGTTTCATCTACTGAAAACATAGATACTTTCTCAAGTACTTTAAAATTATTTTGTATTCTAGAACGTAGCTCTGTTACAAAGTTTCTGTGAAATTCAGGCAACGTTGAGGTTAATTATTTTCCATTTCGGAGTGAATGTTATATTCACGTAATTTTGTTTCAAAAGCATATCCCATGTAGGGTTTAGGATCCAAATAACTTTCTATATTTTGTGTAAAAATATCGACTCTCGCAGTTGGGTTGAAAATACGCCGACTTGTAGATTGAACTAAGGCACACAAATCCTTGTAAGGTTTTGTTGGGTGAACATTGCTGCTTTCAACCAGCTTGTTTACAGCCTGGACTTCCTCCAAAACAGGTTTTAAATACAATCAATACAGATCATTTACAGGATCATTGTATACGGTATAAAGTAATTCTGCCATATAGCAGTGTTTATCGCGTACGTACGTACGAATTTATGTAATTTTCATGGTTAAACTTTTATTTTATAATTATTTTATATGCTAAGAAAATATGCTATATGCTAAACAACAAATAAGTTTGCTAAACAACATGAAAATATGTTAAATTGGCATCACTGTTCCCAACAGTGGGAACATCATAGGCTTGATAATGATGAATCATTTTGACAAAAAATAGAAGGCAAAAATAATGTTTCTAATAAGATTTTTCAGTTTCTCCCTCATGTAAATTCCGAATATTTGCAAGAATAACAGAATTTATATTGTATTTTCTCGTAACACAATGCAATCTCATGTTACTGCTTGAAGAATAACTAGAGACGTGTACCACATACCTTACTATATTGAAATAAGTAGCTTCGGAGTGGCGATGCTCACATCCCTCGGTTTGCTTTGAGTAACAGAAAAATATTCTCTGGAAACTAAAGAGAAACACGAGTATTTTCATTTCTACTAAGCTAACAGAAAAGCAAAGAGGTTACAAACAACGTAAAAAATAACATAGATCTAAGCGTTTGTTGTGAATAAAAGAGAAGATAATATGTCACCTGCGCTGAGTACCAGGGCAACATGAAACGTAGAAGCTCTTAATATAATTGTCAAACAAAACATTATTGTTCTGTCCACCCTCCTAATTGAGCCCCAAACAATACTGGACTCTATTATGTGAACTTTAAATTTCATATTTGCTAATCACTTGATGGATGATAATGATCTTCGTGCCCCTCATTTAGATGTTTTAAACGTAATATTACGTTTTATGACGAAAATATTAAGGTTGGAATTGCATTAGCAACTTACGCATTTTTGTCTACATCAAATGCATTCTAAACTGTACTTTATTTTCAAAATGATAAAGTTTTATTTTGGTGAATTTTGTTTTGGTGTATTCAGCCTGCACTCAGGGGAAATAGTGCCTATAATGGTCAGCAAATATTGTCCTTCCTGAATGGTGTGCGTTATGACATTAAATAATTTAATGTTCGCGAACTCATAATGGAGAATGCAGATATTAAATGCTCAAATGATTTTGCAGTCAGTTACCGTTGTTATGTTAAATACTTAATTATCACGGTAACGAAGTATTGTTTCATAAAATCTGGTTTAAAAGTTCCGCAGGTTTTTCAATGTGTACATTAAATCGCCATTTTTTTTTTAAATGACTTTTTTTTTATTGGTACTTATGTCTGCGTTATGATATCTATACTAATAATAAAGCTGAGGAGTCTGTTTGTTTGAACGCGGTAATCTCTGGAACCACCTGTCAGACTAGAAAAAATATTTTAAGAAGGCTATAAGGCTATTAGACATCGCGCTAGAACCTTTAAGAGCCGAGAAAAAAGAAATAAAAGAAAGCTAAGCGAAAACGAAGTAATAGCGCGGGCGGGCGATGCGATGCGCGGAACGGGTGGTGGGAACAAGAAATTTCATGCGGATGAAGTCGCGGGCAGAAGCTAGTCATTTAATTATACTGTAAATTGTATTCTAATGCTTTAAATACACCATCAACAGGACGGTGACATCAACCTACCCCCGAATTAGGGGAGCGTTGATGATTAGCAGTTGACATTTGTAGCTTATTACAGTAAATAACCAAGTACTGGTTTGTAAATAACGATCATTACCGATTGAAAAAAAGAAAAATGTTTATCAGAATAAACAATTTTTCTGTGCAGACACAAACAAAACGCACATTACAAATAAGAAAAAGACATAAAATATACACACAACATAGTCCTCGTACCTCAACAGGAACAGCGATGATAAAAATATCAAACGATTCAATTAATCTTTATTGAAATCCATAATGTATACCTACAGGTGATAAGATTAATCAATATAAACAATAATGAACCTGTCGGGCACAGCAAAAATTTAAAAGTATCAATCGCTTATATGAACTTTTCCATTCGTTCCCAAATAAGGAAAACCCTAATAATATGAACAGAATCAAGAGTATGTTCGTAAGCAACTCGCGAACTAAAGTTGTTTGCACAAAGGGTAGTCCCACGTTGGGCGCCAAATCACCCACACTTTACACTTTTTATTCGTTTGTACTGTATTATGACAGAGAAAGCAAATATTGTCATGTTTTGGTTATTTGAAGAGTATTCTTTATTAAGTTATAACAATCTACGTGTTTGAAGTAACTTAGCGTACTAGAATGCTTCGTATAATTAAGAAATTGAGACATTGTTTCCAAAATGATATTCTGCCAAGGCTCCAAGCGCCGCAGCGTCTAGAATTTATAATTTTAATAAAACAAGATAGTAACAAAGATGAACGTAAATTTTGTTTTAGAGTTTCTTAACTTAGGCTAAACTTAGATGGAATAATTCTCGACATTTTCATCCTTTAGCCGTAAGCGAAACTGTCTGACGCAACGTCAAAAGTACTGCAGTCAAGTAAATTTAATAGGAGTAAGGGTTTCTAGAGAGTATTTAGTAAATGGAATCCGTTTCAAAGACGTCTGGCCACATGAAACTTAGTTATAGATACCAACGTATTTAGAGGTATCAAGTAACTTGAGTAGTGAGGCCTTTGCCCAGCAGTGGTACATTCATGGCTAGTAAAAAAAAATGATGATACATTTAATATTATTAGTCCAACAGGAAAATAAACATGACAAACAGTAATTTCCGCAAAACATTTTTACGTTCGTCCCGACTTTGTGTGAAAGCAAACGCTGCGGGTCTGAGGCTACTAAAAGCACATTGGATTATGCCGGGTCAGGTATCCCTCGGGAGCCGTTGGTGGAAACAACACGTTTTATGTTGGCCCCACGTTGGGCGCCATTTCGCTCCACGCACAACTGCCTGCTTTGACGGCGTGAACTCGTGACGTACAGTCATCCGGACGTCCATGTTAATGAATTGGCATCGACTGTGCCTGTAGCCTTTGGCAGTAAGGGTGCTTTTCGTACGTTTCACGTGTTACACTATTTGGTTTTATAGGAATGTATTATTATAGCGCGGGTGTAAAATATTATCGTATTTTATTGTTTTAAGCGTATAATTTATATTACGTTTTGATAATTATTCAAATAAAAGCAAACGAGATTAAGTCGCAGGTGAGCCGTTTATTGAGCATAATCCGTTTACGGTCCCACGTTGGGCGCCATTCGTTCGCCGTAAGCACGCTGTGAAATAGAGGAGGCGTGGCGGCTCCGCAATAAAACGATTTGACAATAAAAACTACAAACTAGATTCAGGCGAGGATTAGTTTAGCCGCAATATTTTTTATACTGCCAGCTTCGAATAAAAATAGAGTGGTTTTATGTAAAAGTTTTACACATTTTTCGCAGATAGAAAAGGCTTGGTTTTGAAAAACATTTTTGCAAGTCTCTTGACAATAAACCCTAATCGAAAATGTTACTTCACACAACACCTATGTATATTTTAAACTACTTTCGTACTAACATACATACTGAATACATGAGCATACCTTATTTGCGTCCTTGTTCGCTTCGTAAACATTTACCTGGAGATTTCCCGCCAGCTTTAGTTTTACACGAAGTTCGCAAAATGAATAATTAAACTGAGCCAGGCGTCTGCCTGTCCTTATTGACCCAGTTCATTTTGACTTCACTTTATTTATTCATCGTTTCTGCTCTTATATTACTGGAGGCAAGGAACATATTTCTTTTGGAATATATTAGTAGTGCCTTAGGAGGGTAGTTAAGATAAACTTGCAACTTCGAGGTTCATTGTGTACTTTACTATGGTAATTTATAGTCGGGGTTAAAATGGTTGGAGCTCTTTGTAAAATTAAATGTATTTTAAGCTTTTGGTTAAGACAGATTTGTAATTTGTAATAGCTTTGAGAGATTAATGAAGTTTTATTTGCTAATAAAAATGCGCCATTTTACAATTCAAATACAGTTCGTTGTCACGGCAGGTGATTTAATTATTCTAGCTTTGCTAACAGCTTAATAAAATGGCAATTGTAACCTGTATACACATAATTCATAAACATTCCCGTGCGACTAAAACGAAGTGTTATTACTGCGTTCTAAATATAATTGAATTGTTGTGTGTATTCATTCAAATTGTGACGGTTCACTTCATCATCATCAGCCGTATTCCAACTATGTTGGGGTCGGCTTCCACATTCTAACTGGATACATCTAAATATCAGTATTTTATATGGAGTGACTGCCTATCTCTACAAATGACAGCTGGGACCAACGGCTTAACGTGTTTTCCGAGACACGATGGGGTCTCGGTATTTAATGGATGGTCATGCATTCACGGACCTTGGCAAGCGTTTCTTTTCCTTGATGACCAAATCAAATTATTGTATTTCACATAAACCTACATGGGCACTTATGAAACGTCAGAAGCTAGGTGCGCAGTTCCAATTGGTCGTTTCCTATGGAGAAGAGCCGGCAAGAAACTCCACGGGTGCTCTTCTAAAAATAATTGGCTTTTACAATGTTTTTAAATTACAGTGTTAATAGGTAGGACAGTGTATAGATAGTACAAGGTACTTATTGAAATTGAGAATTATTAAAACAAAATTGAATCGGTCTACAAATCTACACTCTACAAGGCCTAGAACGTTCTTACATTCACAAAATATAAAAGAATCTATTAAAAATGTAAAAACCAAATCATAAAATTGCCATTAATAAACCACTAATAAAGAGTTGAAATTACAATTGTAGGTATATCATATTATTTAGCCACGAGCCCCCCTTGTGACTAACGTTACTTGACAATATTAAATTCGCTACGTAATTTAATACTTGTCAAAAGTATATTCCACATATTAGGCCGGGTCGACACGGGATGTCGTTGGATGTCATTTTCGTGTTTCCTGTCCAACCCTCGCATTTCGGGAGCACTTTAAAAGGTTCCGTCGCGCCCTCTTGACCAAACCCACTTGAGCGACCGCGCCGGGGGCGATGCGCTGTTACATTCGGTACTGTCAACCGCATACTTGAGTTACGAAAACCACCCTTGCTGCCACGAAATATATGTGCTGTCAATGTCATACTGTTACCATACGATGTGGAATGAGTGTACAAATTAAGAGGGTAGATTTGATAATTGAGTATGTATGTACAAATGTACCTACACGTTCTGAAGTTTTGAGAGTAACTTACCAATTTGTGGATCTTGTGCGGACATTAGAATTCATGTATAATACTAATCCGCTTTTTAAGAGGAAGCGCAGCGTAGCCCGCGAAATCAAATTTTCTTACGTTTTGCTGGTCAGTGTCAGGTTGAATGTTGATTATAATATGATTTGCGAGCGTAACAAATATGACTTTAGAGAATTATAATCACTTAAAGAGCAGTGGTGGCACAGAGAACAGTGGTGGCCCAGTGGTAACGGCAACTTAGGTCATGGGTTCGACCCAAACAGGCACCTTACTTTGTGTAAATTATTTCATCACCACTGCTCTCAAAACGGTGAAGGAAAACATCGTGAGGAAACCGGCATGTCTTAGAAACAGAAATTCGAAGATATGTGACATCCACCAACCCGCACTGGGCCCGTGTGGTGTCCCAGCAGTGGGAACAATATAGGCTGATTATGCTATTATGCAACATACAACCTGACACTGACCTTCAAATTGCAAAAAACGTTAGGAAATTTGAATTTCGCGGGCTACCTAGCACGTCCCCCATAATGGCTCTCTATTTGGGGCTTACATTTATAACAAAGGACAGCCCTTTGAGTCTTTGGAGGTTTTAATTGAATCATATTAGTCGAGTTCCCTCCGTGCTTATGAGAGCTCGTTACCACTTCGTCCGGGTCGTCGATTCGCACGAATTGACTCGCCCAAAACGGGCGAATCGTCACTTTAAATATATATATTTTTCTATAGGCGACTTTTCTAACCATCCCGCACTGGGCCCGCGTGGTGGATTATGGCCCACTCCCTCTCACAGAGAGGAGGCCTGTGTCCCAGCAGTGGGAACATTATAGGCTGATTATATTATGTATATGCGACACGCAAGAAGCTTAAATTAAATTAACTTCTTGCGAGTCGCCTATAGAAAAAATAATATTATTTAAAAGTGACGATTCGCACGAATTTACTTCTTTGCAATTCAAAATGTGTCACTTGCCTAATACGATATATTATATTTCTGAAGATGTCGACAAATAAATTAACTTCAAAAACAAAAAAAAAATAATAAAAAAAAGACCTGTGCGAGGCCAAAAAGCCTCTTATCTCAGCATAATGCTGCGATATTTAAAAAATAAATTCCGCAGCTCTAGTATTCTGATAGGGCCCGACAACACACTATATTTTACCGCAAAATGAAATTTCACACAATGAACGGACACAAATAATGACAAGTAATATAAACGATTTCAAATTAATTAACGCAATTAAAAGTACGCCTACCCTCATGGAAATAAGGTGTGAGTTTATGTATGTGGTGTGTAAGTACGACTACAGTAATGGAATTGAATTGAATTGAAAATATTTATTTCAAGACCAAGCAATTGATACAGGTCCATATTATGTTAGTAGGTATATACTTATACTCGTATCTATACAAAATACAAAAATGTTTTATTCAAGAAATTTGGTACAACAATGGGTGGTTGTGTTTGGGGACTCCTTTTAAACAATTTTTGCCTGTGCTAGGAGACCCTGCTCTTCCATAGCAAAATCATTACAACAGTAACAAATATGTGGGTAAATAAACTTATACTTAATTACTTATTTCTATTGATAATATAATTATCTTTAATATTAAAAAAGAATAAAAAATAAAAGAAAACAAGAAAAATTGTGTAATAGCGTGTGTTTGATGAGTGAGGGTGAGGGTGTGTGTGTGTGTGTGTGTATGTTTCTATTTGATTTTTAAGTGCCAATTTACTATGTTAGTAAAATTTAAAATAATTATTATTTTGGACATGCATGAGCGATTAATGTCCGACACCACGCTCAGAAGCGTGTTGGTGCTACCCACAGATATTCTATATCTGTGGTGCTACCCTTTACCCGAGACCACAGGGAGGCCGTTCTTTTGCGAAGAACCGCCTATTTTATTTCCAGACTGAATGAAAAACATTAATGTAAATGTAGGTACTAGTAGGTATGTATGATTTGAATAACGTAGCAATGTATTGTGATACTCCTCAGTTATTCAGAATACATTCCTACGTTTTATTCTCAATGTAAACAGTTGGACATTAATGCATAGAAATTTTATTTTGTACTTCTACAATAACATAATCTACAATAACATAAAAACGTTTTATTCTCAATGTAAACAGTTGGACAGTAATGCATAAAAACTTTATTTTGTACTTCTACAATAACATAATTGTGGCCAACTTACAAAATTATTATTACTTATATTATTCACTAATGGCTTGGGGCTTGTGGCTAAGTAATAACAGTCGCACGGTTCGATCGATCAGGTTAAGCTACGCTTGCCACGGTTGGTCCGTGGATGGGTGACCATCTTTACATGACACAAGACCCCTCCGTGCCTCGGAAAGCTCGTAAAGCCGTTGGTGTCGGCTGTCATTCGTGGATTTTTGACAGTCGTTGACAGTTTAACATCCAAGGACCAACCGCGGCAAGTGTAGATTAACAACCTGGTAGATCGAACCGTGTGGCTGTTTGTACTTAGTCACAAGCCCGTCAAATATTTTATCAATAATACAAATTCTAGTTATTAACATGCGATTAAAACCAATATTGACATTAAAACACGATCAAGACCGCAACTGTGTACATACCTGACTACTACAAAATCCCGAATACTGCACAAAAACTACACGTTCAACAAACAACGATACAATTTGTTTGGTTTTAATCCCAAAACTATGAAAACAGAATAGGTATTATGAAAACGTTATTGAATAAACATGAAAATCAATTAGCGTTGGTGTAACGACACTCATTCGGAGTTGGCGCGTAATTGGGAGGGTAGTCGTAAAAATAATGGCAACTCTAAGTTACCCGATACGTAGATACAGAAGGTTGGGTCTTCATCGTCAATTTAGATTAGCTGACTAAACTTCACAGACGAGATAGGTATCGAGATCTACTGATGCATTGCCAGCTTAGTTATTCTGACCTTGTCAATCAATCTGACTAGCCTTTTCAACTATGTTGGGGTCGGCTTCCAGTCTCACCGGATGCAACTGTATTTTATGTGAAGCGACTACCCTCCACAACCCAGTTATTGGGTGATGCGATACTCCTTGGTAAGACAAGAGAAGGTCGACTGCCAGTAGCGACGTCACGAGTACACTTGCTTCTTGCACTTGCGTGCGTGAAGCGTGTCTATATGTAGTACGTGCATTTTTGTTCGTCGTATGGAGCCGTCTTTCTGTACCCATTTATATTGTAGGTAGTGTTGCGTGTTCGAGCTACGTTTTATTACGAGCGCACGTTTAAGTGATGTGTGACGTCACTAGCTTGTTGTGTTAAGGATTACGTTACATTGTATTTTGTAATAAAGGAATTAGTAGGATGTAGTAGGATGTGGCCGGTTTTAATCACACGAGACTTTTCTATTAGTACAGTTAACTATTATTATTATTATCATGGATCATCGCCAACTCCGTCCTGGTGATGATCGCCAACAGACTGGATTGCCGTTATATCCGGCAATGCTGCAGCAGACATATTGCTACCTTGTGAGTGTTCGTTTTTATGCTGTCTGTATCCTTTTATGTATCTGTATGTATACGAGTCTTGTTACTTGAATTTAACTAATTTTATTAATTTTTTTATTTTATTGTTATTATGACTTTGACAGTGCCTGTATTGAGTAGCGGTTAGAGAGCAGTGGTGGCCCAGTGGTAACGGCCTCAAATTGTGAGTCGCGGGTTCGAACCCAGCTAGGCAACCACCACTCTCACAACTAGGTCTCAAAAATGGTGAAGGAAAACATCATCGTGCGAAAACCGACATATCCTAGAACCAAAAATTCGAAGAGATGTGACATCTACCAACCTGCACTAGGCCCGCGTGGTAGATAACACTGCTCACTCTCTCTCGAAGAGAGGAGGTCTGTGTCCCAGCAGTGGGAACATTATAGGCTTATTAAGGTTTCTAAAATACAGCGATGTTGACAATAACATACTAATTAACGGTGGTCGCGGTAGAAGAGGTAATTAAATTCTATTATGAGCAGACCATTATTTATATAACAAGATGTCACCTATAGTCAACCTCCCTAAAATTATGTGCAAAAAGCAAGTCACTGCCTTACTACAACAACTAAATTATGATGATACTGAGAACCTAATTACCTCTACGGTGTAATATCAGCTATTTATCACTAAACAGTCACACAAGCCCAAGTGACTAACACACACACACACACACACACACATACACCCATACGTCGCTCGTTCTCACGGACCCACAACACTTAACACACACACACACACACACACATCCTCCCTCCCACATACGTATGACATAACCTTACTAACAATAATTTAATTTAGTTTACTCTTAGTTTGTATTAAAGTTTAAAATTTCCACTCGAGCCACTCTTTTTATAATGTTGTTTTTATTTCCTTTGGTTGTCAGTGTACAAGTACATAACAACATAAAATGTACTTTATTGTAAAAGGGCGGAGACCTGGTGTCCTGAAATACAGGCTTAGAGCCTAGTTTAGGCTCCAGTCTCCCACAATATTGAAATGCTGTCTGACTGTGATACCATCTAATTTGTATTTTGTAATATTGTGGTGAGAAAATAAACATTATTATTATTATTATTATTATTATTATTATATAACTGTTCAGCACGACACTTTAAATTAAGCGACGCCTCTTAACAGACACTTAACTGATTTTACTACTGAGCATGAAATTGGACCGAGAACACATACGGGAGACGTCAGAATAAACATTTAAAAAGTTTACTATCGCGTAACGAAACGTTGCCGTCGTAGAACTGATGTTTGGAATACTTTATCGTCCACCGATTGTTATTGGGTACAACTAAAACTTGTTTAACTTTACCAATAATGAATCGTAGTTTCGTTTTCATAGCTTTTATTTATAGATTTACTTACTAACTCGAAGTAACTATGATCTCGTTAAATGGGTTTAAAGATTCAGCGGGATCCGAAAGGCTTACCGCTACCCCGGAACATAAAGGGCGAAGGAAGGAACATGGGTGGGTTTTAGTCAGTAAGAGTCTGACACTCCCTTCCGCTCCACCCAGAGCGGGGGGGGGGGGTCATTTGATGATTTCCCATCCGGAAAAAAAAAATGGGTTTAAAGGTATTTTATAGAACCAGATCATTACAGTACGGTATAGCACGTCACTTGGACAACGAAAAACCGCTCTGAGCATAATCAGCCCATAATGTTCCCACTGCTGGGACACAGGCCTCCTCTCTTTGAGAGGGAGTGGGCCGTAATCCGCCACGCGGGCCCAGTGCGAGTTGGTAAATGTACCATGTCTTCGAATTTTTGGTTCTAGAAGGTGCCGGTCTCCTCACGATGCTTTCCTTCACCGTTTTGAAAGCAGCAGTGACGAAATAATTTAAACAAAGTAAAGCTCCGCATATGGTAAGTAGTTTTAGTACATAGCGTTGGAAAGTCTTCCGACAAGGTTGGCCGATGGCCTTGTGAAGGCTGCAGGAATCTGTTGGATGCGAGAAGCATAGAATTGGTCGAAGTGGCGATGCTTGTTGCAGGCCTATGTCCAGTAGTGGACGTCTTTCTCCTGAAATGATGATAATAGAATAGAAATAAGCCTCTAGCACTTTTGTGATCTTTATTTAAGTATACTCTCTTCTCAGTCCATAAACGACCTCTTCCATGGGCTTTCATAGACACTACTGTAACGGTCTTAAGGGTAAAATTGTCTTTTTGCTGGCATTCACAAAAATAAATTGTATACAACTTTTCACCACTAGTAAGTAGAAATGTAGTGACTGCGAGGGTCAGGTGTCCCGCGGGGCTCGTTGGCTCCTCTCCGCATACAGAGGGCGCCATTATCGAGCCCCACGTTGGGCGCCACTAGCCAGCCGGGGCCTACGCGGGCGCCATTAAGACCTATTGATGTTTTCTCTGCGAACCCCTACGTGCGGATTGTTCGTTTAAATTTACTTCAGTTGCTGAATGACGGTGTATTACGTGTTTTTTTCTCTTTTGAATGTGAAAAATGATGTTAGGGGATGAAAAATGAATGTTATTTGTAGCAGAGATTTCGTTTGGTTTCGAGATTTTTGGGATAGTAAATATTGACTGTGTGCTATGTCACATGAAAATACGAACTCGCAAATACGTACATTTATTGCTCAGCTATGCAACGATAAACATAGCGAAAATTCACAACTTCATAAATATGAATATTCACTTTATACAAGCCAGAGAGAAGTCTCCGCTAATCCCTCCGAGAATAATACTGAGAGATTACACATTTCCACAACATGGGTTTGATATAAAAGTTCGGGAGAATTCAATATGAGCATCGAACTGAATCTCGCCCCAGGGACGAGCGTCGTCCGCCAGTAATGCTGTACTCTGGCCTGTATCGATTGATTGTCTGTATGTGCTCAGCATTACTATGTATGTTTCGAGTTGCGGATGCCATTTTATATTGTTATGTTTTTCGATAACCAAATATAAAGTTGCGTATCGGAAATAAAGAAATTGTGTTTGGGTTTAGAAGTTATTCTTTGGTGGCCAGCAACCGGGCAGCGAAATACTGAACGAATTTTCACGGCATTCGAGTTACGAACGCAAGAATGGTTTATTCTATGGTAACTCTTGGCAGAAAGAGTATTGATTATACTTTTCATAGGCTAATTAAAAAAACACACATTAAAAAAAATAAGACTAATAAATGATAAATATTTATTTCTGTAAGTATGTACCAAGGTACCAACACTTTTACACGTCAATCATATTTTTTTAAACTAGATGAGGTCGGCGTTTCCTATCTGACTACTCTGAGAAGAACGGCAGAAACAATCTCAGAGGTCACAATCTCTTTTAAATTCCAGACATAATCTTGACCAGATCATGTACTTTGGTGTCTGAAATCGCATTTGTCAAGTAATCTTGCAGTTCAACTCAGAACTTAAGGAGCTCAACAATATGCAAGCAATACTAAAAGGCAAAAATATAAAATGCCTTTATAAATTTTTTTTCAAATATTTTCCCTTCAAGCCGTAGCCCTAGCTCCCCATTAGTGATATCGTGTCGTCGCACGGAAGCGTTGACGCGTTGTTTGCAAGTTTCACATCGTCGGCGCCGGGAGTACCGGCTTGCTAGTGATGTTCTGATGACTTATTGGCTTTCATACCATTTATGTTCCGTCAAATGTTGATGGTATCGAGGAGTAGTTTACCGAACGCATTCCAAGTGTTAGGTTAGGTTCTGACTTTTGTTGCTTGACTGACGAACTGTTTTGAAATCTGAATCTTGTTACTAACAGAAATACGTACTTGGAGAAAACGGAATATAGATAGATAGACAGATAAACCATTTATTCAGTGTAAATGGGAGTCCAGTTCAGCATGTCAGGCAAATGTACCTAATAACAATTATATAAACGGTACTTCTGAACACGGCCCGCATTGTTAGGAGGTTCCTCTCTCTGGAGCCCTGACCGCCGGAGCTTGGACCCCGTTCCCGATACCGGTGGGCTACTAGTATTTTTTATATTTTAAATGTATTTTTTATCTTTTTGTTTATAAAAATATTAAAAAAATGTAATTTATAAGTATTTAAATGAAATAAAGGAATTATAATTAAATGGAATATAATTTTATTTTGTTTATTGATGTTGTTGTTTGTTACAGGTAATTACAGTAATATGAAGACAGTCAACATTAAACAGTATTACCGTAAGTTTACATCTAACTCTCATCCAAGGATTCCCTCGTGTAGAGTAAGGTACTGTTTACAAATCACTGCCCAGACATACCCAACACCTGCAACAAAAAATACTTGAGGGAATTCTGGAGTTGAAATTATTGATACTAAAAAGGTGGTATCAACTTGCATCTTGATTTATTTATTCATGTACCGTCACCGAAGGAGATAAGTAACCAGGGACGTTGGATATAGTTGAAGTCTAGTAAAAAACCAAAGGATGTTCTCGAATAAAATTTAATTTATAGAAAACAAAAACTTCATTTATCAAATAAAAGGACAATGCTCATGGATGTATGTCATATACGAACGACCATTATTGCTCTAAAAAAATGAAAATCATTTAAATAAAAATTATATTCTATTGTATTCTAGTTATTTTTAATTAATGTAGAATCGTCAAAGTGTAATTTTTTTACATGTTTTTTGAAAGACGTGATCATGACGCTTTTAAAACTCAAGGTTATATTAATCATGTCATTTGAAACGGAACGTCATGTAAAGGGAATAAATAATCAACACTTTTTCACTTTAAATTAAATTCCCTGTTCAAAAATCAAGTCCCCGACGCGTAATGTCGTAAAAAGTTAGGAAATTAATTACTATAATATTTTGATCTTGATGCATGAGACTTTTTGGTACCACTTTTGGTCATTCTCTTTTATTCTGTTTGACTGTACGCATAAAACTTAAAAAGTAATTTATTTTATTATTTACATCAAAATGCTTATATACTTACAATTATTGTACAACTAACTCATTATTTATTAACTATACACTAGGTATAGTAAAAGTAAAAGTAAGTAATTAAGTAGTGTAAGTAGTAGTAGTAGTAGTAGTAGGTGGTAAAGTATGTGATTTACAATCGCAACCTTTTGAATTACTTCGACGCCACACAGTTCTGACGCGTACTCCGTTCATTAGTATTGAATTTATGATTTTGATCATCTACTTTTGCTGTTGACTGTACTAAATTATATGACTAACTAACCATACAAATAAATGCAAAAGGACGCTTAGGCGTCGAAGTACTTCTCCACATCGCTCATCGTCACCCGGAAACTTGCCCAGAAGTGGCAGCATTGCCACATTATGTGGCACATAAAACAAGTGGTACATTGTAAGATAAAATGATGTGGATAGATCGACGGAGCATTATTTAAAGCGTTTCGACAGAAAAAAAATTAAACAAATATCTGTTCCAAGCAATCCTAAACTTTTGTGTTGAGCTCAATACTCAATACCTTTATTGCTTTAGCATAATGTGTACTTAGGTGGCAACTATATAATTTAGTTCATTATGGACCCTGTAGGGCACAGCTAAAGGGTAGGAGAGAGGAAGCCCTGTTTTAAAGTTGACAAAAAATAAAAGGCCCGTTTTGACATTGACAGTTCTTAAATAAAGATTAAATTCGCAAAAAACGTATTCGTTTGTATGAAACTGACAGGTGTCAAGAACGCATTCTCAAATGTCAAAACGGGCCTTTTATATTTTGACAACTTTAGGAGATCATTAAGCTACTACGAGGTACACGATTACTGACAAATGCTTGCACTGACTGGACAGGTCCACTCAATCTGTGTGGTACATACTTTCCTCAAAAGACCATTTCAGACATCAATCTACACGGTCTTCACATGATCTGACCAAGATTATGGGTGGACTTTAAAAGAGAGTGTGACCTTTGTGTTTGTTTCGGCCATTCTTCTCAGACTAGTCAGATAGGAAACGCCGAACTCATCTAGTTTTTATTTATTTATTTATTTATTGACACACCAACGACTTATTCACTATTACATTACAATCTTGGTTTGCACGGAAATAGTTTGCGATGAACTCGTCACTTATAGGTGTGCACAGCAGTTGCATTACATTTTTTAACAATTAAACATTTACATTGCATCAGTGAGTAACAGAAAATTAAAAAAAGAAATAAAATAAATTGAGTATTGAACTAAATAACAATAAATAGAAAAATTCAATTAAAAACATTAACAAATGAATTGCAGATAACAAATAAATTACAGATATCAAATGAAGTGAATTATTTATTTATTTTATTTATTTACCATTTATGTACACACATATATAAACAGACAAGAAAAAACAGAACAGAAAAAATAGGTACAGAGGTGATGCTTATTTCACAAGAAATCTCTTCCAGCACACCCGAGACAGGACAATAGATACAGAGATGTAGACAGCGTGTGAAATAGTAAAGGAGACAAAAAATAATACATACAATCAAAAACATTTCTCTTAAAAAACTAAACAAGAATTGCTAGAATATACTAACATACATACAAACAAACGTACATACATACATACTACTAAAATAAATATCAAAGTACAAATTATGTCAAAGTACATTCATTACAATTACAATAAATAAATATAAAAACATTATTGACATGTAAAAACCTTCTTGTCACAGTCATGACGTGCAGCCGTCGACTGTTTCTGTTTTGTGCTCGTGATTATAGATATATTTTGTTTTTATTATTCCTTATTATTAGAATTAACTATCTTCATGTATGCACGTGTTTCTCTGACAAATAAACCTATTTTTCTTTCTTTTCTAGAAGTGGTTGTGTAAACGTACTTGCAGAAATAAAATCATTTATCATTTCATGCGTTTGAACAGGAATAAGAAAAAAAGAAAAAAAAAAAACAAATATATATGTCCCAAGCGATAGAAAATCTCATGCTAAGTCAAGAACTTCATTGAGTCATCTATTAGATAATTGCCGCCCATTCTGATGCAATCCACTTTTTTCCTACCACTCCTTTTATCGCACGTCGCGATAGTTTTCTTCAAGTAGCATTTCTCCGCGTCATTAAATACGAAAAACACTTTTCTTTAACACTTTTAGTCGTCCGCAGTACTATTAGAAAAATTATCTTCTCTGTTAATTGGTTAGACGGCTAATTAGTCGATTCGCACGAATTTACTCGCCCGAAATGGGCGTATCACTTTTTAAATAATATTATTGTTTCTGTAGGCGACTCGCACGAAGTTATTTTTTTATGTGGGCGATTCGACGACTCCAGTAGTAATATGTATTAGGCAAATGTCATATTTTACAATTTATACAATGAAGTTACCAAAAACTACACGTTTTGTAATATGTAACTCTTTGTACTTGCGTGCACCTACCGCTCCTGTTTGTCCGTTTTTTCTATACTTCATTGCTTAACATTCAAAATGTACCAATTGCCAAATACATTTTTCTTGAGTTGTCGACTCGCCCACAAATAAATTAACTTCGTGCGAGTTGCCTATAGAAAAAATAGTATTAATTAAAAGTGACGTCTCGCCCGTTTCGGGCGAGTAAATTCGTGCGAATCGACTAATAAGCCGGTTAGACTTTAGAGTTATTGCCTCGGGAGACTTTTGTTGCCATCTTTAGAGGAATATAAAGAAACCAAGTTTACTAGAACAATTAGGTTTGTATTTTAATTGGGTTTGCCTTGGGGACTAAGGTAGTCTTGATAAGGAGCACGATTTTGAAGTAACTTTCAAAGTTATTGTAATATAAGATTGGCTGAAAATTCTCTCTCTGCGGCTCTATTTACATCGAGTTACTGTTAGGTACTCTCTATAATAAAATGAAAATCAGAGTTTTCGATCTTATTGACGAAATAAAATGGAAAAATTTCAGTTCTTTAAAGAACACCATAATTGCACGGTAGCCAATGGTTAAATAAATACAGCAATCATTTTCCAATATCACTCAAAAGCCAATCAAACATTTTCCACCTTTAAAAACATGTTATAAAACGTGCCGAACAGCGAAAACTTCTGCCATGTTTTAAAAACGAAAAATAATCCCACGACGCGATGACGCTTGTTTCGCCGAATCAAACCTATCAATTCGTGATACGTATTCTGGATAAAAACGCCGGCAACCGCAACCGTGACACTAATGTGCGGGTCGACGCACTGTCGGGGCGCTAGGAGGGGGTGATGTTAACAAAGTTGTCCTGTAGACAAGTAAATTACACGTCACTGACGATCCAACGATCGCTATCGTCGCATGTCCCAAATGTTGCTATCCGAACGTTTTTTTCGTTTGATTTAATGGTCTCAGTATAAATATTTGATTCAGATTTTTGGATAAACATTGGTTTATGTTTTGACGTTCGGTTTCTGAATTTATTTAGCTCTCGTATTTTGTTTTTCATAACGGAATTGGTTATTGGATTTTTTATTAACTGGAGCAAAAAATGGGCCATTATTTTAAAACTACCGATCTACAAACTGTTTGTTCGTTTCTCATGGATCGGAAATTAATTCCCACTGGTATAGTCAACAGATTATGCTTATTTTGCGAAGTCGTTTATTTAATAAAAAGGAATAATGAAGCTTGCTGGAAGCTTCATTATTCCTTTTTATAAAATGAGAACTGATTTATGAATAATGCAATAATAAAATGTCGAATGGTAATCAGTTTATGTAGACCTGCGGGGTTATTGCGTAACACATTATCAGCAGAATCGCTTTCATTTTGACAGTTCAACATCATTGCGTTATTTACGTTGTTGAGCAGACAAATTTTTCGAGCATATGAAGCCATGGATTAGCTATATCCTTCAAAATGATTCAGATTATGATGTATACGCAAATGGGGTGCAGCTGCTTCGTTGTAAATAATTGGATGTAACGTAAATATAAGTCTGTATTCTTAGGCATATGTTGCAATAATATCTTTGTTCTTGTGACTATGATGGATTGTGACATACAGATCATAACCTAATAAAGTACCTACGCTTTGAGGAAAAAATACTCTCAGAAAAACACCTCGGTCGCAACACACCGTCATTTGCCTCATCTATCACTCTATTGAATACAATGTTATTTTGGCAAAAGATATCAATTAGCTGCCATTAAAAATTATTATTGAAAAATGTTCATTTATCAAGAAAAAAAAAAATCTTTCGGCACATAACGTGAGCTCTAAAATCGTTCACGCTTTGAGTACAACGATAACACGCGCCGTCCACGTGACGGATTGTGTACTTTCCTTTAATACTCCCTTCACCGGCTTTGATGTCGTCGAGATTTTGTTTGAATTTAGGGATGTAATAACCGAATACAAATTAATTACATGTTTGCGGCTTTTCCCCTTCAAGGAAAAGGGAGGCTTGCATGAAAAATGTTTTATTTTTGAAGATTTCCTCTTGCTTTTATTCGTTTTAGCCTTCGTTAATTTTAAATAAATACATCCATCTTTGCGCTGGAATTCATTACTCAACGTACCACAGCGTTTGGTAATGCAGGCTTATTGGCGCCCAAGTGGGGCTAGTCATCAGTCACGGCAGAGTGACGCTAGCATAAACAAACGTTACACATGTGACGGATTATGTTGCTACATCTGGCTTCAATGTACTCTCATGTTCTTGGTACAAAAAACATGAGGCTGAAAAGTTGGCGCCCAACATGGGACTGTATCAGTAATTGCCTTATTGAAGATTTGGGTACATACATGTTTGTTTTTTCGTATTATATTATTCAAAAACGTTTAAAATCAATGCAAAATGTAGTTTTTTATAAATACTCCCATATGATGAATTTTGCCCATAATAATTATATGGGTCAATGTAACGGAAATTCTAAAACTTTGAAACCATTTTTTATCGTACAATACTACGCTCGACAGAAAAGCAGTTTCGCGAAGTTTAATGTACTTCCAGCTGTCACCAAAACTGAAAAGAACATTTATGGCTCAATATCACGCCATATAAATTATTGGAGTCACGCCTTCAAAAAATCTGAAAGATGTATGGATACTTTTTTATTTAGGTCTAAAAAGTATGCACTGTTTATATAAAACCTAGCAACTGTTTCAACGGATACATTGCGTATCTAGTGAAACTGGCCAGAATAAAAAAAAGGTTATTTAATTATTATGAAAACAATTATTGATTTATTTATATACGAACTTATCGAACAAAGTCCTCAAATAATCCTTCATGGTAACGTTCTTCAGAAATGAGGGTAATTATAATCAATAATCTGTACAGTCTTTTATTTTTCAACACATAACAATTCGAAGTCAAAGCATTTATTTCAAATAGGCACTTAAGAGGCACTTTTGATCGTCAAATCTTACAATAAAATAGTATTGATTCTAGTCGCCCCTTCCAAAAGGTAGTTTTCGTATGGAGAAGAATGGGCAAGAAACTCCACCGCTACTCTTTTACAATATTTTGTATACATTAATTATATAATTATATGTGAACACTCTACTCTATACCGAAATATGTAAGTATTTACAAACATACAACAAACACTTTTTCATATAAGTAATAACAAGTTTATTTGGTATCTTAACTGACTTCCCCAAACTGTTAATTAGAAAAGTTTCCAACAATTGTCCCGGGGTGCTCCTTGTTTTTCCTCGGAACAAATTAGTGTTTGGTCCAACTGTTACACATTTTTTGTTCTCAAACGATGTTACAAAACTCAGTATAAACATCATGGGTTAATATCCCCTTGTTAATACGAGCAGTGGTGGCCCCGTGGTAACAGTCGCGACTTACGATTTGTAAGTCGTGAGTTCGAACCCAGTCAGGCACTTTACTTTGCGTTAATAATTTCATCACCACTGCTCTCAAAACGGTGAAGGAAAACATCGTGAGGAAACCGGCATGTCCTAGAACCAAAAATTCGAAGACATGTGACATCTACCAACCCGCAATGGGTCCGCCCATTGCGGCATTGGCCCACTCCCTCGAGAGGAGGCCTGTGTCCCAGCAGTGGGAACATTACAGGCTTTTTTTTTTTCGGATGGGAAATCATCAAATGACCCCTCCCGCTCTTGGTGGAGCGGTAGGGAGTGTCAGACTCTTACTGACTAAAACCCACTCATGATCCTTCCTTTGCCCTTCATGTTCCGGGGTAGCGGTAACCCTTTTGGATAATACCGCTGACCCGGCAGGCTTCGGCCCTAAGGGGCCCCTCAAATTATGCTGACAACTCTTTGAGGCGCGCGTGGAACACGCGCCGTCCGGCACGGGCCTGGTCCTGATCGGGCAGTGAGCTACCCATTGCTCTCCGCCCGCAGGCCCGCGCCTACGGTGGCCGGGAGTCGTCACGCGGCTCCCGACGCCCGGAGCGTCTCCCGCGGCGGCTGGGACGGGAGGCTCTATCCCTCATCCGTCCCGCCACCTCCTTCGCTAGCATGACTGCTTCGCAGAAGGAGGCGACTGCCTCCCACTCCCTCTCGCCCCGGACCATGGCTTGCACTAGGGCCGGGCGCGAGTGGCCGCCGCCGCTGCCGATCGCCTCTACGAGGACAAACATTATAGGCTGATTATGAATTAGTGTGTGCTATACTTAACGAGTTTAGCGCGGCTGGCTTAATACTAGTTAATTGCTAATATTTTACGCTCCAGCCAACTCCAGCCTTTGCAAACTACCTCGGTAACTTTTTTATTTTGCTCTCAATGAAGATAATTATAGGAGAGCACAAAGGTAAACTGAAAACATTTGTTAATCTTTGATAAAAAAAGAAACTGAAACAGTAGCATCCTTTGTAGAACTCGTTTGTATGACGTAAATACAGGGTCAAGTTAAATTAGCTAGCGAAAGTCCGCAGACGTGAAATACCTAAACATGATAAAATAAAATATATATTTGGTGTTTTTTTTTTTTGTGGTTCGACGACCGCTGGTAATTTTTTAACTTGAAGTATGAGTCAAGAAAGTTTGTTGTCTTTTGTTTTATAGTATTTAGATATCTATTCGATACCTATCACAAGTTTACACACAATAAAACTGATATTTCAAGTGACTACACTAACTGCGGCCAATGACCTCAAAAAAAAAAAAAAAACTTCAAACTAATTTATTTTTTGTTTTATAATGTTTAGACATCGATACCCATCACGTCTGCGGAGTTTCGCTAGCTAATTTAATTTGATCCTGTGTATTAATAAACTTTAAATATGTATTCTATCGAAATATAACTAAACCGCTCCCCAGACACAGATAAAATTAAATCCCTAATTTATTCTTAGTTCGAGAACCCATGTATTACGTCACTACACCCACCGGTCTTCTGTCGTGACGTCAAAACATGGCGTCGATTTATTATAACCTACTTATTAATAGCCCCCTTATTAATTAATGTAAAAATAAATACTCATCACGCCTGGATTCCCTGTGGGGGTGACTAGGGACGTCCAATTCTAGGTATTAGGACATTTTGTTGGTCATTGTATGTCACAGAACGTAAAACATCAAGCCTGTATTCCCCGAAGTGCTAGGCAGAGGTGTATATAACAATTGCTTTATTGTCGGGCAGCAAAAGTCCATTGATAAAATACACAAAATACTCTTTAAACAATAAACTAATTAATACACACAGGGTGGCAGGGACATGGACGCGCAACCTATTACCATGGATTCAGTTCATGATTCTGGACTGCCGCTGCGTTGAAATTTTTCACTGGTTTTTTTGTTTGCCATTAATGTCCCACTGCTGGGCAAAGGCCTCCCACTCTCTTTCCACCTCTCTCTGTCCAGAGCTGCCAAGGATCAATATTTATCAAAGAAGTCCAGCTCATCCCGCCATCTCCGTCTGGGCATGCTGCGAGGACGGTTATTAAAAAAAATGCTGTTAAATACATATTGACCGCGTAAGTACTCGTATAGCACTTTTCTTTGAAACAGCAGATTATTATTTTTTTGATAACCGACGAAAAATTTCTTATCTCAGAATCTTGTGCTGAGTTCATGATTATAGTATGCGCGTCGATGTTCCTGCCACCGTTTATTTAAAAAAAAAACAACATTACAAAATCTAATAGTATACTTAATACACCCACATTTCGCCAGTTATGTTTAAGTACCATGTAATAGGGGGCGAACCTTTTGCCATTCCCATCTTTCAAGAAACGACTCTCTTTCATTTCTTTTTACGCTTTTAATTAATTCTGCAATATTCCGGACACCTAACAGCTTTTACTTTCAATAAAGAACCTAAATAACCGCCTTTGCACTTCAATCGAACTTTTTATATGCCTATTAATTTATAAAATAGTTGCTATAATACATAAAAGTGCTATAATTCATGAATAAAGTACAGTTTGTCGTGTCGTCGGCACATAACCGTGAATGTCGCGTCGCGTCAATATTGGTTGGGGTTAACCCACGGCGCGTCCGCTGCGAGCGAGTGATTGACATCGACTGGACAGTTTTTAGGGAGAAAGTTTTTTTTTTTTTAATGGAGTTTGTTTAGCTTTATCAGACTATGTGAACGAATATTCGTTTTTACTAGCTTTTATTTAGTTTCACCTGTCCCGATGTTTGTCTGTAGGTAATCAAATCTTGCAAGTTAAATTTGATCCACTTTCCGGTTACCGATTGAGCTAGTCTCTAGCTTGGGCTCATATGATTCGTCTTGACGAGTACTTTGGTGCTAGATGGTAACTAGGGTCTGATGATGGAGCTGGAAGATGACCATATGAACTCAGTAATTAAACGACATAACCCCATCGAGTTTGGGCTCGTTTGATTCGTCTTGACATAAACAAAAAAAAAAAATACTAAAAAGTTAAAAATAAAATTAAAAGAAAAAAAAACTTTTAAAAAACAAGCTTTTATTACTTGTTAATAAAAAAGTTAAAAATAATTTAAACTTGATAAGAAAAACCCATTTTTTATAATTAAAAGCGTGCTACATTGTGATTGCAAAACAAAAATAATGAACGTGGTAATATGCTAAATGTTCTATCAATATGTTATTTACAAAAAAATGGGTTTTTCTTATCAAGTTTAAATTATTTTTAACTTTTTAGTTCTTTTTATTAACAAGTAAAAAAAGCTTGTATTTATAAAGTTTTTTTTTGAGAACTAAGAGCATATAGAATGTTAGTGCTAGCAAGTGTTAGTTTTTTTAGTGTCAGATCAATTTGTGTAAACTTTTAAATAGATTAGGGTATTTTATATTTCGAGATTATAGCAGCTTGAAAATGATTTATGGCCAGTACTCAGTACTATAAGAAATCAAATAACTTTTTAATTTCATTACATTTGTTCTAAGCGAAAATTTTTACATCGCACCGCTATATTTTCACTCTTTTCTCCCAAACAAAAACCTAATACAAATATTTCAAACTCAAATTCAAAGCCTTTATTTCAATTAAACCATTTACGGCACTTTTGAATTGTAAAAATTAAATAGCCGGTCAGTTAGTCAGAAAGTTGAAGCTAATTGCCTATTCCAAGACACACAGTGTTCGGCAAGAAACTCCAAGGACACTCTTTTAAATCAAGATATTTATACAAAATCCTCGGTACATTATTCTTAATCCTTCTATACCTATGTGAGAACAGTGTAAAAAAAACAAATTTATTTGATTTTTTGAATGAAGAAACAATTCAAAATATAAGATTAAAAATAAGCCTTAGCAGTTAAGAGATGACCAGTCTCAACCGACGGCGCCCGTTTACGAACATGAAGAGTTTGACAGCTCATTCTAAACTCGCTTGGCTGTTCGAATGCAGCCAGAGTTATTTTATTACCAGCCTGCACTACATAATGTCGACTTTAGCAGACAACCTTTACAGTACAACCTACTTGAACATATAAATCATTTGAATCTTCCTGGCCACTTTGTGGGGTGACCCAATTTATCTTTTTCCTGTTGTGAAATTGTTTCCCATTTTCAGTACACATGGTGCTTCAGTTACTAACTCCTTTATTTATAAACGTTGTTCAAAGTTAAGTAATAATTACCGACTGGATATCCATACATTTGTGACGTTTAAAAATCTCTTAACTTTGAGCAACGGGTATGAATCATAATCGGCCTATACTGTTCCCACTGCTGGGACACAGGCCTTCTGTCTTCGTGAGGGAGTGGGCTATAATGTACCACGCGGACTCAGTGCGGGTTGGTAGATGTCACATGTCTTCGAATTTTTGTTTCTAGGACGTGCCGGTTTCCTCACGATGTTTTCCTTCACCGTTTTGAGAGCAGTGGTCATCAACACTGCTCTACGTTTATGAATAAACCCATAATTCTATATAAAAAAAAAATAACATGTGCAAACGCAATTTTCAACAGTTTACAGTTAAAAGCGTGGCAAATGTCTTGTCTTGTCACGGTAGCGCGAGATAGTCCACTGATCCAACCAGATAGTTGACAACCATGACTCCTCGATATACGATGACGTCACAATAGCTCGAAGTGAATGAATAAATATTAAACGATGTGACTCGTGTTCGAGAGCTAGCATACATTACTTCATAGTTCGAGCTCCGAACGGTTCAGTAAATGGAACTGTGAACGCTTTTATAGTGAATTAAATTGAAGATTTTACGAGTAAGAAATCAATATTTCATTGTGTGTTCAGGAAAACGTTTATCATATTGCAGCTTCGTACGGAGGAACGTCAGTCGTAACAAGTTCTTCTAACTGAATAGACAGCTATGCTGCTGGGGACTTTAAAATTAAATTAAATCCACCTCTCCAACACCACCGAGTCCCACCGCTCGGACAATACGCTCAGGATACGGTTAGTGCTGCGTCGGAAGCGACTTTGTTGTGCCACTTTTTCTTTCCAGCGAAAGCCCTATGAAGTCGTGATGGATGGGCATTTTGGGGGACGTCTTATGTAATTTTGACGTTCAAAATGTGCTGATTCTCAGGTTTAGTTTGAATAAATGACTTTTGATTAAAAAAAAAACCTGTATAAACTATCGCCGCTAATTTTGAATATCGATACTATGCTAGGCCAGCTCAAGACGCTGACAAATGCTTGCTCGGACTGGACTGGTCCACTCAAATCTGTGTGTTACTTTCCAATACCATTTCAGACACCAATCTACGCGGTCTTCCCATGATCTCACCAAGATTATGTCTGGACTTTAAAAGAGACTGCGTGTGACCTCTGAGTTTGTTTCAGCCTTTCTTCTCAGAGTAGTCAGATAGGAAACACCGTCCTCATCTAGCTTATTTTTTTTGACATTGACGTGTAAAAGTGATTCCGATACTATGTGCAGAATAAACAATTTTATTTCATTTCAAGGTGAAAGTGTTACCACTGTCGTGTTTACTGTAGTTGTAGATTGTAGCGTTATTTTCCAGTCACTTTAAACGTTAAGATACAAGGAGTTTCGTTGCTAGCAGCTGTTACCTTAGAAACGATAAATCATCTTCAGTGTCAACACGTTTTAAGACAACATTTTTACGTTTTATTTTCACAACACCTTGTCATATTGCCTAGTATGCTGCATGGCAGAAGATTATCAAGACATTTTTATTTCTCGTATCATAAGATAACGCCCAAAGGGGTAGGCAGTAGTGCAAAGCATACTTCCACGTCGCCTGTAGATAATATACAAGAGGACGTGCTAATTGCCAACATTATCATCATTTCAGCCGAAAGACGTTTACTGCTGGACATGGGCCTCCCCCAAGCACTGCCACTTAGACCGGTTCTGTGCTTCCCGCATCCTGCGGCCTTCACGAAATCATCGGTCCACCTTGTGTGAGGCCTTCCAACGCTACGTCTTCCGGTACGCGGTCGACACTCCAGAACCTTTCGGTCCCATTGGCCATCTGTTCTGCGAACAATGTACCCTGCCCACCTCCACTTGCGTTTGTCAATTCTTCGGGCTATCAACCGGTCACAAATCCAGACTCCGGGCTGCTTCTGAGAAATTCCTAATGGCAAAACCCCAGTAGCACCACAAATAAAACATTTGCTCGACCTGGGGATGAAACATCTATGTATCTTTTTACCCATGTTTGCAAAAAAATAAATGATTTGATTTGATTTGAAACCCAGGACCCCACACTCGGCAGCCGCGCTTGGTACTACTAGACCAACGAAGCAGTTAGCCTTGACGTGTCGTTGTAAAGTTTCAAACAAAAAGTTCTCAAATAAAAGAGTCCTCACTGTAAAAACGACGGTTGGTAGCCCTGCTCCAGGCGCGAGTATTATCCACACGTGTTCTGTGTACTCTTTGTTCTCATTATGAAGATTGTGTGCGGAGTACACCTTTGTTTTAGTAAGTTGGCACTCTTGTGTGAGAGCGAGATAAATGGGGGGTTACTTTGGAGACACAGCTCGGGTACTTATCGTTGTGAAGCAGGTTTATGGTTATTAGATGTGAGAGGGTGAAGGAAATAGAGATGGAAAATATTAAAAACTAGCTTCAGACTTGCGACTTCGTCCGCATGAAATTTCTTGTTCGCCCATCCCGTCGCGTCGCATCACCTGCCCGCGCTGTCACTTCGTTTTCGCGTACCGATCTTTCTGAGTTTTTTCTTTTTTCTGGGCTCCTAATTCGCTACCTACACGAGCGAGAGTATCGCGGTGATAGTCACGTAGCGATTCTGGTATTAAGCTTCTGATCCTTAAATTCAATACAACTGTATGCGGCGAGAATTTGATGGCACAGCGAGACTATCGCCGCCTTTCTCTCTCCCGTGGAGATGGCGCCTAAGGGTCATAGCGTGATGAATTTGGCTATCAAATGCAAAAAGAATTTTCCAAATCCGACCGTTCGTTCGACGCGTTCAAACAAACAAACTCTTCATCTTTATTATTAGTATAGATAGATGATAATAATATCGACCATCTTTACATACCAAGACCCCTCCGTGCCTCAGAAAGCACGTTAAGCCGTTGGTCCCAGTTCGTGGCGTCACAAGCCCGAAAGTCTGACAACCAGTCTTACCAAGGGGTATCGTATTACCCAGTAGCTGGGTTGTGGCACTCGCTTCATGTAGAATATTGGTATTCAGCTGCTTCCGGTTAGACTGGAAGCCGACCCCAACATAGTTGGGAAAAGGCTAGGCAGATGATGACTGGTTTTGACTGAGCTTTTTTGTCTTTTGGACAGGTCTTTTTTTTTTTTTAATAAGAACAGTTCCTAGTAATTGATTACAATCTAGCCTAACAGACTAATAAGTAATTTAACTCTAACCTAATATTTGACAGGTCTGTATCTTCGTTGCCGGACATAGAGAGTAAATCCCCACGTCTGCAGAATTCCGCCGGGTTTTTTACGTTCAAATTTTTGTCCTAGCCATTGACTGTAAATATTTTTATTCAATTTCATCACTGGCTGCACTCACAATGCATCTAAAGAGGGGCAGCATGCAACATAAACATAAAGAAATGTAATATTAGATCGATGCAGTCAATTGTTGCACATTGTGTGACACGTGCGTGTGGGGTGGGACGGCGAGGGTGGCAGGGGATGCAAGGACGATACGGTCTGCAGTTTGGGAAAGTAAAGATGATGCGCTGCTGAATAATAATATGTTTTAATATTTTTAATTGTTTGAGTAGGTTTTGGCTTTGTTAGATCATCCACGTGATGTTAGACTCAGGCCACACTGAGGCGAAATCCGCGCGGGCATGCGACGCGTCTGCGTGCTTCATTTGTCATAATAATTCGGAAGTCACGCGGCTATTCGCGAGCTGAGAGCAGTGGTGGCCCGGTGGTAACAGCCGCGACTTAGTTGTTGTAGGTTTCAACACTACTGCTTTCAAAATGGTGAAGGAAAACATCGTGAGGAAACCTGCTTTTCCTAGAGCCAAATTTCGAAGACATGTGACATCTACCCGCACTGGGCCAGTGTGGTGGATTATGGTACTCCCCCTCTCATCCAGAGGAGGCCTGTGTTCCAGCAGTGAGAACGTTATATGCTGATTATTCGGTTATACGCAGTTTGGTACCTGCTTGCGTCTGCCTCGCTGGCGTGGTCGTAAGCGCGACATCTGGATCGAGCTGGCTGGCTTTGGATTCAAATCTTAGATCACAGTAATTATAGCATTATCAGGTAAAAGAAAAAAAGAAAGAAAATACGTTTATTTGCGGCAAACATGACGCATAAAAAAGAACATACATAAACACACAAAAAAAAAGTAACAAGTTGGGGGTAAACATGCGTCACATTCACGCAAAACGGCCATCGCTCAGCATAATGCTAAGACTCTATACGAGACAGAGCCCCAGCGCTGGTTTTCAGCGGCAGCCGGCGTTAACGTGATGACGTCAACCAGTGTAGCATGCATGGTAGATTTCACATGACAAAACTGGTGAAATATGGATGTGCTGTACCGCTGCCTACCATTTCAGGAAATACAGTCGTGACATTACGAACGTTACATAATAAAGTGATGACATCTTTACTTTATATTTTTAATAAAAAATTCAACTTCACATCCAGCGACGGAATTACAAAAAAAAAAATGCCCAAAAAATATGCATAGTCACGTAAACTAATTCCCTCTTACGGCCGGAAGGGCGGGGGGCGGGGGTGCGTTATGTTGTAATGTTATTACGAACAATGTGAGGCAGTGTGTTAGGGGGTCGCGGGCTCGACCCCCGGTGTTGTTCCAAGGATCTATTGTTGTTGAGATGCTGGGAAGTTCATGCTTTGTGTTGTAACATGCTATGTATGTTCAAACTTCAATTTCAAATGGCCTTTATGATCTTAAAACTAGTTTGACAATTTATTTAAATTAATGGTACATTACATTAGCAATCCAGATAAATCGGTATGACGTGATCCGGCAGAGAACCAAAGCTGTCGACATAGTTCACAGGATAAGCAAACTGAAGTGGCAATGGGCCGGTCATATTAGCCGTAGAACCGATGACCGTTGGGATAGACGTGTTCTTGAGTGGAGACCGCGAATCGGCAAACGTAAGGTGGGACGCCCTCAGGCTAGGTGGAGCGACGATCTTCGCGGGGTAGCAACTGGATGAGAGTTGCCGAGAATGGAGCTAAATGGCGTGCAATTAAAGAGGCCTATGTCCAGCAGTGGACTGCAACTCAGTTTTTGTTACGTAAACTTCACAAACGTAAGGGTTAAGTATCGATATATCATCATTCTCATCATCAGTCTTCCCCCCCCTACTCTTATAGCCATCGAAATTCATACTCAAACCTCTCCTCACGACATTTTCCTCATTTCTCCGTAACACATGCCCATACCTTGACAACCGATTTCCACACAACTTAAGTATCGATATACAAAGAAGATAAAACAACAACAAAAAAAAAATCCTCAACTTATACTTCAAGTAACAACACGACCAGCGGTTTTATTCCAAAAGAAAAGCATCACAAATCTGTTTTATTCTACTCATCATCATACTTGATCTTGCTCAAAAAACCAAAACGAAGTGGGACTCGGCTGGTCACGTCTGCCGTACTTATGCCCAATGAGCTGTGGGCCAAAATAAACACTATATGGAGCCCTGACACAGCTAGAAGACGTCGCGACAGACCCGCAGGGAAAAACAAACGACCAGTGGTCCACTTTAGCCCTGGATCGAAGGAGCTGGAAGTCATGAGGAGAGGCCCAGCAGTAGGATGATGCAGGCTAACAGTAATCAGTAACCAGGGGGTCTACTACGAAATGCAAAGTGCGAATGATCGGATCGGCATATGGCCGACCGAATATTATTGAAAAATGCGAAAAAAGTTCGAATCGGCTTATTTGGGTCGGGACCATAGTCAATATTCGAAAGAGTGTAGGATCGGGACCGATCGAACCAAATAGTAACTTCGTAGCAGGAAACGGCCGAACATTCGGCCGATACCACTTCGGAGTAGAGCCCCAGATATCGATACCCATCGCCCGCGGAAATTCGCTAGCTAATTTAATTTGAACCTGTATATTGTCCCGCAGTGTATGACATGCGGATGTCACAACCAATTTTCAGTCGGTTTCAAAGCTCAAACGACTTTTTCCCGCAGTACTCCATCATTCAGGCTCGATGTTAAAGCCTGTCAGCGGACACACAAACACCTGTTTGCATGTATGGGTGTGTGTGTGTGTCATATCTATATGTCAAAGAGAGATGAGCCCTTTATCATCGGAGCCGGCGCGGCGTTTGGGACTACACACGTGGTTCATTCTCATTGTTCTTTATAAAAAATGTCGGAGGTAAAGTTTCGTTTTTGTATTGTATGGATCTTCTTTTCGTTTATTGTAAGGTTTATTTCAGGGTTAAATTCGTGTCTCTCTCGTAAATAGCTGTTATGTTGTCGGAATTGAAATACTTAATAAATAAAACAAATAAAAAGCCTTTATTCTATGTACTGTAATGAGAAGTACATCAAGCTACTACAATATGTCTAATTTCTTTAATAGATTTTCGACTTTATCGCTGAAGCATTAAGGTTCAAGGTTGGTTGGGAAAATTTGACAGTTTCGGGTAGCTTGACCTGCTGGCGTCTGTACATCAAAATGTTCACTTTGAAATACAATCATTCAAGCGTAAAAACATATGAAATTTAATATAAATAAATTGATTCATTGATATTTAAAAATTAAATAAATAGTTTTGATATCACCGTATTTGTATCAGATTAAAATGTAATACATACAAATAAATACAATTAAGTGTGTTTGTAATGTCAAAATAACAGCTTTTACTAACTGTACTTATAACAAAAAAAAAACTATATTTTAAAATTATTGTTTGTCTGTCTGTTTGTTCCGGCTAATCTCTGAAACGGTGAATATAGTTTATAATAATTCTTATTATTTAAACCTAAAGCTGGTTAAGTACACTAGTAAGTTGATAATTCGATTCTTCAGTCCGTTTCGGTTGGTCTAAAACTAACCCCTAAATGTGAACCGGCTAGGGTGCCACTCCATAACCCTGCTAACATAAAATAAATAACCTCAACATTTCCATTCAATCCACGCATCTAACACTTATACCCAACTGACCGGCTATCAACTATAGCCGATCGGCCACGGCCGATAGGCCCCAATCGGCTATCGGCTAATATCTTGCCTCATTGAACCCTCTCGCCCCACTATTAAGGGTAAGTCGCCTATTTCCACACATGGGTGCGCTGTTTTTAATTTTGTAGATTGGCTGTATACTGCGTTCGCGATGTCGTTTCCAAAAATGTAACAAATACTTTATGCAGGTCAATATCAGGTTGTATGTAAATATATTTATTTATTATGTAAAACCTTCGTGTAAAACCATTTTCATCAGAAATATTCTCAACAAAAGCGTTCACTCAAACATAACACTCACTCAATATAAACAAGTTAGTCAACGCAGTACACGGCGAGCAAGCTTGCTAGTTTTATCAAAAACAAGAACAAACTATGGCAAAAAAATGCTAACTTTTGAAGGAGCACAGCTTTATAATAAATTACCGTCCTATATAAGAAATGTACACTCTTACAATGCATTCAAAACTAAACTTAGCCAGCACATAATTGCGGATCGATCACTTCTGGAGAAATGAATGCATTGGATGGGTACTATTAAATTGCAATACTGATGACGAACATATTGTAATCCTTATTTTTAGTAGTGTTCTCAAGTAAGTGACTTATGTCTTTATTGGGAATAAAGTTTCTTTAAACCGAATTAGTTATTAAAAATAACAAAATTATATCCTAACTTAACTAAAACTATTCACAAACTAAAATATAGCGTAGAAAATTCATCCGCATCGCTGTCGATTAATCTAAATATGATTCGCGGCCGTAACAAATATTTATTATATCATGACATTTGAGGTCAATTCTAACTCAAGTAGTTGTATTGCTCATTCTAATGAATATATTTCTGTAAAGTCATATTTGTTACGATCGCAAATCATATTTTAATCAACATTCGACCTGACACTGTCCTGCAAATTGAAAAAATCGTAGTTACTTTGTCCGAACAACGGAAAGACGTACCTAGAACAAAATCTGTCCCTAAAAAAGGTAGATAATGAAAAATAAAAAAAATATTCCTAACTAGACCATTAAACGTTGTTATAGCAACATCAACAAGCTTAAAGAATCCTCCCCAAACAAGTCGGTCCTCATTACACAGCACCCTGTAACTTATTACCAAATAAACATCCTGTATTTGCACTAAACATTACTACAGAGGGCGCGACCCTTACTCCTCACGCACAAAGCAAAAACTACCTTACTGACTTCAGAAATAAAACCGAAAATCGACTATAAAAATTTCGTAATAATTGGGCTTTAATCAAAATTACTGACGAATGAAAATATACTCTTGCGCAATAAAAATAAGATTGGAATTAGCTTGATAAAGTTTAGAAAAAAATTGGCTTATAAACTAACAGTGTCACAAAGAATTATCCACCTTATGTCGATTTAGTTAAGGTTAATATTAGGTTGTGTTTATAAAGATAGTCGGAGAGCTGGGGTAGCCTTAGTTTTTGCTTACGTGTCGTACTAACAAGTGTGCGTGTAATGTGAGAGGAGGATGAAATTAATTGATCCCCGCCCGGGGGGAGGGCGGGGGGAGAGTGGGGGACTTTCTTACTGAATTGTTTAGTGAGATAGGCCCGGGATTTCATTTAGTCTGTGATTAATTTTAGGAGATACGTTCAGAGGATACGTTGGGTAGCAGTTGGCGAGTTGGTACAGAAATAGTGTTATGCTAAAAAAAACACCTTTTTTTAATAGAAATCTCTTGTATAATTGTTGTCGACATGCATACGTACTCTCCAATCGCACGTCATTCAGCTCCATTCTCGGAAATTCTCATCCAGCTGCTACAAGCCACCCTGTGAAAACCGTCGCTGAAGGCGTCCTACGTCCTATGTCGACACCTAAACTAAAAGGCCCAGTTCAGTAAAAATGTCAGGCACTAGTTGTCTGGCATTTTTGGTGAACTGGGCCTTTTTCGCGCAGCCGTGAGGCACACTTTCCTGCTAATATCTTACACATGACTTTACACTTTTTATATCTCAGCGACAATCAATGTCAAACACTTGTAAAAAATTTAGGGAAAATTAGAGGTTATTTTTGACAGATCGAGACTGAAATCAGACTGAATTTTCTTCAAATTACGAGAATTGCCCCTCTGATATATGTATACATTTCAACCAACTGACCAGAAGCCGCAAAAATCTATCACCAGAAGAAGAAGAATCTAAGAAGATCTAAGAAGTTCAGAACCCACTCGTATTATGACTTAGTGTGTGTCTTTTAGTTTGTGCTAAATAAATGTATTTTCTTTCTTTCTTTCTAAATAACATTAACTAAATAATAATTGTACCTAATATAAAAAATAGAACTCGGGTTTCCTCTTTATCTCCGCCCTCTCCATTACGTCTTGAATAAATCAACAGCATTGTAATCCTAAAAAACGCGAGTTAATAAATTAGAAGCTTCTCAAATGTCACCGGATTAGTATTCCGGACCGTTCGTAACAGATAAACTTATTAAAAAGGGTTCCGTACTATTCACAGGGACGGTCCTATTATTTTTCTAATGAGTTCTTAACACAAACAATAATCAACCATAATAAATTAGGAATAAAGTTCAGTTTTGTTTGTATTTCTGTGTGCAATGTAATTTCAACCTTATTTTGTTGAAATTAAAGATGACATCACAATATAATGGCATATTAATTCTATTTAGGTGATAATATACAGTCTGGATAATTAGTTTTACGTGCAATCTCGCATAACGCTGTTCCATGCTTTTTAGTCGCATTCAAATGATTTTAAGCCTTATGTGAAGGAGTTAAGGTAGAAAATCAGTTATACGTAGTACGAACAAATAATGAATTTATAACGTTTTGAAGTGCAGATGAAGTTTTGCATTTTTATTGTCGTTTAAGAGATTGTCGGGATATGTAAAGTTGTAACTTTGTAAGCAAGGAGGAGTTAGAACCAACTAAAGTGAAGGATGTCTCTACCTAACACGTGGGTGCTATAGAAGTGATTTAAGAATTAAAATCAAGTGAAAATTTTCTCCAAAATGGGCTTGTTAGCTGTTTGGCAGAAAAATACGTTTAAGGGGGAAGGGACAGGGTACCCCGCGAAATTCTAGATTGCTTACGTTTTTTGAATATGACTAGTTCATGAAATATCAATCCATTGAATTATTTGAACTGAGTGGGTTGTATTCATGATTTTAATGTTTATAATTCTGTAAAGTTACATTTGATACTATCGCGAATCATATTTTGTTCAATATACAACCTGACACTGACCTGCATCCTAATTGCGTGACACACTATCAAGCAAAATCTGAATCATTCTGAATGATATTGTTAATCCATTGCTTCATATGTTCGAAGAATTTATCTGTTCAACAACGTAAATTACGCAATGAATGTTGTTGAACTGTCAAAATTAAAGCCATTCCTACTGTTCGTTTGTTATGCAATCACCGCTCTGCAAATTGTAAAAAAACGTCCAAACAAATCCAAACTGCACTGCTACTGAGGATTTATCCAATAACACTGCCCGAACCAGGAATTAAACTTAGGGCATTACGCTCAATGTATATCTGGCATCACAACGAGGCAGTCATAAGGCGTAACTAATTAATCAGTGTTCATGGTATCTCAATTAAATCATCATTGTTTTACCCGACACGACCTCTTGTCCATCTGTTACCCGTACACTGTGATTCAAATAACATGACATGACCGACATTAGGTATGTCTGTTTGTATTCGGATTGGTTTATTAGTCGATTCGCACGAATTTATTCGCCCGAAACGGGTGAATCGTCACTCTTAAATAATATTATCTCTTCTATAGGCGACTTCTTCTGTACTTCTCACACGAATAGACACATTTTGAATTTTTAGCCACAAAATGTAGAAAAAAATAACAAACAAAATCGAACCAGCCGTTTGGGAGCTACGACGGCGCAGACTCACACACAGGTACACATGTTAAACTTATAACACCCCTCTCTTTTGATCGGGGGTTAAAAAGGACACTAGCATAATAGTGATAAGAGTTAAATATTATAAAACGTGTACTTTTCCCGTTAACTTCATCACTTTAGACCTTTGCCCAGCAGTGGGATAATTAGGCTAACAGCAACAGTATTGCATAACATTCAAAATGTGCCAATTCGTGCGAGTCGCCTATAGAGAAAATAATATTATTTATAAGTGACGATTCGCCCATTTCGGGCGAGTAAATTCGTGCGAACCGACTAATAAGCCGTGAGAATAACACCCAAAACTGCTGTATCAATAAATATAACGACGTGCTGTTTGTTTGTTGAACGTAGGAGTGATGTGTTTGTGAGGAGTCAGGAGTTTACGGTTTATTTCTTAGATGTGTTGAGAGATTGAACGGTCATGCGGTGTTCGGAAGGATGACCAATTCGAGTGGTTAGTTTCCAGGTTGCTTCAAATAAATAAATCTTAATAAATTCGTTCATCGTTTGTTTACAGTTAAAATCTAAACAATGTGAGGTCAACTAAACTGGGTATGTATATCTTGATGTGTAGCCGTACCCATATTTTTTACCTATAAGAAATAAAAAACAAATTCTGTAAATAATTTGCAATGATAAAAAAAATATAGGTCGCCTGGCTCCTAAGCTATGAAATTAAACTTTCGGTCAAATATTTTCGTTTTTCATCATTATCCGCAGAGAAAACGGAGTTTTTCATCACTAAAGTACATGATACAGGTAACAATATCCTTAACATATTTTTGTCATAAAAATGCTCACTCACGAAAAGTCTCACCTTTTTTTCCATATAACCACGTTAGCGAAATACGAGTAAGTTATCTCCGAAAGTATTCGTTATCTATAATATGTACGATTCTTAAAGCTGAAGAGTTTGTTTGAAAGAAAGGAAAGAAAAATGCGTTTTTTGGCATTACACAAAATGAATACACCTTAAAACTATAAAAACAGAAAACAAAGATTATAATGCCAAAAGGGCCTCAGCTCAGCGTAATGTCAGATGACAACACAAGTGTACCACCTGACGCTGATTTTCATCTGCAACCCACGAGTGCCATACGCTGGAATAACAAACACATAGGGAAGTGTGTGTCCGTTATAATAAATTGAGAGAAAAAAATTTAATTGCTAGAAATTATACAAAAGCTGACATACATGTTTGTGTGTGTGTGTTGTATTGTAATTAATGAAAAACTAAAATAAATAAATACCTAATATGTGAAAGAAAGAAAGGAAAGAAAGAAAATGCATTTATTTGGCACAAACTAAACGACACACAATACACCAGATACATACATCAGATAGAACAAACAATAAAATAAAAAAAAATGAAAAAAATAAACCACGCAAAAAACACACATTACCACGCATTACCTACACAAAAAAATGAAATAAATAAATCTAGAAATAGAAAGTACCCACCTACCTGTTTGTTCGAACCCGCTAATCTCTGAAACTATCAGTTGGATTTGAAAAAAATCTTTTTACATTTTAGGTTTAGTCCATTTTCAACCCCCACAATATAGCCCAACTAGCTGCGCCCCGCGGTTTCACCCGCATACGTTTCGAACTCGTGGGAATATCGGGATAAAAAGTATCCTATATGTTAATACTGGTTATAAAACATCTGCGTGCCAAATTTCATCCAAATCCGTTCAGTAGTTTTGGCGTGAAAGAGTAACAAATATCCATCCATCCATACATATTTTTAATAACACACTTTCACATTTATAATATTAGTGGGATTCTTGAGGAAGGCTATAGGCTATTTAACATCACGCTACTATCATTAGGGGCCGAGCAAAAAGAACGCTAAGCATAAACGAAGTAACAGCGCGGAGGGGCGATGCGATGCGACGGGGTGGGGGGAGCAAGAAATTTGATACGGGCAGAAGCAAGTTTTCTTCATGAAAATGCCGACTTACGAAAAATCTCACCTATTTTCCATATAAACTCGCTGGCGAAGTAAGTGATCTCCGAAAGTATTCGTTATTAGTTACTTTAGTGTGCAGACGGGGGGCAGAGTTTATTACTTTTTGTGAGGATATTGTTTCACCGAGCGAGTGAGTGAGGAGAATTCTCTCATACCTTATGCTAATGTAGAAATAATATCGCGACCCGCAGTTATGATTTGGTTATGTAGCTATGTCAGTTGCAGTTGAAAACCAGCGTCAGGCACTAGTTGTCTGGCATCTTTGCGGAACTGGGCCTTTTTGGCGCAGCCGTGAGGCACAGTTTTCCTGCTAATTTCTTACATCGCTTTTTATTTGATCTTTTAACTTACACACAATGTTAAATGTTGTAAACAATAGGGTTTTGGGGCGAAGATACATATTCATAAAATATATACAGTTTAGGTGCGCAGCTCCCAGTTGACGGACGTCACACGACCCTGTCAAAAAGGGGCGCGCGTCGTATATTTCTTTAAGGAAGTTTCTACATAGAATGTTCTAGAAGATCCGACTCGCTCTTAGCGCGGGCGGGAATAAGAGGCGTTTCCGCCAGAAGCGCGTGGATTGTCACGGGAGCGGTTACAAATATATTCGCTTTATAATCTTAATTTGTTTTTAAGTGATGTGAAGGTCTGATGTGATGATCTGAAGGCCAATTCTCGTAATTTTAAACGTTCGAAATCTAGTCACAGTGTCTTCTCGGCGACAAACAAATGTCAAAAACTTGTCAAAATGTAGGGAAATTTGAGGTATTTTTGACAGATTGAGACTGAGATCAGACTGTGAACGTTCTTAAAATTACGAGAATTGCCCCTCTGGTGTATTGTATGTCTTTTAGTCTGTGCTAAATAAATGTATTTTCTTTCTTTCTATGTTATGTGAAGTGCATTTTTATGGTTCATTATTAAAAGGAGAGCGGTGGTGCTCCAGTGGTAACGGCCGCGACTTACGAGTTGTAGGTCGTAGGTGCAGACCCAGACAGGCGCTTTACTTTGTGTAAAATATTTCATCACCACTGCTCTCAATACGGCGAAGGAAAACATCGTGAGGAAACCGGCGTGTCCTAGAACCAAACATTCGAAGCGCCAAAAGATCCATGATGCACCGTTACACGTATTTTGTGATTTCAGTTGGTATTAACGGCTAAAACTGCCCTCGCAGGGCTGTGACAAACAGACTGACGGACGGCGAAAGGGCATCTTTCAATAAGCAATTATTTATTATTATTATAAGCCTGTGTTGTCCCACTGCAGGGCAAAGGCCTCCCTTCCCTCCTTCCACTTTTCCCGGTCTACTGCGGTTGTGGGCCAATCCTTTGAGAAGGAGTCCAGCTCATCCCGCCATCTCTTTCTGGGCCTGCCGCGCTGTCGTTTCCTGCCATTTGGAATCTATTGAGTGATGGCTTTTGCATATTGCTGCTCCGACATGCGACAGATATGGCCAGCTCAGTTCCACTTTAACCCAGCAGCTGTGCGACCAGCGTCTGCTATTTGTGTTCCCACTGCTAGGGTCTTCTCTCTTTGAAAGGCAAGTAGGCTGTAATCAAAAGTCCAAACACGAAGTGGAAGCAAATTTTTTTTAACCGTTTTTTTAATTGAACAAACTTCAACCGGGTTCTTCCTGCTCTCTTTCTGAATTAAGTGCATTCATATAACACTCTGTTACTAAGGAAACTATCTTTCAAATAATACGGTATTTCCATTTCGAAAACTATCCAGGTAATTCACACATGAAAATCCGTACAATTTACCTCATACAACTTTCAGGTAGCAAAAAAAGTACACAAAAACAACCTAATAGCCCTTTTAACTGCAGCATCCAGAGAGCAAAGTGTTTTCTTTTTAAAAAGACATTTATCCTCCTTAAATTGTTCGCGACATTTTATTTGCAGACCCGGCCTTACTTGTCGTAAGGCCGGGTGCAGGCAGGCGACTCGGCCGCAATTAGTCGCAAATTGTCGCGTGTCTAGACGCTGCTTTATTTAGTTTTATTATGCTAGTGTTTCAGCACTTGAGGGATATGTGGCCACAGTGTAGGTTAATGCAGTAGACCAGTTGTGTAAGTGCAAAACCGCAGTTAATTGGTAACTCGATACCGCGTGGTAAGACTGGTTGTCAGATTTTCGGGCTTCTGACTACTCGGTACGTATCAAATCAAATCAAATTATTTATTTGCTTAATACAGGTATAAACAGATGTTACAAACAGATATAAAGTACACTGTATCATTACCTAATAAGGTGTGCAAATATTTATATTTCTTTAATTCATTTACTTACTTACAGATTATATTTTTAAATATCTGTAAGTAAGTAAATGAATTAAAGAAATATAAATATTATTATTAATCTTATTCAAAAATTATTAAAATTATTATAATAAAAAATTAAAATAAAAAAATCGGAACACTATCAAAAGTTTAAATTGATATACAGTCAAACCTGGATAAGTGAGAACTGGATAAGTGAGAAAACTCTATAAGTGAGAGTAATTGCCAGGACCCGTCGTTTTAAGCTCCCAAAACCTCTATTAGCGAGAAACAGAAACCTCTGTAAGAGAGAGTCGTTTTTCCCTCATAGACCTCCGTAAGTGAGACTGCTACTTATCTATACCTCTATAAGCGACAGTCGAGCTTTATTTACAAATTTAACACCTGCTATTTTATGACTCATTCTTAACTTTCATGGAACTTCCTACCATTGTTTTTTGTATTGTTTTCTCGTCAATATTGTACCTATTCTATTTCGTGGAACTAAATAATGTTGTTATTCTATCGCATTCATCACAGATTCCGGAAACAGAAATAAAGATCATTCCAATGAAGCTAGCTTTAAATGCGTTGAAGACGGTCCATCAGTACTTTGAATACGCGGCGGTTGTTCATCAAGCAATATTCGACAAAATTTATGAGTTAGAGAAAAACATTCAAAATACAAAAACCTCTATAAGCGAGAATGAGATTGTGCTCCCTTGAACTCTCGCTTATCCAGGTTTGACTGTATAATAATTGTCAGATGAATTATAAATTTATACTACATTTCATAGACTTAACAATAAAAAAAAATAATTAAAAATATTGGTCCAAATTAAAATAAAATTATACAGATGTCAAATTAAATTATTATATCATGTCACCCTATTTTTATTGTCTTATTATCGACTGTCAAAGATCTACGAATGACGGTCTGTGCTTTCCGGAGTACGGAAGGGACTCGGTATGTAGATGGTCACTTGTCCACGGACTGACCACGGCAAGCGGAGCGACCCTATGCGTGACAGAACCCCAGCGCTAGTTTTCAGCGACAGCCGGCGTTGACATGAATTAACCTTCTGAATTATCTGTTTTATGTCCAAGCTATACCAACCTATAGTAATATAATCTAAAGACGTCGCCGGCAAGATGTCTTAGAAATTCATCTTGGATGTAGCGTTCCTTTAAATTAAGGAAAATGTCGTCCGTATTATGAAAATTAAGAGCTATAATTTTAATGGCGCCGGGGATGAAAGTGTACGTTTTAATAATTGGGGTTATGACTTTTACTTGGGAAACGGAATGAATAAAGTCCTCTTAGTCTGCACTGCGAACAGCCGTCGCGCGGTTTTTTGCTGGCGGTTCTAGTGAAAGAAAGAAAAATGCGTTTATTGAGATTACAGCAAAAAAAAATACACAACAAAGATTATAATTCAAAAAGGGCATGTCAATGTTCGTTCTGAATGCGAATACATCATCGTCTGCCTAGCCTTTTCCCAACTTTCTTGGGGTCGGCTACAAGTCTAACCGGATGCAGCTGAATACCAGTATTTTACAAGGAGCGACTGCCTATCTGAAGGCCAATTCTCGTAATTAATAATGTTCTAAATCTAATCGCAATCTCATCACAGCGACAATCAAAGTCAAAAACTTGTCAAAAATATTGGGAAATTAGAGGTATTTTTGACAGATTGAGACTGAGATCAGACTGCGAACGTTCTTAAAATTACGAGGATTGAGGCGCTGACCTCCACAATCCAGTTACTGGGTAATACGATACCCCTTGGTAAGACTGGCATGCGAATCTCTACGCAGTGTATTATTTGCGGTGCGTGCATTTGATTATGATTCATATATGTAAAACAAACAGATTTTTCCCACCCCTACACGTGTCACTTTCGTACACACTCGGATGACACTCTCTGACACCAGTGTGATGACTGTCGTCGACAAGTGAGACACTCGTCGAATTTCGTGACACTATCGTCGACCCCTGTGACAAGGAGTGTCGCACTTTTGCAGTTCCGTATGGACTCGTTTAATTTTTGTTTTGGATATGTCATAGTTGGTTCCATAGTCAATATAAATCCACGAATAAAGGAGCGCACCCACGAGCAACTTTTGTCTCAGCAACTAAGGCAATGGGTAGCTCACCGCCCGATCAGGACCAGGCCCGTGCCGGACGGCGCGTAAGTGTTCCACGCGCGCCTCAAAGAGATGTCAGCATAATTTGAGGGGCCCCTTAGGGCCGAAGCCTGCCGGGTCAGCGGGATTGTCCGAAAGGGTTACCGCTACCCCGGAACATAAAGGGCGAAGGAAGGAACATGGGTGGGTTTTAGTCAGTAAGAGTCTGACACTCCCTTCCGCTCCACCCAGAGCGGGAGGGGTCATTTGATGATTTCCCAACAGAAAAAAAAAATAGGGTTTCTACGAGTATGAAAGTGCTGTCTATGTCGCGTTGCGTCGCTACATGCACGCACTTACATACAAACCCGTATACTTGATGTGAGAGACAAATTAGTTGTTGAGACAAAAGTTGCTTGTGGGCGCCCTCTCTAATAGGTACTAATATCACTTCTTAACATATTATTGTTAGTCTAAAGCGTGCCGCTTTAATGGCGACATTCATGTAACACACGTATACGGTTTCGAGTTTTTGTTTTATGAGCATATTTTAATTTCACTAAACGTTATTATTTATTTTAAATTTTCAAAAACAGTATCTTGGAGCAACCTGTGCGCAGGGGTCATTTGCGGGGTCACGGATCATAACATCGCATCAATGAAATTAAAACGAATAACGTGCAAAGAGAAGCCGAATTGAAGGAAACAGAGAGAGAGAGCCCTATCGGCGAGCGGCGCAGGCGACAGTTTTCAAATTACGAATTATTTTATGTTGTTATATTTTTTGTGATTACTGGCCACTAGCCCTACCCGTGTTTTAAATTAACCGCCATTATAGCGGCACGTTGTATACCGTTTTTTCAAAAAACCTACTGAAACTTCTGCCCAGCCCTCCATAGCTACTAGCTGTCAAATGTCAGCCATCAATCAAGCGGCCTTCTCAGTGGGCAGTGCGAAGTCATCGCCTCATCACAAGTTGTCGTCACAATCGACAACGTGTCGACAGCCGGCTGACAGGCGCGTCACTACACTATGTCAACTGACGATTGAATGGACTTTTCAAGTGTTGAGCGCTTTCTGATTGATCGTGAACGAATCATATTAGAATGATATGGCATCGAATCTAACAAATAAATAAAATTGAAGTGACTGTAATGTCAAAATAACAGCTTTTACTAAATGCATATGAAAGTATATTTTATATGGTTCTTATAAAAATATTTTTTTGACTAGCTGTCTATCTGTCTGTTTGTTCCGGCTAATCTCCGGAAGGCTGAACCAATTTTGACGGGTCTTTCACTGGCAGATAGCTGATGTTGTAAAGAGTAACTTACTTTTATTTTAGAAAAAAAAATAGTAAAGAGACACGTCAATGTTTTTTTTTTTGCGATTCTGCTAGTTAATGTTCAGTAATTATGAAAAACCGCGAAACGTCATTCAGTTGTTTTACATAACGGAGCAGTTTTGTAAAACAGCGGGTTCGACGATCCATCTGCGACATATAGATGTATAAATTTTGATACCCGAACAAAAATAAAACTTTCAGGTATTTTTATACTATATCACGGCTTTAGCCATCTTACTGCGCATATAGTAGATGTCTAGATGTTGATACCCTAACAAAAATAGAACTTAGACAATGGCGCCGATTCCCTGGTTCACAAACTAAACTAAATTTAAGTTCAGTGCACCTTTTTCTTTCTATTTCATTAAGAAAAGGACAGAAGATAAATATTAGTTTAGTCTTGTCAAATTAAAATACTCCATCGACAAATTAGACGTGATTAAAAACATGGCGACTAAAAATCCGTCAATTTACGGCAGGCGCTCACTTATTTGACAGGACTAAACTAATATCTATCTTCTGCCCTTTTCTTAATGAAATAGAAAGAAAAAGATGTACTGAACTTAAATTTAATTTAGTTTGTGAACAAGGGAATCGGCACCTATTTCTCCGTAAAGTTCCATGTTTCAATACAAAACGTAACTCTACTAACAAGTCTCCCTCCACAATAGTTTCACAAACGTTCCTAACTGCAAATTGTTCTCCAAAGGAAATATCACAAGTGACGTCAGTGGCCTGTCCTATCGCCGGCCGCGCCAATATCCGGCGCCGGCCGAACAACGGGAGTAAGGAACGGACGGCAAATGATCGTATGTTGTGTTTTTTATGGTACCTACATACATATGTTTATGTATGTAAGTGCTCCAGAGGGCCTGCACAAAGTGATATTCTATCAACGGTAACGATGGTGGAAAAATAAAAAAATGTACGGGGTTGACTATTGCTATTATGTAATCAGAAAGCTTATTTCAATCCAGCACCTAATCCATTGCTTCATATGTTCGAAAAGTTTGTCTGCTCAACAACGCAAATAACTCAATGAATGTTGTTGAACTGTCGAATTGAAAGTCATTGCTACAGTAATGCTCTGTTCCTATAAACAAAGAACGAATCGTTTTGCTTGCCAATGGTAGCGTTTTCTATTACCAAACTGGACATATAAATAGATTCGTAAGCTAATTTTACCTGTGATAGCTACTTCCACATGGGAGGGTCTACTATGCAAAGCTATGAGGTATTTGCTTCATTATTGGTAAAGATACAAGAGTCTTAATTTTAACCAATAATTGTCCGTAAATTATAGGAATCGGCCATCAGTGTGTTATGCAATCACCCCGCTGTTGAAAGTCTTTTTTAAAAATTGCATGATTTTGCATTATCTTTTGACTCCGGAAGAAATATCTAAAAGGGTGTGAAAAGAATCGTTCAGCGAAATGAAACACGTTTAATGATGTCACAGCCGACATAAGGGACACGTCCTAATGTCGGTCACGCCAATATCCGGCGCCAAGGAGCTTCCGACCAACTACGCAAGCGGAAAATGGACGAATGACATGTTGGAAGTAAGCTTAGTAGTGCTCAGGGTGAACATATTGTGTTAATAAGAGGCCAGTGCTGGTGCCCAGTGCTGGAGGCCAGTGATGCAAGCCAGTGCTTAAGACTAGTGATGAAGACCAGTGCTGGAAGCAAATGCTGAAGGCAAGTGCCGGAGGCAAATGCTGGAGGCTCGTGCTGGATGACCGTGCTTAAGGCCAGTGCTATTACAAACCCTGCGAAATGCTAGTTCTACATACCAGTGCTGCATCAGCTTCATGCCAATGCTCGATTCTAGAATTTAACTAGCTAGATCCTGTGGTAACCAAACCAATACAACTTTTTCTACAAAATGAAACTAAAAATTAACCCAAATTGAAACGTGACAGCGGTCGTCAATCTCCATAGAGTTAGCGTGAAATATGTTCGCCTATCAACTTGGGTTCGTGCCCCGTATTCGTTACCGCTGGGTTCCGCACGTGAGCTAGCTCGGGTATCATCGGGTAAGATCGGGCTCGTCCGTCACCGAAGGTCTCGTCTCAATCACGGTGAATCAGGTAGCGGGCCCTAACATAACTCGATTGTGATTTTGTTTAGGATAGGGCTGCCATGGTGATTCTTTCTCATAGACTTTCCCGTTGGTCTTGTGGTTGCTAGTGAGACTGCTGAGCGTGGGATCCTCTGTTCGATCTCCAGCACGCGGAGCATGGACACCATAGAAACGGGTTTTGTCGATGGAAGAATAGGCAAAATGACAGATTGTAGAAAGATTTCTACCGTTTTAAGCATGGCGATGAAGAGCAGAAACGTTTCTACTCTTCAGTCGACAAAAGTCTACAAACAATGTCAAGCATGACGACAAATTTTTCTCTACTTTTGACACTTGGGGGTAGAAACATTTCTTCTCACCAAGTGTCAAATAGACATCACATTGGACTTAGAAATAAACTATATTGATGTAAAATTTGCTCCCTGTTGCTATAGGAAGAATAAATGTCTTTGTCTTCATAGAAACGCGGGTCGCCCCGTGCTCGGGCAGAAGAGATGTCGAGTTGGATAGGAAGAACTTTGACTATTCTTGGTAGAATAGAGATAGAACTGGTCATGCTACACGAGCAGGTCGAGCAGTGTTGTTGGGTTTTTCCATTGGCAATTTCTTAATAGCAGCTCGGAGTCTGTATTTGTTCCTGGTTAATGATAATAGTTAGTCCTAGTGTCAGTCGGGAGTGGGCTGTGTGGGGCAGCTATATAATCCCTCTGACGAAAGACAGAACACAACATTTTTAATTCGAACAATTTAGAATAGACGGCCAAGTCAGAAGAGCAGTGGTATCGGCCCCGACTTACGAGTTGTACGTTTGGCGATTTGCTTCGTGTAATTTATTTCAACACCACTGCTCTCAAAAACGGTGAAGAGAAACATCGTGAGGAAACCGGCATGTCTTTAAAACATGTGACATAGAGAAGGCCTGTGTCCCAGCAGTGGGAACATAAGCTGATTAACGGCAAGTCAGAGGGTTTAGGGGCTGTTTATTCGTTTATACATATAGGTAGTTCTTGATAGCATCATACATAACATAACATGACGCCTGGATAACTCGAGTAAACCCGGCAGAGGTGTACAGACACACACACGCATTTTGCCTTCCCAACAAAACAAAAGTAAATATAAAGCTAGGCAGTAGCAGCCCTATAAAAAAGTCCTTGCAAATAATGTTGAGCACCTGCCGACGTGGCGTCGCGTCGGACTGTGAGGGTCGTAATGAAGTTAGCGGGACATGAAACACGGGACAACTGCGAACGAGACGGACTGCAGACGATGGTGAGGTGCAAAGTACCAGGGTAGCAGGAAAATGTAGGAAGTGAGAACAATGAGGCTCATTCTATATAATACATGGAAGAAGTTTTATTTGGCATTTGTTGAATACGGGACGACTGCGAACGAGACGGTGTGCAGGCGATGCTGATGTGTGAAATACCAGGGTAGCAGGAATGTATAAGAAGTGGAAACAATGAGGACATTTCTACACGGAAGAAGTTTTATTTGGTTTAGTTTTGTTGAATAAAGGGATAAGTGTCTCTCTGACTGCCTGGCCGTTGGTTAGGTGGTCTGGGTTCGATGTCAAAGTTGGGTAAGGTGTTATTGGGTTTATGCGTCCGGGATTTGTCAGTAGCAGCCCGAATTCTGGATTTTTAGGCCCGCTCAGTTAATAAAAAGACTTAAAAATAATTGGCGAATTATGGGCGCAGTATGCTGTACATCTCTACGCCTTCGGGAAATATTATCTCTGCTTCACATCAAACTATTATTAAATCTGCCTTCCTAGTACTAACTTCCAGAAACCATCGTTCAACGACCTCGGGAGCAAATCTACCAATGCAAACTCCCCAAACACTACACTTCAATCCAATCATACTGTATAGGACAAACTCCGTACACGTTATGCACTCCTAGTACAAATTGACAAATACATTCAACCCGCTTCGCGCATAATCAAACAGTGAGGAACTTCTCCTAACCCAGTGACTTAGTAACATCTACATACGTTGTGTTGTGTGCGCTCCTGGTAGTTCTAATTCTAACGTTGAAGTGACAGCACAAGTTTAAATTGATCGCTGTACGTTGAGTGAATACTTGAATTTGTGTTTGTAAAGTAGCTGGCAACATTTAACGTTTTCAGTGTTGCTTTGTTCGTGTGATTCATCTTAAAATGCCTGCTCTGAGTCATTCCCAAGATTAAAGGGAAAACCATTTCGTCCAAAATTGTTATTGATTTTTTCAACGGGCCAGTCATATCCTACCGAATTTTGTTATTTTGACTACCAATTTACCCAGTGACCTACTCTTTTAGTTTTACAATCTGCACCTGTATTTCAATCTCCAACACTCATCATAAATCAAAAAGGGTACATTACCACTGTCCAGCTGTCCCACATCCGCCATTTTTCAATCATGGCCGCGCGCGCGCTTTGTTTGACAGCTAGCTTTTTTTTCTCCATCGTGATTCGTGATCAAGGCAAGCATCCATTCTGCCTTTGTGCCCACTGTGGCTGTGACACAGATATTGCAGTCTTTTATGTCAGATTGGACCTTTTTTTAGGTCGTTTGTGTGAATAGACTTTTGAGACTGAAGGGTTATTGGAAATGTAGAGGGACGTCTTATAAAATGTTTACGTTCTATTGTTTGTATTACTTTATTAATATTAAATTAAAAGGACAGGGCACTATCAACGTGTTAAGCAAAAGTGTTTTATAAAAACCACTAGCTTCTGTCCGCGTCTTCGTCCGCGTATAATTTCTTGTTACCCTCACCCACTCCGTCGCATCGCATCGCCCGTCTGAGCTATTACTTTGTTTTCGCTTGGTGTTCTTTCTGATTTTCATTATTTCTGCTAGGCTTCTTAGGGCCTCCTGGCGTGATGTTAAACAGCCTATAGCCTTCCTCAAGAATAGGGCTATCAAATGCACCAAGAATTTTTCAAATCCGACTGATAGTTCCAGAGATTAGCGCGTTCAAACAAACAAACAAGAAAACCAACTCTTCAGCTTTATTATTAGTATATAGATTTGTTAGAATACTTCTTCTGAAAACCTTCTAAGCCTGTATCTGAAAACAACAAAACCCACTATAATGAGGTGACAACTACATACTATGCAACAATTCGTACGAGTAGGTCTTCCAACATGCTATATTTGCTGAAACAGCTCCGTTCTCAATTTGTAGTTTCCACACTTTCAGCTTGTTTTACATGTCTGAATCTGCTTTTCTGGTGCTTAAATGTAATGCAGAGGCGCTAAAACTGGTGTGAAGATACGTTATTTTCACATTATCACATCACAACATCTATTATAAAGCTGAAGAGTTTGTTTGAATCTCTGGAACAACCAGTCGGTTACAAAAAAAAAAAAAAAAAATTGCTTTTGGTAGCCCAATTCTTGAGGAAGGTTTATAAGGGGCCCAGCAAAAAGATACACAGTCAGAAAGAACGTTAAGCGAAAACGAAGGGATAGCGGGGACACGCGATGCGATGCGACGGGGTGGTTTGGGGTAGCAAGTAATTTCACACGGACGAAGTCGCGGGCAAAAGCTAGTCGTGCATTTCAAAGGGGCAACTCTCGTAATTTTAAGAACGCTCACAGTCAGATCTCAGTCTCAATCTGTCAAAAATACCTCTAATTTCCCTACGTTTTTGACAAGTTTTTGACATTGGTTTGTCGCCGAGATGAGACTGCGACTTGATTTTGAACGTTTTCAATTACGAGAATTGGCCTTCAGGTAGCATATTAATGTAGGTAATCTGCCTTCGGTCTCTGATGACTTATTTTCATTGTAGTAAGAGGAAAAAAAATAGAACAATGTTGTCTTCGTAGAGAGTTTTAACGAGAGCAGCAGACCCTCTACTAATTAGATAGAACGCTAGGAAATCTCATCACTGAGCATCCGGAGAGTTTATTACACAAACTGATTACATACTCTTATTTCCGACCGGGGCTACGCTTGCATGACGAAGGGATTACAATGAAGACAAGTCATCAGATACCAAAAACAGATTACACTAATATGCTACCTGAGGGGTAATTCTCTAGCGGCGATAAGACCCCTCTTTGAGGAGTGGCTAGAGAGGCGCCACGGCGCCCTCACCTACCGCCTGACGCAGGTCCTCACCGGACACGGAAGTTTCGGGAGGTTCCTGCACATGATCAGGCGGGAGGAAACGCCCGGGTGTCACCATTGCCAGGATCGCCCAGAGGACACGGTGGAGCACACGGTGGAGGTCTGCCCCGCTTGGGCGGAGCACCGCCGTGTCCTCGTGGAGGCGATCGGCAGCGGCGGCGGCCTCTCGCGCCCGGACCTGGTGCAAGCCATGGTCCGGAGCGAGAGGGAGTGGGAGGCAGTCGCCTCCTTCTGCGAAGCAGTCATGCTAGCGAAGGAGGTGGCGGGACGGATGAGGGAGAGAGCCTCCCGTCCAAGCTGCCGCGGGAGACGCCCCGGGCGTCGGGAGTCGAGAGACGACTACCGGCCACCGTAGGCGCGGGCCTGCGGGCGGAGAGCAATGGGTAGCTCACCGCCCGATCAGGACCAGGCCCGTGCCGGACGGCGCGTAAGTGTTCCACGCGCGCCTCAAAGAGATGTCAGCATAACGAGGGGCCCCTCAGGGCCGAAGCCTGCCGGGGCAGCGGGATTGTCCGAAAGGGTTACCGCTGCCCCGGAACATAAAGGGCGAAGGAAGGAACATGGGTGGGTTTTAGTCAGTAAGAGTCTGACACTCCCTTCCGCTCCACCCAGAGCGGGAGGAGTCATTTGATGATTTCCCATCCCAAAAAAAAAAAAAAAGGGGTAATTCTCGTAATCTTAAGAACGTTCACTGTCTGTCTCAACCTGTCAAAAACAACAAGTTCTCTCGTTTTCGACAAGTTCTTTTTGAAATTGATTTTCGCTGAGATGACGTTGCGACTAGATTTTGAACGTTTTTAGTTACGGGAATTGGCCTTCAGATATACTTGCCGCGGTTGGCCCGTGGATGGGTGACCAGCTTTACATATGAAGACCTCTCCGTGCCTCGGAAAGCACGTTAAGCCGTTGGTCCCGGCTGTCATTCGTGGATCTTTGACAGTCGTTACGGGTCGTCAGAAGCCCGAAACTCTGACAACCAGTCTTACCAAGGGTTATCGTATTACCTAGTAATTGGGTTCTGGAGTTCAGATAGGCAGTCGATCCATATAATATACTGGTATTTAGCTGCATCCGCTTAGGCTGGAAGCTGACCCAAAACATAGTTGGGAAAAGGCTAGGCATACGAGTTCCAGAGATTAGCGCGTTCAAACAAACAAACATAGTCTTCAGCTTTATTATTAGTATATTTGTATTAGTAAAGATATTATGTATTAGTACGTAGTAGATAGCTTGTCCGACAGTACATTGCCTGCCTATAGCTTGTTTCCTTGTTTGTAACAAAGTTATGAGCTGCAACTTGAGTGAATAGCTCGTTGAACTTGTGGAGTAGCCATCCAAAGTTGAAGATCTCATAAGAACGGATAACTAGTTGCTACTTGAAGCTGCTCCATTTGGTGTAATTGCTGTATGGCGTCCCAGTGTGAGGATAAATAAATAAACTTTATAGGCTGATTATGTATTTCTTAGTCTGTAGTCCGTTCACATGTTTCATACTTATCCTAGTTATGCAGGGAAACCTATTATTAGCCATACTGTAGTCGCCCCGGGCGTCGGGAGTCGAGTGACGACTACCGGCCACCGTAGGCGCGGGCCTGCGGGCAGAGAGCAATGGGTAGCTCACCGCCCGATCAGGAACAGGCCCGTGCCGGTCGGCGCGTAAGTGTTCCACGCGCGCCTCAAAGAGATGTCAGCATAACGAGGGGCCCCTCAGGGCCGAAGCCTGCCGGGTCAGCGGGATTGTCCGAAAGGGTTACCGCTACCCCGGAACATAAAGGGCGAAGGAAGGAACATGGGTGGGTTTTAGTCAGTAAGAGTCTGACACTCCCTTCCGCTCCACCCAGAGCGGGAGGGGTCATTTGATGATTTCACATCCGCAAAAAAAAAAAGCCATACTGTAGTACCCAGTATCAGCCATACATATAGTCTGTAACATACTATATGTATCGCTGTTGCTGGCACAAATAAGGAAAATAAATATAAATCCTATCTTCCTGGCTCGGCGTGCTGTGCTGACGCTGCTGCTGTGACTGCGCAAACCCTCAAGCGGCAATTTTTTTTTTCTCTTTTAAAAACATTACCCCACACTAGGGATTACTCCTGTATTGCGGTTGCGTTTACAAACATTTAAACTCACATACACACACAGCCAGACTCGGAACAACTATCTGTAGGCAATAGAAATATTTGTTCCGTGCGGGAATCGAACCCGCGACACGCAGCGCAGCAGTCGATCGCTCAGCCACTGCGCCAACAGTGTCGTCGTCTTATAATAACCTTATCAGTTATTATATTTTCGAGACGTTTTGGGTATATACGGTGAGCATGACAAATTTTTTCACATTTCTTCACTCGGGAAAATCTTGTAAAACTATTTTACACATTTCTCGATATTTACCAATACATCTTGTCACAAATAGTGCTACTTTTCTTTTCTCCCCTATGTCTGTGAAGTTAGGCGCCATATCGGTATTGTACAAGTTTTTACAACAACTCCCGAATAGCTCCGAGTTAAGCCGACAAGAGCCGAAGCGACGACTCGACAGGGGTCGTTATATTTATGTCAACGTTGACAACTATTTCGTGGTGGTTGTTTCTCTACAGTACACTTTAAGAGTATGTTTATATCAGTGGCGTGCATTGCATAAAGGCATATAAGCATTGCCTACCTCGATAAATCACCATGAGCCTGTCAATAACATTTTAGTGTGTGTGCCCCACAATTAAGAAACTCACAAAATTATCATACCTAACAAAAAACAAAATCTTCATACAAACACGCGCGGCAGTAGGCAGTCGCCAGACGACCTACTCGGCTCCCGTACTATTCGCACATTGTTATTGGTCTTTACTCGTTCAAGTTAATACGACGAAATTAAATTCCTGCCTACCTATTCTGAAAATGGACGCCACTGGCTTATATGGTTTGGTATACACACAATTCTAATTTCAACTCTTTATTAGTGGTTGTAATGGCAACCATGTCAATAGATTCTTCTATATTTTGTAAATGTGAGGACTTTGTAGGCCTTGTAGACTTTAGATCTGTAGACCATTTTTTATTTTATCAAGTACCTGGTACTTGTTGACAGGCCTACACTGTCCCGGCGGCGGCGATCTCTCGCGTCCGGCCCTGGTTCAGGCCATGGTACGGAGCTAGAGTGCATGGGAAGCCGTCACCTCCTTCTGCGAAGCAGTAATGCTCGCAAAGGAGGAGGCGGAGCGCGTGAGGGAGAGGCAATCTCTGTGCCCTCACGCCCCTAGTCGCCGCAGGAGACGTTCTGGACGTCAGGAGTCACCAGCCGACTCCCGGCCACCGTAGGCGCGGGCTTGCGGGCGGGCAAGGACCAGGTCCGAGTCGACGGCGCGTTGTGTTCCACGCGCGTCTCAAAGGGATGTCAGCACGAAGTGACGGGGTCCGCTAGGGCCGATGCCTGCCAGGGCCGCGGGTTGTTCGAAAGAGATAACGTGGTCCCTGGCATAGGCAACTGAAGGAACACGGGTAGATTTTAGTCAGTAAAAGTCTGACAGGCCCTCCTGCTCCGCCCAAAGCGGGAGAAGTCATACGATGATTTTCCCACCAAGAAAAAAAAGGCCTACTGTCCTCCCATACCTAGTGTAATTTAAAAACATTGTAAAAGCCAATTATTTTTGAAAGAGTAACCGTAGCTCCATAGGAAACAACCAATTGGAACGGTGCACCTAGCTTCTTCTGACGTTTCATGAGTGCCCATGTTGGTTTATGTGAAATAAAATATTTTGTTTTTTTTTGGTCATGTTAAGAGAATGAAGAAAGGCGACTAACAATTTGTATTTAGAATGCACATGTGATTGGAAACGCCGGGAGGAGACGCCCTAGAACGATATATGGTGACCTTATTGGTGAAGCTCTTCAGAACGGTCAGGTGCGTAGTACTTGCAACCGGCGTGCCTGTATTGCCAGAAGGCCCATTCCCGTATTTAAAAACGTTCAAAATCTAGTCGCATTCTCATCTCCGACAAAAAATGTTAAAACTTGTCAAAAATGTAGGGAAATTAGAGGTATTTTTGAAAGATTGAGACTGAGATCAGATTGTGAACGTTCTTAAAATTACGAATTGCCCCTCAGATGTATGAACGAAGCAAAAGATGTATATAAGGATCCATAGCAAGTGACGTTCTGTACTGTTACTGCCTACCCCCATTAGAAGAAGGCATGAGTTTATGTACACAACTTCCCGCTACGCTACGCGCTGTGCTACGGCGTAGCCGTAGTGCTACGCTACAGTGTTTTTCCGTGTTATTTAAGAAGCCCTTTATATGTATTATTGCTACAAAAATAGTACAAGGGAATAATATACAGGGTCAAATGAAATTAGCTAGCGAAACTCCGCAGACGTGGTGGGTATCGATATCTAAACATGATAAAACATTGAAAAAAAATTATGTTTGGGGAATTTTTTTTTTTTTCGTTTTATCATGTTTAAATATATAAATATATATACATCCATCACGTCAAGGAAGATAACGCAAAAAAAAAAACAGATTTTTTAACTAATATTTCAAGTAACTACCTAAGGTCGTCGACCCCATAATAATTTACATTCAATCTTTTTTTTATCATTTTTAGATATCTATAGCACTCACGTCTGCGGAATTTCGCTAGCTAATTTAATTTCAGCCTGTAGTTTAGAAACCGACATCTAATGCTCTGAGCGTATTTCTCGTACACAAAAACTTCCCTGAATGGCTTAAAATATTGCTTTTCCCTTTGCTTTTGATAAGCTCGTATATAAAGGTAAAGTCGCACGCGAGCCGCGCTTCATTTGTAACCGACGCGCCGTCAATGAGGCGCATTAGTGCGCGCCACAGACGAAGTGGTACAGTAGGTCAACTGCACACAATTTTATAATAAACACCAGCGATCCATACTAATAATAATACTATCCTATTATTAATACTATTATAAACGCGAAAGTTTGTGAGGATGGATGGATGGATGCTTGTTACTCTTTCACGCAAATCTACTCAACGAATTTTGATGAAACTGCCGATCTATTCTGTAAAAATCTCACTGTGAAAAGTTAGGTGAAGTGAGCTTAGAGTGAGCTGTCAATAGTGTCAATCCCTAGTATTAGTTGCAATGACAGCTCACTTCACCTAAGTTTTCACGGTGAGATGGTTACAGAATCGCACTGCTGTACAGTAATTTATAGCTTATACATTAGAATAACACATAGGATACTTGTTAATCCGATATTACCTCGGAATCGACACCTATACGGGTGAAACCCGGTACCCATCGATATTCTCATAGTCCGACACGACCAGTGAGAGATCAGGCGTAGGACCAACGGCTCAACGTGATCTGCTGTGCGATTCTGTAACTATCTCACCGTGAAAACTTAGGTGAAGTGAGCATGGAGTGAGCTGTCATTCCAACTAATGCTAGAGATTTACACTATTGACAGCTCACTTCACCTAACTTTTCACGGTGATATTTTTACAGAATCGATCGGCTGTAAGTACTATAGAGCTAACCCTGGGCCTTCTGAAGTTTTTTTCCTCCGTGGTGTGAACTAGTATAAATCATAATGGTACAAAGAGCTCGCATTAAGCTGCCATTACAAATATTGCTCGCTGAGCGAACGTGGCGGTAGACGGGCGGTTTTATAACAGTGGTGAAACTAAAGTGGACTTTTATTCAGGCTTCAGCGTTCTATAACACATGACAAAGTAAGGTCTGGCATATTTTTTTTTTTAAATCTTTGTTTATTTAGAGGCTTTTAACAGGCGTCTTCTGGGCACGCTCGTTCCATCATAGACCTCATCCATCGCTTTCCATCAGGCGTGATCGAGGTCAAGAGCAGCGGGGTAATTGCGTAACACACTATCAGTAGCAATCGGTTTCATTTTGACAGTTCAACAACATTCATTGCGTTATTTACGTTGTTGAGTAGACACATTCTCTGTACATATGAAGCGATGGATTAGCAATATCCTTCAAAATTATTCAGATTGAACTTGATAGTGCGTTACGCAATTGAGGTGCTGGCTCATTCAGCAATAAATTAAATTAAATTTGGCACATGAGTAGATCATGACCTGGGTTAGAACATAACTACTTTTGATCCCGATATTCCCACGGGATCGAGGCTCATGCGGGTGAAACTGCGGGGCGCCGCTAGTATTATTATAAATGCGAAAATAACCATTTCTGTCTGTCAGTCTGTTACAATTTTCACATCTTGCCGTTGAACGGAATGCTATGAGGCACACAGGTAGACCATGACTTGGGTACAGAGGATACTTTTAATCTTTGAATCCTGAATATTTATATTTTTTAAAATATGAAATAGAAAATACACGCAGACGTAGTCGCGGGCAACAGCTAGTATTTTATATCGGAAACAGTACATGTTTAAAGTTGAGTACTTGAAAGTTCAGTAATCCATGTTGCGGTCTTATCGCCCGTCTGCCACGAAACTTTATGGCCGGTGTGACAAACGACGGACGCAACATTTTTATCGCCAACTTTTGTCGCCGCGGCCAACATTCCACAGTTTTATGAACAAAACTGTGGGTGTATCGATTCCAGTAGAGTCCGGCCGAAAATGGATTGTTTTTGTGGCCGAAAACTGAACGATATTCGGCCTGATTTCCATTTTTGGCCGGAAAGAAAATAGTTTTTTTTTAGTTTTTTCTTTGGGAAACTAAAAGAAATGCAGTGTCAATCTTTTAATTCTTCTTTTTATTCGTGTCACTGGTATGACCCGACTGTATTTAAAGTCTTGTTGGCCCAAAACCTCGTCACTTCGGCGTCGTCGGGGGCAGCGCAGAGGTCACTTTGACTGCATGTTTTGGGACACAGGACGTGGATCATGGTTTGCAACATAGCTCCACAACTGTACACAAATCTTTTAATCAATATATTTAATGGTTTAAACTTAAATCATACGAAACTTTTACTTTTCTTTTTTTTTTACTACGCGAGAAAAGCATATTTTTAGTATTTTCACAGTTATTGTGCTTTTAGTTTTCGTGGCTATGAGTTAATTGTCGTTGAAACTATTGACTTGCCGGTACTAAATTTTTTTCGACCTCAGACGGTAATTTTTTTTTTCCGGCCGAAAATATAAAATATTGCCGAAAATGGATATTTCGGCCGAAAATTGCCGAAAACCGAAACTGAAATTTGGTCAGGCTCTACTCGCCAGTCGTCGGTCGCAGGTCGCGGGTCGTGGTCGCTTTCGGCCCCAATTTGCATAGTTCGGTAAGTTGTCAACTGAAAGTATGTGGGGGGTGGGGGAGGGGTGAAGGAATTTATCTTGAAATACTTTCCGTTGGACTTGACACGGGTTGTTTTGTAAGAGGTCGATACTTTTTAAGCTCGGAAGTTTTTTGACATTGCAGGAGTGGCAGATATTAAGTTGTTGCTAGAATTGTATTAAAATCAAAAGTCATATCTTTTTTTTTTGGCTGGAAATTAGCACTTTTTCCCCGCTCTTCACCACTTTAGATTTCGCTTGGAAGAGGAAATGGCGCAACAAACTCCCCCCAGCAGTCGACCTATTCTCTAAAAGGCTCACCGTGAAAACTCTGGTGAAGTGAGCTTGAAGTGATTTCCTAATAGCTGTCAATAGTGTCCATCCCCAAGCATCAGGTGGAATGACAGCTCACATCAAGCTCACTTCACCTAAGATATACGGTGAGATTTTCACAGATGAATGATGAATAGATGGGCTGCACAGCTCTGTTAAATTAGAAGAACTTGATTCTCACGGTTTAAAAACAATTTAGACGTGATATTACGAGACACTAGCTTCAGCCCGCGACTTCGTTCGCGTAGAAGTCATACCATAAAACATATCCTATGACTGATATGGGTAACAGAGACGACACTCTACAAAACCGAACTTTTTCATTTCGATGTGCCATATATGCCAATACCTTGGTATTGTCTTAAGGCAAGATTCACAGATCGCACATTGACTTTACATTGCTTTGTAAAGCAAACGTTTCATACGAATCTGAACCTTAATCATATGCAAATATAGTTCACATTCGTAAGAGACGCTTACCTTACTTACAAAAGTAAATTCAAAGTGCGGTTATTTTATTTTATTTTATTTTATTTTATTTGGGAAACAAACAATCATACACTGAGTGTTACATCTAGATAAACAGTATGCTGTAAGTAAATGTACAATCCACTACGTTTCCACATATTACTAGCTTATAGTAGATACAGTTTTGGTAAACTTAAGTAATAAAAATATAAAACAACAATACAATTTTTCGCTGTCTAATAGTTAAATAATGAAAAAAGGAAATAATTAAATTAAAGGTTATGAGCAAGGCGCATAACAATCTGTTTTTTAAATTTATGTTTAGATAGGGCAAATACATCGACATCATTAAAGTTATTATTGTAAGCTTGAACCAATCTCTGGAGCGGCGCTCTCCTTCCTGCATTTGTACGACAGGGAGTTGTAGCAAACAGTGGATAAGAGCGCGCCTCTCGTCTCACTACTGTTCTAGGTACAATATAGTAAATTTTATGTATCAAATTAGAGCAGTCAAATTTATTGTGTACAAGTCCATGAAGCATCATTCCTTGGAGCAACAAGCGTCTAGAGTGCAGTGTTAACAGTTTAAACTTATTCAATGCGTCCTCATAGGATAAGCGTTCAATGCGACATTTGTACTGCATTGTACTGAGGAACTTACGCTGAACTCGCTCTATTGCATTCTCATATTTTATATAATAGGGATCCCAGATCATACAAGCATATTCAACCTGTGGGCGAACTAAAGAATTAAATAAATACAGATATGTGGTTGGTCGTTTAAAATCCGACGTGGTTCTCATAACAAAATTATACATTTGAAATGCTTTAGAAGTAATTTTAGCTACATGTAGGTTTAAGTGAAGTTTGCAATCAAGAAGAACGCCCAGGTCACAGATATAGGTTTCTTTATCTAGAGTCTTATTACAAAGTGAATAATCATACGTTATTACATTCTTATTTTTAGTAAAATTTATGTATTTGCACTTAGGGATACTTAGTATTAATTTATTTTCATTACAATAATCAGATAATCTATTCAGGTCTTCTTGCAATAGGCTGCTATCAACAGTGTTTTTTATTGTTCTAAATACCTTAAGATCATCAGCGTAAAGTAGGAAGTTACTATTTTGAAAACAGTTACAAATATCGTTAATGTATAAAATAAACATCAATGGGCCAAGAATAGATCCCTGGGGAACGCCTGAAGTCGCTAGAAATGAGTCTGATTTGTAACCATTGCTCACTACAGATTGATTACGATTGCTGATATATGAACAGAACCAACGCAGTAAGTTGCCTCTGATGCCGTTAAAGGCTATTTTGTTTAATAAAATTGAATGGTCCACCCTATCAAAGGCCTTTTTAAAATCAGTATAAACAGCGTCGGTCTGATATCCTGCGTCCATATTATTAAACAAATACTCAGTAAAGATCATTAGGTTTGTCACTGTAGACCTATTTTTAACAAAACCGTGTTGCTCGGGTATTATATTGTGCCGCAAAAATGGATAAATGGCCTGATGAACGAGTTTTTCAAATAATTTTGCAAGAGTACTAAGTATAGATATAGGTCTATAGTTTTCTATGTTTTGTCTAGATCCACTTTTATGTACTGGTATTATATTTGTTTTTTTCCACGCAGACGGAAATGTACCACTTTCAATACATCTGTTAAACAACATGGAAAGAGGCGTACAAATTGTTTCAGCTGTCCTCTTTAGAAAATAGGGCGGTATACCGTCAGGGCCCGGGCCCTTGTTTATATCTAGCGATTTTAGTTGTCTGCAAACTTCATGGACCGTGAAATTCAGAGTACAGAGATAGCTGTTATTGTCATTGCTTGAGTCGGAAGCTGGGGACCATCCGGGGTAAAGACTAGAGGGCTCATAAACTGACCGAAAAAAATCTCCCTTAATCATATGCAAATATAGTTCACATTCGTAAGAGACGCTTACCTTACTTACAAAAGTAAATTCAAAGTGCGGTTAGTGAATGATGCCCATATTGTCTCACACCGCGTCTCCCCGACACGTCCTATTTCCGCCATGCATCTGAGCTGACTAATTGACCCGCTTACTGCCCGCTGACTCATAGACAACGCTGCTCTATAGTCTGTGTATACTAACACTGCGCCACGCCACTCAGGCGTGCGCTGATTGAGATAAAGCATGTGTAAGAACGATTGTTGATGCTTGGAAAATGGCTTAGAAGTACAATCGAACGAGGGCCCCAATTCTGTATGGTAATTATTATTCCCCGCGAAATCTTACCACGTGCAAACCACGTCAATATCGTGTCTTGTAGAAACCCCTGTAACTGCAAGGAATCGAAATGTTAACATGTATTTTGGCAGTTCAAACCACGCCAACTTCGCGTTCATTTCCCGCGGTTTCGTTCATTTTGTCAGAGAATACGTTATTAGCTGATGTCGTGATTAACTAAGGAATTGACGTGATTTAGAAGTAAGGAATCATTAAGTGGTCATAGTGAATTAGGGCCCAGATATTGTGGTATACTTGGTACAGGTGCAACGACTTTTAAATATGTTGTGAGCATGCTGAGCACTCAATTCTTTAGGGTCAATTTATGTTGCCGCGGAACGGAGCGGAATCGAGTTTTCGTACATAGCAAAATGAACTCTATGTCAATGGTCTAACGTACAAACTAGATACGAGCTTATTACTGCCGGAACTCCCGAAAATGCGCGATAATTCTCCAGAAGATGCGCGACCTGTGCCAGTGTATCTAATTTGTGCGTTACACTTTTTACATAAAGTTCATTATGATTTGTACAAAAAAGTCGCTTCCATTCCGTTCCACGGCAATATAAATCACTCTCTTTTGTATGCTAAGCTTAAAAAATTATTACGCAGACCAAAAAAGTAGAAAGATAAATATTTTTGTCTGTAAACCGAAAATCTTTTTGAGCAAAACAGATTCCCTGGAGTGTTGTCCAAACAATTGACAGCTGTGGTCTCCGGTAACATAGTCTCGGGCATCGCTGTATCGAATGTGGCAGCTGTATTGACATGTCACATGTCAGTGAACATGTCATTTATCTGTCAGTAAGTAAACATGACACTCAGCGCCCGGATTATTTGGTTACCGGTGGTTTTTCATAAAAACCGATATCAAAGATTCATCTATTTGACATCGATTAATCGTGAGGGGCTATCAACTCAAAACTAATAGGAAAAAAAAATTAGTGGCAAATTCCTTTTGAACATAGAAATATTGATCAAAATCAAAAGTCATTTATTCAAATTAGTCTGAGAATCAGAGGGGCATTCTCATAATTTTAAGAACGTTCACAGTCTGATCTCAGTCTCAATCTGTCAAAAAATACTTCTAATTTCCCTACATTGACAAGTTTTTGGCATTTGTTTGTCTCCCAGATGAAACTGCGACTAGATTTTGAACGTTTTAAATTATGAGAATTAGCCTTCTGCACCAAAGAGTATAATAATAATACGGGAGTTCTGCACTTTTCGAATGTCAAAATTACAGAAGACAGTCCCCCAAAACGCCCGCCCTTCACCACTTCCTAGTGCTTTCGCTGGGAAGAAGAAGTGGCGCAACAAACTCCCCAGCAGCACAGCTGTCTGTACAGTTAGAAAATTGATTGTATACAATACTAAAACTTACATCTATACAATAAAGTCCTCCAGACCGTACGTTTCGGCCACGGCGACCGATTTTAACGTAGACTAGCCTTCGGCGGGAGATATTATAGTGCACAAGTGTATGCGCACACACAGGTGCACTCCCTCTTCCCTCATTCTCATAGTCCGATGCGACGGCAATCCGACACGACCGGAGACAGATCAGGCGCAGGACCAACGGCTTAACGTGCTTTCCGAGGCACGGGGGTATCACACCGCCAACTTCCAAACACCGGGCTGTTACTAAGGAATTCTGGAAAAACTCAATCCTCGCTCAGCAGTCGCGCTTGCGATCACGAGACCTACGGTGCAGTCTATACAATAGTGGGTACGCAAAGTAGTTAATATTACGAGACTCAGAACATTAAATTAATCTATTTACCATATGTCATGCGATAGTACTGATAATACGTATACCAATATCATCTGGCTCGACCTTGAGCTCCCAGGAATCCACACACACGTGAGTTTCTAAGTTTGAGGTCGCATAAATACATAATAAATAGGAAATATATTAAGGGGGAGTGCCAGGGTTTCCCGCGATATCCAGATTTTCTTAAGTTTGTTACAATTTGCTGGGGCTAGTGGCTAAGTAATGACAGCCGCACGGGACGATAGATCAGGGTTGCCACGTTCGGATGGGTGACCATCTTTACATACCGAGACCGCTCCGTGCTTCGGAAAGCACGTTAAGTCGTTGGTCCCGGCTGTTAATAATGGATCTTTGACAGACGTTCGAAAGTCGACTTTCGAAGTTCGAAAGTCTGACAATCAGTCGTGCCCAGTACCTGGGTATCGTGTTACCCGGTCACTGGGTTGTGGAGGTCAGATAGACAGTCACTCTATGTAAAATACGGTTGTTCAGCTGCATCCGGTTAGACTGGAAGCCGACCCCACCATAGTTGAGAAAAGGCTAGGCAGACTGTCATGTTGAATGTTGATAAAAATTTTATTCGCGTGCGTAACAAATATGACTTTACAGAATTATAATTATTAAAGTCATCAAAGCATTCTAAGTTCATATAATCCTATTGAATAACTATTTCAAGAAATATCAATCAATAGGATTATATGTAACTTACTAGATGCTTAGTAGTGCTTAGTATATAGTTACTAGTGCTTATCCATCCATCCTTAAAAACAAACTTTCGCATTTATAATATTTGTAGTGAGATATCCAAAAACATCTATTCTCACTACAAGTCGATCTGAAATCACGAGTCTAGGGACAATAATGTTGCCATTATGCGTCGCACGAAATAGTAAAAAGGAAGCAGGATAGTAGGAAGTAGGATGTAGAGCGGATATTCTGTAAAGTCAATACTCAATATATTTATTACTTCCACATGTGAACTTAGGTGGTAACTTAACTAGTCATATTTGTTACGATCACGAATTAAATTGTGATGAACATACAACCTGACACTGTCCTGCAAATTGCGTAAGAAAATTTGAAGTTCACGAGCTACCTACCGCATCCCCCTCAAAACAAAATACTGCTATTTATAGTGGGGAGACCTCCCCACTATCAATAACAATATCGATACACAATCGTTACTGATCAACATTTAATTGTGTCTCACTGCTGTCTGTTACAAGTGATTTACTGTGGTTGCGCGCACGCATGCGGGCGGATGTGCTAAGACACGTTGGTTTATGGCAAACCATAAAGGGAGAAGGTACAGTCAGGGAAATATTGTGGAGTAGATTGACACATTGTTTATAAACGTCACTTAAAGTTAAGTAATCGTACATTTTTTGGCGTATAAACGTCTTTTTTATAAATAAACGCTAAGTTTGAAATGAGGTGGAAAGAGAGTAGGGAGGCCTTTGTCCAACAGTGGGACATTCATGGCTAATAAAAGATAAGGTATGAGATGGCGTGGAAAAGTCGTATGGAATGGTATCATAGTTAAGACGTGTTAAAGCTATTCCATACGACTGAGAAAGAATTACATTGTGATTTGTTTATGCGGATAATTTAAGTGGTCTATTTGCTAAATAATCCGTTGTTCTGATAACTTTAACCTAGGTGTCTTCATGTATACAAGGTGGAGACGACAATACAACAATACATCAAACTGCGTGTATCTAATGACATTCCTAATCTGCATACGAAAATTCAATGAAATATATTCAATAGTTTAGTCACTATATCTAGCAAAGATTGGCAACACCCATAGTCGGTCCACCATTACTATTTAGTTTGTTTTATCGACTCAGCCTATCGCAGTCCACTGCTGGACCTCTCCCAGGCTGCGCCACAACAACCTGTCCTCCGCCTTCCGCATCCAGTCCGTCCCAGCAACCTTCTTTAGGTCGTCCGTCCATCTAGCTGGGGGGCGTCCCACACTACGCTTGCCAATACGCGGTCTCCACTCCCAACCTCCCATAACCTCCCATATGAAAAATAATACTTTATTTTTATTTCGATATTTTTTTTTTTTTTCATTTTCCAAAATACTCTTAGGCATTAGTATTACCAGTGTTTTCATTTGTTGTCGTATTGTTGTCTCCACATTGTATAATGTAGTTATTTCAAAGCTAGCGTGCACCATCGTCGCGCATCGTCGACCACATTATCGCTTACTATTCGGTGAGATAGAGGTCAGTGTGGTGAACGAAGTCCATGAAAGACTGGATATTTTTTCGTGCTCTTTGAGTGAATTCTCAAGAGTTTTATTAAATACTAGCTGGGCCCCGTGGTTTCACCCGTATAAGTTTCAATCCTGTAGGAATATCGGGATAAAAAGTATCCTATATGTTAATCCTGGTTATAAACCATCTGAGTGCCAAATTTCATCCAAATCCGTTCAGTGGTTTTTGCGTGAAAGAGTAACAAATATCCATCCATCCATACAAACTTTCACGTTTATAATATTAAGTGAAGTAGGAAGTAGGATAGTTAGTTATGTAAGGTTAAATAAGTTAATTTTAAGTTGATAACTACACTTTCGCATTAGGGTAAAGCCTGTAATGATAGTTGTAAAGGATGATAAATAAATAAATAAATACTTCGGTCTTTTTTAAGGTTCACCGGTAATTCTTCACCACGTCGACCGACTTCGATAATTCTTTTTTTTAAGGATAACGGTTACTTTACTGTTGTTTGAGTTAGCTTCAATAATACGAATATCATCTACTTCTTTTTTCTCCACCGAATTAAGAACCTCCTCTTTTTTGAGAAGTCGGTTAAAAAATAAATAAATAAATATTGGTAGTGTTTGGAGTTGATTTGCTGTAACTAATCTATACTGTGGCACTTTGGTGACAATTCGCCATAGCTCCGTACCGCAGGGTATCTATTGGGTCAGCAGCAGATGGGATAGCGATAAAATAGGGATCACTGATATATGGCGCCCGTGGGGTCGGCAGGACGATAGGATCTGCTCTTGTTTTGTATGTGATGTCGAATGGGATCTATTACATGTTTGTCGCAAACGAATTGGTAGAATTTTGTGTCGGGCAAACGATATTTTTTACTTTTTTTTATCAAATATGTATTAAAATTATATCGGTTTGACGTTAGCCTAGTGTGTATGAAGATAGCCCGAAATAGATGATAATATAAACTAATATTGTTATTATTTATCTATTAGTGAAAGTATATAATTACTAGCAGCGCCCCGCGGTTTTACCCGCATAAGTTTCGATCCCGTGGGGAAATCGGGATAAAAAGTACCCTATGTGTTGATCCTGGTTATAAACTATTTGTGTGCCAAATTTCATCCAAATCCGTGTAGTAGTTTTTGCGTGATATAGTAACAAACATCCATCCATCCGTACAAACTTTCGCCTTTATAATATTAAGTAGGATAGTATAATATTTATTTATTTATTGGATTGCCAACAGAGGCTACACAGTTGCATGCATGTAAACACGAACAAGGACAAATACAAGTTGCGCCTCCAATTATAGGCGACCACATCATTCACTAGGTACAGCAAGTCTGACAAGGACGAACACATTGAAATACATCACAATACAATACACGAAAATTACTTATAGAATGGAGAACAAATTTAAAAGCTAAAGCAAAACCTGCAAAACAATACGGATACAAAATAATAATAAAAAAAAAAAAATACATCTAATTTCAAACAAACAAATTCAAATAAAATAAACTATTAATTAAAGAAATAACCATAGATAAACAGAAACAAAAAAAAAAAAATAGTTAGATACTAGGACTTTTAGACATTTGTCTATTATTCGATGATTATTTATCTATGAATCGATTAATGAAGCAGACGAGTTTGTTTGTTTGTTTGAATGTGCTAATCTCTGGAACTACCAGTCGGATTTGAACAATTATTTTTGCGTTTGCTAGCCCAATCCTTGCGGAAGGCTACTTACCATCACGCTGGGACCCTTAGAAGCCGAGCTTAAAGCGAAAACAAAGTAATAGCGCGGACATTCGATGCGATGCTACGGAGTGGGTCGCGGGGAACAAGAAAGTTCACGCGGACGAAGTTGCGGGCAGAACTTAGTGGGATATAAGTAACTTTCATTTGTTTATTTATCTTGTAACTCCCACAAAAACCACAGTGTGCGACTCTAAAGTATTTCACTCGTTTTTATTCAAAACAAACAACTCCGGATTCGGTGAGATATGCCCCAAATGTTCTCAAAATGGTAATAAACGAAAGTTGCGCTTGCACATAATGCATATTACATTATTTGAAGACATTGTTATGCTGTATGCTGGCACCATATGTGGCGTATTGGTACAAACATTCGCGTTATTTTGCCAATACAAAATGAACTTTATGTTAAAAGAAATAGGGTATATTTTGTATTGTTGTTGAAAGAATAATGTTATACTGAATGCTGGTACCATACTTGTCGCAAACATTCGCGTTATTTTGCCAATACAAACTGAACTTTATCTTAACATAATTAGGGTACATTTTGTATTGTCTAACAAAACGCGAATGTTTGAACAAATACCCCAATATAACGGAGTGCTTTACAGCCTCCGCGTTCCCATATACGTCAAGAATCATAACTCGATCATCGCAGAAGAATTTATTAAAAACATCTGTCTGTAAGCAAACAGGATTCCTTTCTGTGTTTATTTTGACGAAGGACCAAATTGCGTACGAAAACACCAATGTTCTCATTGTTAAGGGTCAATGTCTATTGTTTAAACAAATAATTTAGGTAATCTGCGTCCGCGATTTAATTGCCAAACATGTAAACAAATATGAGTTTATGGAAAGCTAACTTTAATTCCTACACAATAAAGTTCAGTTTACGCTACAACTTCAAACGTGTTTATAACTTTTTCAATAGTGCTAGTAACTCTGAAATCAACTTAGTTACCCTTTAAATAAAGTTGATGTATAACAGTAGTGGTCCAGTGGTGGGTAACGGCCCCGGCTTACGAGTTGTAGGCAAGGTTCGAACCCAGACAGGCGCTTTACTTTGTGTAAATAATTTCATCGCCAAAGCTTTCAAAACGGTAAAAGAAAACAATTAAGGAACTGGTACGTCCTAGAACTAAACATTTGGAGACATGTGATATTTACCAACCCGCACTGGGCCCGCGTGGTAGATTACAGCCCACCTCACGAAGAGACGGGGCCTGTGTCCCAGCAGTTGGAACATTATAGGCTGATTATGTAAATAAACATGCTCTAAAATGCAAATGGTTGCCATGAAAGTGATGGTGATTGTAACTGCAATTATATTTTTAGGTCCCTTTGATTTATTTTTGAAGTAACAAAGAGAATACACTTTCCTTGCTATTCTGTAAATATTTCTGTACTAGCTGCGCCCCGCGGTTTCACCCGCATAAGTTTCGATCCCGTAGGAATATCGGGATAAAAATTATCCTAAATGTTAATCCTGGTTATAAACCATCTATGTGCCAAATTTCATCCAAATCCGTTCAGTAGTTTTGGGGTGAAAGAGTAACAAACATCCATCCATCCATACAAACTTTCGCGTTTTTAATATTAGTAGGATAGGATTCGTCGAGCTCTGAATCATTTATTTATCAAGGTACACCAACAGCTACTGTGTATAATATATGTTAAGAACTATAGGTAACAATAGCCTCGGACTTGCACAGTCGCCAATTACAGGTTCACCAGCAATCTTAGAAATAGGTGATAACATATTAATAAAATTAAAGGGTCCAGAATTTGCGGCGGCCTCTCGCGCCCGGCCCTGGTGCAAGCCATGGTCCGGAGCGAGAGGGAGTGGGAGGCAGTCGCCTCCTTCTGCAAAGCAGCCATGCTAGCGAAGGAGGTGGCGGGACGGATGAGGGAGAGAGCCTCCCGTCCCAGCCGCCGCGGGAGACGCTCCGGGCGTCGGGAGCCGCGTGACGACTCCCGGCCACCGTAGGCGCGGGCCTGCGGGCGGAGAGCAATGGGTAGCTCACCGTCCAATCAGGACCAGGCCCGTGCCGGACGGCGCGTAAGTGTTCCACGCGTGCCTCAAAGAGATGTCAGCATCAGCAACGAGGGGCCCCTCAGGGTCGAAGCCTGCCGGGGCAGCGGGATTGTCCGAAAGGGTTACCGCTACCCCGGAACATAAAGGGCGAAGGAAGGAACATGGGTGGGTTTTAGTCAGTAAGAGTCTGACACTCCCTTCCGCTCCACCCAGAGCGGGAGGGGTCATTTGATGATTTCCCACCAGAAAAAAAAGGGTCTAGAATTTGGAAATTATAGCGAAATACTTCTTAAACTTAAAATGAATTACCAAACAATATTGCAATTTTGCCCACTTACTTAAACGATGTCCCTGCCACCCTGTATAAATAGAATTGACATCTTAATGGAAATTATGTACAGACGCCAGCACGTCAAGCTACCCGAAACTGTCAAATTTTCCCAATTAACCTTGAACCTTAATGATTTAGCAATAAAGTTGAAAATCTATTGAAGAAATTTGACAGATTGTAGTAGCTTGATGTGCTGGCTGGCTGTGTCTTTACCTTTGTTTTTATGTTATAAGTTTTTAACAGCCTTCATAAAGTCCTACAAGATAGCTCTTTATGTTACTGTATGGGAACGATGCTTAAGCACATGAGTGCCATAAACAACCTTGTTGTGATTCTCTCCTAGCTACGAGTCGTGTAAACGAGCCATAAAGTTAACATCGTGTAAACGAGGCATAAGGTAACCTTCGTCTCATCAACACATTTCGTTTTTTCTTATTTAACGATAAATCATGAATTATTTTATTTCTGTAAGTAGGTTTGTACAGACGCCAGCAGGTCAAGCTACCCGAAACTGTCAAATTTTCCCAATCAATTTTGAACCTTTAATGCTTTAACGATAAAGTTGAAAATCTATTAAAGAAATTTGACAGATTGTAATAGCTTGATGTGCTGGCGTCTGTACAAACACTTTTACACATCAAAAGTATTTAAAAAAAAAAAAATTAGGTCGGCGTTTCCTATCTGACTGCTCTGAGACGAAAGGTCGAAACAAACTCAGAGGTCACAGTGTCTTTTCAAGTCTAGACATAATCTTGGTCAGATCATGTGAAGACCATGTAAATGTTCTTTTGAGGAAAAACCCACACAGATTTAAGTTGACCTGTCCACTCAGTGCACGCATTTGTCAATAATCGTGCAGCTCAACTCAGAATTTAAGGAGCTAAACGATTCAACGAACAATACAAAGAAATTTCGTAGGCCGCATAAAGTACTCATTTTATTACACGACAATTAACCTATACATTTTCCTCTTCCCCAGGCGGCGAGGACCCGACCGACCCCGGCGTCCGCTTCACAGCCGAACCTTCAGACGCCGTCATAGCACCAGGTGACGCCGCGCTGCTGCCGTGCTCAGCCACCTCGCGCCGAGCAATCCGCCTCGCGTGGAGGCACAGCGTCACCGCCTCGCCGAGTAGAGACCATGCTGTCACCGACACTGACAAGTATAGGTAGGTGGTACCTCGAGACGTGCCATACGCTTTCATTAAGGCGGATAGTGACTTGCACCGTTTGTTTGTTATGTATCGACTAGTGTTTACCAACAGCGCCACCCTGTTAACGTCATTCGAGCTCCAAAGGAACCTTCTATGTGTGCATACACACGAGCGACAGTGACACGCACAGACAACAGAGTCAACTGCAACCGTCAACGCGTCGTCGGCTGCCGTTGACAACATGCCGCTAGTGTATTTGAGCACCGTACTGAAATACACGAGCGACGTTGTGGACGGCTGCGGCCGACCCGCGTTGACGGCTGTCGCTGACACAAGACGACAGCTGCAGTTGCAACTGACGTCGACGCGTGTCGCTCGTGTGTGTGCACACTATGTAGCAGTGTATTTTTGTGTGATTCCAGAAAACAACTGCCGAACGGGTCCCTGTCCATCACGGATATGTCAGCATCGCTGGCGGGCCACTACCAGTGCGTGGCCACTGTGGACGGAGTGGGCACCATTCTTTCAAGAGTCGCCACTGTCTTTCTAGCTGGTGAGTGCATTCAATCCAACTTACAGAGAGGCAATTCTCGAAATTTTAACATCTTCACAGTCTGATCTCAGTCTTAATCTGTCAAAAATACCTCTAATTTCCCTACATTTTTGACAAGTTTTTTTACATTGATTGTCGCTGAGATGAGATTGCAACTAGATCTTGAACGTTTTTAATTACGGGAATTGGCCTTCAGATCTTACTTCTCTTAGCCCAGGCACGCACGGGGGATATTTCCCGCGGCGGTTTTTTTTGCGCACTGTATTTTCAATGCATTGCTTAGCGCCGAGAGTTGAAAATCCAACAGTGTGTTTTTTTTTTGACGCGCTGGGATGCGCTCTGTTACAAAGTTTAAAGTTGAAAATCCAATGCGCGATAAAATCCCGCTGCAATATTTATACACGATCGCGCTTACTGATTTTTACTGAACTAGCCTTGCAAATGCGTTGTTAATTGCTAGCGCGGCTGTTGAACGCGCAGAACCCGCAGTCTGGTTTGCTGCCCGGTTGATTACCAAAAACTCGGCCCCTGTTACCTTCCACCAATTCAGACGTACTGCAGGGTGCCATCCACACTTGGTTGATATCCCGACCAGTCGTACTCAGACTTTCTCCTCCACATTTATTATGCGCACTGCCAAAGTGTCTCCGTCTCTACAACTCTCTGCCAGCGTCTGTATTCCCTTCCACATTTATCCTTCCAACAAAGCAAGAGTGAACAGCCATCTTCTGGGCACGCTCGTTCCATCATAGACCTCATCCATCGCTTTCCACCAGGCGTGATGAGGGTTAAGAGCAGGTCCATATAGCAATAAAAAAAGATCTCCGAGGAATACAGCAATATGATATGTATATGTGTATCTCTTCAGTCTCTAAATAATTCACTAGGCTATTGAGTACAACACCGAATTTATAAATTACTAACTTCTGTCCGCGACTTCGTCCGTGTGGAATTATGGCCCGCCCGCGTTTTGACTTCGTTTGCGCCTAGTGTTCTTTATTTATTTTATTGTGTACTTTCTGATCTTTTTTCTTTTCACTTTGCTCTTATGGGTCGTAGCGCGATGTTAAATAGCCAATAACCTTCCTCAAGAATTGGGCTATCAAATGCAAAAAGATTTTTAATTCCGACTGGTAGTTCCAGGGATTAGCGCGTTCAAGCAAACTCGACTCGACTTCGTCCGCGTGAAACATCTTGTTCTCCCGCTCCGACGCATCGCATCGCCTGTCGCGCTATGACTTCGTTTTTGCTTAGCGTTCTTTCTGATTTTTTTCTTTTCCTCGGATCCTGAGGGTTGTGGCGAGACGTTAAATACCCTTACCTTATATACCTTCCTCAAGAATTGGGCTTAAAAATGCAAAAAGCAATTTTTCAAATAAAACCATTTCAAATTTACCCATTGTGATATCCCACCCATCTATTCTACTGTCGTCTCCACCTTGTAGATATCATTAACAATCTGCGCCTTACAAAATATCCTACAATACGTCTCAATAGTACTGCGACAAATATTCACAACGCTTACAGCCAGGCGCCTCACTTCCGGCCGGGACCGATCTGATTTCTGGGCCCTTTGTGAAGGCTTATCTTATCGACTTCGGGACATCTCGAGCGACGTCCCAACGAGGGTAGGGTCAGGGGGCGAGCTAATATGTCTCGTGTTTGAGGCTACGATCTGTGATATAGGCTGAAGCGTTTGCGATCAATTCTGTGTGTGTGTCTGTTTATCTTTCATTGGAACCACGTCCTTTAACGTACCTTGCGGTGGGAGTAAACTTGTAGAAATCGTCACGGGTGTCGTTTTCATGGTTTTCGAGGGTGCTTAACCAAATAAAGAGGTCATAATGAAAATCAAAAATAGCGGCTGCAAAAATTTTATAAAAAATTTCGTCATTGGTGTCGTATTCTTGGTTCTAGAGGGTGCTAAAACCGATAGTGAGGTCAAAATGAAAATCCAAGATGGCAGCTGCGAACATTTTAAAATGACGAAAATTACATTTTTGTAGTGGCCATTTTGGATTTTCATTTTTACCTCACTACCGGCTTTAGCACCCTCTAGAACTCTGAGGGGGGTCCCCTAACCCACACGCTTTTCTTATGACTGCCCTTCTTTTCTTCGATTTTTCCTGGTCTGAGGCTATTTTAGGTCAATTCTTTAAAAAGAAAGCCAGCTCATGCCGTCATCTTCTAGGCCTCCGCGTTACCATTTCTTGCCATGTGCTTGCTTTTCCCAACTATGTTGGAATCTGTTTCCAGTTTAATCTGATGCACACACTTTCATCAGCAACTTATTTGTGATTTGGAGCGAAGTTTAGATTTTCTCTTATTACTTTCCCAGAGGTGCCCGACATCTCAGGCGGCGGTCGCTCCGTGCTGGGCGCGGCGGGAGGTGCTGCTCTCCTTGCGTGCGGCGTGCGCGCTCCCCCTCGCCTGGCGCTGCGCCTGCACACGGCTGCGACGGACAGGCGGGTGTACGGAGCTGCGAGACTGCACAACGCACCGCCATTGCTTAAACTTAACGTAAGTACATTTTAAACTGTAGATTATTTTGTACAAATTACTAATAGGTACAGCTTTCCAAAGAAAAGTAAGCCCTTCGGGAATATTCGTCTATTTTCAGAAATACGAACGCGCGATGATGATATCTAATATAGAGCTGTTACAACCATGGAATTACTTGCCTATTTTGTATTTTATTTTTTATTTTATTTATTAGGGACAACAAACAGCAGTATATTAAATATTACACATGATAGGAGTACTGTATTGCCATGATTACGAAATTATAGATTAACATCTCTATGTAATTCCAAAAAACTTTGCGATTTGAAACCGGAGTAGGTAATCCGACACAGAGAAAATTGGTTGTATTCGAGAGGCTTATGTCCAGCATCTGCTACAGACTGATGGTAATGATGATACTGACAATCATGTTGATACTTCCAGGTGACCTGGCTAAAGAACGGTTCCCCGATGCGCATCGAGAGCGCACGCATGTCTCTCACACCGAGCGGCGCGCTAGAAATCGAACCGCTGCGGCCGCACGACGCCGCGCAGTACGCCTGCCGCGTCGCGCTCGCGCAAGCGCCGCATATTTACAAGTAAGTGTCGCTACAGAATATAAAATGAAATGAAATTGTTTATTCTGTAAATAGGATATCGGAATCACTTTTACACGTCATAATATAAAAAAAATAAGCTAGGTGAGGTCGGCGTTTCCTACCTGACTACACTGAGAAGAAAGGACGAAACATACTCAGAGGTCACAGTCTCTTTTAAAGTCCAGACATAATCTTGGTCAGATCATGTGAAGAACATGTAGATTGATGTCTGAAATGGTCTTTTGAGGAAAGTACCACAGAGATTTGAGTGGCCCAGTCCAGTCAGTGGAAGCATTTGTCAGTAATAGTGCAGCTCAACTCAGAACTTGAGCAGACATGTCGCTGACCACAAGTTAGATGTTAGAAGCAAGTTAGATGATGTTAGATAATGGCGCTGATTCCCTCGTTCGCAAACTAAACTAAATTTAAGTTCAGTGCATCTTTTTCTTTCTATTTCATTATAAAAAGGACAGAAGATAAATATTAGTTTAGTGTCAAATTAGTCAACGCCTGACGTAAAATGACGTATTTTAAGTCGCCATGTTTTTAATCACGTCTAAACTGTCTTTGGAGTATCTTAATTTGACAGGACTAAACTAATATTTATTTTCTGTCCTTTTCTTAATGAAATAGAAAGAATAAGATGCACTGAACTTAAATTTAGTTTGTGGACAAGGGAATCGGTGCCAATGAAGCTAGAACAACCAACTCTATGATGGACAACAATGGAGAGGAGTGGAGTTTCTTGCCGGCTCTTCTCCATAGGAAACGACCAATTAGAACCGTGCACCTAGCTTCTGACGTTTCATAAGTGCCCGTGTTGGTTTATGTGAATAAAATATTTTGATTTTGAACATAAAGTCCAAATTAATTGGTGCCCAAGATGTATCTTGGGCACCAATTAATTTGGACTTTAAGCCTGTAGGCTTGCCTAGTTTGGGGCCAATGTAAAATCTCTGTAACTTTTTGAGCAATAAAGTTTTTTATTTATTTATTATTTAAATTCCATTGTTGTGACAAAAAAAAAATCAACTTGCGTCAGCATACTTCTCTTGTCCTTATCCCAATTTATTTGAGGAGCAAAGTGTATTTTTCTTCCATGCTTCTCCTAGGAGTCTTCATCGTTAGCGCGTTCAAACAAAAAAACTCGTCAGTTTTATTATTAGCACTAGCTTCTGCCCGCGACTTCGTCCGCGTGGAATTTCTTGTTTCCCCGACCCGCCCCGTCGCATTGCATCGCCTGCCCGCGCTTTTAGTTCGTTTTAGCTTAGCGTTATTTCTTCCTGTTTTCTTTTTGCTCAGTTCCTACGAGTTCTAGCGTGATGTTAAATAGCCTATAGCCTTCCTCAAGAGTTGGGCTACCAAATGCAAAAATAAATTATAGATATTATAGATTAGGTCGTATGTTCATCGGTATTTGTTTGTGTCAGGACGAGTGACGAAACAGAGCTGCGAGTGAGTGCGGAGACAGCCAACGTGGAGTCACCGCCGCGCTTCATAGCCACCCCACCACCCGTCACCGTCATGGAAGGTAAGCTTACCATCAGTTACCATCACTTACCACCTTCTTCCACCACCAACCATCATTTACCATCACCTGCTACCACTTACTGGCGAAGGATTAAGTAAAAAAAAAAACCGGTCAAGAGCGTTCCGCAAGAGGGTTCCGTACCACTCCGATGATTTTTGAAAAAGTGTGATATTTAGAGACATCTTTTTATTTTTCCTGTAATTTTTACATAAACTTTTATCACATAGAATAATTTCAGATTTTTCTCCATGCAAACTTCGGAGATAAGAGGGGGGGGGGGGTAATTTTTTTAAATTTTTCATCAAAAGTCGAAAACTATGCGGCCAAAAAAAAAGAAAAAAATGTTTGAGAATGTGCAAACAGCGCTCTTTCATATGATACCCCACATGCCCTAGTAGCCCCACTTCGAATTTTTAAGACTTCTTTCGCGACGACTTTTCAGTCCCTGTTGCGAAGAATTTGTAAAATAGCTGGGGAAACGTCATCTAAAACTATTCCAAACTTCAAGTTGATAGCATTAGTATTTCTTGAGATATTCAGCTGTGACAGACGGACAGACAGACAGACTGAGTGCAATAGGACAACACAGGCTGATTTATTATTTTCTACTCCTTACTACCACTGATCATCACATACTACTAGTAACCACCTTATACCACCAGCTCCTACCACTTACCACAACTATTCCCCCCCCCCAACCCCCACCACCTACTGCCACTAACCACCACCATTACTATAACACTTACCACCAGACCTGCCACCAATTTCCACCACTTATTACCACCGAAGGCAGTTAAGCGATTGACTGGTGCGCTGCGGTGTCGCGGGTTCGATTCCCGCACGGAACAAATATTAGTATGACATACAAGTAGTTGTTCCGGGTCTGGCTGTTTGTGTATGTGAGTTTAAATGTTTGTAAACGCACCCACGATACAGGAGTAATTCCTAGAGAGGGGCAACTTTTTTTTTTTTTTTTAAAGAAACATACCACCCATCACTTATCTATCACATAATTTCTAGAGATACCATACCATAGAAATTGCATATAAAAACATAAATTATGATATTTTCAGGAGCGTCAGTGACGTTCGACTGCGCGGCTGTCGGCAACCCGAAGCCAGAGATGACGTGGCTCAACAACGGTGCTGCCATCGACCTGAGGTTGGGTGGCTTTCTAATCTTACGTTGATCTAGGTTTTGCCCACGACTTTGTCCTCGTCGCCGTTGGAAATCAACATGAATACCACCCATAGAAATACTGGTACCTATAGCGGTGTCTGCCCTTTTCTGAGTAACTGTGGAGTTTCTTGCATATTCTTCTACATCCACGCGGAAAAACACCGTCGCTATGAATGTAGAAAACAACATTGCATTCTGTTTAAATGATTCGAACCCATGCGGGAGCTTTACTTTGCGTAAATATCACCACTGCTCTCAAAACGATAAAGGAAAAGTCATGAGGAAACCGGCATGTCCTAGAACTAAAAATTCGTAGACATGTGACATCTACCAACCCGCACTGGGACCGTGAGGTGGATAACGGCCCACTCCCTCTCACTGAGAGGAGGCCTGTGTCCCAGCAGTGGGAACATTATAGGCTGACTGATGTTACCGTCTGTTCCAGCGACCTAGACTCCCGCTTCTACCTGGTGGGCTCGGGCTCGCTGCGCGTGCAGTCGGCGCGCGCGCTGGACGCGGGCGCCTACACGTGCCGCGCGCACAACAGGATCGACTCCGCTGACCACACCACGCAGCTGCACGTGCTGGTGAGTGTTATGCTATGACACACACACACACACACACACAACGACCTAGACTCCTTTGAGGATACGCTATGAAGAAGAAGAATGTCCTTTCACATGTTGATTCGTTATACCTAACGATTCGTATTTTTTATTTTATTTATATTCTATCTTCTGCCCACGACTTAGTCCACGTGAACATTTTTGTTCCTTCGACTCACCGCGTTTCCGCGTTTTCGCTAAGCGTTCTTTCTGACTTGTTTTGTTCTTGATCGGCTCCTTAGTGTCATAGCGTGATGTTAAGTAGTCTTTCCCAAGAGTTGGGTTATCTAAAGCAGAAATAATTTTTCAATCCCGACTGGTAGTTTCAGAGATTAGCGCGTTCAAACAAACAAACTCTTTAGCTTTATGGTTAGTATAGTATAGATTCTTGGAGGTGTTCGTAATTTTTTCAAAACTTAGAAGATAATAAACAAATCATGTTAAATTATAACCCAGCAAAAAAATATACGTTAAAAATCATTTGATATACTTACGGTATGATTCCCACCTCCCCAGACCCCCCCGCGCGTGTCGCTGCCGGCCGGCGCGGTGCAGTCTGCGCGTGCGCGCGGTGACGTCACGCTGCGCTGCGACGTGCGCGGCCGGCCCGCGCCCACTGTCGCGTGGCTCAAAGATGGCGACCCGCTGACGCCGAACAACCATGACATTGCGCTAGTTGACGGGTATGTGTAACTATGTAAAGCCATAATACATACATACTGTTTAACATATTTTTAAAGGTTCATTCGTCGATGTATTTAACCGAAAGTAAAGACTCGACCGATGTCGGCCTAGAAAGAGATGGCGAGATGACCCGGACGCGTACCGCGAAGGCTAGCACGAGGTATCGCGGGAAAAGAGTTCCTGGAAGGATTTTGGTGAGGCCTTTGCCCAGCGGTGGGACAGTATAGGCTAAAAGAAAGGAGACTCGAAATTCTGAAAGAATTCTGCATTAAAAATCCCTTTTTTTGTATGAATTGAAATGTCAAAAAGTATGAGTGCCAGTGTGCCATGTGCCGCCCGCAGCACATCGCTGCGCATCCAGGGCGTGCTGCGCGTGGACGCGGGCATGTTCCAGTGCGCCGCCGCCTCGCCCGCCGGCTCCGCGCTGGCCGCCGTGCGCCTCGTCGTGCTGCCGCCCGACCACGGTAACTATAGCATAGAGATCTGCACCACTAAGTCGAGGGCGCTGATGCCGAAATAAAAAATCCAAGATGATAGCAAAAGAAATGAGCAAATTTCATCTAGTCGCTTCCATGGTTTTCGAGGGCACTGATGTAGAAAATAAAGTCAAAATGAAAATTCGAGATTATTTGAAAATTATGGTTTAATTATTGTTTGGTTATATTTAATTAAGGGCTGATTTTTCAATCATCTGATAACTTTATTCGAGGAATAATTTCGAAATTTTGACAGTTATTTCATACAAAAACTGTCAAACATCAATTTTGTTCCTCGAATAAAAGTTGTCTTACGATGGAAAAATCAGCCCGAAATCATCTTAGAAGATATTTTTATTTATCTATTTCGGCTAGTTTCCGCTTAATTTGCGTTTTTTGTCCTTGAGCCAAGCGACAAGCGCCCATTCCATAAGGTATGCCAGCTATTACGATAAAAAATGTTTGCAAAAAAAATATTATTTCGATTACATGAATGTGTAACTTAAACTTTAATTTTTCTGAGTTTATTTATATTTTTTTTTATTTTCGTTTTAGTTTTGTTCTGTTTAATTTAATTACGTTTTTTTTATTATTTCCTTTTTTGTTTTTAATTTTTTCGTTTCCCCTAACCCCTTACCTTCCAGACATGTCGAACATAACGGTCGAGTCGAAATCCACGCACGACATCCTCACAAGCTTGGTCTCGTCAGACCAGGACCACACCCTGGACCCCACTCTCGAAGACCCGGACTTCTTGGGAGAAACCTCTTCAGCATACACTTCAGGTCCTGATCTTGAGTATGACGACAATTACGATGGTGATGATTCCTTTCATGCTGCTGAAGGTGTGGATTTGGATCCGGAGAAGGGGAACGCTAGCGTGGTGTCGGCACCGAGAGGTCTGAAGGCTGTTATCGTGAAGCATCGGTTCGTGACGCTGAGCTGGGAGGAGCCGGCGCATAAGAGTGAGGAGATCACCGGGTATGCGGTCATATATAAAGTGAAGGGGAGTGAGAGGTGAGTTGTATACTTCGTTCAGTATTCATGTAATTTTGGAAATGCTACTTTGAAACCTACCCGATAGGTTTAGTTTAGACTGCAACTTCAAGATTTGAATCTGCTGGACAGTTTGTTGCGCCACTTCTTCCCAGCGAAAGCACTAGGAAGTGGTGAAGGGCGGGCGTGCCGGGGAACTGTCTTATGTAATTTTGACGTTCGAAAACTGTTTTGAGTGTCAGCCTAATTTTAATAAATTACTTTTGATTTTGATCGATTTCTTTATTTCAACTAAGTATATAGGTATAAATTACATTTTAAAATATTTTTATAAACAAAAATAATAAAAAAAAACATTTAAAAATATAAAAAAAAATAGTAGCCCACCGGTATCGGGAACAGGGTCCAAGCTACCGGCGGTCAGGGCTCCAGAGAGAGGAACCTCCTTATTGATTTATTTATTTAACCATTTATGTACAAACATATTAATTGAAAATAAGAAAGGAACAGATAAATAGGTTCAAAGTTGATTCTTATTTCTATAGAAATCTCTTCCAGTATACCTGCCATAGGAAAGTAGATAAAAAAGAGATGTAGACAGCGTGTGTAAGAGTAGATGAGAAAATAAAATACATAAAAACAAAAACAATTTAATGTGACTCTGACGACACGGTTGGCGCAGTGGCTGAGCGATCGACTGCTGCGCTGCGTGTCGCGGTTTCGATTCCAGCACGGAAACAAAAAAAAAAATGTAGTGTGACTTAAAAGCTTTTCAACTTTAATGTCAACGGGATAATTATTAAAATAGCTTAACAAAATTATATATAATGCCGGTGGCTCCGACAATGTTGGATGGGTTTACCTTAACGTTACGTGTTAAAGATCTTTGTGTGTCTGTATTGTTATTGTATTTGTCCATCGAGTCCTCGGGCACTTGTCTGATAAGCTCATATAAATTGAATAAACCTTAATGTTACAGGCAGAGGGTCCAAATTCGTTTGTTTTTAGGGTGGGTCAGATAATGTTGACAAGAGACTGTACAGGAGTAATTCCTAAGTAAAAAAAAAAGAAAAAAAAATGTGATTTAAAGCCTGCTCTTAAAGTTTAGTTTTGACAACTTCAAGATTTAAATTAATTTTGCTACAGTAACTGAAGTTAACTTATTTTGAAGACATGAACTTAATTGATTTTTATAGACTTTCAAATAATTTACAAACAAAGAAAATTAGCTTTTGTATTTTGCTCAGTGTAAACTTATTTTTGCCCTTGACTGTACCATGGGTATGCAATTTAACATGGAAAAAGTCTTTATTACATTGCTATAGGGGCTGTTTTTGTAGTTCAACCGAAGTGCGGTTAAGTGTTACATATTTTGTGTGCTTAACAAGCTACATGTCATATCATAGAGAGCGAGTATCTCGCGGCGGCCCGACACGACACGAGATGAACGTCGCATCACTACAACCGAACACGACATACGAGTTCGCAGTGGTGGCCTACACTGAGCACGCCACATCGCCGCCTACCGACGTGAGTATACAAAAAGCAAGAAACTTTAGTCTAAATCATAACAACATCGTCCCCCGTGTTCGCTGAAGGGCTAGGCAGAGGTGCACCTATAGTACACCCACATTTCGTGAGTTGTATTTAAGTCCTATGTAATACAGGTCCTCATCAACCAGGCTCAGATCGATACTCCGGGCTCATCACTCATCATTTCAGCCGAATGACGTCCATTGCTGGACATAGGCCTCCCCCAAGCACTTCCACTTTGACCGGTCCTGTGCTTCTCGCATCCAACTGGTTCCGGCGGCCTTCACAAGGTCGTCGGTCCCCCTTGTGGGAGGCCTACCAACGCTACGTCCTCCAGTACACGGTCGCCGCTCCAGAACCTTTCGGCCCCATCGGCCATCTGTTCTGCGAGCAATGTGCCCTGCCCACTGCCACTTAAGTTTGGCAATTCTTCGGGCTATGTCGGTTACCTTGGTTCTCCTGCGGATCTCTTCATTTCTGATTCGAACTACTCCGGGCTGCTACTGAGAAAATTACTTTTGACGTCTTCCTTTACAAATCTGGCCGCCATTGCCAAACGACGTTAGTCTGACAGTAACATGTATGTGATCTCTCCGCAGCTCATCGAGGTGCTGACATCGCAGGAGGAGGTGTCGCACGGGCCGCCCGTGGGCCTGCGCGGCGACGCGGTGGGTGCGCACGCGCTGCGCCTGGCGTGGGGCGCGCCCGACACGCGCCCGCCGCCCACCAAGTACTCCGTGCACTACACTGAGGTACGTTACACCACGTCATAGATAACACTGCCATACTTCATAACTTCGCCATTAAGTGTCCATGTGCAGTCCCATCTAAAATATTTTGGGAAGATGTAAGTCCAACCTAGTAAAGTGGGGTTACCTTAACGGAACGGCAGTAGGGTGTGATTGTGGAGCTGTGTCACAAACCATACTCCACCTCCTATCCTCCCCTCTGTGCCCCAAAACTTGCAGTCAAAGTGACCTCTGCGCTGCCACCGACAACGCCGTGGAAGTGGCAAAGATTTGGGAAAACTAAATTTAAAATACCGTCGTGCCTCAAGAAGAAGGAGAGCTATTTTTGCCTGTTCATTATACGTTAGAATCTGCTTTATCGACTCTGTGTTAAGTATTGTCAATATGACAGAATGATACTCAGCCATCTTTAAATGTTAAACCGAATAAAAAATGTGACAAAGACAATTAAATTTAAAAAAAAAATATTTCATGAAATAGCCGGGTCTATGGGGTGATTTTTTTTACTAGTCACTATGCATAAGTTCTAGAGAAAAACGCAAAACTAGCTCAATTTTAAAGAAGACAAAAGTGACATTTCTTTTGTTTTATAAAAAAACTTTTTTTTTAAATTTTTTTTTTTTTCGTTTTGGAACAAAGTTTTTTTACGGAGCTTGTGGTAGGAGTAAAATGGGAGAAATTGTCACGTAACGAAAAAGTTCTCCGTGCGACTTTTCATTTAGGTAACAGAGAGAGAGATACTTTACATGGTTTTCTAGGGTAATGCTGAAGCCGATAGTGAGATCCAAATGAAACTCCAAGATATAATAGTTGCAAAATTTTTCAAATTTTTCGTGATGTGTGTCGTTTCTATGGTTTTCGAGGGTGTTGAAGCCGATAGTGAGGTCCAAGTAATTTATCTGTGATCAGGTGGAAAGCGGTCGCGAGCAATTCCAGTGGGTGGAAGCGGAGCCGTCCAGCGCCACCGTGAGCGTGACGCTGTCGGGGCTGCGCGCCGCGGCCGCCTACAGCGTGCGCGTGGCGGCGGCGGGCGGCGCGGCCGCCAGCCTGCGCCTGCGCACGCCGGCCGACGCGCCCGCCGCGCCGCCCGGGAACGTCACTGCGCTCGCCACTAGTGCCACGGTAACATAATACACAAGTATACAAGCCACTCAGAACGCGTTCAACATTATGCTATTATGGCAAAGATATCAATCATTAGAGTCGCCCTACCGCAAGAAAAGATGGGCGCGTTTCTGTTTCATTATTAACCGACTTCAAAAAAAGGAGGAGGTTCTCAATTCGGATATTTATATTTTTTTTAAACATATAGTGTCGCAGAGACTGCACTTTGTTGTCATGAAAACTTGTTGTCATATACGGGATGTGTGAGCTTACTTTCAAATTAAATTCTAATAATCGTATTATTGATATAAGTTGTGTTGTTCTATTTTGTACCTTTCGTGACGCTGACTTCCATATTTTTCATGCCTTCCTGTTTTTCTCCAAAGCTCTTTGTATAGTATGTCGGGTCACCCTCCAGTATCCGGTATCCGGGGTTTTGTATTTTTTAGTGGGTTCATCTCATCTTTTTACCTTTCAAATTCACTCACAAACGCTTAGAGATACACATAACACATTACATCATTAATGGCCATTTTGTAATTTCTTACATCATAATTTTTTTGGTGCATGTTGGGTGCGCGTACGTCAAATAGGACGTTTCGAAATGTTGCCACTACATAAAGCGTAAAATGTTTATTGAGGGTGATATTCTCGTAGCATGTATATTTCCTTTTTTTTATATTCCTGTTTGTTTCTGTCACATTTAAATTGAATTGTATTATTTTGCTTTTTGTGCGCTGTATCAGTACAGCATCCTAATAACTGGTTGCTTTAAAATATAAGTAATTATTTAAATACTGGTTGATGGATAATTGTTTGCTGCACCGTACGACGTCATTACATCGGCGCCGGCTGTCGCTGAAAACCAGCGCTGGGGCTCTGTCTTGCATAGGGTCGCAGCATAATGCTGAGCGATAGCCGTTTTGCGTGGATGTGGCGCATGTCAACCTTTTCTTATTGTTTTTTTTTTTGTTTTTTATGTTCTTTTTTGCGTCATGTTTACCGCAAATAAACGTATTTTCTTTCTTTCTTTTCTTTCTTACGCTCCTCAATATAGACACTTTTTTGCATGAGATAAATACGGCGAGAACACATCTAACGATTTAAATCATTGTATTATGATCAATTTATATTGAAGCGAAAAAGGAGGAAAGAAATATCAAAGACAAAAAGGAAACTACTTGTTTTTTTTTTTTTTTACTTTAACGTAAAACGACAAATTTCAATGATCACGAATTCTTGAAAAGACGCGCTGCCCGTTTTTATGTTCATGTCAAATTTTTACCTAATCCAATGAAATTCAAAATGTTTATACCTTTAAAAAAATCCCTTCTCTTTCATCGTAATGTAGACTGTTACTCTGCAGGATAGGGATTTACGATACGCCCAATTACTAATTAGCTTTTACACATAAGTTTTTGTTTTCTTTTAAAAGGTCAACTACCGCTGTTAGTGTTGTTACTTGAAGTATGAGTTGAGAAAAACTGTTTTATCGATACCTACTACGACTGTAAAGTTTATCCCAAAAAAAAAACAGTTTTTTAAATCGATATTTCAATTGACTACAATCCATCCATGGTCCAGGGTCCATGACCCCACAAAAAAATCAACAAATTATCTAGCTGAACCCATCGCGTCTGCGGAGTTTAGCTAGCCAATTTCGTTTATGTTTTAATGGAGGCATATACAGGGTTATTCTCTGTATATGCCTCCGTTAAAACATAAACGATGTTGCAATGATTTACCTATGTTTCGGTTCTTCCCAGTCAATCTTAGTCCGCTGGGAGGCTCCTCCATCCCGTACACACCGCGGGCCCCTGACAGGCTACAAGGTGCGGTACCGCGCGGCCCCGGCGGCCCCGTCTCCGGGCCCCGCGCCCGCGCCTGGCCCTGCGCCCACACAGCGCAGGAAGGCTGACTCGCTGACTACACCGGCTGATCAGAAGAGGGCGGAGCTGAGGGGGCTCGATACTGCGACTACTTACCAGGTAACGTGTGATTCGTCATGGAAAATCTGATTCCTACTTCCTTCCTACTTTCCTACTAATATTATAAACGCGAAAGTTTGTGATGATGGATGGATGGATGTTCGTTACTCTGTCTTCTAGAATAACCCGTTAGTTATTTGTCCCCCAGATCCGCGTGTGCGCCATCAACGCGAACGGCTCGGGCCCCTTCAGCGAGTGGGTGTCGGCCAGCACGCAGCGCCAGGAGCTGGACGAGAGCCGCGTGCCGCCCGCGCCGCCGCCGCTCACCAGTACGTACACATAGCAATACTTATAGAGTATTGCGTAGGTTCTTAACCGTATATTGCTTACCGCCCACTTTGAGAATATTTTTTTTTTCTAAAACCCCCAATTTCCCCAAATTTTTGTGATGATTTCCCAGCAGAAAAAAAAACCCAATTTTTTTATTTACCATCTGTCGCGAATCTGATACAGCTATTGCCATGATTATATATAAATGTATAGTATTATCTTCATCAGTTTTCAGATAGGATATATAATTTTCTCTGGGTCTTCTACTGCGCCCCTGAATGTCTCAAACGACCGCGAGTGGGCGTTATTGCCCACGTTGAGAATTTATGCTCTGCTCTATAAAGTGCCTACGAACGACCTATATGCGAGCAGTTTGTAAAAAATTAAGATCGCGCTCCATGTTGAGTGAGATCATAAGCCTTGCCACGCAGAGATGATTTTTACGAGCTAGCAAGTACCTCTGCGATCTGAACCATTTCCTGACACAAATGCGTCATCAAATTCTATTTGGAAGCCTGCTTTAGTGGGTAATATCGATCGGTCCAAAACGCCCTATAGAGGTATGAGAAACAGGGTGTAAAGTTCACTCATCCTCCATGGAAGAAGGAGGACTCTCCGACGTAACGCGTGTCTTGTCTGGTGGACTACTGCCCGATGATTGATGTTGGGACGTTGTATATAAGTCGCGCGGTAAACTCTGCTTGCGCGATGCAGGATTTTACGTGGCGTCAGTATAATGCGTAGTTTGCATGTGGCTGTGTTGAGGTCGACACAGCCCTTATGAAATTACACGTTATTGTTTAAAAATAATGTCGTACGAGTACAGGGTTTTATAAGTATGTATAGGGTAGGTCTAATTTTGAATTTTTGGTTGGTTTTAATCGGAACTTTTCTAGTAATGCCGTGTTGTTTCGTATGCAGCCCGCGCAGGCCGCGACTGGATCTCGGTGTGGTGGGGCGAGGACGACGGCGGCGTGGTGGTGCGCGGCTACGTGCTGGGCTGGGGGCTGGGCGTGCCCGACGACGCGGCGCGCGAGCTGCCCGCGCACCTGCACTCGCACGTCGTGCGCGCGCTGGGTACGTGCGGCCTGCGGACTGGCCTCCGGGAATACTTGATCCACTGTCAACGTCGACTCGAAATCTAGTTACTGACAACTTACCTCCGATACAACTCGCCTCCGTGACGACTGGTCCCAATAACAACGAGACCCCGAAAACTAGACACTGTCAAATCACGCCTGTAAAAACTCGGTCCTATGGCAATTTGACTCTGATAACTCCATCCTCATAACTCGCCCTCATGACTACTCGACCCACGGGAAACTCGCCCTCACGATCGTGTCGACTTGACCGCTTTGATAACTTTATCTCAATGTACAGACGCCAGCACAACAAGCTACTACAATCTGTCAAATTTATTTAATAGATTTTCAACTTTATCGCTAAAGCATTAAGGTTCAAGGTCGATTGGGAAAGTTTGACAGATTCGGGTAGCTTGATGTGCTGGCGTCTATACTTATATTAATATTCTGTGGTCCCATTTCCCTTCCAGAATCCAACTCCGAATACGTGATCTCCCTACGCGCATCCAACTCCCGCGGCCTCGGCCCCGCGGTGTACGCCACCGTGCGCACCAAGCCGCCCGCCGACGACGAGGACGAGCCCGACGACGAGGACGAGGATGAGACGGACGAGGACGAGCCGCCGCCGCTCATACCGCCTGTGGGGGTGAAGGTATGTAGCTGTACTGCGATCACTCTAGAATGTTCTAGAAGCTTCGACTCGCTCTCATTGGCCGGGCTGAACGAGAGTGTGTTGTGGCGGGAGCGGTTAGAAAAAGCTCCTTTTTATAGTTTCCTAACGTGTAAACAAATATGTGTATTTAGAAAAACTACTTCAATATATAGCAGTTTTTGCTCCAACTTCAAAAAAAATTTAAAACTCTTCATTAGTACTAGTCATTAAACTCCCAACTTAATTTATACTTTTTATAAAGTTATTACTATCTTAAATGGAAATAATGCTTATTTTAATGTGTCAGTTTTCTAATCCTCTCTGAAATTTTACCAAACAGTTCAGTTAAACCCTGTATTTCAACTCCATAAAATATCGATGTTTTTTTCGTCCATCCTGTATATTGTAAAGTTACATTTGTTTGTTTCAAATTCCTTTGTATTTGTGTGCAGGTCATAATGCTGAGCGGTACTACTGCAGTCGTGTACTGGACAGATCCCACGCTGCCCAAAGGGCAAGTGAGTACCTCGTAGCATTATCAGATGCTATTATACGTAAAATCAAGTATGTACGGCCGCCAAAAGTGATAAGTAACCAGGGTCGTCTCTACGAATTGCACCAATTTCATACATTCTCGCGTCTGTATCTAGCTGGTGACAAAGCCATGGTGTTTTGTTGTATTACAGACAGCGACAGACGGTCGTCGCTACGTGGTGCGCTGGTCGTCGGCCGGCGGGCGCGTGCGCACGTTCAACGCGACCGACCTCAACTGCATGTTGGACGAACTCAAGCCGTTCACACAGTACGAGTTCGCTGTTAAGCTGATTAAAGGTAGGATTAAAGTTGATATTGTAGCGTTAAATATAAGTTAACGAAAGTTGTCAATTTGTTGTTTTTTGTGTACTTTATCGCGATATCGTTGCCAATTTTACATTTACACAAACTAACAAACAATTACCTACACATTATACAGGGTTATTGGTAAAACACCAACAACCTCTTAAGAGGTCATTGTACTCATCATTATGAACAACTTTTACTATGGGACCAAACCAGAAATCGCGAAAAAAAATCAGCTGTTCCCTACATTTTGACGACTTAGACGAACATAAATGTAGGGAACAGCTGTTTCTTTTTTTTCGCGATTTCTGGTTTGTTCCGTTTTGTTCGGTTTTGTTTGTTTTTGATCTAATGGGTCTAAAACTTAGATCGTCCGCGTAAAGTAGGAACTTAGAGTTAAGAAAACACATATCGATATCGTTAATAAAACTTACAAATAACATAGGTCTGAGAATTGAGCCCCGAGGCACCCCTGACGTTGTGGTTATGGTGGTGGAATAAAACCCATTGACAACTACTTTTTGTGTTCTATTTGACACATAAGATATGGACCAACGTAACAAATAAACCGCGGATACCGATAAAAGCCAGCTTCTTCAAAAACAATTCATGATCAACCTTGTCAAAGGCTTTTTAAAAGTCAGTGTATCTAGTGTCCACATGCACACGGGAGTCCATAATACTAAACAAATAGTCAGTGAAAGCTATCATATTCGTTGTTGTAGACCTTTTTGTTTTACGAACCATGTGCTTTTGTTGAATAAAGAAAACTTCTATTTGCGCCACAATTTTTTCTAAATTAATACGTTTAAAGCTTACCGCACTTAATGATTTCTGGTTCAAGTGGGCCTTATTTCGCAACTTATTAATGACTTGTTCCACTCCGCAGGCGGGCGCGAGTCCGCGTGGTCCATGCTGGTGTCGAACACCACGCTGGAGGCCCCCCCCGCCTCCCCCCCGCGCGAGCTGCGCCCCTCCCCCGCGCCGCCCCCCGCGTCGCCCGCGCGCGCCGTGGACCTCAGCTGGCAGCCGCCCACCAAACCTAATGGAGTAGTTACTGGTATGTATAGTGTCGCACACGACCCGCCCGCCAAGCCTAATGGAGTAGTTACTGGTATGTATAGTGTCGCACACGACCCGCCCGCGTCCTAGCCGCGCCAGTAACGAGTAATGATCATTGTCCAAAAAATATTTGGGCAAACATTCTTCTTGCTTATTTGTCACAGTCGCAGTATCTGATATGTTGAAATGCCACTAAATGTAGTCGCATTTTACCAATATCACCTACAGCTGGTCTCTCTGTGTTTATTTCATAACCCTATTTCCAACTGATTCCTGAACTCTCCACCCCCAGGCTACGTAATAATGTACGCGATATCCCGGTCTGGCGGCGCGTCCGGTTCTTCTGGCAACGAGGAGTGGACGGCCGTGGCAGCCATAGGAGAACGGACACGCGCCCGTGTGGAGAGGCTACGCGCACGGACTACGTACCTGTTTAAGTTACAGGCGAGGAACAGCAAGGGGCTGGGCCCCTTCTGTGCGCCCGTCACGTACACAACCGCCATGGGTGAGTACACATTTTTTTTTTTTGGGGGGTGGAAAATCCTCATTGATGTCCGCCGCCCTTTGGCGGGCGGCGGGGTCTGTCAGACTATTACTGACTAAAAACCACCCCAGTGTTCCATCTCACACCTACGCCGGGGGTCGCGGGAACGTACGATCCTTCCGCAACCTCCGACTGTTGCCTCCTCCTCGGGTCGGGAGTGAGATGTTTGACTCCCCCCGCGACGTCTAAGAGGGGCGCGCGTGGAACACTACGCGCCGCCACCTCGGGTCCTGATGTGTGGGGGGCGACGGACGTCCCCAAGTCCGTCGCCCCTGGACCCATTTAGGGGGGCTGGAAGAAGGCGTTGTCCGCCCTCCGCCAACGCCCGGTGCGCCTGCTGCGGGCCGGGTGAGAGGACGAGATCTCCCTCTCCCTTTCCGCAGCCTCCTTCTGTCTGCGAGACGACCGTTTCGCAGAAGGAAACCACCGCGTCCCAGAACTCTTCGCTGTCGACCATCGACTCGACCACGGCCGGCAGCGACAGGTCACTGCCTAGTACACACTGACCTTACTACTGTAGAGTTATTCTGTAAAAATCTTACCGTGAAAATTTAGTTGAAGTGAGCTTCAAGTAAGTTATCACTAGTGTTAATTTTTAGTATTAGAATAGATCGACTGTTCTTAACATAACATTGTGGCGGCATCTACACCGCCACATGTGAACTACACATCACACTAACGTCATGCAAAATACGGCATCGCGCAAGCAAAGATTACCGCGCAACTAGCATATTATATACACGTCCATAGATCTCGCGGTTGCGAGTGTACCTTCTTGTGCATATTACTCTGCCTATGGGTCATAGGTACTGCACACCTCGGCCTATGTCTTTGGGGCCTACTGACGGTAAAATATGAGTCACATACTGACTGCACCTCATTCTTGTTGCATCTAATGTCAAGTTACTGACAGCCGTCAGTGTCATGTAAGTGACGGCCGTCAGTGTTAGATTCATTTTGCATATTTATTTATTATTTAAAGTTTTCGCACAAAAACGTACAAAGGCGTAAGCGTATCCCCATGTCGATGGCCCCTTGCGGTTCCCGCACACACTGCAGTTGTGATGTTGTGACTGCCCAGATTCAGGCGAAGGCGGCGGGCTGGCCAGCGCCACGTCGGCGTGGCTGTGGGCCAGCGCGGGCGGCGCGTGCGCCGTGCTGGCGCTGGCGGCCGCGCTGGCGCTGTCGCTGTGCTGTCGCCGCTCCGCGCCGCCGCTGTCGCCCGACACCAGGTGCGTCACAGAGTTACTAAGCTTACGGCGGGCTGGCCAGCGCCACGTCGGCGTGGCTGTGGGCCAGCGCGGGCGGCGCGTGCGCCGTGCTGGCGCTGGCGGCCGCGCTGGCGCTGTCGCTGTGCTGTCGCCGCTCCGCGCCGCCGCTGTCGCCCGACACCAGGTGCGTCACAGAGTTACTAAGCTTACGGCGGGCTGGCCAGCGCCACGTCGGCGTGGCTGTGGGCCAGCGCGGGCGGCGCGTGCGCCGTGCTGGCGCTGGCGGCCGCGCTGGCGCTGTCGCTGTGCTGTCGCCGCTCCGCGCCGCCGCTGTCGCCCGACACCAGGTGCGTCACAGAGTTACTAAGCTTACGGCGGGCTGGCCAGCGCCACGTCGGCGTGGCTGTGGGCCAGCGCGGGCGGCGCGTGCGCCGTGCTGGCGCTGGCGGCCGCGCTGGCGCTGTCGCTGTGCTGTCGCCGCTCCGCGCCGCCGCTGTCGCCCGACACCAGGTGCGTCACAGAGTTACTAAGCTTACGGCGGGCTGGCCAGCGCCACGTCGGCGTGGCTGTGGGCCAGCGCGGGCGGCGCGTGCGCCGTGCTGGCGCTGGCGGCCGCGCTGGCGCTGTCGCTGTGCTGTCGCCGCTCCGCGCCGCCGCTGTCGCCCGACACCAGGTGCGTCACAGAGTTACTAAGCTTACGGCGGGCTGGCCAGCGCCACGTCGGCGTGGCTGTGGGCCAGCGCGGGCGGCGCGTGCGCCGTGCTGGCGCTGGCGGCCGCGCTGGCGCTGTCGCTGTGCTGTCGCCGCTCCGCGCCGCCGCTGTCGCCCGACACCAGGTGCGTCACAGAGTTACTAAGCTTACGGCGGGCTGGCCAGCGCCACGTCGGCGTGGCTGTGGGCCAGCGCGGGCGGCGCGTGCGCCGTGCTGGCGCTGGCGGCCGCGCTGGCGCTGTCGCTGTGCTGTCGCCGCTCCGCGCCGCCGCTGTCGCCCGACACCAGGTGCGTCACAGAGTTACTAAGCTTACGGCGGGCTGGCCAGCGCCACGTCGGCGTGGCTGTGGGCCAGCGCGGGCGGCGCGTGCGCCGTGCTGGCGCTGGCGGCCGCGCTGGCGCTGTCGCTGTGCTGTCGCCGCTCCGCGCCGCCGCTGTCGCCCGACACCAGGTGCGTCACAGAGTTACTAAGCTTACGGCGGGCTGGCCAGCGCCACGTCGGCGTGGCTGTGGGCCAGCGCGGGCGGCGCGTGCGCCGTGCTGGCGCTGGCGGCCGCGCTGGCGCTGTCGCTGTGCTGTCGCCGCTCCGCGCCGCCGCTGTCGCCCGACACCAGGTGCGTCACAGAGTTACTAAGCTTACGGCGGGCTGGCCAGCGCCACGTCGGCGTGGCTGTGGGCCAGCGCGGGCGGCGCGTGCGCCGTGCTGGCGCTGGCGGCCGCGCTGGCGCTGTCGCTGTGCTGTCGCCGCTCCGCGCCGCCGCTGTCGCCCGACACCAGGTGCGTCACAGAGTTACTAAGCTTACGGCGGGCTGGCCAGCGCCACGTCGGCGTGGCTGTGGGCCAGCGCGGGCGGCGCGTGCGCCGTGCTGGCGCTGGCGGCCGCGCTGGCGCTGTCGCTGTGCTGTCGCCGCTCCGCGCCGCCGCTGTCGCCCGACACCAGGTGCGTCACAGAGTTACTAAGCTTACGGCGGGCTGGCCAGCGCCACGTCGGCGTGGCTGTGGGCCAGCGCGGGCGGCGCGTGCGCCGTGCTGGCGCTGGCGGCCGCGCTGGCGCTGTCGCTGTGCTGTCGCCGCTCCGCGCCGCCGCTGTCGCCCGACACCAGGTGCGTCACAGAGTTACTAAGCTTACGGCGGGCTGGCCAGCGCCACGTCGGCGTGGCTGTGGGCCAGCGCGGGCGGCGCGTGCGCCGTGCTGGCGCTGGCGGCCGCGCTGGCGCTGTCGCTGTGCTGTCGCCGCTCCGCGCCGCCGCTGTCGCCCGACACCAGGTGCGTCACAGAGTTACTAAGCTTACGGCGGGCTGGCCAGCGCCACGTCGGCGTGGCTGTGGGCCAGCGCGGGCGGCGCGTGCGCCGTGCTGGCGCTGGCGGCCGCGCTGGCGCTGTCGCTGTGCTGTCGCCGCTCCGCGCCGCCGCTGTCGCCCGACACCAGGTGCGTCACAGAGTTACTAAGCTTACGGCGGGCTGGCCAGCGCCACGTCGGCGTGGCTGTGGGCCAGCGCGGGCGGCGCGTGCGCCGTGCTGGCGCTGGCGGCCGCGCTGGCGCTGTCGCTGTGCTGTCGCCGCTCCGCGCCGCCGCTGTCGCCCGACACCAGGTGCGTCACAGAGTTACTAAGCTTACGGCGGGCTGGCCAGCGCCACGTCGGCGTGGCTGTGGGCCAGCGCGGGCGGCGCGTGCGCCGTGCTGGCGCTGGCGGCCGCGCTGGCGCTGTCGCTGTGCTGTCGCCGCTCCGCGCCGCCGCTGTCGCCCGACACCAGGTGCGTCACAGAGTTACTAAGCTTACGGCGGGCTGGCCAGCGCCACGTCGGCGTGGCTGTGGGCCAGCGCGGGCGGCGCGTGCGCCGTGCTGGCGCTGGCGGCCGCGCTGGCGCTGTCGCTGTGCTGTCGCCGCTCCGCGCCGCCGCTGTCGCCCGACACCAGGTGCGTCACAGAGTTACTAAGCTTACGGCGGGCTGGCCAGCGCCACGTCGGCGTGGCTGTGGGCCAGCGCGGGCGGCGCGTGCGCCGTGCTGGCGCTGGCGGCCGCGCTGGCGCTGTCGCTGTGCTGTCGCCGCTCCGCGCCGCCGCTGTCGCCCGACACCAGGTGCGTCACAGAGTTACTAAGCTTACGGCGGGCTGGCCAGCGCCACGTCGGCGTGGCTGTGGGCCAGCGCGGGCGGCGCGTGCGCCGTGCTGGCGCTGGCGGCCGCGCTGGCGCTGTCGCTGTGCTGTCGCCGCTCCGCGCCGCCGCTGTCGCCCGACACCAGGTGCGTCACAGAGTTACTAAGCTTACGGCGGGCTGGCCAGCGCCACGTCGGCGTGGCTGTGGGCCAGCGCGGGCGGCGCGTGCGCCGTGCTGGCGCTGGCGGCCGCGCTGGCGCTGTCGCTGTGCTGTCGCCGCTCCGCGCCGCCGCTGTCGCCCGACACCAGGTGCGTCACAGAGTTACTAAGCTTACGGCGGGCTGGCCAGCGCCACGTCGGCGTGGCTGTGGGCCAGCGCGGGCGGCGCGTGCGCCGTGCTGGCGCTGGCGGCCGCGCTGGCGCTGTCGCTGTGCTGTCGCCGCTCCGCGCCGCCGCTGTCGCCCGACACCAGGTGCGTCACAGAGTTACTAAGCTTACGGCGGGCTGGCCAGCGCCACGTCGGCGTGGCTGTGGGCCAGCGCGGGCGGCGCGTGCGCCGTGCTGGCGCTGGCGGCCGCGCTGGCGCTGTCGCTGTGCTGTCGCCGCTCCGCGCCGCCGCTGTCGCCCGACACCAGGTGCGTCACAGAGTTACTAAGCTTACGGCGGGCTGGCCAGCGCCACGTCGGCGTGGCTGTGGGCCAGCGCGGGCGGCGCGTGCGCCGTGCTGGCGCTGGCGGCCGCGCTGGCGCTGTCGCTGTGCTGTCGCCGCTCCGCGCCGCCGCTGTCGCCCGACACCAGGTGCGTCACAGAGTTACTAAGCTTACGGCGGGCTGGCCAGCGCCACGTCGGCGTGGCTGTGGGCCAGCGCGGGCGGCGCGTGCGCCGTGCTGGCGCTGGCGGCCGCGCTGGCGCTGTCGCTGTGCTGTCGCCGCTCCGCGCCGCCGCTGTCGCCCGACACCAGGTGCGTCACAGAGTTACTAAGCTTACGGCGGGCTGGCCAGCGCCACGTCGGCGTGGCTGTGGGCCAGCGCGGGCGGCGCGTGCGCCGTGCTGGCGCTGGCGGCCGCGCTGGCGCTGTCGCTGTGCTGTCGCCGCTCCGCGCCGCCGCTGTCGCCCGACACCAGGTGCGTCACAGAGTTACTAAGCTTACGGCGGGCTGGCCAGCGCCACGTCGGCGTGGCTGTGGGCCAGCGCGGGCGGCGCGTGCGCCGTGCTGGCGCTGGCGGCCGCGCTGGCGCTGTCGCTGTGCTGTCGCCGCTCCGCGCCGCCGCTGTCGCCCGACACCAGGTGCGTCACAGAGTTACTAAGCTTACGGCGGGCTGGCCAGCGCCACGTCGGCGTGGCTGTGGGCCAGCGCGGGCGGCGCGTGCGCCGTGCTGGCGCTGGCGGCCGCGCTGGCGCTGTCGCTGTGCTGTCGCCGCTCCGCGCCGCCGCTGTCGCCCGACACCAGGTGCGTCACAGAATTACTAAGCTTACGTCGTCTGATTTTATCTACTTATAGTTTTTTTTCAACCATTCCGATTTTTTCCTATCATTATTATTTTTCTCTTTACAGCACATACCAGAAGTCATCAGCCTCTGCGGGCATCAAACCACCGGACCTGTGGATCCACCACGACCAGATGGAGCTCAAACACATGGACAAGTCGCTGCACAGCTCCGCTAGTAAGAGTACGCTCTCTAAAAAAAATAACATAAATATCTTCTAGATTTAGTTATGTTGTCAATACTTCTTTTTTTCGTTCCGGTAACATCTGCTTTGAACTGCTTTATTTATTTCGGATTTTTCATTTGCTTGTGTCAGCTGCATATCTATGCTAACAGTTTGACTTTGACGGCGCCATTATTTCGTAGCCTTAGGCCTGCTTCAAACAATCGATAGAAATCAGTGCAGACCCACCGTACCCCTGGCCGTACCAATAGAGTTATGTTTTAATAAAAGGCTGTAATGTATTAAAGGGGGATTGAAGATTTTAAATGGAACCTGGCATACCTACCTGTCCGCCATTTAGTTTTTTTTTCTTCAAAATGGCGGCTCACAGAAAATTTAATCAAATCAAACGTTAATTATTCAGACTAGGCTGAGAATTAGCACTTTTCGAACGTCAAAATTACAAAAGACAGTCCTCCAAAACGCCCGCCCTTCACCACTTCCTAATGTTTTCGCTGGGGAGAAGAAGTAGCGCAAAAGCCTCCCCAGCAGCACAACTGTCTGTTCAGTTAGAAAATACTTGATTGTATGGTCAGCAAGACGACCAGTCACTACAAGCAGCACCCGTTCACGAGCATAACGCAAAGATCAGACATAACCCCCCTCGCCATATTTGGGAAGGAGGCAACCCGACCCCCGACGCTACCGCAAGCAGTCACATCTAAGGGAGCATGACGAACTTGCTGCCGGTTGCTTAAGGAAGTATAATATGATCAATCGTCGAGGTCGCTAGCTAACCACATATTGCAATCAACTCATTAGAAAACATTGAAATGAGTAGAATAAGTCAATAATAAATTAAAATAAAATTAAAATGAATTTACTTTCCTGACGGCATAGGCAGCCGATCTGAGCCTTCCTGCTAGGCTTGATATTTGTGACCCCCACTGAAGTTTGGCATCTACTGTTATTCCCAGAAAAACTGCCGAGCCCACAGTTTCAAGCACCTCTTTATCTAAAACGATGTTGGGTCTTAGATTTCTAACATTCGGTAAGGCGAACTATACACATTTCATTTTCTTGGCATTGAGAACTAGATTATTTGACGGAAACCAATCTGTAACTATTGAGAGTGCTCTGTTTACGCCGTCAAAATCTTGTCTATTCCTGTTTACTTTATAAATAAGAGAGGTATCATCTGCAAACAGTACAACGCTACAGATGCCCTTTAAATAGCCATTCTATTTAAAGGGCACCTGTAGCGCTGTACTGTAAATCATTGATATATACTAAGAATAAGAATGGACCCAGTGTTGAGCCTTGCGGTTCACCTAACTGAACTGGTATCCCGAAAGATTTCACACCATTAACATCTACACATTGGAACCTATTATGTAAATAAGAATTAATTACGATGAGAGCTTCTTTTTGGACACTGTAATGACGTAGTTTACGCAAAAGCGTGTCATGGTGCACGCAATCAAAGGCTTTGCTAAGATCACAGAAAACTCCAATAGCATATTTCGAGTTCTCCCATGCGTTAAATATGTATTTCAGCAAAGCAACAACCGTATCTGTAGTCGAACGACCTTTTCTAAAGCCATGTTGTTCATTATTTATTTAACCATTTATGTACACACATATATAAACAGACAAGAAAAAAACAGAACATTATGTTGCTTAGATATTTGAAATAATAATTCTGAAAGTTTAAAGTAACCAATCATCTATTTCTGAAACGTGACACTTTACGGGGTTTGGTCTTATTATGTTTTCTGTTTGTATTGATGTCAGCTATCGATTTATATAGGCTACATGCGTAGCCGCCATTTAAAAAAAAAAAACAAAATAGCGGACAGCTGGTGTGATTTGTGAGCAAGCGGGCCTTAAGGCTGATGTTTGTAATTCAGGGGTTACCACTAACATGCAGTAGTCCCTAAGAGAACATGCACTAATCCCGCACATTATCGCCAGTATCAGCGGGCAGCGTGGAGGGCGGCGCGCTGATGTCGTCCAGCCTCACGCTGGCCCGCGCCGCGCCCGCGGAGTACGAGCCGGCGCGCCACGCGGGCCCGCCGCCCGCCTCGCTGGACCGCAGGCACCACGTGCCTACCTATGTCGGTGAGTCGGTACATATATCGGTAAAGACAACACTGTGTTCGTGCGATACTACACAAGTCGGTAAGTGACCCCCCAAAGGCATACTAGTAAAGTACCTTGTGTCTGCCTGTAATATCTAGGTCCCCACACCTCATCCATATTTTTATTTTTAGTTTATCATATCATTGCCACAAGTGAACTCAGCAAGCACACCCCTATGTCTAGCGACGCATCTATGGAAAATACGTTGTGCTTACAATATATGGTTAAAGAACGGACCTGTTTAGCAACTTTCCAACAAATTCCTTCCCTGCATAGCGGGCGTCATTGTTATTTAAAATGCCGACTGCCCCATTGGTTTCGTGGTCGCAAGCGCGACTGTATATGGAAAATAGTAGGAAATAGTTTCGCGGAAAATTTCGCTTGCGTGATGCAGGATTTTGCGCGTCAGTATGATGCGTGGTTTGCATGTGACACTGTAGATGCCGCCACCGCCGACAGATTTTCGGTGTCGTATTTTCCGTAGATGCGTTTTAAACTTAGCCTCCGTTCACATCGGCGTTGAACGATACGATATTTTACTGTACAATGTTGCCATCACATGGTAGTTTAAAGGGTAAAGGTATAAGTCCGTAGCCGACTGCAGGCAACAGCAGCAGGCGATACGTCGCCGCGACATACGGTACGGTATTTCATAGAAATGCGTAGACACCGGTAGTGTCGCGGTAACACGTTGCCTGCTGCGGCTAACTGTAGTCGGCTACGGACTTCTAACTTGACGCAGATTTGTTCGGGCCGCATCGCATTACATCCTCTTTAATAATAACTCATAACTTGCTTACATTTTCTATGAACCAACGCATACTATAGGCGGGCCGCACTGCACTTTTGTAAGAAAATGCGTTGCGCTGCGGCTGCAATTTTTGCTTGTTTTAATACTGCATTAGTTTTGAAACCGTACGAACTGCAGGGTAATTGCGTAACCCACTAACAGTAGCAATGGCTTTCATTTTGACAGTTCAACAACATCCATTGCGTTATTTACGTTGTTGAGCAGTTTTTTTTTCGAACATCTGAAGCAATGGATTAACAATATCCTTGAAAATGAATCAGATCGTGATAGTTAGTGTTGTAATAGTTAGTATTCGGTAGCAGGATGTTGACGTGTGATCCCAACATTGTACAGTAGAACGCTTTTTCTTATGATTTGCGCTTCCACTTGCCCCGGGCCGCACGTAGAGTCGCGCTCGGTGTCGGCGGCGGGCAGCGACGACACGGCCGTGCTGCGCGCGTCGCCCGCCGAGCTGTGCCGGCGCTGCGAGCGGTGCGACGCCTGCGATTATATGCCTAAACGTGAGGACAACTGCCTTTCGTTTTATTTTTGCTTCTTTTTCGTGCTAAATGGTGGTTGATTGATGAAATTAAACATTATATTCTTTTCTTCTTCTTTTCGTGTTGAAGTACCGTTCTTTTTTTTTGTTTTTTCATGGGTTGGGCCCAGTAGGTGGCCAGTAGTATACTTAGATTCTGCACTTAAATAAATAGGATATCGGAATAACTTTTACATGTCACATTAAAAAAAAAGCTTGTTGGAATCGTCATTTCCTATCTCTATTCCGACCCCTGGGAGGAAAGTCCAGACATAATCTTGGTCATGGCCATGCACGGCCATGTAGATTAATGTCTGAAATGGTCTTTTGAGGATGTTGAACTGTTAAAATGTAATCAGTAGTTGTTTAAGGAACATCATCCGGCTGTTATGTAACGAAGAGCAGTAGTGGCCGGGACTTACGAGGGTACGAACCCAAGCTGACACTTTACTTTGTGTAAATTACGTCATCACCACTGCTCTCAAAACGGTGAAGGAAAACATCGCGAGGAAACCGGCGCGTCGTAGAATAAAAAAATTGAAGACATGTGACATCTACCAACCCGCACTGCGCCCGCGTGGTAAATTACAGCCAACTCCCTCTCTTCGAGATGAGGCCTGTGTCCCAGCAGTGGGAACATTATAGGCTGATTATGTACCGGAGTAATCTGTATGGTCAATGTCATCAATCAACCGCAATTTAGCCTTCCTTCATTAGATATTTTCATACTTATTTTGGTTTTTACTCCTACTTGAACTTTGAAATTTTACTGACGCTGCACATCCATTTTATTGGCCTCGGAGCGTACGAAGGACAGGAACGATTTACTTGATTTGTATTTATACCGTGTTCGGCAAACTCGTGTCCGACCTCATTATCACCTCAGTACGCACTGACGTAAAAATCGCGACGAGATTTTTTCGCGCACTGGATTTTCAACTCTCGGTGTTGAGCCGAGGGTTGAGAATCGAACAGAGCGCGTCTCAGGGTGTCAAAAAATACACTGTTGGATTTTCAACTCTCGGCGTTAAGCAGTGGGTTCAAAATCAAGTAAACGACTACTTGGGCTTTATGAAAGAAAAATTGCGACGCTCCATACGCTCTAATGTCGATTAAGTGGACCGGCATCTTGTTTACATATTTTTTCTTCTGACTAGGCTCTTCAGAAAGTCCTTCAGATATGTATGTATAGCATATTCTTCTCCCCAGCGATGACCGGCATGGGCGTAGGAGTCGGAGTGGGCGGCGTGAGCTGCGCCAGCACGTGCGAGCGCCGTGCGCACGCGCGCATGCCGCACCCCGACCAGGTACGAGTACGTACTCATTCTCATGTTATTACTACTCATTACTTATGCGCATGCCTCGTTTACTGAGTGAATAATGTCCGTTGTAAAATATTAAAAATATTTTTTTTTTTTTGTAACTCTTTTAATATAACTAGTTTTGTTGAAAATAGATATTTATCTACAAACTTATTTTTGCAGTCGATAAATTCAATACTTTGTATGCGTAATATAATTTGTATGGGTTAAATTAAATTAGCTAGCGAAACTCCACTGACGTGATGCGTATTGATACTAAATTAAGGTAAAACAAAAAAAAAATTAAAGTAATTTTTTTTAGTCAAGGCCCGCTGTCGTTGTCTAGTTATTTAAAATAAAAGTTTTATATATGTTATACACTGATATTTCATGTAATTGCTATACGTACGGTCGTTGAACCAAAAAAAAAAATAGGTATCAGTTTTTTTTTGGTTTTTCATGTTTAAATATCTATCTACCCACCACGACTGCAGAGTTTCGCTAGCTAATTTAATGTGACCCTGTATTCATTCCAACTACAAAATCCTTCATCCTTCAAATCGTGGTCTGACTGGTTTTTTTACGAGTTGTTGTGAATTAACCTCCCTCCCCCCGCACAGAGCACCCCGCTGCTGGCCGGCGTGGCCCCGCTGGGCTCGCCGCAGTCGTCGCTGGCCTCGCTGGCGCCGCTGCACCCGCCGCCCGCGCCCTGTACGTACCGCACACTTTACGTTGTTTATTTATTTATGTACAGGAACACCAACAGCTATAACAGATCTGTAACGATTGGATTTAGAAACACAGAGCCAATTTTATAGTAGAGATGAAACGGCCATCTAGCAACTATCCTTTTTGCATAGCCATTCACGACCATCCGACAGACTATCGTATCGAAAATCACACATTTCGATAACCTAATTGGACGTAGTTTAGCAAAAAGGACTCAATCCACAAAAAGTAATTTTTGAGTTATTGAGGTTTTAAGTTTAGATGTGTATTGCTGCGTCATACTGACGTCACGCAAATCCTGCATCTCGCAAGCAGAGTTTACCGCGCAATTAGCATAGATACAATTTCCCAACATCAATCGTTGGGCAATTGCCCGCCAGACACAACACCCGTCTGGTCAGAGGATCCTCCCTTTTCTATGGAGGATGAGTGAACTTTACACCCTGTTCCTCGCACCTCTAAAATGTTGTATAGGTAATATTTTGAAATATTATCACTTATTGGCAAATATACCAATATTTTTATGAGTCAAGTTGTATTACATAGACTAACGCAATTTTCGAGTTATTGGGAAGAATATGGGATAAGTCCTTTTTGCTAAACTACATCCAATTTGCCTTGCCCCCGACAACAAGCAGCTGTCGGAAGAATAGCGACCGTCTATTTGATTTAAACTGACATCTTCGGGTTTTGTACAGACGCCAGCAGGTCAAGCTTCCCGAAACTGTCAAATCCCAATCAACCTTGAACCTTAATGCTTTAGCGATAAAGTTGAAAAGCTATTAAAGAAATTTGACAGATTGTAGTAACTTGATGTGCTGGCGGCTGTACTTGTGAACAGCGTTTCGAGGACTCCTACGATAATATTGATTGATGTTCGATACTGTATGGAAGCGTATCGAATGGTTGTGAATAGCTATGCTGGCCTCTATTTTACGATGCGGTCGGATATAAAGTCAACATCCGGCGGATGTTGTCTACATATGTATGTTCGGCAGAATATCCGACGTCATACGCCTCAGGCAGCACGTCTACGAATATTCTTCTTATGGACATGATATCTGACTATTTTAACTTATACGATGGTCGAATATCTCGGCGCTAAGAAGTGCGTTGAAAATATAGTGCGCGAAAAAAATCACCACGGGAAAAAACCGACCGTGTGTACCTGGGCTTGTTATTAAAATTCAACGAAGGGCTTTTCTTTTGGTGTCTCCTTTAGCGGCAATACCTCATTGTTCTAATCGTCTTAGGCAGGACTGCTAAGGAGACGCCCTGGGTTTGATTCCATGGTACTTGATTTTGCCGTTGGTCCTGCGCCTGATCTCTCTCCGGTCGTGTCGGATTGCCGTCCCATCGGACTAGAGAGTGAGGGAAGAGAGAGTGCACCTGTGTCTGCGCACACACTTGTACACCATAACATCTCCCGCGCCGAAGGCTGGTCTCCGTTGAGATTGGCCGCTGTTGCCGAAATACGGCCTGGTGTACTATTTATTTACTTGATTTTGCAATGTTTGTATTGTTATTTAATGTTTGTGTACAGGCGGGTCGGGCTCGTGCCCGCTGGGCGCGGCGTGCGGCGCGGCGGGCCCGGCGGGGCCCGTGGTGGGGCCCGGCGGGGACATCTACGCCTGCGCGGCCCGGGAGCGGGGGCACTACGTGGCCTATGAGCCGCTGGGGCACTACACACAGTGAGTAGTTTTTTATAAAATTAATTGGAATTAATTGTTTTGCTCTCATAGCTCAAAAGTTTTTAGGAAATAATGACAAATACATAGATCTAAACAACAAAAAAACAAACTTATAATAACACCTGAAATGAGTATCAGAATCTTAAACTAAATAAATTATGTAATTGTGAGTCAATGTTTCTTATTTCATTTTCAGAAATGCAGTTGTACACTTTTCTAATTTATTTTTGTATAGTCGGCCTCGTCATTGGTTTACCACCCTAAGGTTGTCACACGTCATAAAACGACAAGTTATATTTGTCTATGCGGCAGTTAATCTGCATTCGCGATTTATTTGCCAAAAATGTAAACAAATATGAGGTTATGGATTACTTTAAATCCTACACAATAAAGTTCGGTTTACGGTACAACTTCAAACATTTTTGTAACTTTTTCAATAGTGCTAGTCACTCTGAAATCAACTTAATTACCATTAGAAAGAAGTTGATATCTATTTAACTTGAAATAACATCAATTTGAAACATAAGTTTGAATAGACTTTAGGTAGGTTACCCCTAACTATAGTAATGAGTGCTACTGTATCCGCAGCCGCGACTCGCTGAGCAGCGAGGCGGGCGCGGGCGCGCTCCCGGGCGGGCCGGGCGGATCGCTGCAGCGCCGCGCGCACCACGCTGCGCCCGCGCCGCTGCACAGCTTCACGCTCAGCGACAACGCCAGCGATCACTCCACACCCACGCATTCGCACTCTAGAGGTATGAGTACTACTTCATTTCTAATAATTTGTGTTAAATAACGCACCTAAACGTAGATATGTATGTGGTCGTTGATCTTTGTAAAAAGACAAGCTATGTGTTACATCAATTACTGAGCCATTTAAAACATAAATTTTCTCATAATATTGAAATCTCGTAGATCATATTTTTGTTTATTATTAGAAGTACTAAAGACGAAATGAGATGAAATGGCCCAAATCCCATTACAAAAAAACCCAGGCCCGGCGCAAAAATTTTGTATCTCAGATTTTAGAGGATATTTAAAAATAATATTTAAAAGTATCATCTCTCTGTTTGGTGGCTAACATTATTTTTTTTTTGCTCAAGAAGTTTTGTAGGCGTTCTTATTAAAAACTCATTTATCAACCAAAATATTTATTAGTCTTTAATTCCTTAATTGTTGCCATCGCCTTTTTGTAGGGTTTGTACAGCCATGGAAATATTTAATTGACGGAAACTGTATTGTAGCTTCAATACCGAAAATAAAAATTATAAATCAATTTGCTAAACAATTTGTTTCCCCGACTGCACATATATGTCTTTGGTGTCTAAACCCAACTGTGTTCATACACTGATTTTGCTATCCTCTTCACTCACAGGTAGCGTGAGAGAGACGTCGCCTTACAAGAAGAGCGCGAGCTCGTCACCCGGACACATACCCAACAGGTTGCAGCTAGGTGAGCATAGAGAGCACTGGTGGCCCAGTGGTACCAGCCACGCTTTAGGAGTTGTGGATTACGGCCCACTCGTACTATGAGGAGGCCTTTGTCCCAGCAGTGGGAACATTATTTGCTGATTATGATGACTTACCCCAGATAAAAAATGCGGTTTCGACTAAATATACATTCTACCGTTTCTAGGAGGCGTAGTCTCCCACTGCGCCGAAGAGCTCGAGCCCCTCACGCCCTCCCGCAGCACGGAGCGGCTGCACCGCGAGATGCAGAACCTGGAGGGGCTCATGAAGGACCTGTCCGCCATCACCCAGCAGCAGTTCCACTGCTAGCGACGCCCGCGGGCCCGCCCGGCCTGCTGCCGCTGTCTGCCGGCCGGCATCGACGAGTGCGACCAGCTGGCCGGCGAGGCCACGTGCACCTGCCGGTATTGAGGACCTGGGCACTCGTGCCTGTCGGTATTAAAAACCTAAGTGCGTCGATGAGGACGTCTGTCTCGGTAGTAACGGTGTTGAGGACCTGGAGACTTGTACCTGCCGGTATTGAGGACTCGACGACTTATACCTGCCGATATTAAAGACTAGTAAGGACTTACCACGTACCTACAGGTGTTGAGGATATAAAGACTTGATGGCATTTAGGAACTAAGTGACTTTTGTCGTCTTTTTGAGTTGCCGGTGTCGATATTAAGGACCTGAGTGACTAAATTGCCCTAAGCAACAACAAATTACATGTAAACATTTAAACAGTCATTGAAACAAATTGCTTAGCAAATCGGGTATGAAATAAAAAAAAACGTGTTCAAAAGAACAAAAAACCAGCCGTATGAATTGGCTATAGCGTGGAAATTTTACATTATTGAATCAAGGGCCTTAGTCTCTATGGCACAAGGAACAAAATCGCGCGACACGAGCGCGAGATTGGCGGGATTAGCTAAGGAATTTACGTGGTTTCGAGTAAGGAATCGTTAAGTGATCATAGTGAATTAGGGCCCTGTCTGTTGAACAATACATTTCCATGACTGTAGACTTTATCGACTCGATGACGCGTCGAAAGGACACACATACAGTTGTTTGTGCGTTTCAGTGAATTATGATCAACTTGATATGGTTCTTAACGCTGAGTGTTTCACAAAACTAGCCCTGATGTCACATAGAAATAAAGTCGAGTTTTAAATAAATTGTTTCTGGTTGAACATTATTGTGACTTAAATGATTGGACTATAATAATAATGATAGATAATGACGCAAACGAATTGATTGGACATAGTCAAGGAGTTTTATTATAATAAGAAGTGATAAAGAAATGTTGTATTTATGTTCATTGCTGGGTTTTAAAGAGGGGTCGATAGGTTGATGGTAGAAACTTGGTAATGTAATGAAAAATGTTTTGCACAATAAAAAGTTTTTTAAGATACAGATCAGTATGAATTGTTTGGATTTCTTCGTTTAGCCACGGGCATAAATACCTTACATTTACGCGGGGTCAGGTGCGCAGTACTCGCAACCAGAGTGCGTGTATGACCTGCGGGGTAATTGTGTAAAACACTATCAGTAGCAATGGGTTTCATTTTGACAGTTCAACAACATTCATTGCATTATTTACGTTGTTGAGCAGACACATTTTTCGAACATATGAAGCAATGGATTAGCAATATCCTTCAAAATGATTCAGATTGAGGTTGATAGTGTGTTACGCAATTAGGGTGCTGGTCTATGAACGTAAACGAAGCAATACGAGTATGTAAGGACCGTAGCAGTTGGCGTTCTGTGTTTTCTGCCTACCCTCAAGGGAAGAAGGCGTGAATTTATGTATGTATTTACGAGTATGTAAGGACCGTAGCAGTTGGCGTTCTGTGTTTTCTGCCTACCCTCAAGGGAAGAAGGCGTGAATTTATGTATGTATTTACGCAAGATTCTAAAGCGATTCGCTTAGAATGTTTATAGAAATTTTATAGTGTTGTGAACAGTGTCGTTGTAGCGGTACCTACATCGCCACATACGAACTACGCGTCATACTGACGTCACGCAAAATCCTGCATCTCACAAGCAGAGTTTACCGCGCAACTAGCATATATACATAACAGCCCGACATGATTCATCGGGCAGTTGCCCGTCAGACACAACACCGTCTGGTCGGAGGATCCTCCCTTTTCTATGGAGGATGAGTGAACTTTACACCCTGTTCCTCATACCTCTATATCGTTATTTCAGAAAATCGCTTTTTAATTTCGCGCAAGCGTATTAAGAGCAGTAGTGGCCCAGTGGTAACGGTCGTGACTTACGTTTTTTAGGTCGTGGGATCGAACCCAGACAGGCAGTTTACTTTGTGTAAATAATTTCATCACCACTGCTCTCAAAACGGTGAAGGAAAACATCGTGAGGTAACCGGCATGTCCTAGAACCAAAAATTTGACGACATGTGACATTTAACAACCCGCACTGGGCCCGCGTGGTAGATTACAGCCCACTCCCTCTCACAGAGAGGTATGTCCCAGCAGTGGGAACATTATGCTATGTAAGGTATTTATGCGTGTGACTGTATATTATATACATTGCGGCTATTTAAAGGTTATCAAATGATGAGAAAACAAACAACGCAATGAACTTCGAAAACAATTTGGAAGTAATATTTTCGAAGAAAAAGTATCAAAAACGTTTTATAGAAAAATGTGACACTGTAGCAACTTTATTATTTTAAATGATTTTTATTTTTGTAGACCTTGAACAGAATAAATACACAAAATATACTTTAATTAAAGAAATAATATGTACTAATAAATTATACATTTTTATTAATTTAGTAAATTTTTGTATAAGAAAACTTTACTAAATCATACGTTTACTTCGTCCCTGTGCCATCTGACTAATTAATTTTAATTATTATAAGTTTAATTACATTAAAAACTAATGATTTTGACATGAATTTGTCAGCACTGCCTTTTCTTGTAACTTTATAGTTTTTTCTGACAAAATAAATAAAAAAATGCTGTGAAATTTTGACACTCAATTTCACGTGACATTATACAGGATGGTTTAGTGAGCTGAACTGTCATAAAATCCAACCTGTATTTATAAGAAGATCACAATATTTTTTGTTTAAATTGTCAGAAAATTCAATATATTTGGAGTATATGTACATTGTGATCTTATGTACTAGTATATTATGTATATAAACTTAGTTTTAGTTTAGCGCATACTTTCTAGTATAAGTATCGAGTTTTCCAATTATTTTGACTGACATTATTGTTAAAGGTGGTCGCTAACTGCAGCGTAACATGTTTTTATCGTCATTCGACGGACTACCGGCTCACTAAACTGACATAGCGGTTGGAAACACGAAAATAGTCTTGAGTATATTCATGAACGCGCGTCAATCATTCAGATTTGTATCCTATAACAATGACATAAGAGTCACATTCGCGTAGCACGACTACACTCTGTATACAGACTGCAAATGACGTCGTAACCAAAATGGAATATAAAAGATTTAGATAATTTTGGTTGTACTAGGATGATGAATCGTACGGTGGGACGTCCTCAGACTCTGTGGAAGGACGATCTTCACAGGGTGGCTGGTAGCAGCTGAAGGAGAGTTGCCGAGAATCGAGCTGAATGCCGTTCAACAGGAGAGGTCTATGCCCAGCAGTGGACTACTATAGGCTGATGATGAAGTATTAAACAGTTTCCATGGTAAAAAAAGCCATTTGGAATGGATGCTACTCTGCAGTCAGCAACAAACTAATTATTTACAAATGGCTACATCTTACAGTGATTACAGATTTGCTTGATGTTATCAATTTACATCTAGAGCAGTAGTGGCCCAGTGGAGAGCAGTGGTGCTTCGAACCCAGGCACTTTACTTTGTGTAAATTATTTCATCACCACTGCTCTCAAAACGGTGAAGGAAAACATCGTGAGGAAACGGGCATGTCCTAGAACCATAATTCGAAGGCATGTGTCGTCTACCAACCCGCACTGGGGCCGCGTGGTAGATTTAGCCACTCCCTCTCACAGACAGATTATGATGATGAACAAACTCAATCAAATCTGTCTTCACAAGAACTCGCTCAAGACGACTATATTCCTTAAGACTCGGCCTACTTCGCTCAACTATCAACTAGCTTACTAGTTACTATACTTGAGTTCGGAATCTTAGATTAGCCATTCAATTTTCTACTTTAGTTTTATGTAGTCAAAGTTGATTTTTGAATGGCCAGTACTTTGTAAAAATGGTTCTGGAATTTTAGTTGCAATGGAATTTGATCTTTGTCGTGTATGACATAGTTTGTTGTTCAGAAACTTAATTATCTCAGATTCTGAATTCAAATATAGTAACTGGCACTTGAAATCAGAACCTAAGATATTTACATTCCATTGCCGTTCAACTTTCGACTTTATTATTATATTGTCAAAGCTGATTTTTGAACGACCATTGTAAAAAAAATGGTTCTGACGTGGTTGCAATAGAATTTGAACTTTGTCACGTTAATCTTAAGATTCAGAATTCAAGTGTAGGCTCGACTACTGACTCGCCTAAGTCGATGAGATATAATTTTGTACGTAAATACTATGTAAGTTAGGCTCGCTGTATATGTTCGTGTAAAGAGCTAGTCAGTAACGATAGACATAAGTACTGTAAGTAGATAGGTTGTCCAGGCGATTGGTGACGTCACCAATATACGTCATTGATATCTAAACTAATATTCTAAAGAGAAAAGATTAGATTTTTTGTATACGCTTTCACGCTAAAACGGCTGAACGGATATGGATGAAATTTGGCATATGAGTAGACCAGACCTGGATTAGGACATAGGATAGTGGAAAAATTTTAAAGTAAAAAATTATTAAGTATGTCCGACTTATTTGTGAAATATCGGAAAAATTACTTATGTAAAATCAGGGAAATTTATTGTTAGCCAACTTAAACTTTCCGTATAGTCAAATCACAACTGTCAGTCGGCCATGACTCGACAACTTGACGTATAGTGTGTCAACTTAATACCTTGGGAATGTGACATAAAATAAACATCACTTATTACTTCGTCCGCGAAAAAATTCTTGTTCTCCCGACCCACTCCGTCGCATCGCATCGTCTGCACTCACTATTACTTCGTTTTCTCTTAGCGTTCTTTCTGCCTTTTCTCTATTTCCTCGGCTCCTAAGAATCCTAGCGTGATGTTGAATACCCTATAGTCTTCCTCAAGGATTAGGTTAACAAATGCAAAAATAATTTTTCAAATCTGACTGGTAGTTCCAGAGATTACCCCGTACATACAAACAAACACCTCTTTGTAATATTAATATAGATATTGGTGACGTCACCCTCTTGTTCTAGAATCGTCTAAGACAATGTTTTTCATAATTTTTCTCTAGGTATAGAATAAATTTATACCCCTTTATTACACAGTCGCTCTTACATACTTGAAGTAATCTATTGTAAAAATCTTTTTGATACTATCTAAGTATATATTTGTAAATTTGACATTTCGACACGACACGTATTTTGATAATATTAGGCTGCTGTCACATTGGCGTACGACAGCTCTTAATTAAGGGGCAATTCTCGTATTTTTAAGACGAGAAAGTTCACTTTCTAAACTCTGTCTCAATGTGTCAAAAATGACAGGAGATTTGCGAATCGAATTTGAACGTTTTTATATATGAGAATTGGTTTTCTGAAGCGGTCGCGTCAGTGTGTCGACGGCTTAGCACTCACGTTTGTTCAAAGCATCGTCAAATTGATGTTAGTGGCTTCAGATCAATAGAAATACAATATATATTGTTAAAGATAACTAACTATGGTCAAGAAAAGTAATGTATTTTAAATCACAGAGATTTTTGAATCTATCGGCGGTTTTTGCCCTTACGCATTAAGGGCGAAATTCGGCGAGGGGAAATCCGCCCAAAGTTAATTTGAGAAAGTTTGTGCAAATATCTTTAAGGGCTAATCACACTAGTTACATAGCTTAATTTTACTAACTTTTAAAAATATATATGTAGTAGTAATAGTATGATGAATCCCTAAGATATTCAAGATTATTTATTTGTTTAATGTACAGACGCCAGCAGGTCAAGCTACCCGAAACTGTTAAATTTTCCCAATCAACCTTGAACCTTAATGCTTTAGTGATAAAGTTGAAAATCTATTAAAGAAATTTGACAGATTGTAGTAGCTTGATGTGCTGGCGTCTGTACAATGTCCACAACTATAGTTACACGCTAGGTTTAAACAGCATTATAAGTACAGTCAACAGCAAAAGTAGATGATCAAAATCAGAAATTCAATACTAATGAACGGAGTTCGCGTCAGAACTGTGTGACGTCGAAGTGATTGAAAAGGTTGCGATTGTAAATCACATACTTTATTGAATTTCTGATTTTGATCATCTACTTTTGCTGTTGACTGCACCTAAGGAATTTTCTACTGATCTGAAGTCACAAAGAAATTTTGTAAAAATTTTGTAATTTGGCTCGTATCGTGGCGTTGACTCGCGTTTTCTTATAATTATACCTATTTGTAAATAGTCCTGTACCGATTTGTAAGTATATTACGATACATAAATATAAGTTCCCATAGGGCCTTGCTTCAGACGTCACCAGTCCTGTATTGCGTTGTGGGATTTCGTACTCTATGGCTTGAGTTATAGAGTGTATATTGGCGGTGAAGTTAGGCCCTACCACTGTAAGGAATTGCACTCGAATTGATTATGTAGACTTGAGGTGTGGTCACAGTGACAGCGGGGAGCGGGGGTGGAGGAGAGAGCTTACGGGAAGATTATAATGTATGCTTAGGGAAATATTGTATAGAAATTATGATGGACAACGCAAAAGAGGGGTTTTGTGTAAAATATTATGAATACTTGCTAGTTTTATCGATATTAAGACTATTTTATTTCACACCACTGAGCCATGTACAGTCAAGGGCACAAATATGTATGCATCTAGCAAAAAGCTAAGTGTACACATATTTTTGCCTTTGAGTGTAGTTGAAATTTAAAATACTAGATGAATGGATGGCGTAGATATGTGTGCTCACCTGTTTTTTTTTAAACCCCGGTCCCGGCTCTCAGTGTGACTGTACCGAACTTCCTCAAATAGTTATATTATTATGTACTTCCGAACTACTAAGACTTCCGCCAATACCATGACGCACACAACAAACATTGGAACCAATGCAACCAACATTGGCGGTAAGAATCAAACGATGGTGTTGGTCGTGAGGTGAGTACTCATACATTAGAGCATTTTCTCGAGCATTTCCATGTAATGTGAATGTTGTAATTCTTACGAGTGGTACAATACAGGCAAAAGCTCAGTTTCCAAAAGCATTTCCATGTAATGTAACGTTCCTGTGAACGCTCGACGCTGCGTTCGACATAATGCTCACGGCGACTGAGCATTTACCTGTAACATTTCTTTGTACCTTGCGTTCATTGAAATTGAAATGTCGGAACTACCTGCCCAGGTATCGCTCGCGCCTTTGCTCGATAACATGTTACACCAATACGCTAGTTGTTTTTTTTAAATCAGGCTGTAACAAAACATCGAGCATCGTGTTCGAAGTGCGGTGCGGAAAAAAAAAATTAAAAACGGCGAATACTTGACGAGCTGTTACAAGTAAATGCTCTAGTCGATTCGGTCAATATTTTTGACAACAGTCCAACATTGGTAATACTGCTTGTCCAACTCCAAAGACGTGTGTCCAACATTGGTCCCAATGTTTGGTGTGTACGTTGAGTGCTATCATAATTATATTTAAGTGAAACTAATTAGACTGATTTATTGATTTTACCGTTTGTTTTAGAGTTATTTGTTTTGTGCGGGCTTTGTTAACGGTAGCTAACTTTGAGTAAGAGCTAGCTGTCGTATATGCTGTTAAATAATAAATACAGGGTCGCAGACGAAAAACCTTGCGTTTAAAAATTTTCGACGGTCATTAAATAAAATCGCCTGTTTCAAACATGTTGACCGCATAGGCGTTGCAGTTTTGTAGAAAACAGCAATTTTTTTTTTTAATGACCGATGGATAATTTGAACAAAGGGGGTCCATAATCATGTACTGAATCCATGGTAACAGGTTGTGCATTGGATGTCCCTGCCACCCTGTATGAGTCATCTGTGTGGGCAATCGGTAGCTAGCAAAAACGCTCGTACGTGCGATCTTTGCCGTACGTAAGAATGAGTGATGATAAATCTTAAGATCTAGAAAAATCTTGAAGTAAATAAGTTTACGCTATCGTTAACAATACAATCCAAGGGTGTAAGTTCCTTCACTTTTAATATAGACAAGTGTTTTTACTGATAAACATAAAAATTTCATTATTTGAAGAACTACTAATAGTACATTACGATACGCGTGACTTAACGTCTGACTTAAGATTATTGCATTGAAATTAGTAAACCGTGCATTAATAGACTAAGTCAAACGTATCGTATATTATAGCTCGTGTGACCTAAACCCGCACTTAAGTCACACTTTTCTGTGCAAAAATGGACTACTTAAGCCACAGAAAAGCGTGACTTAGGTGCGGGTTTAGGTCACACGGTGCTATAAAGTGACTTACACACTTGGAGCCCGCGAGTGTCGACAGCTTAGTTCCCACCTGCAAGAGACTGGATTTTATTTTATTCTAAATTTTTACGATATTTCCACATCTATGTGTACTACATACTATACGAAAACGTACATTGAGGTACTCACGGCTACATCTCAAGCTATACATAACCAGTATAAGCTGACTTCTGATTGTGCGAAAAATGTATACAATGCGAGGTCAGCTAAAACTGGAAATGTATAGCTTGTAGTAATAATCCGGGTTTGTATAGCGTTGTGTCTCTGTCAGTCCTTTTTACCTGTGTGGCTGTCTCTTTCTAAAGCTCAATGTGTCTGCGCAGGTACTGTAGGAACGTTATTCAAGTGCAGTCATGTCACCAAGATAAGTATACACTTAGAAAGGTGGATACTTATCTCCGTCCGTGACTGTACATTGACTGATTAAGAGATAAATTGCACTGAAAATTGACGCCCGGGTCTTTTACGTAGTAAAATCAGGGAAATTAATTGGTTTGCAAATTGACTACTGATTACCCACTTAAATGGTCCAGGATATATTCGACACAACAAATTTTTTGATGGTGACGTGTGTGTCAGTTTGCTTAAAAATTAATTTCCCTGACCGTATATAGATGTGGAATACTTATGTATATGATGTATTTAGCTAAGCCTCCACTGATGTATTGCGGTGACTTCGTATCGTATCGAGTGCGACTATTCTGTACAATTACTATATACTTGTATTATTTATTGATCTGAGTCTTTTATTTCAACCCCACTAAATAAAGACCGCTCTAAGACCTTGTCCAGAAAGGGCAAATTCACCGCGAATCTTGCGTGTACGAGTATTACGCGCGTACGTTGCCTTCAAAAGGAACGCACCAACGTGCGAGCATTTGGAGACGAATTTTGCCGCTCCATTCCCCTTGATACATGCACTCGCTCTGAAGTTCGCGCGTAAACTGGACGCAACAAGGAGTCTCGACTGGCGAGTCGAGAATCTGGCGAAGTGCACGCAATTTTATATTGGCGTGATGCTTGAGGTCATAATGTATTTGTGACCAGTACCTCGCCAAACACGCGTATTAATTCGCGCGAAACTATTCGAAGCAAAAACGTCCTTTTTGGACAAGGTGGACAAGGTTCCAATAGAGTGGTTACTGCTGACTAAAGGCCGCTCGCAATAAAATACTAGCTACCAAGTTAAACTACTAGTTGTTTCACCATCCACAAATCTTTGATGCATTTGAACGGTACTAAAATGAGCACATGATGCCCTGGGTTCAATTCCCAGGTCAGGCAAATTGGATAAGTCAAGAAGTTTTCTCATAGCAGACCGCACTCAGAATTTGCGAAAACTTGATGGCAATGGGCTCACCACTTACGTGGGAATCAAACGTTTGGTACATTTCTTGAACGTACCTAATTAAAAATGTAGAAATCACATTTATTTATGCATTAGCTGCGACGGCTGTTTCACCCGCATAGTTTTCGATCCCGTCGGAATATCGGGATAAAGAGTATCCTATATGTTAATCCTCCTTATAAACTAACAACAATATGAATCATGTGTTCGAAGTAAATAAAAATAATAATATAATAATAATAAAAACCACCTGTGTGCCAAATTTCATCTAAATCCGTTCAGTAGTTTTTGCGTGAAACAGTAACAAACATCCATCCATCTATCCATTCAAACTTTCACGTTTGTAATATTATTAGGATAGGATTGGCTGTCGTAGTAGTTCGGCAGGTCGAATGTTAGTGGTAATACAAAACTAGTAAAGTCCGTTTTACAAAAGAAGTCTCGTAGACGCGGCGCCACTGTCGTAGGACGGAATCATAAATATTGATTTATTTATTTATCTCGACATCATATATGAGTAGCAGGCTTGATTATTGGTTAATAAAATGCACATTCTTAAATAGAGAAAGGTGTCTGGGGTATTGGAATGTTGCTAACTATATAATAATAATTAGTTCCACTTATTGCCGCAGGACTTCTTTCGGGAAACGGACTTTATAAGCTGGCCTTTTATTCTATTGTAACTCCGTACTACGCTAGACCAGCAACCTAACTGCGTAACTCTAAAATCATAACTCTAACGCGATGGTGAAGTTAAAAAAACTCACACTAAGCATAGGTACTGAATAATTTTGAAGGTTACTACTAATCCATTGCTTTATATGTAGGTATGTTCGAAAAATTTGTAAGATCAACAACGTAATGAATGTAAATAACGCAATGAATGTTGTTGAACTGTCAAAGACATTGCTACTGATAAACGTTGTCAAAAAATAATTGAGATTTGAGAATGCGTTTTTTGAAATTTTTTTTTTTTTTTTTTTTTGACAACTTTAGTGTGTTACGCACTAATGACACGCGGCCTATTGTACAAAATAAGTTTTCTAATTACAAACTAAATAATAATATGTACGTAAAATACGCGCATTGAAGAAGGTTAGCAGTATTGCCACGTTGTATGGTGATGCTGATTCTTTGCCCAAAAATAGGCCAGCCCTCTGGTCACGTGAAGAGTCCCAACCGCTTGGCGATATCTCGAAAAACCAAGTGGGCATTTGGATGGCCCTAGTGCTTTCAACCCCAAACGGCTCGAACATATACGTAACTCGTAGCTTGTCATTTAATTTTTAACAAAATTTTTATTATTTACATGTACCTAACTTTGCATGCTTTTGCGTAATTTCCCTACTTGATATTTGTACGCCGTTAACGGCAAAACAGAGATATCTGTACCTATTCTATTTCAAACACCTATTTTTACACCTATGTTTTACAAATAAAAACTTTGACTTTGATTCTTAATAAGGTTGGAATATTTACGCTGTTTGAGGTTTTCCGCACCTGCAGCAGCCGCCCCAGCGCAGCCCGCAGTGCTAGGAAGATGGGATAGGGCAAGGTTGTCCCCCCTCCGGTGGGTTCCCACATTATCGGGGCCCAGTAGCCGTGGCTTGGACAACCACGGTGAAGCTAAGAGGAACCCGAGGAGGGGCCGCTCGTCAGGGCTTTGCCAGTGACCCGACGACGTAGCGGCCAATAAGTAGGTTGCGGTGCCGCTTGGGCGACATCGCAACTGAGGCGGGCCGTGATGTGATATAGGAGACATCACGGCTGAGGGTTGGAAGCCGCGGCGGGGGAGGAGTGCCGGTATTGCGGTGCGCCGCTCTCCCTACCTTCCGCGGCCTTGTCGCTAACGTCTGATGGCGGACGCGGTGGGGCCGCAGGGGAAGAGGAGTGTTGGTATGACGTTGGCCGCTCTCCCTATCCTCTGCGGCCGAAAATTGGCAGGCTGCGGGGCCAATGACCTGACCCGTCGCAGGGGGACCAAGGGTGCCCAGACACCTTCCGCTCCACCCAGAGCAGGAGGGGTCATTTGATGATTTCCCATCCGGAAAAAAAAGGGTGCCCAGACACGGGGTCGTCTGGCGCCTATGTGCTGGTTTGGTCCCTGGGGTGGTCACGGCGTGCCATGTGTTCTGGTGCGCCGGTGATGGGGAGTACTCCCCAGAGGAGGGTCCGGTGAAGGACGGCCGCGGCGGGTTCACGGATGAATGCTAAGACGTGCCCGTGTTCCCGCCGTAAGCGGCAGAGGAGGACACCGTGGAGTTTTATTAGGTTAGAGTCCCACATAACTGCACTATCTCCCCGTGGTAGTGCAGAATGCATGAGCATTTCTCTTCATTAAAAAAAAAGGGGGAAGGTTGTCGACACATGTTGCGTCCCACACCAAATGCCTACCTGAGTTCCAGGACAAACAAAATAGTAAATTATAGTTCAAGAGTTTCCGAAATTCCGACACATTCTGTCCAACGACATCAGAATAGTTCATCATCTTCCTGCCCTTGTCCCTTATTACTTATCTTCTTCCATTCTCCCCCTGACAACCGTCACGCTATCATTCACTCCAAAGTTATTAACTTATTTATTTATATATTTATTTATCCACTTATCTCTCTTATATATTTATTTACTTATCTAAACTTTCCTGTTGCATGCATGATGCATGCTAACAACGTGTCACCAAATGTGTTCACTCGCGGTCTGAGATTATGTAAAACAATGTACAACAGGATAGCGACACCGACACGTCTTGTCTTTGTGCAGTAAATGGTTATTTGTCGCGAGTCGCGCCGGCTAATCGCGTTTGGTAGTGTTTGAGTTGAGACGGTAATAGCGGGTTCATACTGAGACACGAAACAGTTTTACGATGAGGAAAGATTCAGCACCATAATTGACTATCAACCTCAATCTGAAAAATTTTGAAGGATATCTATCGCTAATCCATTGCTTCATATGTGCGAAAAATGTGTCTGCTCAACAACGTAAATAACGCAATGAATGTTGTTGAACTGTCAAAATAAAACCCATTGCTACTGTTATTGTCTTTCAAATCAAATCAAATCAAATCACTTTTATTTGTTAACACAGGTAAAGAAATACAGATCTTGAGTTTGGTGTATAGAACGCTATGTTATGCCAGGAGGCGTACAAATATGGTGTGCATCTAGCTCAATATCACGAATTTGAATTTCAAAATAAAAAAAAAGATATTTGAGACTCATGTTTATTTAAAATTTCTGAAAAAAATATAACAATTATATAATATTATTTAAAAAATTGAGTGATGTCAGATTTAAATGAGGAATTATTTAGTTATAAAATGTCAAATAAAATAAGAAATTAAGAAGAAAGAAAAATCTAAACAAGTCAGAATAATTGAAAATGTCAAAAATGATTAAATGTCAATATTAATAATAAATTTCAACTCCAAATTAATTCATCATTTAAGTTTTTTTTTTCTTTCCAGTAACATAGATAGATATAGCTCAATTTAATATTGAGCCATCATTGAAAAATTCATCCAGTGTGTAGTAACATTTGTCACTAAGCAAGCTATTAAGTGCCTTTTTAAATTTTATTAATGGCATATTTTTAATGGCATCCAGTATTTTATTATACATTTTTGGAGCGTTGCCGTTGCCGAAAAAGCTTTTACGCATTAAGGCTGTTTTACATTTAACATTACATAGCTTGTTGCAGTATTGAGTACGCAATGGATTTCTTCTGACTGCCGATAAGCTGACAAATAAGTGCGGGTTTTTTTTTTACAAACAATGCAGTTTCCATTATATACATTGCTGGCAGTGTCAATATTTTTAGTTTTAAAAAATACGGAATGCAGCTATCTGTCGTTTTTAAACCACACATAGACCTCACACAGCGTTTCTGCATCTTATATACAACCTCCCTATTAGCCGACTGCTCCCAGAAAATAATACCGTACCGTAAAACCGAAGCTACAAGTCCATGGTATCCTATTAGCAATGTCTCAATATTAACCTTTTTTGAAAGTTGGAATAGTGCATACGCAGATTTACTTAGTCGTTTACATATTATGTCAGTATGAGTGTTCCAAGTCAATTTATTGTCAATAGTCATTCCCAAACAATTTGCACTATCAACTTCCTGAATTTTATGGTCTTTATAAGTGATATTAATGTTATTATTTTCACGACGCTGATGGTATTGCATGATGTTGGTTTTGCTTAGGTTAACTTTCAAATTATTATCATTGAGCCAGTTTATTATTTTAGTTAAAGATTCATTAATATCATTTCGCAATCATTTTTCAGTCTTACGGAATTACCCCGCAGTTCTTTGTCACTTACAACCAAGGTCTTCTGAAACCTTGAACACGATTAGATCTATATTTCTAGAGCAGCATCCTACGCCCCTCCCTTACGTTCGGGGAATTTTTCTTTCATAATATGTTCCGTGAAGAATGAAGTCTTACAAGACGGGTAATTAAAGTACCTATTTTAAGTGTATAAAGTAAGATTTTTTTGATGAAAGTGTTTAGGGGAACTGAAGTTTCTAAAGGACAAAGTTTCTTAGAAAGTAGGATGCTTTGATAGTTTTTATCAGAATACCAGGGTTGCGGTATTTATTTTCTAAATGTCGCAGCATAATTATGCTGCGATATTATGCTATTTGTATTTACTGTGCGTGTCCCAAATAAAATATTTTTCTTTGTTTGATTTGAATAATTAACAGACATTTATTCCCAGTCAGACAACGTACAGCATACGTACTGGATCTAGAAGCGTGAAATTCTACACAAGAGTTTCTTCTACAGCGACGGTGAGCCGACAAAAGGATTAGGAAGGCTTTTCTAAATTCATCCCCTAAACGGGTTCAACAAACAATGGCGCCGATTCCCTTGTTCACAAACTAAACTAAGTTTAAGTTCAGTGCATCTTTTTTCTTTCTATTTCATTAAGAAAAGGACAGAAGATAAATATTAGTTTAGTCCTGTCAAATTAGTCAGCGCCAGCCGTAAATTGACGTATTTTTAGTCGCAATGTTTTTAATCACGTCTAAACTGTCTATGGAGTGTCTTAATTTGATAGGACTAAACTAATATGTATTTATCTTCTGTCCATTTCTTAATTAAATAGAAAGAAAAAGATGCACTGAACTTAAATTTAATTTAGTTTGTGAACAAGGGAATCGGCGCCAATGACTTACCTTTCATCCTGAGCCGCACAAGCAAAGCGCGCGTCGCTTCGTGAGATAAAAATACTGTACTAACTTATTTAATTGTCTGTTAATTCAAATCATCATTGTATGAAGTGGCTATACTTTTGATATTTGGTAAGTTTATTACTGTCAATGATTTTAATGTGACAAAATACAAAAGTGACCAACATTTTCGTGAAGTATTTGTACAAATTAAATTAGTTTTTGTAAGCTCAAGTGTCCTCCAACACAATGTAGTAGTAGGAGTGACACTCGAGTAGCCACGGAGCGTGGCTATCAGGGACTAGCTACTGGCAGTGACGCTAATTACATACTAATAACTGCATGTAATCAGTAGCTAGGAGGGACATATAGTGACCTTATTGGTGTGTCCTTCAGAAAGGTCAGAGGGGGAATTCTCGTAGTTGCAGTAGTCTCGTTGTGTCAGTGAGCACCATACATCTATCACATAATTAATTAATTTGTTATGATTTCATTTTTAATTCATTTACCTATTGTGGTGCAGTAATTTTATTTTAGATGCATCGTCTTCACATATTATAATATAATTACTGTACGCAAAGTATTGCAAAACATTTTAAAAGAGTGACGATGGAGTTTCTTGCCCATTCTTCTCCATGCGAAACTACATTTTGCCTTTGGAAGGGGCGACTAGAATCAATTATATTTTATTGTAACTTTTGACGTTCAAAACGTTTAGGAGCATACGGTCAAAAGCGAAACGTGTCCCAAATGACAAATGGGTTGTGCCTTTTATCTGCCTATTTGAAATAAATGCTATAACTTTGACTTTGTCTTTGTCTGATCTCAGTTTCAATCTGTCAAAAATACCTTTCAAATCACATACATTACACAACCTCCATTCACCTACATTTTTGACATATTTTCGGCATTGATTACCGCTGAGATAAGATTGCGACTAGATTTTGAACATTTTTAATTACGGGAATTGACTTTCTGGTACATAGCGCTAGCGACCAGCACGATACGACCAGCCGAGTCTATTCAGTAAAAATCTCACCATGAAAACTTACTGACACTACTTACTGACTTATTGACAGCTCACGTCAAGCTCATTTCGTCATAAGTTTTCACGGTGAATAGATCGGCTGTTCATGAAGTAAAATTATTGTTACATACATTGTAAATCAATCAATCAATCTGCCTAGCCTTTTCCCAACTATGTTAGGGTCGGCTTCAAGTCTAACCGAATGCAGCTGACCTGAATACCAGTATTTTATATGGAATGACTGCCTATCTGACCTCCACAACCCAGTTACTGTGTAACACGATACCTCTTGGTAAGACTGGTGGTCAGACTTCTGACTACATGTAAGGAATGTCAAAGATCTACGAATTACAGCCGGGACTAACGGCTTATCAGGACAGGACAGGACAGGACTGGACTAAACTAATATTTATCTTCTGTCCTTTTCTTAATAAAATAGAAAGAAAAGATGCACTGGATTTAAATTTAGTTTAGTTTGTGAACAAGGGAATCAGCGCCACTGATGAGTCATGTGTTTAAGTCATGTCTCACTAATTAGGTACTCCTTATATGTAATAACAATCCAGTATTATCGAGCATGTTTTGCTATATCATAATTCTTTCAGTCATCAAGTCAGTTCTTTCAGTTTTCAGTTTCAGTCGTCATTCTTTCCGGCCTTATACTCATAGCACCTACTAGGTAGGTACTATTCGTATTAATTCTACGCGATCAAAAATAAACCTACTAAATCAAATTGTAATATTAATACTTTCCCCTCTGATATTATTTCATGTAAATTTGAACAATAATAACACAAAGTTGTTCGTTTTATTCGCTCCGACCCACGCACGGCTGTATCAAATGTTTATGTAAAAGAAAAATGGCGCGTGGAAAATACAGCAGACTTTAAAAACTCTATCCGAAAAGTTAAACTAGGTTAATTATTCACTTTTTAGCCGCTGCTCTTTTTGTTTTTCGATATTGTCCTATGTACAGTCTCCAAAAGAGATAAGTAACCAGGGGGTCTACTACGAAGTGCAAAGTGCGAATGATCGGATCGGACCGACACATGGCCGAACCGAATATTATTGAAAAATGCGAAAAAAGTTCGGATCGGATCAGTTGGGTCGGGTCCATAGTCAATATTCGAAAGAGTGTAGGAGTGTAGGATCGGGACCGACCGAACCAAATAGTAACTTCGTAGCAGGAAACGGCCGAACATTCGGCCGATATCACTTCGGAGTAAACCCCCAGGGTCGTCGGATATAGTTGAAGTTTAGTAAGAAACCGATGGATTTTTTCGAATGAAATTTAATTTGATAAATGAACTGTTTGTTTTATATTAATTAAATTAAATTTTATTCGAAAACATCTAGCGGTTTCTTACAAAACTTCAACTATATCCGACGGCTCTGGTTACTTATCTCCTTTGGTGACTGTACCTTCGTGTTTATTTGCTATCTACTATATTAACAGACTAACTGCGCCCCGCGGTTACATCCGCATAAGTCTCGCTCCCGTGAGTATGCCGGGATAAAAAGTATTCTATGTCCTAATCCAAGTCATGGTCTACCCACGTGCCAAATTTCATCCAAATCCGTTCTGCCGTTTTAGCGTGAAAGCGTAACAAACAAACATACAAAAAATCAAATCTTTTCCCTTTATAATATTATAGCTGTGTGCCAAATTTCATCCAAATCCGTTCAGTAGTTTTGCGTGAAAGAGTAACAAACATCCGTCCATCCATCCATCCTCACAGACTTTCGAGTTTATAATATTAGTAGGATAAGTTTATAAACACGCAGGTATTTATGTTCTTGTACATACAAACTTGGTATACATAGAAATATTAAAACTTTTTTAAAGGGTGAAAGGTGGCTGGAACCCTCAAATTGTTAAAAGTTTTAATTCTTTGTGAATAATCTCGGATGGTCAAGTTACAACATTGTGATATTTTAATACCCTTACTGCCTCGTTGGTATAGTGATCGTCAGCTTGACTGGTGATCGTAATATCCCATGTTTGATCCCCGGAATGTACAAAGTGGGTTTTCTTTTTTTTTAAACAAAAAGATATCAGTTTTATTTATCTTTTGATAAGTTGTCACACGAATTGAGGTAAATAGAAAGTCTGAAACTGGCACCGGTCGGTGACTGAAAAGTTGTGTGCAAATCGGTTGTCATGGTATGGGCATGTGATGCGGAATGAGGAAAATGTCGTGAGGAAAGTTTTATGTATGGAATTTCGATGGCTATAACAGGTCTTTGGTCTTCCTAGGGGAAAATGGATGGACTGTGTGAAAGATGTCTTGGCTAGATAAGGGGTGATTACCGAGAAGACAGCTAATAAACTCAGATCACAGCTCAGCTCAGATCAGATGACAGCTCTCTTAAAGATAAAATAAATAAAATAGCATGTTTACTTCAATTAGAACAGCAATAATGACAAAACGAAGATCACCTAAATACTTTTTATACCTAACACGATTTGAGCAAACAAGCTCGTCAGTGATTGAGCCTGATTATTGGGTGCGGGTTCGATGCCCGATTATAGATATTTTTCGGTTAGAATTTTGCGGTTAGCAATACAGTTTTGGCGTGTAATAATGAATTATAATTAGAAGAAAAGTACATGTTGGGTCGACCTAAAATAAATTAAGATACGGGCAGGAGAATGATGATGAATGATGCCTTTCATTCATGCTCTAAACTTGACCCAACACCCTAAAAATAAGCATAGGTGGGTACGCTTTTAATGAATAAAAGACAATGGAATAGGTATGGGTTTTTGCCCTGAAGCTCAATAGTCGTAAGATATACCAATGGAAATAGGGTACAAGGGGAACCTTTCCTACAAACACGAATTTGCCAATTGTTCAATTGGCAGTACGGAGTTGACCTAGATGACCTAAATATATGACTACTTGGGCACGGAAGCTTACGGATGTTGTATTTCTTATTTTGATTGTTGTTTTTTATTTATAACTAGCTGCGCCCCGCGGTTTCACCCGCATAAGATTCGATCCCGTGGGAATATCGGGATACAAAGTATCCTATGTGTTATTCCTGGCTATAAACTATCTGTGTGCCAAATTTCATACAAATCCGTTTAGTAGTTTTGGCGTTAAAGAGTAACATCCATCCATCCATTCATACAAACTTTTGCATTTATAATATTAGTAGGAAAGGAATAGGAATTTATTATCTAATCGTATTCTACACTGCTTGACGTCATCACGTCAACGCCGGCTCTCGTTGAAAACCAGCGCCGGGGCTCTGTCTCGTAGAGGGTCTTAGCATTATGCCGAGCGATGGCCGTTTTGCGTGGATCTGACTCATGTTTTCCCCCAACTTACAATATCATTCTCAATCTATCATCATCTGCTTAGCCTTTTCCCACCTTTTTTGGGGTCGGGTTCCAGTCTAACCGGATTCAACTGAATATCAGTATTTTATATGGAGCGACTGCCTATCTGACCTCCACAGCCCAGTTACTGGATAATACGATACCCCTTGGTAAGACTGGTTGTCAGACTTTCAGGCTTCTGACGAGCCGTAACGACTGCCAAAGATCCACGATTGACAGCCGGGACCAATGGCTTAACGTGCTTTCCGAGGCACGGAGAGGTCTTGATATGTAAAGATGGTCACCCATCCACAGACCAACCTCGGCAAGCGTAGCTTAACCTCATCGATCGACCCGCGTGGCTGTTATTACGGAGCCACAAGCCCCCCTAGAATATCATTCGTCAATCTATCATACAGATAAGACAAGTATGTTAAGAGTACTGCTTGTTTGATTTACATTAAAACGGTTAAAAGGTTTAAAGGCTTGTAGATATAGTAAAGTGTATATTGTTACCTGTAAGCTCATTTAATATACTCAGTAGGTTGGTAGTAGGTACTGTAGTTCAACAGCCATCGGCCATCACGTACCTATGGGTATATTTTAATAGCAAAATAACAAAACAAAAAGGTTTTACTAAATCTATGTACTAATATTAAAGCTGAAACAAAAACAAACCAACAACAAAACAAAAGGAAGCCCAATGAGTCACGATTTCCGATTCACGAGTAGATTACGTTAAAACTATAGCCCCTGCCTGATCAATGTTCTATATAAATTATACAGATATAATGGCAGGGAGTGACTTTCACACTCAATAATGGCCCCCCGAAAACGGTCGCTAGCACATAGTGTCGTAGCGACAAGTGGGCAACATGTCCTGAGGTGCTTATGAGGAGTGGAGAGGTATTCCACGGCTATCAGGACAATCCCGGAAGTACGGTCAAGATCCCTACCAGCATTTTACTGGAATACTTCCTTCCTCCGAGCACGTTTGCAAATCTCCACTCAAGCCGGCAAGAAAGAGGTGGCAGCTCTGTTCCTCGTCCTTGTTCACTCCAGCCGGTCAATAAAGGCAAGCCAGAGGTGGGGAACAAGACTTCTTCCGGGTGATAGGGTCCGTGGGGTCGCTACTGCCCAACAGCTCGCCACATGCTGCCCTGCGGGTTTCTGTATCTCTCTTGGTCTGGCTCCTCACCCTAGACGCGTTCGGGCAAAGTAAACTCTTCCGGCACAAGCCTAGAGTTCGGAGCGCGCAAGCCCCACCACGACGTCAACGTAGAGATACGGCGGTGGGGTTATTATTATTATTATTTCCTTTATTTCATTTACATACTTACAAATTATATTTTTAAATATTTTTATAAACAAAAAGATAAAAAAACATTTAAAAATATAAAAAATAGTAGCCCACCGGTATCGGGAACAGGGTCCAAGCTACCGGCGGTCAGGGCTCCAGAGAGAGGAACCTCCTGACAATGCGAGCCGTGTCCAGAAGTACCGCTTTCTGAATCAAGCCCTTGATCCAGCTGCCCAACGAGAGCCTCCTCAGGTGTTGGTCGAGGCTCTTGGCTATTAAGCCATTGGTTGACACGACTATCGGCACAATGATTGCTGAGTCCACATCCCACATGTCGACAACCTCGCGAGCCAAGTCAAGATACTTGATTTGTTTATCTTTCTCGGCTTTCACGAGGTTCTCATCATGCGGGACGGTTATGTCAACAATCATTGCGCGCCGCTCTGATCGATCCACCACCACTATATCAGGCTTATTGGCAACAATAGTCCTGTCAGTGATGATGGATCGATCCCAGTACAATGTGATATTTCCATTTTCGAGAACTGGGTCGGGCACATACCTGTAGTACGGGACCTCAGATTCCACAAGGCTGTATTTCAGAGCAAGTTGCTGATGGATTATCCTGGCTACAAGGTTGTGTCTATGCAAGTACTCTCCGTTAGCTAGACGAGAACACCCGGAGATAATATGCCTGATTGATTCTCCCGGTCGGTGGCATGCCCGACAGATGTCAACCGTGCCGTCTTTCACAATATATCTCCGGTAATTGTTCGTCATCATAACTTCGTCCATAATTGCACAGACAAAACCTTCGGTTTCTCCAAAGAGATCACCGAAACGCAGCCAGGCTACGGACGCTAATAGATCTACATCGGGTCCATGTAGGGCCCGGTAAAAGCGTCCGTGAAGCTCCTTACTCTGCCGTACTTCCATGCGATCATTAGTATCAAGCACTACTGGCTTGCGCCAGTTCTCTTTAGCCAAGGAGAGCGGGGTGAGGCCCTTGTCCACCTCGACCACATCTCGATGCATCCCCACGTCGGTTTCTAGGAAATATTCCCTGAGACTGCATATCTCGCGATTGTGGAGGGTCTTAGCGTTTAAAAAGCCTCGACCTCCACATTTTCGCGGGATATACAGCCTCATTACCGATGACCGTGGGTGATGCATTCGATTTGCAGTCAACAGCGTAGGCACCCTCCTATCCAGGGCGTCTAGTTCGGTTTGAGTCCATTTGAGTATGCCGAAAGAGTACATCAAAACCGGCATGACCCAACTGTTGAAGGCACGCACCTTGTTTCCGCCTGATAAAAGACTATTAAATACTTTTTTCAGACGGCCAAAGAAGCGCTCCTTCAACGATTGCTTCATGTCAGTAACATTGATGCCCAATGCTTCCGACATACCCAAATACTTGTAGGTTTCGGCTGCGGAGAGGGCTCTAAGGTTTGTGAAATCCGAGAGTTGGGTTCCCACGGATTCCACAATCTCCCCTCGCTTTACATGCATGACCGCACATTTGTCCACACCAAATTCCATCCTGATGGCGCTACTGAAAGTTTCAGTAATTTTCAGTAGCTTCATCAGTTGCAAATTGTTGGGGGCAAAGAGTTTTAGGTCATCCATGTAGAGGAGGTGAGATATAACCTGACCACCTCTCCTCAGCCGGTAGCCTAGACCTGAATCTTCCAGCAGCGTGCTTAGAGGATTCAAGGCTAAGCAGAACCAAAGCGGACTCAAACTGTCGCCCTGGAATATGCCTCGCTTGATCCTTATCGGCTCGCTATTCCTCTGGATATTTCGACATCCTGGATAGCGAAGGACCGTCCTCCATTGCCCCATACACGTCATTAGGAAGGTGCGCAGAGTTGTATCTACTTTATACAACTCCAGCACCCTCATGAGCCATGTATGTGGCACCGAGTCATAGGCCTTCTTATAATCTATCCAACATGTCGACAGATCCTTTCGGGAACGACGAACCTGTTGGCTAATGGCCATATCAATGAGGAGGAGCTCCTTAGTACCGCGGGACCCGTTCCTACATCCATTTTGAGAGACAGACATGATGGAGTTGCTGTCTATATGTTTATTAATTTTAGCTCTCAAAATGGATGTAAGAACTTTATAGATCGTTGGTAGACAAGTGATCGGTCTATAATTTTTGGGATCCGCGGTACTACCTGATTTATGGAGCAGGTGGGTTATTCCTGTCGTTATAAACTGGGGCAGCAACCCTGACTCTAAGGCTGACTGGAACTGGGCTGCCAAGGGGGCATGCGACCTTTGGAACCACTTTATCCAAAAGTTGTGCAGCCCGTCCGGCCCTGGAGATTTCCAGTTAGGCAACGGACGGACTGCACGAGCAACATCTTGGGGGCTGATGATAAGTGCCCCCATTTCTGGTATTAGATCGCACGCTCGCTCGATCTTCCCAGTCCAATCACCTTCGGTGTGACTGACAGGCGCCGACCAGATACTACGCCAAAAGGAACACATGGCATCATCATCCGGTAGGCACGTGTCAGCCACACCTTGGTCCATTTATTATTATTATTATTATTATTCAGCCACTCTTGAATGTCTTTTTTCTTACAGGACATCTTGGGAATTGTTTATTTTTTTCGAATATTCGAATGTTTGACGAATTACGAATATTTAGGGTTATTTAAATTAAACCATTTTTATCATTCGTTCTTTACGCAAAATCGTCCACTACCCCAACACTATTCGTTTTAGTATGGTAACATTATTTTCCTTTGAACTGTCAAGTTACTGAATACAATTAAAAGTCGAAGTATACTCGTAGGCTATTTAATATCACGCTAGGACTATTCAGAGCCGAGCAAAAAGAAAAAAAGTTAGAAAGGACGCTAACCGAAAACGAAGAAATAGCGCGGGCAGACTATGCAATCAATGCGACGCGGGTTGGGGGAGCAAGAAATTTCATGAGAACGAAGTCGCGGACAGAAGCTAGTTCTTAATAATATATGAAATTTATTGTATCTCGTATCACATTATCGCAGGCTGAAACTCTCGCCTCGTAGAATAGCCGACAAATTATATTTGTTTGTCTCTGTTTGTTTCAATCTAATGTTATGAACGATAACGCGCCTCCTGTGAGATATTAAAAATATAATGTTTGAATATGTTTACAATATCTATTGGAAAAAGCTTCAGTACCTAATTTTATTAAAGAGAAGATTAGCTATCAGCCTCACGGGTCCATCCATCAGGTTAAGCTACGTTTGCCGCGGTTGGTCCTTGGATGGGTGACCATTTTTACATACAGTTGTTGGTCCATTGCAGTCTTACGAAGGGATATCGTATTATCCAGTATCTGGGTTGTGGAGGTCAGACGGGCAGTCGCTCCATGTAAAATACAGGAATTGAGCTGCATCTAGTTAGACTGGAAGCCGACCCCAATATAGTTGGGAAAAGGCAGGCAGATGATGACTGTCACAGTTATGAGTGAAAGACACGACGCTCTACGCCCTCCACAACCCAGTTACTAGGTAATACGATACCCCTTGGTGAGACTAGTTGTCAAACTTTCGGGCTTCTGATGACCCGTACGACTGTCATAGATCCACGAATGCCACCTTGGCGACAGTCATCATCATCTGCCTAGCCTGTTCCCATCTTTGTTGGGGTCGGCTTTCAGTCTAACCAGATGCAGCTGAATATCGGTATTTTACCTTGGCGACAGTCTCTTTCTGAAAATATTTTTTTTTTCAGACTTTTCTACTGCCCCCCTGAAAGTCAAACGCTCGCGAAGGGAAGCTATCGCCCACGTTGAGAACCTATGATCTACACACTTCTGTCTACGCCTTCGAGGGATACAGGCGTAATGTTTTGCTAAATACAAGAAGTAATGCATATTAATTATTAAGACACCAACAGGAGTTCGATGCCACAGAGTAAAATAATACGAATAATAATGTAGACATGTCCACCAGTCCGCTAATGAAATGTCACAGCGTATTAGTACTGACGGGAGATGCTCAGTGGAACAAGCATCGCAGAACAACTAAGTTTTTGTTCATTACAGGAAAGATATTAGAATTATGAATATCTTAAAATATTGGCCAGTGTTTCGTGCTCTATTATATAAGGTAACATTTTAAATAATAATATGAACATGTGAAAAAATAAGCAAATAAGCAAATCATAGCACATCAAAAAATTCAACCGCATCGCTGTCAACAGGAATAGTGCCCATAAGTCTGGCAGCATTGCCACGTTGTATGGCGATGCTAATTCTTTGGCCAAGAAACAGGTCAGCCCTCTGGTCACGTGGAGAGTCTTTCGCTTCGTGCTCTTAATTTACAATACGACGATTTTTTTCGGTTAAAGTTTTTTTTTAAGAAAGCGTGTTAATGAAAACCGCTTGTCACTGTTGTTATATTGAGTTTTCCTTCAGGAATTTCCCCGGAGTCTATATTCGTGCCTGAGGATGGTAATAGCATAATCCGCTTATAATGTTCCCACTGCAGCTGGGACTCAGGCCATCTCTCGGCGAGAGGGAGTGGACCGTAATCCACCACGCGGGCCTAGTGCGTGTTGGTAGAGGTCACATGTCTTCAAATTTTTAGTTCTAGGACATGCCGGTTTCCTCACGATGTCTTCCATGATGATGGCAACAAGCTCGCCCCCTATTACATGGGACTTAAACATAACTGACGAAATGTGGATGTACTTTAGGTACACCTCTGCATAACCCTTCGGGGAATACAGGAGCGTGAAAATGTGTTATGTTGTGTAGTTATTTATTATATTATTTATTTATTTAAACATACTTTATTGTATGAACACCACAGAAATATATAACAAAAAAAAATTATCTAACACTAAAAATATACAAAGGCGGCCTTATCGCTTTCTGCGATGTCTTCCAGTCAACCTTGGAATGGACAGTGATTTGCCTGGATATAAAATGAGGTGGTCGTTGGTGCAATAATATACTAAAATAGATACACAGATATATACATATCCTAAATAATAGATACATGCGTACTAAATATATAAGCAACGAAAATAATTGAAGACTATAGATAATTACAGTTTCGAGAACAAGGTCACAATGACAAGTAATTACTATAGGGTGGCCAACGAGCCGACAGACCCACTGTTGGGAAGTGGTCAGTCAGCGCAGTCTTTATATAAACGCGTTACAGTCCCAAAGCTTACACAGCCCCGATAGGTTCCCTTCAAACTGCAATACGGTAATGCTTGGCGGCAAAAACCGGTATGGCGGCAGGAGATAGGTACTCCCACGGACGATCTCCTTAAAAATGAGCTCCACTATTGATGGGGAATATCTATTTGTACAACTATTAGTAGTGTTTTCACAACCTTGTCCCAGCGTGTCATGTAACCAGGGACTAATTTAAGCAAAATGACATACATATGTATGTAGATACAATTTGCCTTCCCGGAGACACACTATTTAGATTCAATTACAATTGTGACAGATTTGCGAATACGTATTCCGCTTAGATAATGTCGGATTGAGAAACGTAGGCGTCCCGACTTGGTAACGTTTGTGTTTTGATTTTTTAACGGTTTTGTACCAAAATGATAAAAAGGAACTCTTAAACTGAGTGCAATTTCGTTGGTCTGTACGTCACAGATGCTGGTTATTTCAAAAACCATTAATGTTGTCGATCAAAGTTAAAGATTGACTATTTTTTAAGAAGTATTCACTGTATAGCCCCAATTATTTAGGTACAATAAATGACCAAGTGGTTGGAAAGACTTGACAACACTGCTGTTTAAGAGTAGAGTACGTACATTTTTAATAGATAAAGCGCACAGTGTGGCGGAGTTTTTATCAGAGAAAACGAATGCCTGAACTGCTCTGTATTGATGGATCTGGCTTTTAGTTAAACTTAAGTGAATGCCGAATGGTGAAATATGGCTGATCTTTAATGTATTATAACACCTATTATGTAGTACCCATATTTGCGAAAAAGTGACTCAAGGCAGGTAGACCCCTGTTAGTGGTCTTATATGACTGATCAGATCATACTTATCACACCAACATCTCTCTGCGCTAATCAGACAAGACACTCGCCCACGTGGCACAGAGCTGTGTCAGGGGCACCTGCGACTGCGCGTCACACACATCGCTCACTGTAACAGATCGACGAGAGGAGTCCGGTTGACATCACACTGTGTCGTACTTGTAATCTTATTAACACATACTTATTTGGCCTATTTGCCATCATAATCAACATATGACGTTCCCACAGCTGGGACACAGGCCTCCTCTCCATGTCTACGAATATTTGATTCTAGGACAAAAAAAAATCTGTTCAAGGACGTTGAAGCAGGTCTGCGCACTGGTTAAAAAAATTCGGTAGGTAATGTTATAATTTGTGTATCATTCAAACAGTTTATCCAAACACTGTGTATTGTGTTCGCTGTCCGTTTGTCTTCCATCTTCTGTCAACAGTGACCATGACAGAGGGAGGGCTGGGGGGCAGGGGGGGGGGGGGGGTGACTATGAAAACAAGAGGATAATAATAATTGTTTTAGCGCACAATGCTAGGCTCGGGGCGTTTGCCTGCCGGCCGCGCGTCACACCTAACGCGAATATTGCGAAGATTGATTATATAATTATGTGTGGCTTATCAACTTGTAAAATTTAAACGGTGAAGGAAAACATCGTGAGGGTTTCCTCTCATGTTACCGTGGCCCCTGAAGGAACACGGGTGGCTTTTAGTCTGTAAAAGTCTAACATGCCCCCCCCCCCCCCCCCCCCCCCCGCTCCGCCCAGACCGAGAGAAGTTAGATTATGATTTCCCAACACAAAAAAAAACCATGGGTTTCCTCTCAATACTCAATACTCAATATCTTTATTGCTTCTGGACCGATTGCCCATCTGACTTCCACAATCCAGTCACTTGTTGAACTGACAAATGAAAGCCATTGCTACTGTTAGTGTTTACGCAATTTTTAACCAGCTGAGATCCGAACCAAGAACTCCAAGTTCAGCAGTCGCACTCGCACTTACGGATGGCTAACCAGCGAGGCTATATTTTGGTTGAGATTACGCGACGGTGTGAGCCTGTTGATCTGTCAGTACTCACGAATCAAAATAGTGAGTTCTTTGTGTATATTATTTGCCCAGACTCTCTGTTTGTCGACAACTCGACGAATAGCCTCGAGTCGAGAGATACTTCAAGGAATAATCGACTAGATACAAATACAGACTACGAGCTGTTACAAAAAAAAAAAAAAAACACGCTGGATCCTAGTTATCTTAAATAAACGTTATTTATTATTATCAGTTGCGCTTACGAAAACGAGACCAAAGAAGCAGTCTTAAATGAAAATAGAAAATATGTTTATTTGCGCCTAATATGACGCATGAAAGCGAAAAAAAATAAAACGAGCGATAAGATATTAAGCTCGTAAATAATTAATCTTTGAAATTAGGTTGAAAATGTAAGGTTGGTAGCATCAATCTGCCTAGCCTTTTCACAAATATATTGGGGTTGACTTCAAGCCTAACCGGATGCGGTTTTGTGGAGGTCAGATAGGCAGGTCGATAGGGTATCGTGTTCGATACTCTGACTACCCGTAACGACTGTTAAAGATCTACGAATGACAGCCAGGACCAACGGCTTAACGTGCTTTCCGAGCCACGGAGCGGTCTCGATATATAATGTATGGTCACCTATCCACGAACCGACCGCAGCAACCTGGAATCGCCCCTGCGGCTTTTATTATTTAGTCACTTTAGCATCACTGTGTAAAATTGTAAAGCAATTCATATATCAATTGAATGCAGTATAATGTCAATTAATTTCAAATTAGTTATTCCTACGGATTCTTATGTCCAGACGGTTCCATCAGTAAGTCGTAATAAATTAAACATCTTCCAAATACTCAGATTTACATATGAAGTAGCGAAATGGATCGGTTTCATACATCGGTAAGCGATACCCCGTCAAAGGACAAATTGCACTGAAATTAAATACATTAAGGGGAACGTGCCAGGTAGCTCGGGAAATTCATATTTTCTTCCAGTAGTGTCCATGGAGTTTTTTGCCCGTTTTTCTCCATAGGTACCTACTACGCTTTGGAATGGGCAACCAGCTTCATCTTTTAGACTGACCGACCCTTGACAATTCAAGAGTACCTGTAATTGGTTTAGTTGAAATAAATAGTTTGAGTTTGAGTTCTTACGTTTTTTTGCAATTTGCAAGTCAGTGTCAGGTCGTATGTTAAACGAAATATGATTCGCGAGCGTAACAAGTTATAATTGTAATGATTATAGTACTTTCTTTCTTTTTCTTTTTTTCTTTTTTCTCAGTTCACAGAATTATAATCAATACAAACCTCTTAGTTCATAATAATCCTATTGAATGACTATTATAATATAACAGGATTATAATAATATGAAGTTAGAGGTTCGGGGAATCGTTTTCTACCATCTACCCAGTAACTGGGTTGTGGTGGTCAGATAGGCAGTCGCTGGTAGTAAAATACTGGTATTTAGCTGCAATCGGCTATTGAATGACTATATCATCAACAGGATTATATGAACTTAGAGGGTTGTATTTATGATTCTTATGATTATTATTCTGTAGTCTGTTTTCTGCATATTTGTTACGGTCGCGAATCATATTTTAATCAACATTCAACCTGACTCTGTCCTGCAAATTGCGAAAGACGTAAGAAAATTTAAATTTCGCGGACTATATTCCCCTTAATTTAAAATGTTCTCATTCGTTCAATCGTTCTTTTCATTCGCGTTGGCCTCATTCAATTGATATTGATGTTTTTCCTAGTACTCCCACTTGTGGAGACATTATTAGTTACTAGTAAGAATATTACAGTAAATTAATATTCTTCGAACATCCTTAGAGGTATTTATCGTTTATAAATAAACTTGGAAGGAGTTTTATTGCATCAATAGAGACACATGTACGAGTAAGAACGCAGAAGGCTAACTTGCAAATTGTCTTCGTGTAAAAATAGTATTCTCAGCAGAGATTAGACATCCAATTTCTTCTGAAAGTGGTCTCATAGTGTATTATAACGCCTGTATTTTCCGAAGGGGTGAGCAGAGGTGAAACAGTACACCATCATTTCATATTTTATTTTTAAATTCCATAACTTAATGTGTACGGACTGGGCTGCTCCTGACAAATTCTTGACAGCGAGTCTACTTGCTACGGTAGGTTCGCGGATGGGTGACCATCCATTACCTATCGAGATCCCTCCGTGCCTCGGAAAGCACGTTAAACCGTTGGCCCCTGCTGTCATTCGTGGATCTGTGACAGTCGTTACGCGTCGTCAGAAGCCCGAAAGTCTGATAACCAGTCTTACCAAGGGGTATCGTATTACCCGGTAACTGGGTTGTGGAGGTCAGATAGGGAGTCGCTCCATATAAAATACTGGTATTCTGCTGCATCTGGTTAGAATGATAGCCGACCCCAACATAATTGGGAAAAAGGCTAGACAGAGTGGGTTTCTAGGTTCGGGGCTCGAAACCAAGACCCTACGCTCAGCAATCACATCTGCCACCAATAGACCATCGAACCAGTTCTGTTTGTTAGTGGTCCCTCTAATATAACTGTCGTATACCCACCGGTGCAGGCCGAGCGCTGTGGGCTGACAGCGCGGTCCTAGGGCTTCAGGCCTCGCCGCCTCGCAGCAGACGCGGTACGTACTTACGATGAAATAAAAATACTACACTTAAAAATAGAATGGCAGTTTTCAAGGTCAATTCTGAACAAAATGGATTTTAATCAAACGGTTCAGAATTGACATTGAAAACTGCCATTCTATTTTTATTTTACTGGGTCGCAAAAGTAACAGGCTGCTAAATGTCTGTGCATATAATAATACTGGCATACCCAGAGGGTCATAGGTTCGAACCCGGACCGACGATTTTTTTTGTTTGGCCTATACCGTCCCACTGCTGGGCAAAGGCCTTTCCCCAAGTCCTTCCAGGAACTCCTTTCAAGCGCCACTCGCGGTTCGCGTCCAGGTCATCTCGCCATCGCTTTCTGTGCCAACCTCGGCTGCGCCGTCCATCTTCAGGCATCCATTGTGTTTTAGAGGTATGAGGAACAGGTTGTAAAGTTCACTCATACTTATACATATAGAAAAGGGAGGATCCTCCGACCAGACGGGAGTTGTGTCTGGCGGGCAATTCTACTGTTAGTATATTACGCAATACCCCGCCGGTTACTGTAGGGAGAGGTTTCAAAAGTACTAGGAGAATATAAATGAAAACATGTTTGTTGTGAGCGTACGTTTATTTTGACTTTAGACGCTCATGCAGTCCGTTCACATTTATTCTTTATTCTACCTCTGATATTTCATCACTGTCTACATCACAGTGATCTTTATTCTCATACAAATAAGGTTGCTGTTGAATTGCTGCTATTGACCAGTCTGTCAAAATCATTGTGATCTTTATTTTCGCTACAATAAGGTTGCCGTTACGGTGCTGCTATCAGAGTTAAAATAACTGTAGTGTACTGTAACTATAGTGTAGTCATACACACAGCAACACCAGCACCAATTGCGTAACAAACACACTTTAAATCACAATTTGAATGATATTGAAGAATATTGCTAATCCATTGCTTCATATGTCCGAAAAAATTGTCTGCTCAACAACGAAAATAACGCAATGAATGTTGTTGAACTGTCAGAATGAAAGCCATTTCTACTGTTAGTGTGTTACACAATTACCCCGCCAGTTACTGTAGGGAGAGAACACCCTGTCCTCCGCCTTCCGCATCCAGTCTGTCCCAGCCACCTTCTTTAGGTCGTCCGTCCATCTAGCTGGGGGGCGTCCCACACTACGCTTGCCGATACGCAAACCGTTACAAAAGTACTAGGACCTGTTAAGGTTAATGGAGGAACACCAAAGGAAAGGCTGTTATAAGGATTTATATAATACGTTTATTATCCTTTTATATTTATATATTGGAAGGTGTGTTTACTAATTATGTAATTGAAAAGATGTTTGTTGTGAGCGTACTTTTATATATTGACCCTTACGCTTATACCTGTGATAACCTATCTAAATCATAGTCATTCATTCTCCTGCTCTTATCCCAATTTATTTGGGGTCGGCCCAACATGTCTTTTTCTTCCATACTTCTCTATTAGTCGTCATCTCGGTAGTCACCCCCTTTCTAACCATATTATCTATCATTCACACATTCCATAACCTATCTAAATAGTATGAAATATTCATCTGGGTACTGTAGTGAGAGGATACAAAAGTACTAGGAGGACATAAATGAAAAGAGGTTTGTTGTGAGCGTACGTTTATATTGACTGATCGTGCTCGAGTAGACAGCGCCGGCCTAACATAGCTTACAACTAGATTATATTAATTTATTATTATTACTAAATACATTAGCTGCGGCGACTTGCACACACAATACTATAAGACATGGTTTAAATAGATCTCCTGCACATTTCTGCAAACCTGGTACATTTTTTTATACTTATATTTTTTATCGGAGTTTTAAATACTTTTTTGTCAAAAAGACAAAATATAAGATAACATTATGTACTTAATTAACTTATTCTAGGTAACGGACACCGATACAATAAAATATGCTTAAAAATATTTTGTTTTTAAATTGGTTGGGTTACACGATCGTTTTTATTCTCAATACTCTGTCGGTTAACCGTTTTTTGACAGCTGTCTTAGAACGTACATATTCCAGATTAACTAACAGTTAACTTTGAAATGCGTAATAAAATAAATATATAAACTGCCTTATCTTATTGAATTATCTTATTTGTGGCTTCTTACAGACATTATAATACCATACGTGTATCAATCAATGTATTGTGTGTTGCTGGAAGCAGTCCAGTTCCATCTGTCAAAACATGGTTTACGTAATGGATAGGGTAACATTGTTAGTGAGTGTTTTCAATTATGTAATTTGATTGTTTTAAAACCACTGAAAGTGTTTCATTTTTTATATACGATGGTAAATTATTATAAAATTGTGCTTCTTCATATGTTATATTCTTTTTATCATATTTATTATTTATGCATTTTTATTATAACGTATATTTTAGCACAAATAAAAGACACAATTTATTTTATTTACTACAAATGTATCTGACTGGTTGATAACAGTAACAATCCTCCAAATCTGATGGTACTCATAACGTCAATTCATGATGTATGAACAATTTAAGTACTGCTTCAGTGTTACAAACATCATTTACATAAAATTAACATGTGTTTACGACGCACTTAAACAGATGCTCCTCAGATTTGGTTTAGTAAGTACCTATTAAGATATGACATCTTGGTAGATAGGGATGGTAACTTTCATGTTGCTTTTATGGAAGATTTTAAGAAGGATTCTATTGTGACAATGATTTCTAATTCATCTTCCCGAGACGTTATTAGCATTTGAATAGACAAGAGACTCAAGTCAACCGTTTCAAAAGTTCAGTTGAAATGTGGGATTATAACAGAAGTTTGGAGGAAGTGTTCTTATCGGATAAAGGTGCATAAGCCTTGACGGAGGGGTTTGACAATTCGCAATAATTTGTTTGTCTGTTTGAACGCGCTAATCTCTGGAAATACCAAAGGGATTTAAAAATATATTTTTTCATTTAATAGCCAAATTCGTGAGGAATGCTATTTAATATCACTCTAGGATCCTTAGGATCCGAGCAAAAAAAATAAGAATCTGCAATAACGCTAAGCAAAAACCTTCGTTTTTGCTAATAGCGCGGGAAGGCGATGCGAATTTCACGTGGATGAAGTCGCGGACAGAAGCTAGCTATATTTTACTTTGATTAGCAATAGTGAGTTTGGCTCGTCTTGTTTGAAGAGTCCCTTCCAACCATCAGAGACTCGGTGTGACGATACGCAGCATGTGCAGGTTTGGGTGCGAGGGTGTGTGATTGTGTAAGAGTATAGTGTGGTGTGATGGTGTGTAAGAGCTTTATAAATGTGGATGTGTAAGATATTTAACCTACTGTTCTGTTTACACCTAGTTATATGTGCATGCTTTGTCTCCTGTAATTGAAGGAGCACACTTAAAATAACCTTTTGTATTATTGTGATTTATCTTTTGTTTTTGATCCCAAATGTATATTTGTATGTATTGTATAATACATTCTTATTTATTGTAAGAATGTAGTGTGTGTGTGTGTGTGTCAATATCTCGTACTGCACCCTTATTTTCTTTCGGGTTTTATGGTTTAGTGATTTTATTTATTTTGCATGCTTGGTGTAGAATATCGCAAAGTGGGTGTGTGTAAGTTTTGATGATTGTGTGACAAACAAGATAAACAATTACTCTCGTAATTGTTTGTCTGTTTCAATATGTGTGTACAAGTCGCAGTGGCAGTGTCAGCGACGCGCCCCCAGCCGTAGCGCGTCACAGACTCCACTTACTAGAAGTTTTTATACCTGCAGAGTCAAGATATTCAACATTTGTCTCTTAAACGCACAAATACGTATTAACGAAAGTTTCTCAAGATGGGAACCAATGCTGTGGGCGTTTTCGTGCGTTCAAAAACAAATACAAGAACACAAGTTTCTGAAGTATGTAATAAATGTTAATACTAAGTATATAAATACAAATATAACTAGTATGTATAGGTACAATGGTGTACAGTATGCGCACTCCGTGGAACCGCGCCCGCACCAACATTTAATAAGTGGGTGTGTTTGTGTGTTTGTAAGGGTGTGTTGGTGTGTCTACAGTTTCATGTACTAAGAAATTTCAGTACCTAACTGCGCAGTGGATAACGTCTTTTAATATCATAATAATTACAATACAAAGTTTACATTATGTATATGTATTTAACACTGTTGCATTGGTGTTTTAGAAACGGTTTTAAGTTAATAATTATTGTACATAGATCTACAACTCTTTTTTTTATTTGTGCATATTTTTTTGGTCGGCCTGTGCGTTGTTTCCCTGTGATATCGGTTGCAACGTGGATGTGGTCAGACGGTTGTATTTTTCATATCGGTCGTGTCGGACGCGGCTGTCGGTCGCCGTGGCCTGGTCGTCTGTCAGAGGATTATTCCTCCTCTCTGGTCTCCTCTGCACTCCTCCTGAACAAACACATAGGCGTTATATTGATAAAAGTTTGTGTAAATAAGGAGACATGAGACAGAGAGAAAGAGGACTCTTATAGCAAAACATCTATGTACTAAATACCCATGTTTGCAAACCAATAAATGATTTGATTTGATTTGGCCTGAGTGTGGGCTACCAGAGTAAGGAAACCAAGAAGGATACCAAGGATACCAAAAGGTCAATTCTCGTAATTTAAAACGTTCAAAATCTAGTCGCAGTCATTTTGGCGACAAACAAATGTCAAAAACTTGTCAAAATGTAGGGAAATTAAACGTATTTTTGACAGATTGAGACTGAGATCAGACTGTGAACGTTCTTAAAATTACGAGAATTGCCCCTCTGGAACACACGACTCACTTGCGGTATGCTGGCGGCTTATGTCTGCAGCGGTACAACGGGAACACGCCGGTGAACTCGCACAGCAGTGCCCCCCCTGCGCCCCGCAGCGCCGCGCCCTCCCCGCCATCCGAGCGCAATACACCCTCTGACCTCTTGCCGTACCGTGTACTCATGAAGAACCTGCACACGTAATAATGTCATCATCGTAACATAATGTTGGAATCAGGAAGTCATACAAACACACAAACACACTCCCTTAGATATTCTAGTCAGCTAATGAGAGGCACAAATACACTCATAGTCATGGTATAAGAAAGGTGCGGTGGCCCAGTGGTAATGGCCCCGACTTACGAGTTGTGGGTCGTGGGTTCGAACTCAGCTAAGCAAGCACTTTACTTTGCGCTTTATTTACATTTTTTCATCACCACTGCTCTCAAAACAGTGAAGGAAAACATCGTGAGGAAACCGGCATGTCCTAGAACCAAAAATTCGAAGTCATGTGATATCTGCCAACGCGCACTGGGTCCGCGTGGTAGATCACTGTCCACTCCCTCTCGGAGAGAGGGGGCCTGTGTCCCAGCAGTGGCAACATTATAGGTTGATTATGCATAGTTTAAGGGTATTTGTGCCTCCTACCAACTGTTATGTGCTGAGGCTGACGCAGATTTGGGTGCACCGCACTGCATTGCCAAAAACCTTCTACATCACTTTCGTATTTTTGTATGTACGAGTATGTGTGTGTGTGTGTTCATACTGAGTTACGTGTTAGTATAACGATACAGATACCCCACACACCCCCAAGGAGGTGTGTGGTGTGTTTGTGTGTTACCTGTCGTTGCGTGGCGCGAGGTGGCGGGTAGGGGGTGAGCTGCGTCCGTAACGCGTCGCCATCAGGAACGGCATCGGAGACACTACACAAGATCACACAATATTAGTACTTAATCTAACATTATATCGGAGAAATTCTTAAGAAATAAATAGTTCAGTGACATGACCATACAATACAGAAGCTAGTAAGAAATATAAACCAATGTATTTACTCTCAGCTCGCTTGTCGTGCTCGGCAAGGACGAGCGCGAGCAGCAGCGCGCACGCGCACACACTCGCTCGCGCGCGCACACACATGGCACACTCTAGCACACGGGCACCTGCGACAATGGACACAGAATGTTAACGTCATCAAATGACACATGACTCGCGACACTGTGCCATGTGAATATGTGTTAAATATACACGGCACAGCGTCACAACACTGAGACACACCGAGACACCCGAGGCACCTGCGGCAATAGGCACAGAATGATAATATCAGCAGAAAAATAACGTTAGCAGAAAACCCCCGACCAACTACACCAATAACGTAGCACCACTACGACGTAGCACCACTACGACGTAGCACAACTATGACGTAGCACCACAACGACGTAGTTCCGCTACGACGTAGCATCAACCCAACGTAGCACCACTTCGTCGTAGCATGTCCCCGACGTATCACCACTACGACGTAACACTATGACGTAGCACCACTCCAACGTAACATTTTCCCGACGTATCACCACTACGACGTAGCATCTCCCCGACGTAGCACCACTACGATATAGCACCACCCCGACTTAGCACCACTACGGCGTAGCACCATCCTGACGTAGCATCACCCCAAAGTAGCACCATCCCGACGTTGCACCACTTCGATGTAGCACAACTACGACGTAGCTCCACTCAGTCGTAACACCAATATAACGTAACACCACGACGGCGTAGCGCTACGTCAACGTAGCATCCGTTTCATCTTATTTTTGGGTGGGATTGAATACGCGAAAAATAGATTCGTTTGCCGAAAGAACGCTTGACTTTTAAGGGTTTCGTCGATAAAACCTTTCAACGTTTAACGATTCGCAGACACAATCTATTTACTACCCATCAGCATCAAAAATCTACACAACGATGATAAGAATGGTGACATTGTGAACGGAAATTGTAAAAGTAATAAGATAACAAATTCATGAGGCTCTTGGCTTGGCGTTGGCTCTTCAGTGATTTTATTTTACACAACATAACATAACATCCTCTCTGTAATCTCCAAAGGGTTAGGCACAGGTATACATATATACACACATCGCACTAGTCCTAAGTCCCATGTATTAGGGGGCAAACCTATTACCAACACCGGACACAAATCCATGCTCCGAGTAGTTACTGAGAAATTCGTAATGGAAAAACCTAATATCATTTTGCCCGACTTGGGATTCGAACCCAGGACCTCACGCTTAGCAGTAGCGCTAACGACCACTAGACCGACGAGGCAGTTTTTTTCAATCAATCAACTCAGCCTATCGCAGTCCACTGCTGGACATAGGCCTCTCCCAGGCTGCGCCACAACACCCTGTTCTCCGCCTTCCGCATCCAGTCCGTCCCAGTTTTTTTAGTCTAGTAATATTCATGATTTATTTGATTGAATAAATTGTCACATCCGAAGAGCCAAGTCAATTCTTTAGAACCAAATAAAATGCGTAACCAACCTACGCATTCAACAGCCATACGACTATATCATCTGCCTTCCTTTTCCCAACTATTTTTGGGTTCGGCTTCCAGTCTAACCGGATGCATCTAAATACCAGTATTTTATATAAAGCGACTGCCTATCTGACCTCCACAACCCAGTTATAACAGCACTGTTCCCCTTGGTAAGGATGTTCGACTTTCGGGCTTCAAATCAAATAAAAATCGTTTATTTGCATTAAATGTGGCAGACGTACAAGAGATAATAAGTATACAAGGTGTCGTTTTGCATCCTCGTCAAATTCAAGGAGGTAACTATGCTACTGATTCTCGACACGAATTAATAACAAAATAATTAGGTTTATTTTTTTTCAAATTTTCGTAAATCGCATGTGTGGGACACGCATTTTAAAATGCAGCCTGTGTGAGACCGCACTGTAACTGCCCTTTTACACACATAAAAAACGCGGCCGCTTATACGATACCATAACGCGATTCTGTTCTTTGAAAGTGGTGTATTCTGAAATACTGTCAAACTTAAATGACTAAAAAAAAAACAAGTATGTATTCATTATTTACCAGGGATCGTAATTTTATTTGATTACTAGCTGCGCCTCGCTGTTTCACCCGCATTAGTTTCGATCCCGTGGGAATATCGGGATAAAAAGTATTCTATGTGATAATCCTGGATAAGAACTACCTGTGTGCCAAACATCCAAATCCAAAAGTAACAAACATCCATCCATACAAACTTTCGCGTTTATAATATTAGTAGGAAGTAGGATAGTTGGATAGTAGGAAGTAGGATTATAGTAGGATTTATGTCTTTCATAACAGCCTCAGCTTGTATAAAATTTTCCGCCATGTAATGATGGCATGCAAATATGACGACCCATAACAACTGTCAAAGATCCACGAATGGCAGTCGGAACCAACAGCTTAACGTGCTTTCCGAGGTATGGAGGGGTCTCGGTATGTAAAGATGGTCACCCATTCACGGACTGACGGCGCCAAGTATTGCTTAACCTTGAAAATCGACCCGTGTGGCTATTATTACTTAGCCACGAGTCCCTCGCTCCCTTACTCAACCACTATAATATCATGGTAATTCACGAAACGTGTGATAATTCAACAATTACCTCCCGCTAACTATTGTAAACTAAATCTTAGAGTATTGCAAAGTTAGCGGCGTCAGGCGAGCGCGGGGTGAGGCACGCGCGGGTGCCGCAGGGGGGGGGGGTTTGTAACAATGTTGCCACAATATATGAATATTAAAACATTTAGTTATCTGCCCTTTCTACCTGGAATACATTTCACAAACAAAAAAGTTTTTGTTTTCATATAAAGTAATTATGTAGTGAATTTATTATTGCGTTCTACGGAATGAATAATTTGTATTGAAGGATGGTTTCGATTTCTGGTGGTCTAGTTTCAACCTTCGGCAAAATAAAACTTATTGTATTTGTTAAAATACAATAAGTTTAATTAGTTTTGTTTTATTCGTTTTAGTTTATATTATAGGGCACATTGTTTCACGTCCGCTTGACGCATGCGTATACGTCCAAAATGGCGCTAAGTATCGTCAAACCAAAAGCGTTGTTTCAAATTTCAATTACAAAATTATAGCCTTGCTAGCCTTAGGTTTTTATGTTACGTTAATGAACCGTTTGAAACAACCGGCTCTAAAGCAAAATCAAAACCGTAAAGGAAAACATCGTGAGGAAACCGGCATGTCCTAGAACCAAAAAATCGAATCATGTGACATCTACCAACCCGCACTGGGCCCGCGTGGTGGATTACAGCCCACTCCCTCTCACAGGAAACAAACAGATCTCACTCTTCCACAAATCGAATAAAAGATTTTGAAGGTTATAAAGTAAACGTGTGCAATAAAAAGCAGGAGAAGTACAAATATGTCATTTTCAAAATGATTTGCTATGATTGCTAGAACCATCTCTCTAGAACAGGCGCTATATATACAACTTCCACAGCTCGGTCCTGAAGGCCAATTCTCGTAATTAAAAATGCTCAAAATCTAGTCGCAATCTCATCTCAGCGACAATCAATGTCAAAAACTTGTCAAAAATGTAGGGAAATTTGAGGTATTTTTTACAGACTGAGATCAGACTGTGAACGTTCTTAAAATTACGAGAGTTGCCTCTCTGCTCTAACATTCCATCTGTATCGAAATGTTATTGCGGTGTTGCTCGGTAATATTGTCATGTCGAGCGGAACCGACAATATCCTGCGGCGTTGCGCTGTTTTTTCGCCGGAAGCATGTTTTTTCTCAACCGTCCGGGGCCGCCCACGTTCGTCCGTCGTCGGTATCCGGAGTGTGTCCGGCGATTCACGGCGGTGTTAAGCTCTCGTACTCACGGGCGATTTTGTCCTGCGACGATTTTTATGGTGTACTGGATTTCAAGTCTCCATGTTGAGCCGAGCATTGAGAATCAAACGCGTCAAAAAAATTAACTTTTGAAGTTTTTATTGTACTTTTGTGTGTTGAGCTATCGGAATCGCTTTTACACGTCATTATAAAAAAATAAATAAGCTAGATGAGGTCAGCGCCTATCTCTGAGAAGAAAGACCGAAACAAACTCAGAGGTCACAGTCTCTTTTAAATGATTTATCGGTCTATCTTCTACTCTAGTCGCAAAGCAGTGCGATAAATCCGCCGCGGGGAAAAATACGCCCGTTAGTACGAGGACTAAGGCGTATTTATAACGGAGGAATACGAGGGTAGTTCTTCTGACTGTTTGATTAGTTTGCTGACGCTCACGTGTCGAGGACGATGACTATATAAGTTACATAACGTCCTATATTATAGTGCTGTGTTTGTTAGGGTAATGAATAACAGTACTCGCTACTCAGGGGGTAATTAAAACACATCGATTTTGAGAAAAAGACTGAGTGACAGAGCAGATGCTTTTCTTTCTGTAAGGGGCTTGTGGCTAAGTAATAACAGCCGCACGGGTCTGATCAATCAACCCGTGCGGCTATTAAGCTACGCTTGCAGCGGTTGGTCCGTGGTTGGGTCACCATCTTTACATATCAAGACCTCTCCGCGCCTCGGAGAGCACGTTAAGCCGTTGGTCCCGGCTGTCATTCGTCTTTGACAGTCGTTACCGGTCGTCAAAAGCCCGAAAATCTGACAACCAGTCTTACCAAGGGGTATCGTATTACCTAGTAATTGCGTTCTGGAGGTCAGATAGGCAGTCTCTCCATGTAAAATACTGGTATTCACATGCATCCGGTTTGACTGGAAGCCGACCCCAAAAATAGTTGCGAAGAGCAATATGACGACACCTCTCTGATATATGCTGCATAAGGGCTTGGTGATGACGACGAAATACAATCTTTATGTTTTAGGTAATTTACAGCTCATTTGTGGAATAAAATGTGAACCACACCAGTGATAATGTGTTTACTTTTCATAATTCATACAGAGTAGCGATAAGGTCATCACATTAAACAGTAAAGCAGTTATTACAAGTCGTTATTGGTCTGTTAAAATAATATAATTTTAATAAAAATATAAAACGGAATTTAAAAAAAAAACAAAATAAATAGTTAACTTTTAAATTGGCACAAAATAACAAGGCACTAGACGCGCGGATTGATGGTATCAACAATTCAACACAGACTTTATGGTTTTCTTGCCAATTAATCACAAATTAAATACTCAAACTAAAAAAAGGTCCCACGGCTAGAATGTTAATTGTTATTAATTATTTTAAATATGTATGTTTAAAATACGTTATACAAAACACACACACAAATAAAACACACACTCACAATACACAACCACATACAATACATGGTGGTCATGGGGGTGAATACATGGTTTCAATTAATGTGATAACCTAATCGCCACACTGTTTAGATCATAGAAATAATCATATTTCTCTAAATTAAGCAAATCTACCCACGTAAATAAAAAAAGTGCGAACTCCTTATCACAATACAATTAAATTACTGAATAGACGAATATAGAAGAAGAATACTACTTTTTGTTTACTGCCAGTGCGTTCCTTTTAACTCTAGTTGCCTATCTCAAACGTCAAAGTTAACAAATCGTATTTATTAGGACTTATTGCGGTTATAGCTTAAGTATTCATTTTCATTATGAAAAGAAGATAGAAATTAAACTTATAAATAATCCTTATTACGTTCTTGTTTATGTTTTTCAATCAAATATAGGCGAAACGAAAACCAGCTCAAAAAGCTGGTTTTCGTTTGCACGGCGGCGGTTCGTGAAGACTTGTTGAATAATTTGGCAAAATATTTCGTTGGTATGAAACCACTTGTTTCATATTCACTAGCTGGGGCCTTCAACTTTACTTTCGACTGGCAAAGCTACCCTTTTCCTTATATCTTTTGACCTTCCTAGTAAGTATTTGTCTAAAACAAAAACAGTGTACTGTTAGGCTACTAAATAAAAAAGTAAAATTATTTTTAAATTGTTGATATAATTTATAAAATTCAAATGTAATTTATATTAGTGTGTATACTGTGATTACAGTGAGTGATTGTGTAATTTTGTGTGTAAATTCAGATACAGAAACTATGACTACTAGCAAAATACGAACTTGAAACAAAATTATTTTGGAAATAGAAATGTTACATATTATATATATTATTGTACTTAATCTCATGTAAATCATTCATTTTTTCTTCTATTTAGGCTTTATGATAAATATAAAACGTTTAAAAAAATAAATGAAAAGGATCAGCAGTTATACTTTAATTAGAAAAAAATAAAATAAAATAATTAAATCATAATACTCACACTCAATCCTGTTTCATCAAATATCTGTGATATTAAGTCCACTTTTACGCAGGGCGATATCTGCTTTCATCTCAATATTTAAATTTCCTTGCATTTCAAAATGAACTAAAACACCGCTAATAGATTAAACACACGCCACTAATTCACAATAACAACCAAGCAAAAATAAATAACGTTCTATTTAGTTGCGGTGAATGAGCCGTAAGTAAACTGCATCTGTCTATCTTATAATTTATTTATTTAGATCTCTGTGGGTATAATCATAAAGTTTACCGAATTATGTGAACAAGACTAACATGATACGGAACTATATTCAATAGCGTGATTATTCGAGTAGGTAATCATAAAAACATTTTAAAAAAATATCACCGCGAGATTTGAACCCACGGCTCGCTACGCATGAACGCGCTTACCGACGTATGATAACCGCTAGGCTATTATGCCATATAACCTAATGGTTGAATTTATGAAATGCAATCAGTTGCAAACGAATGTGAGAGTGTGTGTCTATAGTATAGAAATTACTCATTAGAAGAAGGCCGTAAGTTAAACAAAAGTGTCAATCTATTGTTTCGTGACAATATCATTCCACTTCTAACCCTTACTGTACATATTTTAGAACACTAAAAAACAAGCTAACGAGCTTGTATATATGTAATAAAAGCTTTTTGTTGTGCATTTTAATAAAGCAATATTCGAATCTATTCTAAGATCTTGTGAGTACAATCATCATTCAAATTTTTTACACTATTTTCGTAAAACTCTGCGTTCATCGTGATCAAATTACGTACGGCTATATGTTTCATTAATGTGCAACTTTGTCCTACAGCCTCTACAATCATTCAGTTACACCTTTCACTCGTCATTCCCCTATTTTTTACACAAGCCCCTTTACCCTCTTTACCCCGCAACCCCCTCCAGCCCCCATAGCCTGTCCACGGGCCACGCACTTAAACAAAATAAAGTACGTATAAAAGTTGAGTGAAATTTGATGGCACTGTAACCCGATACGACGGAGACACTTTTAAATTAAAACATTCCCTTTATTAGCCAATTGTATCGGAAGACGGTCTTAACCAGGAATACTTTAGATCTACCTATGTTTGTGCGAACTAATTAAAATGTCTAGATTTTTTTACTATCCGTAATAAAATGCTAAGTTTTCTCACTATTGAATTGAGATATCTTAATGGTATTTTGAGACAATGATTCTAAAGGCATTTTCAGTAATATAAAATATTAATAATTATTCTTATTTCGTTTACGCTGTACAGTGCGTACTTAGTCATATTTCTGTATTTCTCGTAGCTGCGTAGCCGTTGTTCGTAGCAAACAAAAGACATCAACGCGTAGCCCAACCATTGTGTTTTTAAAATATAATAACAATTTAGTTAAAAATAATTTTCTGTTAGGTTATTGTGAACAAAAGAAAAGGAGTATGTAAGGTCTGTAGCCAGTGGCACTCTATAGTTTTTGACTACCCCCATGGGTAGAAGGCTTGAGTTTATGTAAGTTAATAAGTAAAAACGTAAATAAAAAAAATATTAAAAATCTAATAAATGCCCATTGAGAGCAGTGGTGGCCCAGTGGAAACGGTTGCGACTTACGAGTTGTAAGTCGAAGGTTCGAACCCTGACAGGCGCGTTACTTTGTGTAAATTATTTCATCACCACTGCTCTCAAAACGGTGAAAGAAAACATCGTGAGGAAACCGACATGTCCTAGAACCAATATTTCAAAGACGTGACATTCACCAACCAGCACTGGGCCCGCGTGGTGGATTAAGGCCCACTCCCTCTCACAGAAAGGAGGCCTGTGTCCCAACAGTGGGAACATTATAGGCTCATTATGTTTATGCTAAATACCCATTAAACATATACCTTTAATGCATAGAGTTTGTAATTCGTACGACCTGTACCTAAGTGCATTTGAATACGCATTTCTTTAAAATGATACAACTTTTGAAAACAAATATAGCAAAAATGGCTGTTTATATTTTTAACTAGCCGCGTACCCGCGGCTTGATTTACGTGGCTTTGGTTTCTATTGGCATCATAAGTTAATTGGAACGTGAATTCATTGTATATTTGTAATAACCTCTCATCGGTAGATTTTGTTAATTAAAAGTAATATGATACCTTTTAGGGTACTAACCCACTGTAAGAGAATTTGCACGTCTATTTAATAGGACTGCATTTACCTACCGGTCCCTGTTGAATATGGGTTGATATACTTATACCAATTAATAGAAACGGTACATTTACAAAAAAAAAAAAAAAAAATTGTAATGTGGTTTTAAAATGATTATTTTATTATTAAAAAAAAAAAAAATACGTGGAATTTTTCGATTCAAACGTTAAACATTAAAACACGAGTCTAGTTCTAACTACTAAATGCAACTTGTCTGAACATTACCTGTAAATCCTTCAGCTGCACGTAACAAGCACGTTTCCGCGCGGTGAGTCGCGGACTGTGGCAGGCTCCGCCGCGCCGCCCTATATATGCACAGCCCGCCGAACGCCGCCCGCCGCCCGCCCTACGTAAGCCTTGCATTTGCCACTTCGCAGAAAGAAACCACAAAATGCTAAATACCGGATGTTTTGGGGTTCCGTAAAACTAGAATAAGGAACCTCAAAGGTTTCTTTACGTTAGTAGATAGTATGGGACATATTATTATGAAATGGATTGGCCTGACCGGAGAATCAAACCCAACACTCCTCAGCAGTCGCCCATTATCTTGACACTTTCTGGGGTAGTCGGGTAAATACCTGGGAGGCAATTCTCGTAATTTTAAGTACGTTCACAGTCAGATCTCAGTCTCAATCTGTCAAAAATAGGTAACTCTAATTTCCCCACATTTTGACAAGCTTTTGACATTTGTTTGTCGCCGAGATGATACTGCGATTAGATTTTGGACGTTTGGAATTACGAGAATTGGCCTTCTGTTATCATTCTGTATAACATTCAAAATAAATCTTTCCATAATATTTCGGACGACATTGGTCTTGTTCGAGGAATTTTTACAACCATACCTATTTCTGTTGCTGGTATTACTGTTATTATAAAGTCATTTATTCAAATTAGGCTGAGAATCAGCACTTCTCGAAAGTCAAAATTACATAAGACCGTCACCCGGCGCGCCCGCCCTTCACAACTTCCTAGTGTTTTCGCTGGGAAGAAGAAGTTACACAATAAACTCCCCAGTAGCACAGCTGTCTGTTCAGTTAGAAAAAAACTTGCTTCTATATTCTCTCTTGCTTGTCATTCCGTATCCGGAACCCGGCAAAAGAGTTCATTCCCGCTTGACTGTAATTTATTATCAGCTGTGATGAATATAATGTAATTTATGATTGAATCTCTTTCAAGGATCCAAGGAAGGTCATCTTTGAGCCCTGTGTACTGTGTAGGAGAAACTATTTACAGAAATGACTCTTATTAGTAATGGTCGAACGTGTTTTTGTAATAAACGTGTGTTCGTGGCTGTACCAAAACACAATGTATGTAGAAGTTTACATGGAAGTTTAACATACTTCTACATAGAAATCAGGAATCTTCTTCAGGTCGAAATTATCATGGTTGAAGACGACTACTTCTTGATTATTTTTTAACACCAAATTTAAATTAAAAAACGTAATTTTGATGATTGTGGCGAGAAAGGCCAGAGGCGTAATCCTCACCAAGGCACATTTATATCTCTGGAATCACTTAATGACTATTTTCGAGATTTGGCATGGCGTTACGACTATTTCTTGACTATTTTTTGGAATTAAAACCAAGTCGATACTCCCAACCGTTTGGATGCACAAGAGGTGAGGATTGTGTGGAGACGTTCACCACACAATCCTCACCAACATAAAGCAATAACTTTGCAATCATAATGCGACTATTTGTTTGACCTTGGTGTCTATTTATGACTATTTCTTGACTATTTTTTTTCAAAAGTGTGTTTTGTGGTGAAGGACACGAAACAATAGTGACAATGACACACAATAACACATGAACTAAGTGTTTATATTATCATAACAGACTCTAAGAAAGTGGAACGGACTTGTGTAAAGTACAATACACTATTTTTTTTTTTTTTTAACCATTAATGTCCCATTTTTGGCAAAGGCCTTCATACTCTCCTTCCACCTCTCTCTGTCCAGAGCTCCTAAGGACCAATCTTTATTAAAGGAGTCCAGCTCATCCCGCCATCTCCGTCTGAGCCTGCCACGTTGTCGCGGTCGTGACGCGTACGATGCGCTCTAGCGCGCCGATAGCGGCTGATAACGGATATTTGTGACAGCATATAGATAGTAGCCACTCACTGCGAACATCGCACTAATTAGTTAAAGATGAAACTACACGTCGACCGCCGCACTTACAAGTGCTAATGAGTAGGTTCTAAAGCAGCCGCCTTCCAAGACTACTAACATGACATAACATCACGTCCGTAATCCTCGAAGGGGTAGGCAGAACAGTAAGTAGAGTATTAGTATACCCACATTGAGACAGTTATGTTTAATTCACATTTAAAGACCGGGCGAGTCTGCCGTTTGTATGAAAGATCATTACTTGGAGGGGCTTGTGGCTAAGTAATAACAGCCGCACGGGTCGATCGATCAGGTTAAGCTACGCTTGCCGCGGTTAGTCCGTGGATGAATGACCATCTTATCAAGACCCCTCCCTGCCTCGGAAAGCACGTTAAGCCGTCGGTCCCGGCTGTCATTCGTGGGTCTTTGGCGTCGTTACGGGTAGTTAGGAGCCCGAAAGTCTGACAACCAGTCTTACCAAGGGTTTTCGTATTACCTAGTAACTGGGTTGCGGAGGTCAGATAGGCAGAAGCATATTATAGTCCTCTGCACCACATTTCAGCCATGGCGGCCTATCTCTCCTCTCTCTCTCTCTTTCGGCGCGGGACGGCGACGGGCGCATAAGCATCCGCACAGACACAGGTGCACCCTCTCTTCCCTCACTGTCATAGCCCGATGGGACGGCAATCCGACACGACCGGAGAGAGATCAGGCGCAGGGCCAACGGCGTAACGTGCTTTCCGAGGCACGGGTATCACACCACCAACTTCCAAACTCCGGGCTGTTACTAAGAAGTTCCTAATGGAAAAACCTAGTATCCACCTATCACTCTTACTATGAGTATGAACACATTATACCAACCTGACTCTCAAACAAATGCGGTTATATAGTGCGACTCGCGATTAATAACCACTTACTGCACTGAACTTAAATTTAGTTTAGTTTGTGAACAAGGGAATCGGCACCAGTGTCTTAAAAGATTTACTTAAGGCTATTAAAGTTCGTTTTTTTAATCCCAATTTGACATTTAAGTCTTTTGTGTTTGCGTTTTTTTAGTATATAAATTTGAGATTACACCTGTCAAATTAATATCTGAGTTTAAAGAAACGAACTTTACGTACGTACAGACAGGTGAGTTGCTTAGCACCGCCCACTTTAAGAATATATCTTTTTTCTAGTCCCCAACTTTTTTTTACTTTCCTTCTGTCGCGAATTTGAAATAGCTATTGCCACGATTATAATATAAAATATTATATATAGTAAAATAGGATATCTAATTTTCTCTGAGTCTTCTACTGCCCCCCTGAAATACTCAAGCTTAAACGCCCACGAGGGGGCGCTATCGCTCACGTTGAGAACCTATGGCCTAGAGCCTAGTGATAACATCCTTCGATACACGCTAGGCGAGTGGCGAAGGCGCCAAGCGCGCAGTGCGGCCGGCTGTGAAAATTCTAGAACCTTGATTTCACTTCGCTACTAGCAAGGTGTCTCGCTATGCTCTAAAAAAAGGGAAAAATCGATTTATTTGTCACAGAAATACGTCCATACAAAAGGATAATTAATTCTAATAATAAGGAAAAATAAAAACAAAATATATCTACAAGCTGTTGTTAAACATCCTCGTCAAATTTCAGGAGGCTGTTATGAAAGACATGAATTCGCGTTATGGTATCGTATAAGCGGCCGCGTTTTTATGTGTGTGTAAAAAGGCAGTTACAGTGCGGTCTCACACAGGCCGCGTTTTAAAATGCGTGTCCCACACATGCCGATTTCCGAAAATTAGAAAAAAAAACCTACTTAGATTTATAATAATAATAATAATAATAATAATAATAATATTTATTTGCTTAAAACACGGTATAAAAAGGTTTTACAATACAATATGTGATCATACATGTTTTGCTTATAATTAAAGCATGCAAAGTTGTGCTGTCAACGTTAGTGTTCTAAAAACTCCTTAATACTATAAAAATTATTATCATTTAACCAGTTATACAATTCAATTTTAAATAGCCTACAATTCAATACTTTTAATGTCTTTGGTAAATTATTAAATATACGTACACACATAGCCACACAATTTTTATTATATTTTGCATACCTAGGCCGCTCCTCTAGTACAAGTGTGTATTATTGATTCGTGTCGATAATCAGTAGCATAGTTACCTCCTTGAATTTGACGAGGATGCAAAACGACACCTTGTATAACCACGAGCATAAAGCAGACATAGTCGACCGCTGCACGTCATGACTCACGTGACAAGGCTTCCACTCAGCATGATGCTGGCAGTGGTTTTTTTTTTTTTTTCTGGTGGGAAATCAGCAAATGACTCCTCCCGCTCTGGGTGGAGCGGAAGGGAGTGTCAGACTCTTACTGACTAAAACCCACCCATGTTCCTTCCTTCGCCCTTTATGTTCCGGGGTAGCGGTAACCCTTTCGGACAATCCCGCTGAGTGCTGGCAGTGGTTACTCGAAAAGGACTCCGCGCGCTAAGCAAGCCACCTTTCAGTGCGTACGTACGCCTATCAGAAATTAATAATAATAATAATAATAATAATAATAATCTTTATTGACATAAAAGTATGTTACATTATTATATGGAAACCCTGACTCCTGCGCTAGGTAGTAACCTGTGTTACAGGAATCAGTGTCTTCTCCCAGTAGTTTACACAGAAATTATGCAATAAGATTCAAACAATTTTACATTATACAATATCTGCTTAAGGCGTATGGGTGGGGGTGTATGAATGAATGTGTGTGAGGGTAAGGGTGTGTGTGTGTGTGAGAGAGAGGGTGTGTGTGTGTATGTTTGCGTGTGTGTGTGGTGTGTGTTTATATGTTTATCGTGCATGTTTATAATGGGAAGCGCTAATTGCCGGGTTTATATTATTAAGTTTTCTGTCTGTATGTAATCTAGTGTTTGTAGAAACGTGTTTATTTTATTTTTAATTTCCTTTTTAGGAAATGGGTTAATATCCAGGGTCTTGTTTATCTTATTATAGATACGCGTAGCAAGAAAAAGATGTTGCCTTCTGGCTGAGGCAGTCTTGCATTTGACGTATTTACAAACATTAGCGACTGTTCGTTTACTCTTGTAACTGTTGTTTATAGGTGTGATAAGGTGTTGCTTCAATGTGATATTGAGAACATACAGCTGTCTCACTGTGAGTACTGTGCAGTTTTGGTACAATGTTACGGTCGGGAAGCGGTATGGTTTAAAGGTCATGACTTTGAGCAATGATCTTTGAGCTCTTTCAAGGTGGATCATAATTGTTTTACAAGCTCCTCCCCACACCGTAATACAGTAACCAATTATCGATTGGGCTAAGGAGAAGTATAAAGTGCGAAGAAGATCAAAATCAGCCACGAGTCGAAGTTTCTTAAAGGCCCAAATAAGTTTCCTCACTCTAGAGGCAGTTAATTCAACTTGGGGCCGCCAACTCAATTTTTCGTCCAGTACTACACCTAAGTATTTTATGTTTGTTGTTTGTGATATTGTAAGACATGAGCACTGGAGCCTATTTCCAGGAAAATTGCAAGAATGTACCTTAAGGGTTACTGGTACTGGCTTGGTATTGGTAAACCTGAACTGCAAGAATGAGGTCTTGGCAATGTTAAGGGTAAGTAGGTTTTCTTCCAGCCAGTTACTGACTTTACAAAGTCCCAGCTCAGCCACACGCTGCGCCTCCTCCCAAGTCTCTCCGTGGAATATGAGCGCGGTGTCATCAGCGTAACTAAATATTCTACCCTTAGAAAGAAAAATTAACATTACATTACATTTCGGGGGGCCTTGTGTGGGTCTGAGAAAAGTGTTGTTCAAGGAATGGAACCCAGGTCCAGATGACAATTTTAGAGGAATACGATCTTTATGAGCCTACTAGCTACGCGCCGCGGTTTCACCTGCATAAGTTTCGATCCCGTGGGAATATCGGGATAAAAAGTATCCTATGTTAACCAGGGGGGGGGGGGGGGGTACCAGGATTAACATCCTGGTTATAAACTATCTGTGTGCCAAATTTCATCCAAATCCGTTCGGTAGTTTTGGCGTGAAAGAGTAACAAAAATCCATCCATCCATACAAACGTTCGCGTTTATAATATTAGTAGGAAAATTAAACACGCGTAAAATTAATTCTCATTTATTTTATTTAACTAGAACACATTTTTGCTTATAATTAAGTAATAGAAATACTCTTCTATAGAATAATAATATTAAGTAATAAACCTACACCAACCGGGGGTTGTCCTTGGGTGCACTTGCATATTGTACATATTTATATAATAGAATACCTACTCTTTATTATGTACACCATATACATTACAGACATAAATATAGAAATTTTACAAACGGTGACACAAGGGGCGGTCTAATCGCTAAGGGCGGTCTTTTAAAGACAACCTTTGGATGGATTAAAAAGGGGGAGGAGAGACAAATACTGCATACAGGGATAATCGTCGGTTGGTGTCTCATTTTTATTAAAAACATCTAACGAGGCGTAATTATACATAACATATATTATTAACATTACATTTCTCGAGACCCCTGGGGTCCGAGGATCAGAATCCTCGGACCCCAGGGGTCTCGAGAAATGTCTGAGACGAAATAATATTAATTCATTTAATCTACTTAGGTACGGACCATGGACAAGCAGTCTCCAGAATTTAAACATAATTACTTATTAATAATATACACATAAGACGAATAATTACTTATTAATAATAATCTTGGGTATTATTTAATTACACACCACGTAAAAAAAATAACTTCAATAAAAGAAACATCTACGAGATGGTTTAAATTAAACTTAACCCGCTTTCTCACCAAAAGCAATCGTCGCGTTTACTGTTACTTTATTTTTAACCGACTGCGCGCTGTCAAAATCGGAAGTAATCGTTTGCCGCCATCTCGACGTTTATATCGAGTGTCAAGAGAGTGTGCTGTATTCCGTGTTTTCCAAAGTAAATATTCGCCATCATAATGCAAAGAAAGAAAGAAAGAAAGAAAGAAAGAAAAAAGTATGCCGAATGTGATTATAAGTGCTGGCAGGGATATAGTCTTGAAGTTCAAACACGCGCGCAGACTTAGCTCGCGCGCACTCTAGTGACGTTTAAATGTAAATCCAAGATGGCGACAAATTTATGACAGCTTCTAAAAACCTAAACTAGATGGCTCTATATTAAAAATTGCGTATTAAATTCAAACTTCACTTTTTTTCTCTCTTTCTATAATATACGAGTGTGTGCGTGCGAGTACCGGGGAAGGACGTTCGTGACGTCCCCCGACCGTACCAGTTTTTTTTTTAGTTTTTATATAGGCATAAATAATAGTGGTTCTCTTAATAATCTATTTATATACACAAAGTGAACTTAATACTAATAATGATTTATATATAATCTTATAATATAATATAATAAAAAAAAACAAATAGAAAATGGCTTCTTTTTACAATGGTTTACGAGGTAATTAGTCAGCATTGTTTGATTAAACTATAGTTAAATTAATACATGTCTCAGAAATTAATAGAATCAAATTAATCGGTGATATTAAATTAAATATATTTCGACGCATACAATGTGGAGACAACCATCTAGGGACGAGCTGGTGCAAAGGAAATCATTCAAATTCGAACATTTTATACCCAAAAAATCAAAGTACCGAACAGAAAAAAAAAAAATCTTTTTCTTATGGGAAAGAACATCTTGAGTATTTTTTACTATTACCTACAACGAAAGTCTAAATTTAACCCCCGGCTGCTATTAGAGATTGAAAATGCCAAATTTTTTAACAATTGTTTTAAGCATAACATTAAAAAAAATACAAATTTTTAATTGAATTTAACATCCTGAACTCGTTTTAACGATAAACTTGGTATTCAAATATGATTTTTGGCATTTTCAATCTCAAATAGCCTTAGTTTAATGGTAGACTTTCGTTGTTAATAGTAAAACATGTTCAAGAGGTCGTTTCCCATAAGACAGCAGTACATTTTTTTCTGGCCGGCACTAAATTACGTACAAAATGAAGTACGAAATGAATGATGTCCTTTGTATTGCTTGTGGTACACACGAGCGGGTCCTAAAGAGTGTAAAAATAGTACATTAGGATACGTGTGACTTAAGTAGTCCATTGCTAAACGCTGAGCATTAATAGCGTATATCGTATACTATTTTATCGTCTCCACATTGTATACAGGATGGCAGAGACATCGACGCGCATACAGTAACACATAATCCCCTAGCGTAAAAATATTTAACGGTTAACAAAAAAAAAAAATCTGCTGTTTTATAGAAACAGCATTTTTTTTTTGTCATAACCAACGAAATCATTCACATTTAATCCGTTTGCCTTCGAAGCAAGAGTGAACAGGCATCTTCTGGGCACGCTCGTTCCATCATAGACCTCATCCATCGCTTTCCATCAGGCATGATCGAGGTCAAGAGCACATACAGCAATAAAAATAAAAAAAAACTCAACGTAGGGGTTCAGAATCATGTACTGAATCCATGGTAACAACAGAGGGGGCAATTCTCGTAATTTTAAGAACGTTCACAGTCTGATCTCAGTCTCAATCTGTCAAAAATACTTCTAATTACCCTACATTTTTGGCATTGATTGTCGCTGAGATGAGATTGCGACTAGATTTTGAACGTTTTTAATTACGGGAATTGACCTTCTGGTTACGCGTCGGTGTCACTGCAAGCCTATATATAATTATTTCAATAGTTACTTATATTATATAGATTATTGTTTATAAATTTTATTCTTGGACTGTACAACGTTTTCACACGACACAATGCCATCGTTATGAAATGGTACCAGTCCGAGTCGCTCCCGAGTCACAATATTGCAGCTCGGGACAAACAGCCGAACAATCATGGCCGGTCCAAACTTGCTAAGTTAATTGTATAATTTATCGTTTTTATGATATTGATTTTACATTCTGTGACTAATCACAGAATGACTGATGAATGAATGACAGATGAGTGTGTCAGATAAACTAATTTATCTGACACACTAAATTATTTATTGATAAAATGTGTGGAAAATCATCTACTTTTACAATATTTCTAAATATGTGAGCACCATGTATCTATCCCATGATTAATTTACCTGTCATTACATTATTTTAAATTATTTTTACCTATTGTGGTACAGTCATTTTATTCTAGTTCGTCTTCATATATAATTAGTGTATATGTCGCTGCCAACTGATTAAATCAACCACCTGGCATTTAGAAGTAGTGCTCGCCTCGCTTTGCTCTCTCGGCTCGCACGCGGTTGATCACAGTTCTCACCTAAGGCCCGTTTTGACAGTGGCAGTTCTAGTAGTTAATAAAGATCAAATTCGCAAAACACGGATTCGTTTGTACGAAACCGACAGGTGTCAAGAACGCATTCTCAAATGTCAAAACTGGCTTTTTATTTTTTGACAACTTTAAACTATAACTTATTGAATATTATTCAGGCCGTTATTTGAACGGCCGCTGTGCGACATATACAAAATGTTGTAAAATATTTTTAAAAGAGTGAAGTGCGAAGAGTGAGGAGTGAAAAGAGTGAGGTGAAGTTTCTTGTCCATTCTTCTCCATACGAAACTAAATTTTAGAAGGGGCGACTAGAATGAATTCTATTTTTTGAAAATGTTGACGTCCTAAAGTGCCTTATAAATGATTTGATTTTGACTTTGAATATTTTTTAAGAACCAGATAGTGACACGCGTGGAAGAGAGAGAGCCTGTGTTCAGACCGGCCATGATGATTCTTCGACCGTATTTTATACATAATACTCTGGTATACCCTTAAAACTAACTGCAGTACGCAGACGCGAACATGCCACATCGAGTTTGAGAAAAGTTGTGCTTTGTAGAGCGTTGTCTCACTCATACTTGTGTTGCCATCTCTTTCTATAACCCGATGTTAACGTCCGGGTACTTGACTTTACAGAATGAAATTGAAAACTTGCGACAAATCGAAATAGGAGGTGCAGTAACTGTTACTTATAATCATTATAAATTGTCATTTCCCAAATCAAAATTCTTGAAAAAAAATCATGTAATTATCGTCTTAGATAGTGCAAACTAAGTTATCGCCTTCAAGTTGAAACGAATTATCGTCGTTTAAAATTTTTTTTTTCCAAAATTTTGAAAATACATTAGAAAATTTAAGAATCAATTTTAGCGCGCGTCCGTTTAGCAATCAATTCATCGCTGAATTCAAACCATGAAGCAAGTTGGCAACGTGTTGAACTAGCGGTATTTACCTAATTTTGACCGTTCCTACGAAAAAAAGGGCGCGCGACGACGTTGCAAATCGCTCGGCTACGCGCACGTATGTGCACCCCTTTCCTTAATAACATGCTCTAAATTTAATTAATAGCACGCTGAATTAGATATTTCAATTTGTCGCACCTATTCAATGTCATCCTGTATATTATGCTATTAAGGGAGAAGCGCTACGGTAGCCCGCGAAATTCAAATTTTCTTAAGTTTTTTACCATTTGTCAGGTTGTATGTTAATTAAAACATGATTCGCGAGCGTAACAAACATCATCATCATCAACCTATAGCAGTCCACTGCTGGAGTTAGGCCTCTCCTATTACACGCCATTCAACTCGATTTTCGGCAACTCTCATCCAGCTGCTACCAGCCATCCCGCGAAGATTGTCGCCCCACCTAGCCTGAGGGCGTCCCACCTTACGTTTAGCATACATATAGCATAATCAGCAAAAAAATATATATAATACAATACCCCTTGGTAAGACTGATAATATACAACCTGACACTGAACTACAGATTAAATAAAACTAAAGAAAGTTTTAATTTCGCGCATCCACCTTAACAAGCGCTTCATGTGTTCGAGTGGCTTATTCGAGTCAGTCTCCTCATTCATTGGTCGAGGCACTTCCCTACCGGCTCCTCATTGGTCGAGGCACATCCCTGCCGGCTCCTCGGCTCGTCCACCCAGTTGTTCGTCGACCTCTGCTTGGTCGAGCAAAGCTTCGAGCTCCTGCATGTAAAAATAATGTCTATGAGATTTTATACACAATTTAAAATGGCCGCCAACCTGGTATTCAAAATGGTCATCATGTTTGACATAAGGATCCCAAAAAAAGTCCCGTTCGGCCACACTGTGAACTAATGAAACATTTTTTCCCGATCGTTGACAGTGTGAACAACAAGGTGTGACTGAATGACTGACTCCTTGACAATTCAAGAGTGCCTGTAAATGGTTTCATTGAAATAAACGCTTTGAGTTTGACTATGAATATCCCTGATGCTCCACTCACCCTCAGCAGGTCTTCCTCGACGTCTGCGCTGGCGCGGTGCCGCACGACGCCGTCCAGCTCGTCGCGCCGCAGCGTCAGCACCACGACGCGCGCGCGCAGCACGCTCAGCAGCAGCAGCGACGCGCCCGCGCGCGCCGCCTGCCGTATGCCGTCCGCAGAACAGAACGCCGTCAGGATCTGTCACCATGTATGCAGTCAGAACTCGAACCCGACGATGAGGGTTGGTTTATTTTGGCAAAACAGCGCCCCCGATCGCGTTACACACTTTCTTTCACTATCCGAAGGATTTTGAAAGAAATGTTCGCTTCATCTTTATATAAAAAAATCTTCTGCTCGATAGCGAAAATAACGCAATGAATGTTGTCAAATAGTCAAAATGAAAGGCATTGCAATTGTTACTGTGTTACACAAGTACCCCGCAGAGTTTTAGAACAAATATGTTTACCAACTGTGCAAGATGTTTTTAAACCAAATTCGTATGCCAGTTTGTCCAACTAATAATAATATAATATAAATATATATATGTTATTTTAAATTATTATTTTAAATTGCCTATTTTGATTATGATCATTATTTTGTTTATTTTGATTTTGATTATGTTATCTAATATTTTTATGTTACATCGAAATTGTGTATTACTCTATGGATATTTTATTTGTCGGACTAAATTAAATGAATTGAATTGAATATAGCGTCATCAGTTCATTATCTCAGATAATTTACATTCCACTGCCACTTAATCAATTATCTACTTTACAGAAACGTACCTATTCTAAGTTGATTTTTGACTGACCATTTATAACAAAAAAGTTCTAATAAGTTTGTGGTTGCAATGGAATTTGAACTTTGTTAAGTACGACATTCAGTTCGTTGTTGTATAACTCGAAAACTATCTTAAATTTTTAATTCAAATATAGGTTCATGAACGGTCGTTTGTATGACGACAACAATTCACGGAATAATGTAGTTTTAATTACTTTCAAAATAATAAGTAAGGATAATAGTTACATGAGTACACTATTGCATTAGGTAAAAACACCCTTAATGATAGATGTATAGATGTAAGAGGAACAAATAAATATTTCTATACTTCTTCGTGTCGATGGTACTCTTTGAATGTCGATGGCTGTAAGAGTAGGGGAAGACCAAAAAAACGATGGATGGAATATGTGAACGATGATATGGTTAGAAAGGGGGTGACTACCGAGATGACGACTAATAGAGGAGTATGGAAGAAAAAGACATGTTGCGCCGACCACGAATAAATTGGGATAAGGGCAGGAGAATGATGGTGGTACTCTTCTTCGATATTTTATTTTTTTTGAGCCAGTAGGTGGCCACGTTGATTGTGGCATCAGTGACATTCATTCATTCATTTTTATACTTATAATCTGTAATATAATGAACGCAAGACCTCATAACCCCGAATTAGAGTATTGAGTTAAAAGCATAAATTATTTATTATTAAGAAAAATGGGTTGACCCTAACATTACTGTATGCATTTAAAATTGAGTCTTATTGTGTTGAAACAAGATTTAATTTTGTTTGGCTCGATCGGCGGTCAGTATGGCAAAATACATAATAAAAACAACCTATATTAAAAGTTACTGAAATCGATTTAGTAGTCAATTATGAAGAAACTACTTTCAGGACTTGGAGTTTATTTTATACGTACCTTGAAGTTATGATTCTTCTCACAGATCTTCCTATCCTCCTTGGGAGTGACCCAAACCCCGCGCGCGGCGCACCAACGGGCGCCGCCGACGCGCGGCTCGGCGTCAGTCGCGTCAGCCACGTCAGGTACGTCAGTTTTGATCAGCTCGTCGGGCAACACGCGCGCCATATGGCCAAATGACGACAGCGTCCAGTACGTGGGCAGCGCGCACGGCGGGTCGGCGTCCGTGAGCACGAGGTGAGCGCGCGCGTTCGGCGTCGCCCGGTCGCGCCGCGTGCGCTTGTCGGCTCGCTCGCGCACCGGCAGCACCAGCGGCGACTGCGACCCGTCCAAGCACAGCAAAGTGCCGCCGCATGGCAGCGCGCTCACCGGCTGTTCGACAGCAGACCATTTGTGGCAGTACACCTCTGCCAAAGGTAAAAGCCATATGCAATTCCACAAATGACATTTTATTTCATTACTGGTACGTAGTTTTGAGTTGAGTGCACGATTACTAACAAATGCATGCACTGACTGGACAGGTCCACTCAATCTGTGTGGTTCTTTCCTCAAAATACCATTCCAGACATCAATCTACATGGTCTTCACAGTGTTGACCAAGATTATGTCTGGACTTTAAACGAAACTGTGACCTCTGTTTGTTTCGACCTTTCTTCTAAGAGTAGTCAGATAGGAAACGCCGACCTCATCTAGTTTTTAAAATATGTTTGACGTGTAAAAGTATTTGTACAAACCTACTTACAAAATAAAATCATTTATCATTATCAAAACCGACCCCAACATAGTTGGGAAAAGGCTAGGCAGATGATGATGGTACTTTTCCTAACTAGTACCGGTACTAAATTGTACAGACGCCAGCGCATCAAGCTACTACAATCTGTCAAATTTCTTTAATAGATTTTCAACTTTACCGCTAAAGCATTAGGTTCAAGGTTGATTGGGAAAATTTGACAGTTTCGGGTAGCTTGACCTGCTGGCGTCTGTACTAGGAACCTCGTACGGTTGGCGATTTTGAAGCTATTTTTGTAATACCTAATAACTATCCATTTTACTTAGATACTGTATCTGTTTTCTCATTCTACCTTAAGGAAATATTTCTTTGGAACCGGTACAGTACCGATTAGAAATACCAAAATGTACTACGTCTGGTACCGGTATCACACCAAGGTCAATGTACCGGTTCCCAAAAATACCGGTATTTCAAACCCAGAGGGGAAATTATCGAAATTTTAAGAACGTTCAAAGTCTGATCTCAGTCTCAATCTGTCACAAATACCTCTAATTTCCCTACATTTTTGACAAGTTTTTGACATTGATTGTAGCCGAGATGAGATTGCGACTAGATTTTGAACGTTTTTAATTACGGGAATTGTCCTTCTGACTGCGTACCTTTATCAGCCTGTGCGGCGGCTCGGCGGAGCGTGGCCATGAAGTCTGTCATAGCGGCCACGTTGGCGAAGCGCGCTGGACAACGCCGACTGCTATCCATCAGTGACGTCAGCACCGGTATGCTTGAGCACGGACGCACCACCGAATGCGAGCTCACCGCCTCCTCAGACACGTTGCTTCGATTGTACACAGGAGGCTTCGTTAACCTAATTCTGTGTCTTCGTTTGGATTTTTTTGGTTCGCTAGATTTTTTAGAACTTAATATATCTTCATCTATAGCTTGATTTGTTGTACCAGCTTGACTGGCACTTTCATTTGTTTCACGAACAGCTTCATCACTGTTGCTAGCAGCTTGATTCGAACTCTCATCTGGTTTACTGGTACTTTGATCAGAACTTTCCTGTGTACTATCGGCTGTAGCTTGATTGGAACCCTTATTAGCATTAACAGTCCGATTAGAACTTTTATTGGTAAGAATAGAATTCTCAGGTTGATTACCGACACTACTGTTAGAATGATTCGAGTCTGTGTCTTCAATTTCTATGACTTCTTCATCGTGTAGTTTGTTAGACAAAGACATTAACTTTGGACCCTTTTTTCTTCTGGGTAATGATGGGTCGGTAATGTCCTTTAGCCCTTCTAACGCCCTCGTAATTTTAGTTTTAAGTAGACTTCTCTCACTCTTGGTGGGAGTTACAGGTTTCAGGAGACTCTTTGGACTTTTGTTTTTATTTCCAGGATTCATAAAGCTTTTGACCGCTGCCACCAAAGCCGGTGCGGTTGTTTTTTTGATGACTGACTCGGTTGTCTTTGGTTCTTCAGTAAGGTCGACGGTATCGTTCGCGTATAACTTGTTGATGGTCTGTTGTATAATTTCGTCTGAAGGCAAGGTCAGTGCCATTACAATGGTGGTCTTGGGCCCCGCAGGCCCGGAAGGGACCCGCAGACTGAGCGCGTTGACGACGGGCGTGTGGTTGACCGGCTCTATGGTCAACGTGCGCGAGTACTCCTCTAAGATCGAGACAGGCTTGTCTGTGGGCACACTCTTGAATCTCGTAACTTCTACAGGTAGGGTAGTTTCGGACACTTGTTCTGCTGTTAGGTTCATGCGTCGCGAACCGGCTGCTTGTGATTGGTAATTTCGGATCGTGAGATTTTTATTAACTTCATTCGTGTCGTTTACAACAGTATTGTGTTGTGTATGATCTGTGGCGTGGCGCGTGTCAAGTTTAGGCGCTATATGATCTGTGGCGTGGCGCGTGTCAAGTTTAGGCGCTATAGCTACAGGGTTGAGTTTGTGCCGTAGTGGGCCGGGTTTGGCGCGCCTCCCACGAGGCTCCTCTTGCGGACTTATAAGACGAGACTGACGAATATAAGGCATTAAACCTGGTTGTACTACATTTTGTGGGGGGGTTGTATTTTGTGCAATGGGACTTTGTTTAGTGGCAGTTTGTGGAGAGGTACTTTGCGCAGAATGATTTTGTGCAGTACGACTTTGCACAGCAGGACTTTGTGCAGTGGGACTTTGTACAGCCGTACCTTGTGCAGTGGGACTTTGCACAGCACGAATTTGTGCATTGGTACTTTTGACAGCAGTAGCTTGTGCAGTGGTACTTTGTACAGCCGTACCTTGTGCAGTGGGACTTTGTAAAGCACGAACTTGTGCATTGGTACTTTTGACAGCAGTAGCTTGTGCAGTGGTACTTTCCATAGCAGGACCTTGTGCAGTAATACCTTGCGTAGTGGTACTTTGCTCAGCGGTACCTTGTCCAGTAGTACTTTTATCTTTCTTAAAGGAAACGTTGCTGTTGATGTGGAAGTACTTCGCGTTCATGTTCTTCTGCCGCTGCCATTCTTCAAAGTCGTTGACAGGCGGCGCGGGGGGCGCAGGCTCGGTGGCCGCGGCTGCACGAGCTCGAGTGCGTCTCTTTTTGGACCTGTTTGTGTAAGTAGCCGGTTTAGTCTTTGGCACTTTAGCCACCGTGGCTGTCTTCGAAGGCGCATGTTTCGTGGCCTGTTTTTGTGCAGTCGTGGCCGCTATGGCCGTTGTAGCCGATGTGGATGCTGTAGCCGATGTGGACGCTGTAGCCGATGTGGACGCTGTAGCCGATGTGGACGCTGTAGCCGATGTGGACGCCCGCGCGGGGCTCGGCGACCGAGAATGTTTCAATGCCGGTTTCGGTAGAATTTCTGTTATAAAATAAATTTATTTTTTAGCAAAGGTGTAGATTTTAAACCTAAATAAAATTTCAAAATTAAATTAAATTGCAACTTACTTCCTCCTGCAGATTTCTGCAACACAAAAAAAGATATGTCAGTATTTATGATAATAATATGGACGAGCATGCACAAAACAGAACTACTTATGAAAAAAACTTGCCGACAACTTACGGAGCTTCTATAAAGGTGCGCTCACACATCCAATTTAATTGCGCGATTCTTTTGCCTGCAAGCTCCTGCATATACTTTCTTGACTTTCAAATACAGTCATGACATTGCGACAAATAAATTTTGAAAAACATAAGCATGCACGCACCAACCTACCCATATACACCACATACACCCCCACGCATCCCACATACCCCCCCACACACATACCCGAAAGAACCTAAACCTCTTGTCATCAAATCCTAAGTATACATTACGGAATTAAATAAATATCTTGAGTATTTCTACAACATAATAATTTTAGTTATTTAATTTAAATACTTATAAATTAAATTTTTAAATATTTTTATTTCCAGGAGCTGTTGGTTGAGAGGCTGAGTTGGTTGATTGATTCAACTGAAATACTGATAGGCTGAGTTGATTGATGATTCAAATAAAGAATGATTGATTGATTGATTCGTTTTGGCATAATTGGGACTAATTAGCCTGCTAGTGGTATTTTGCCACATCTGCGATCAGACAATAGAGATGTACGGAACCAAACAACTTCTAACAATAATATACATAAATAATTAACGATCATTGTGTCGATAGTCGTGACAGCCAATGGATTAATAGCCAAGAGCCTCACCCACACCTAAGGAGGCTCTCGTTGGGCAGCTGGATCAAGGACTTGATTCAGAAAGCGGTACTTCTGGACACGGCCCGCATTGTTAGGAGGTTCCTCTCTCAGGAGCCCTGACCATCAGTAGCTTGGATCCTGTTCCCGATACCGGTGGGCTACTATTTTTTGTATTTTTAAATCCTACTAATATCATAAACGCGAAAGTTTGCGAGGATGGATGGATGTTTGTTACTCTTTCACGCAAAAACTATAGAACGGATATTGATGAAACTTTAAAGTAATATTGCTTATACATCAAAATAACACATGGGATACTTTTTATCCCGATATTCCCACGGGATCCATGCTTATGCGGGTGAAACCGCGGGTCACTGCTAGTGTTTTTATATTTTTGATATTCTAATATTTAAAAATATAATTTATATGTAAATAATGAAATAAATAGAAATAAAAAATTATGAACCTAATCACACACACCCTTTTGCTGAGCTGCTACATGCATTCTTTACGTTACTTTTCAGTGAACATCGAAAAACAAGTGAGTAAAGCGACGTTGGCACGGACGTAATTTCGGCGGGATTTTTCCACGCACATTGATTTTCAACGCACTGCTTAGTGCCGAAAGTTGAGAATCCAACAGTGTGGTTTTTTGACGCGCCGGGATGCGCTCTGTTGGATTCTTAACGCTCGGCTCGACACCGAGAGTTGAAAATCCAATGCGCGATAAAATCCCGCAAAGATATTGTTACGTCTGTGCGAATGTCGGCTAAGAGATGCACTCATGGTACGGACGCCAGCATATCAAGTTACCCAAAACTGTCAAATTTTCCCAATCAACCTTGAACCTTAATGGTTTAGCGATAAAGTTGAAAATCTATTAAAGAAATTTGACAGATTGTAGTAGCTTGATGTGCTGGCGTCTGTACACAGATCTGTCATACCTGCTGTTTCCGTCCTTTCTGTTTCTCTCTCATCATCTTAGCGTTGCAAAAAAACAAAATTCAAAGTCATTTATATGTTGGAATTACTCTCAGAACAGCACTTTTTGAACGGCATTAGTAACAATTAAACAAGGACCACTCAAACCACTTTTACTAAAATACCTGTCCACCATTTTGTTTTTTTTTTTCAATGTGGCATACAGGTACATATGCCACGGACCTTCAAGGTGAAGTGAGCTGTCAGTTTGAAAAAATGAATCGCAGCAGCTCCACGACCTGATCCCAGTATCGCCCTTTTACCACCGGACAACCCAACGTACTGCAGCGTACCACCCACATTCCACACATGGTTGATATCCCGACGAGTCTTACTCAACGCTTCTCCGTGAACGGGCATCTTCTGGGCACGCTCGTTCCATTATAGACCTCATCCATCGCCTTCCATCAGGCGTGATCGAGGTGAAAAGCAGGCCCATTTAGCAATAAAAAATAAATAATAGCAAAATGGCGCAGCAGTTCCCCTTTTCAGCGTAAGATTTTTACATAATAGCGTTTTAATGCTGGTGACTGCGACACTCTACAAAACTCCATACGTACCTGGAGCATTTGCTCGATGTCTTGGTGCAGCACGCGCAGCTGATGGTCGAGCCGATGGCGCGCATCCGCGTCGCTGAGGTGCGTGCAGCAACACGTGCACACGCCGTCCGGGTGGCTAAGACAAACGTGATGCAAAGACTTAGCATAATCTGGCTAAAATGTTCCCACTGCTGGGACACAGGAGTGGGCCGTTCCAGCACGCGGGCCCAGTGCGGGTTGGTAAATGTCACATGTCTTCGAACTTTTGGTTCTAGGACATGCCGGTTTCCTCGCGATGTTTTCCTTCACCGTCTTTACTGTCTGGGATCGAACCCACGACCGCAAACTCGTAAGTCAACTGCCTCGTTGGTGTAGTGCTCGCAAGCCCTACTGCTGAGCATGAGGTCCTGGGTTCGATTCCCAGGTCGGGCAAATAGTTTTAGGGATTTTCATCTAGAATATCTCAATAGCCGGATTTGTGCCCATTTCATAGCGATAGGCTCGCCTCCTATTCCATGGGACTTAAAAATAACCGGCGAAATGTGGGTGGACAATAAGTACTATCGCCAAAATCTATATCTACCACTGTAAGGACTATTTCTGCTTGCAGCGCATATTATTAGTCGACCTAAAAAGGCTCTTTTGTTTTACTTACGGACACAGCTGTGGTCATCATGTGCACGGGATTTTGTTTTCAAAATGGTCAGATATCGGTTTTGGCGATACTACACATATGCCTAACTCTTCGAAGAAACTATGGGGTCTACTCCGAAGTGATATCGGCCGAATGTTCGGCCGTTTCCTGCTACGAAGTTACTGTTTGGTTCGGTCGGTCCCGATCCTACACTCCTACACTCTTTCGAATATTGACTATGGTCCCGACCCAACTGAGCCGATACGAACTTTTTTTGCATTTTTCAATAATAGTCGGTTCGGCCATGTGTCGGTCCGATCCGATCATTCACACTTTGCACTTCGTAGTAGACCCCCAGGCGTCATATTGTTAAGAGGGATGCGCTAGGTAGCCTGCAAAATTCAAATTTTCTTACGTTTTTTGCACTTTGCAGGTCACCAGGTGGGCCCCACCACCGTCTCTTATAACAGTATTGTTATAATCTTATTCTATCTTTTCGTACCATGACGTCCTTAAAATAAGCTTATTACATTTTTTAAACAGTCGTTTTCGTCGTTAAAAATAATAACTTTCCTTAGAAATAAGTACAAAATTCTTCATTAAAAACGTATTTATTTACTTACTGAGAAAAGAGCATACATACGATTCTTAAGTTTTTATTTACAATTAAACTAAAATACTAACAAACACAACAAACAATCATAATTATCTATACTAATGATATAGCTGAAGAGTTTGTTTGTTTGAACGCGCTAATCTCTGGACAAAAATATTTAAATATTTATGTATTTGATAGCCCAATTCTTGAGGAAGGCTATAAGCTATTTAACATCACGCTAGGACTCTTGGCAGTAGAGCAAAAAGAAAAAAAAAGTAAGAATGAACGCGAAAACGAACTAATAGCGCGGCAGGCCAAACGAAGCGATGGGGTGGGGGGTCGGGGGAACAAGAAATTTTACGCGGACCGCGGGTCGCGGGCAGAAGCTAATGTATAAAAAAATAAAAGAAAAGTTATACATAAGATTTATTGATTCTTAGGTTATTTATCTTTCAGATACTATAATTTTTTTTTTCAGATTTGTCATGTGTACGAGCAAATAATAGTGTGATGTGATGCATGTTATGGTGGTGCAACTCAGATGCAAGTTATGGGGATGCAACTCAGATGCAAGTTATGGTGGTGCAACTCAGATGCAAGTTATGGTGCTGCAACTCAGATGCAAGTTATGGTCGTGCAACTCATGACTCTTTTATATGGGCTACTCATTCACTAAAAGCTCACTTGGAAGATCTTAGCAACACAGAAGATACTCTTGGTTTCTTGGCAGGTATTACATCCTTTTGATTTTTGTTCAATAAAAATATTTTGCATTTAAAAAGTTAATATTTTATTTTATTGTTTGGGATTCCGGATACCCTTTGAGAAAAAGCATGGTGACACCAATACTGAATGCAGCACCTCACTCACCGGAAGTACACTACACCAACTAACATGTTCAAGCAAGGAAAAAAAAAAACAGATACAGATAATTGAAATTGTGTAAATTTTAAATTAAGTACATGTATTTTTAAAAAATAATTATAATATTTATTATAATAACTAAGTAGTCAAATACCTTGTTTTTTTTTTTATTTATATAAAAATATTTGTACCTACGCCATATTATGGCAGGATACGCTGGAACCAATATTGTAACGTCTATTGTACCATTTTCTAACAAATAAACTTTTTTTGATTTGATTTGAATAAAAGCCCTCTTTCTCTCTCCTACTTTTGCTGTGCCCGACAGGGACCAGAATGATCATATTTTGTAAAAACCTACCTAAGTTCACATGTGGAAGCAATAAATATAATAAGTACTAGCTGCGCCCGCGGTTTCACCCACTTAAGTTTCGATCCCGTGGGAATATCGGGATAAAAAGTATCCTATGTGTTAATCCTAGTTATAAACTATCTGTGTGCCAAATTTCACCCAAATCCGTTTAGTAGTTTTGGCGTGAAAGAGTAACAAACATCCATCCATCCATACAAAATATAATAATATTTCAGGACTTAAAAGCAGCAGTAAACAGATGGACAGAAAACATTTATATAATGAAGTCTTATATAAAAAAATACCTTTCAAACGGAAAACTCGCGTTCTCGTCGAGTGGTGTGTAAACAAATCAAATATTTTATTCTATTCGTTAAATTTATTATTGCAAACATACCTTTGTGCTAAGCGCTTTGTCATGAAACTAAACCTACTAGAATGATAAAAGAGGTTATGGTCCCCTAACTAGGTACTCCTTTATGTTTCTACATAATCCAAGTTTACTGGAATGTTGAAACTTTGGTCTATCACATCGTTTTCCGTTTGAAAGGTATTTTTTTATATAAGACTTCATTATATAAATGTTTTCTGTCCATCTGTTTACTGCTGCTTTTAAGTCCTGAAATATTATTATGGATAAGTTTCACGTTTATATTAGTAGGATTGAGGAACATTATAGAGCGCACTAATAAGCTTCTCAGGGCACGTTTTCGTTGCTTACTTGTTCACAGACTGTTACATTACTCACCAGGGAGTCTACTACGAAGTGCATAATGCGAATGATCGGATCGAACCGAATATTATTGAAAGATGCGAAAAAAATTCGGATCGGTTCCGTTGGGTCGGGACCATAGTCAATATTCGAAAGAGTGTAGGAGTGTAGGATCAAGACCGACCGAACCAAATAGTAACTTCGCAGCAGGAAACGGCCGAACATTCGACCGATACCACTTCGGAGTAGACCCCCTGAACTAGCTGGCTCTATTGTAAATGCTTGTGTTATATTACAAAACATTTGCAATAGGCAAAATTGCTAACATACTTGTGCAACAATTAAACAACGCAGATGTGATTCAAGAAGTCCAATTACAGCCATAATCAACCCGCACTGGGCCCGCGTGGTGGATTACGGCTCACTTCCTCAAAAAGAGAGGAAGCCTGAGTCCCAACAGTGGGAACTTTTTAGGTTGATTATGTTAATTACAGCCATAACACAATGCAATACTCAGTACTTTTATTGCATTCCACATGTAGGTATTCTTAGTTGGTAAACTTATAGTTAGATCATATGGACCCTGTCGGGCACAGCAAAGTAAGTGAGTTAGGAGAGAGGGATTTGTTAATTATATAACATTACTTAGTAAACTACTATACAAGGTGTCGTTTTGCATCCTCGTCAAATTCAAGGAGGTAACTATGCCACAGATTTTCGACACGAATCAATAATAAAATAAATAGGTTTTTTTTTCGGCATGTGTGGGACACGCATTTTAAAACGCGGCCTGTGTGAGACCGCACTGTAACTGCCCTTTTACACACACATAAAAACGCGGCCGCTTATACGATACCATAACGCGATTATGTTCTTTGAAAGTGGTTTATTCTGAAATACTGTCAAACTTAAATAACTAAAAAAAACAAGTATGTATTCCTTAATTGCCAGGGATCGTAATTTTATTTGATTATTTATGTCTTTCATAACAGCCTCCTGAAATATGACGAGGATGCAAAACAACAGCTTGTATTATAATAATGATGTAGGCATTTTTTGAGATAAACAAATAACTTTAATATAAAATATAAACAGTGGGGCAATTCTCGTAATTTTAAGAACGTTCACAGTCTGATGTCAGTGTCAATCTGTCAAAAATACCTCTCATTTCCCTACATTTTTGACAAGTTTTTGACATTGATTTTCGATGAGATGAGATTCCGACTAGATTTTCAACGTTTTTAATTACGGGAATTGGCCTTCAGGTATCCATTGAGAGATGTAATAATATTTAATATATCAAATGAAATTTAAAGTCTCGAGTACTGAAGTTATGAGTTTATAAGTCTATCACTTAGATATTCATTAACAGACTAGTAGTAGCTTTATTTAGTAAAAAAAAAATCTAAGTATTTTTTAAATTAGTTTTTTTTTTCTTTTTTTTTTATTGGTGCGGGTAATTTATTGGATAGCTCTGCAGTAGGGTGTTCGGAATTCCCTTGTTCAGCGATTATGGGGAAGGCAGCGAGGAAGATCCTGAAAACAAAAATACATTTTTCAATAATTTTATTGTAAATCTGTGTGATAGTTGGAATTGTGTATCTATAAATTGTATTGTTTTAATGTTCTTAATTAAACTAAATTGTTTTTTTATGAATATTATTTATTTTAATATCTTATAGTTTTACCCCAATTGAGGGGAACCAAAACTAAAAGATTATTCTATTAATTTAAAAATCAAATCACACTCTTTGGATATTTCTTTGGGGATTTAAAGAAGGTGATCAACTGAGCATATTTAATAAGGTTGTACCTTCCAATCCTCTGCAACGCATTGGCAGTCCTCACATTAGCCTCGGCGATCACTTGGGAGGAACTGACGAGAGCATGTCTTGCCTTATGCGACATTGGTGGCTCGCGCCTTCGAATCCGGCGTTGCGGGGAGCGGGCTGCAGATTTAGTTGCAGGATGTAGGGATTGGGCAGCAGTCCTACTAGGCGAGCGAGCTGCAGATGTAGCTGCAGGACGTGGGGATTTTGTAGGAGCCCTACTAGGGGAGCGAGCTGCAGATGTACATAGTTGCAGGACGTGGGGATTGTGTAAGAGTCCTACTAGGGGAGCGAGCTGCACATGTAGTTGCAGGACGTGGGGATTGTGTAAGAGTCCTACTAGGGGAGCGAGCTGCACATGTAATTGCAGGACGTGGAGATTGGGTAGGAGTCCTACTAGGGGAGTGAGCTGCAGATGTAGTTGCAGGACGTGGGAATTGTGTAGGAGTCCTACTAGGGGAGTGAGCTGCAGGTGTAGTTGCAGGACGTGGGGATTTTGTAAGAGTTCTATTAGGGGAGCGAGCTGCAGATGTAGTTTCGGGACGTGGGGATTGGGTAGGAGTCCTACTAGGGGAGCGAGCTGCACATATAGTTGCAGGACGTGGGGATTGGGTAGGAGTCCTACTAGGGGAGCGATCTGCAGATGTAGTTGCGAACGTGGGGATTAGGTAGGAGTCCTACTAGGGGAGCGACCTGCAGATGTAGTTGCGGACGTGGGGATTGGGTAGGAGTCCTACTAGGGGAGCGACCTGCAGATGTAGTTGCGGACGTGGAGATTGGGTAGGACTCCTACTAGGGGAGCGAGCTGCAGGTGTAATTGCGGACGTGGGGATTGTGTAGGACTTAGGAGTCCTACGTCCGCAGCTACATCTGCAGGTCGCTCCCCTAGTAGGCTAGGGGAGCGACCTGCAGATGTAGCTGCGGAAGTGGGGATTGTGTAGGGGTCCTACTAGGGGATCGAGCTGCAGATGTAGTTGCTGACGTGGGGATTTGGTAGGACTCCTACTAGGGGAGCGAGATGGTAGATTTTGGACAGGAGTAAGGAATTCGGTTGGATAGTATGCTACGAAGAATGGATTCTGAAGCTGGAGAATCCTGCACACCCACATCTTTTGCAGCAGCGACTATCTCTGGAGGCTATAAAGAGATAACGTAAAAGTTATGTACTTTATATTATAAATAATAATAAATTATGCATAAGTACCTACTTATATTTACTTATACACCGTGTTCCGGACGATATACATAAACTTCGACCAGATGTTCGGACCATGGAAATAATAAATAATAGTTTTTATTATGGACACATGAATGAATCCTTATTTTTTGTTAATTTTCATACAAACTAAATACCTTGACGTAAATCACCCGATACGCCTGCATCATTGCCTCTTTATCCGAAGTATTTGATAGATTTATCATTTTAATTGCACTAAGCGGCAACATGGGCCAAATTAAGACCCTTTCTAACTGCATAGCTCAATTAAATTTCATCAAATGAAATTACAAATATCTTTGTAACAAAGCCTTTTTAAGTGCTACTTCCTTTGTTAGATTTTATTTGTAAAAGCTATAGAAACGTTTGCCAAAGTTTATGGATAACGTGAAGAACAGTGAGTTTATTGTTCAATAACTAATATTGACCAATGACTTGTATGTGTGGTGCATACTGTAAATATGTACAGACGCCAGCACATCAAGCTACTACAATCTGTGAAATTTCTTTAATAGATTTTCAACTTTATCGCTAAAGCATTAAGGTTCAAGGTTGATTGGGAAAATTTGACAGTTTCGGGTAGCTTGACCTGCTGGCGTCTGTACAAGTTACCTAATAAATTTAAAATAAATTCTTACTTGTTCCACTCGACCACCTGGCGTACCCTGGGCGAAATCATGTCCCAGTATTAGAAGAAATTTTTGTTCCATTTCAGTCAAGGGCCCCGCAGTGGAATGCCCTCCTCCAGTCCGCACATGAGACAGGGCTGCAACCCTCTTTTTTAATTTCGCCTTATAATCTAGCCAATACTGAAAAAAACATTGTTCAATTTAATATTGATTAAAAGATTACATATTCAGCCTATAATGTTCCCACTGCTGGGACACAGGCCTCCTCTGGGTGAGAAGGAGTAGGCCATAATCCAGCACGCGGGCTCAGTGCGGGTTGATAGATGTCACATGTCTTCGAATTTCTGGTTCTAGGACATGCCTGTTCACTCACGATGTTTTCCTTCATCGTTTTGAGAGCAGTGGTGATGAAATAATTTACACAAAGTAAAGTGCCTGTCTGGGTTCGAACCTCGACCTACAACTCGTAAGTCGCGGCCGTTACCACTGGGCCACCACCGCTCACCATAAAAAGATTACATAAACATAATTAACTTGACAAAATAATATGTAATCTGCATTCGCGACACATTCGCCAAAAATGTAAACAAATATGAGTTTATCGAAAAATAACGTTAATTCCTACACAATAAAGTTCAGTTTACCCTACAACTTCAAATATTTTTATATTTTTTTCAATAGTGCTAGTCACTCTGAAATCAACTTAGTTCCCATTAAAATAAAGTTGATATTTGCTTAACTTGAAATAAGGTCAATTTGAAACATAAATAAAATTTGAATATAGATAGGGGTGCAGCCCTTCAAAACCAGCGCCAGGCACCAGTTGTCTGGCATTTTTTGCTGAACTGGGCCTTTTTGGCGCAGCCGTGAGGCACACTTTTCCTACTAATTTCTTACATCGGACTTCACACTTTTTATTCTTTTATTTTTTTTTTATTTTATTGTGTGTTTTATCTGATGTGTGTATCTGGTGTATTGTGTGTCTTTTAGTTTGTGCGAAATAAATGCATTTTCTTTCTTTCTTTCTTTCCCTTCCCCCGAAAGGGGAACCGATCCAAATACTTATGTTTCACATAATTAGGAAAAACGAAAATTGTATCAGCCTAGGGTATTTTAGGAACAGTGACATGTTGTAGTTACTTACTTTATTCCAGCCAGCCCAATCTTTATGAGCGCCATCGCATTGCGAGTTTAATATTTCAGCAATCTCTTTCCACTTTCTTTGTCGGTACTCCTTGGCTTGTTGACTACGGTCATGGCCGGTAGCGATGATTCCGGAGGAGTTTAAACATGCCCAGAGTGTCTCTAGCTGGAGCCAGGAAACACGGTGAACTCTTCGGCTGAAAAATTAATAACAAATCGCTAACTAATACAAACACAAACTAACTCAAAATATTAACAGTAAAATATTTCTTTATTATAAAATGTATTCACTGAATAACAGTGTGTTACCTTACCTTGATTCCATGTCGACTGTGTTAGAAGGTCTAGGAAGATCTTATGCATTTAAGAGCTGATTTTTCAATCGACCGATAATTTTTATTCATTGAATAAAATTGACGTCTGACAGTTTGTCAAATTCAAATTGTTTATTGCGAACTAAGTGCAGAATTTTTGAAGATGTTAACAATAGGTAGGTTTTTAGAACTTAGTTGCCTGTTAGGGCATTGCAATTTAAATGGTTATAATTACAAATATAAAAAAGTAATAATAAGAATATACATACTCAATATTACAGATAAACAGTTATTAATTATCATTATTCATACATTTTATATTATATCATACAATTATTTCATATAAATTATATCACATTATATTAAGTATCAATAATCATTTTAATATTATATTGAATATTATACAAGGTGTCGTTTTGCATCATTTTTTTTTCTAATTTTCGGAAATCGGCATGTGGGACACGCATTTTAAAACGCGGCCTATGTGAGACCGCACTGTAACTGCCCTTTTACACACACATAAAAACGCGGCCGCTTATACAATACCATAACGCGATTCTGTTCTTTGAAAGTGGTGTATTCTGATATACTGTCAAACTTAAATAACGAAATAAACAAGTATGTATTCGTTATGTACCAGGGATCGTAATTTTATTTGATTATTTATGTCTTTCATAACAGCCTCCTGAAATTTGACGAGGATGCAAAACGACAGCTTGTATTTTTGTATGGACGAACTGTCAAAAATTCAAAATTATTCCTCCGATAAAGTTATCTGACGTTGGAAAAATCAGCCCTAAGACAAAAGTAAGTTCAACCCCTTAGCTATGCACTTGAAAGCCCACTTTGAAAAAAATATCACCATACCGAGTTTCGAATTTCGTTCGCGCTACACAGCTGGGGGCCGTTCATTTATCACGTAAGACGATTTCAACCAATTTCTGAACCCCTTCACCCCTACGTCAGAAAAAATAAAACTTCAATGACCCCCTCCTCCGCATTGAATCTTACGTAAGATTGCAAAGATTTATAAAACTTACAATTTTTGCTTACTTTTGTGATCTTACGTAAGAATAATCTAGACCCCACCCCTACGTGGGGGTGCCACGTAAGAAAAAATAAGATTCGGATTCCCCCCCCCCCCCCCCCCTCAAATCGTCTTACGTAATAAATGAACAGCCCCTGATAAGTAAACATTTTGTTACAAAACATTTTGTTCCGATTCATTCCACGTCACGTTTAGCCACAGCTTATTTTATATTTTTTTCAATTGTTTCCCTTACTTTTCAAAACAACATATTTAAGCATCTGTAATGGTATGCATTTTATTAATTTCATTAATTACTCATACAAATTATGAGTGTTTTTTACAAATTAATATTATTTGGCTTCAAGATCATATCTAATCAAATCTAATCGGACCAAACGTTTGAAAGAGATAGCGCTATACAGTTCATATAGCGTTGTTTCTTTTCTATAAAAGTAATCCATAGAAAAATTGTTGTGTTTGTTGAGCTTCTATATTTATGTCTGTAATTTATAAGGTGAACAGTCACGAGCACAAATATATCAACACCTGGCAATTTTCAATTGTGATTTTTATGTGAAATAACGAATGCAACGTTGAAATACGACACATTACATAAACCTATGGGTTCGAAAATGCTATGTTCGTAACAACATACAATTTAATTAAAAAATAAAGGAGTAAATCGTTTTTGAGTAAAGCCGAGTGTATACATACTTTTACTCGTGACTGTACATAATAAAGAGTATTCTATTGTTCGTTCTTTCCCAGCACTAAGCAGGAATAAAGCAATACGGAACTGTTAGGATCATGGTACGAATATGAGCATCGTTATTATACGCTTGAAACAAAACTCTCTTGAAATGAGATTGTTTTTTTAAAGATGGCGGTAGGACCCCTGGTTTTTTTTTTCTTTTTTTTTGTGTGGGTATCAAATAACTTCTCCCGCTCAGGGCGGAGCGGGAGGGCGTTTCAGACTTTGACTGACTAAAACCCACCCGTGTTCCTTCAGTTGCCTGTGCCAGGACCACGGTATCTGTTTCGAACAACCCGCGACGCAGGCCCCCTGGCCTTTGATCCAACCACCTAACGCTCGAAAGATATAAATTATTATTATTATTATTAACCAGAATGTGATCATGCGAGTACGTACTTGTGCAGAGGGATCTCGTCGAGGCCGATGCGACGGCGCGAGTCGTTGACCTCGCGGTGACGACGCGCCGCGCAGCAGTGCGACCGCTCCTGCACCGACTCCGCAGGCGCAGTCTACACACACACACATAATAGTCAAGAAGAGAAAATATAAAGCTATTTGCAAACAAATTAATACTCCCACAAAGCGACACGTCACGTTTTTGAACGTCAATTTAATTCTAAATCCTACTTCCTACTAATATCCTATCCTACTATATAAAGTGTTAATGTATTGTGCAGTTATTTGTAATTGTTAGTAATAGTGTTATTTAAAATAGTTAATATTATAAGTAGGCTTAGCTATCGCATTAGGTTTCTAAACCTGTAATGATAGTTTAAGAGTTTTAAATAAATAAATAAATAAATATTATAAACGTGAAAGTTTTTATGTATGGATGGATGGATGGATGTTTGTTACTCTTTCACGCAAAAACTACTGAACGGATTTTGGATAAAATTTGGAACACAGATGGTTTATAACCAGGATTAACATATAGGATACTTTTTATCCCGATATTCCCACGGGATCGAAACTTAAGCGGATGAAACCGCGGGGCGCAGCTAGTAGTAGATATAGCAATACAGAAAGAAAGATATTTAATTTGGGACACACGCACAAGAAATACAAGAATAAAAAAAGAACATTAAAACTATCAAAACCATAAATACAATAAAAAGGAAAATAAAACTTTTTTTGTATATCTAAGATTAAAACTGACAAAATGGTGAAAACAACAAAAAAAATGAGGACTCGAAAAAATAATAAGGTACCTAAGTAAAAATTTACTTCACCGTGCATTTTCATTGCCTGACTGCAGTCGAACAAGAAATTTAGTATATTATAGTATAGTCATCGTCTGCCAATATTCAATATGTCACTGAATTAATGCAAATTATGAAAGTAGTTTGTTCCGAATCCTTTTCTGTCATTTTTAATATCTGTAATTTATTAACCCAATAATAAATAAAACTACGTATTTTTTTTTTAAACAGCCCCACATTAGGAATTACTCCTGTATCGTGGGTGCGTTTACAAACATTCAAATTCACATACACAAACAGCTAGATCCGGAACAACTACCTGTAGGCAATACAAATATATGTTCCGTGCGGGAATCGAACCCGCGACACGCAGCGAAGCAGTCGATCGCTCAACCGCTGCGCCAACCGTGTCGTCAAATTACAGTTACACTTCCTGCTGTAGTCAAAATAAACCAAAATGGACGACGGACCTACTACGCTAAACCCTTATACGTTTGCGAATCTGTGCGTATTACATTACACGAGACATTACAATACATTACACGCGTCGCGGCTTTATTGGCATAAGAAAAGTGACACGGTATAATGAGTGTGCGCATGTGGGTGTCGGTATGTGTGTGTGTGTGTGTGTGTGTGTGTGTGTGTGTGTGTGTGTGTGTGTGTGTGTGTGTGTGTGTGACACCATACCGTGAGCCCGTCGAGCGCGGCCTGCAGCTCGTCGTCGGCCGGCAGGACAAGCGCGTTCCACGCTGCAACCGACACAAGTAGTGTAAAGGCGTGTATTCACGGAGAAGCACAAGGATAGCTCGCGAAATTCAAATTTTCTTACGTTTCTTAATATATTATAAATTAACATACATGATCACCTTATATTGTTCCCACTGCTGGGACACAGGCCATCTCTCTTCGAGAGGGAGGGGCCTATAGTCTACCACGCGGGCCCAGTGCGGGTTGGTAGATGTCACAAGTCTTCGAATTTTTGGTTCTAGGTCCTGCCGGTTTCCTCACCATCTCCTTCAACGTTTTGAGAGCAGTGGTGATGAAATAATTTACACAAAGTAAAGCGCCTGTCTGGGTTCGAACCTACGACCGCGACTCGTAAGTCGCGGCCGTTACTACTGGGCCACCACTGCTCACTTAGATAAACTTAGAGGGTTGTATTAATGATTTTAATTTTGTAAATACAAACTTGTTACTCTCGCGAATCATGTTTTGTTCAACAAACAACCTGAGACTGACCTGCAAATTGTATAAGCGTAGGAAAATTTGAATTTCGCGGGCTCCCTAGCGCAAGATCTTTAACGTAGCGTTATTCTTTGTTTGTTATTCACAACGAAACAATGTCCCGAGATAATGTCCCGCGACAATATCCCGCGACAATGTCCCGCGACAATGTCCGCAACAATGTCAGCAACAATTTCCCGAGACAATGTCCCGCAACAATGTCCCGAGACAACATCCCACGACAATGTCCCGCGACATATGTCGACGTCGTGAGACAAAATGGCTGAAGTGAGTACGTTAATTTACATAAAAAAGAACTACCCACAACTATACGTGACAGAAGTTCCACAAATTAAAATTTTACTAATTGCAAAAATTATATTTTGAAAAAAAAAAACATCGTGAGTCCTAGAACCAAAAATTCGAAGACACATGACATCTACCAACCCGCACTGGGCCTTCGTGGTGGATTACGACAAATACCCTCTCACCGAGAACAGGCCCAGCTGTGAGAACATTACTGATTATGTGTGTATTTTAAAAACACAAATCCACTGTTATTTTATATTTATTTAAATTACAATTACCCAATGGCTTAGCACGCGACGATGGCAAGAGATCGTACGGCATGTCATAATTTCCTTGGAAGGTAGGTAGGTCTTTATAGTGGGACTCAACGGGTGTCGTTTCTCTTGCATCATCCGATATATCTGGCTCAGCATGCTGTGTTGTCGCTGCTGCTGCGGCTGCGGAAAACCTCAAGCAGTGTAAGTATAATAAACTCATGACAATTCATAAGTGGAAACATAATTATTTTCGAGCCGTTTGGAGTTCAAATCCTCGGGCCATGGGGTCAGAGTGCTCATGGTTTGTTCAACGAAATCTCCAAACGGCTGTTTTGACACGTCCCGTGACCCAAGGGCTGGCTTTTACCTTAGCCCGAGGCTAAGCATTGCCATACAACGTGGCAATGCCGCCAGTCTCTTGCGGGTAAATTTATTGACGCCATATTTTAGTTAGGATATTATATTTTAGTTTTGTTTATTAATTAGCTTTAAGTTGTTATTTAAGTACAGACGCCAGCACATCGAGCTACTACAATCTGTCAAATTTCTTTAATAGATTTTCAACTTTATCGGAAAATTTGACAGTTTCGGGTAGCTTGACCTGCTGGCGTCTGTACATTTTATTTTAATTCTGAATAAAATAAAACCAATGACAAAAAAAAACGAGTTTTGAATTTTGACATTCAATTCCTCGTTGTTTGGTAGCGTTCAAAAAATTTGGATGCTTAGTAATCACTACGTGCATGAAGCATCCGGTCATTGACCCTGTTTGGTAGCAGAGTCAATGACCAGCTGCTTCGGCGTACCTACCTTCTGACGTGTCATCGGTGGCGGTATCGTCTGGGGGCTGTCCCGCCTGCATGGCGTCATCACCGTCCGCGCTCACCTGCAATCATAAAGGGCTCAGTGATATGGCCATAAAAACGAGATACTTTTATATTTATAATAGTATAAACAAAATCGCTTTTCACGAGTGTCCGTTTGTTGATTTAGTTCTTCTAAATCAGGTAAACAGTGTATTTTTATGCGCTAACAACACCACCACCATGTAGGGAATTTAATAGGACGATATATGTGTAAAATACATACATGTTAGATATAGCACGCAGAAATCCCGATGTTTTGATAACATGTCGCCACAATAGTAGATTGCACCCAAGCGAAACGGGGCGAGTCGCCAGTATAATAGCCAGAATTTGTAGGGTCTTTAGGGGGTTTATGAACGCCGTAAGTACTCACAGTGCTGGTGATGGGCGCGACCTGCGCGACCTGCATGCCGCTGTTGTAGCGGCGCACGGACTCCAGGTCGGGCAGCGACACGCGCTTGGCGACGCGGCCGAGCGCCGGCGCGAAGGCGGCGCTCCACTGGATGGTGGAGGCCGCGTAGTACGCCCCCCGCCCCCGCTTCCGCTCCTCCACTCGCAGCTTGTTGAACATCGCGTCGTCCATCAAGTCGTCGTCTGAGCTCATCTCCTCTACCATCTGCCTGACGACTGTGTTCTGACTGACCTCCGTTTCATGCGTTATCTCCCTCGGCGGCTTTCCTTCTCTGAGCACCAGTAAAGGCTTGTCGTCGTCCGAATCTGATTCTATTCTAGCCTTTTTGTTTGGTGTTTCGTCTTCAAGCAGTTTTAGCTGTTCATCTATCAGCTCCCGTTTTATATTACTACACAGCTGTCTTATACTATGTGTGTTGGCGATTTTGTCTAGACAAAACTTGTCTACTCTGATTTCTTGTGTCTTAGTAGCAGTCGTAGTATGACGGGCTGATGTCCGCAAATCCACGTCCAAGCGCGTATTTTCCGTACGTTTCTTATTTTTATATTTACGTACATTTTTAGGGTTCGGAGTGTAATATCTCCTATGAATTCGAGACACTCTGATTGAATTGTCCTTGCGCACGTTTTTCAACCACGTAGGGATTTCGTCTATTCTGAAGAGTCGTACTTGTGTGTCCATCAGAAGTTTAGGGTCTGTTAACAAATGTCATTTATTATATTGAATATTAAAAAATCATTTATTCAAATTAGGCTGAGCATCAGCTTCCGCCCTTCACCACTTCCTAGTGCTTTCGCCGGGGAGAAGAAGTGGCGAAACCAACTCCCCAGCAGCACAGCTGTCTGTTCAGTTAAAAAAACTTGCTTCTACAACGTGTAACGTTAAATGCGCAAAACCTGAAAATAGTTTGGTCAGAATAACGAGCAGAATCAATTGAACCACTTTTTAATATAGATCACATTTTTCAAAAAAATCTTCATTAAAAACGTTGCCGTGTCTATTTATTAATAGGCCGTGCCATCACAAACCCGCCAAAATAGGTAAACAAACACAAATTGTTGTCGACCAATTTAAGTATATACGCGGGATAATAATAGCTTTTATTTCAATGCAAATACAAATTGAAAATGTGGGTTACCTAATGTTGCCAGTCCAAAGCCTGGAAAAGTGTGATGGAAACATTTAAATTACTGTTCAAAGATAACCTAAGTTCTTTATGAGCGTAGATAGTAAATAATAATGTCAGCACGGCGCAGCGGCCCGGTGACGACTCCTCCGTCGATAGAGCGTCGTCGCAGACGCAAGAAACGATCAGAATTGCCAGTAAAACTAAAACAGCACATAAAACCTTTCCTTTTTTTTTAATGATTTTTTTCTCCCTGAAATAGGTCATTTGAATTAAAAATCAATTGGGGTGTCTGAGGTTTTGCGCATTTAACGTTACACTTGTATACAATAGTAGGCATGCAAAGCAGTTAACATTACGAGACACAGAACATCAAATTAAACTATTTGCCATATGTCAGCTAACCACGCCAACATATCAATAAACAGAATATACAACACGAGCAAAAAAAAAATTTTAACTATTAATGAAAACAAAATGTAACACCTCAATAAAAGCCTCCAGGCATAAGGGGCGTGACAGCCTACATGTATAAGCAATGGCAGAATAAAAAAATCGAAATAAAATGATCGAAGTAAAATATTAAGTTTAAACATAGCTGTGACAATTTTGCGTTGATATCATTTTACACTACAAGACACAGGGTCGTACCCTATACAGGGTTAAACTGAATTAGCTAGCGAAACTCCGCATACGTCATGAGTATCGATATCTAAACATGATAAAACAAAAAAAATATTAATTTAATGATTTTTTATGGGGTCATTGACCGCAATCTGTGTAATCACTTCATATAACAGTTTAAAAAATTGGTTTATTTGTATGTAAACTTCACAGACGTGATGGTATCTCAACACGATTAAATAAAAGAAAACAGATTGTTTCAACCCGTACTTCAAATAACAAAATTACCAGCGGTCGCTGACCCAAAAAAAACCAAATCTTTTTAATTTAAATTTTAGTATGTTTAGATATCGATACCTACCACGTCTGCGGAGTTGCGCTAGCTAATTTAATTTGACCCTGTATTGCAACATCTCTCACACAGTACTGTAAGATTACAAAAAAGCATTATGACTCTGATCTGCTTACCAAATTTCCCTGTCTGTACACTATACACTGTAAAATAGGCGTTAGTAGGCAGGCGGGCAGTTCTGGGCATAAGCTGTCTCTTTCCTCCGCAGCCAGCACATTTGTCACAAAAATGCACGCGTTGACCGAATGTACGACCAACGACTTAACGTGCTTTCCGAAGCACGGAGGGGTCTTGGTATGTAAAGATAGTCATCCATCCACGGACCAACCGCGGCAAGCGTAGCTTAACCTGATCGAACGACCCGTGCGGCTGTTATTACTAAGCCACAAGATAGGTCGACTCTGACATAAAATGTAAAAATAACCATTACACTTACCAATACGTTGTATGTCATTAACTGCAACATCCATTTTCTGCCCGTCCTCCCGGTCCACGCAACACATGTCATCTTCACTTTTGACGTCACAGCTCTCCCCCGGCTCCTCGTCATCGAACATTATCCTGTTACTTATAAACGACACTTCTTTCTTTGCTTCCAATTCAATTTCACCTTTATCCACTACGTTACAAGGTCCAAAGTCGTCTTCATCGCTTTCGAAGAGAATCTCAGTTTTGACCGTGTTCGGGTCTATCATGTGTAAAACGTCTATAGTCGGGGCTGAGTTTTGAAGTGCGGCGTGTGGCGACACGGTGTCGAAACTGTATGTCTCTGTGTGCGGTACTGGTTCCATTTTGTTTGAACACGGTGTCTGGATGGAACATTCATCTATGACCAAATTGTCTTCTGTATCCGTGTCTGTGTCATAAGAGTACGCGCGTTGCGGTGGTATGACTTCATCTAGATAGACGGAAATGAAACTTATTACACATGGCGTTGGGGTTAGAATTCTGTGACGGTTTAGGTATAATTCTGTATATGTATAATAAAAATGTGTATTTTAATTCGATCAAAAAACGGTGTACCATTTAGTCGTAGAACTTAAATGAGGCTGTGCTATTAAAACGAACTACAACAAGGGGGGTTTAAGATATCCATCTGCCGAGCCTTTTCCCAACTATGTTGGGGTCGGCTTCCAGTCAAACCGGATGCAGCTGAATACCAGTATTTTACATGAAGCGACTGCCTATCTGACCTCCACAACCCAGTTATTGGGTAATATGAAACCCCTTGGTAAGACTGGTTGCCAGACTATCGGACTTCTGACGAACCGCAACGACTGTCAAAGATCCACGAATGACAGCCGGGACCAACGGCTGAACGAGCTTTCCGAGGCATGGAGGGGTCTTTGTATGTAATGATGGTCACCCATCCACGGACCAACCGCGGCAAGGGTAGCTTAACCTGATCGATCGACCCGTGCGGCTGTTATTACTTAACCACAAGCAAATAAATAGAGCCAAGGGGGTTAAAGATATTAACTATAAAAATAGCGATCAATTTTTATATAATTTACGTAATAGTACCCGTGTGATAATACGGCTTTTCGAGTTTTAGAAAGAGCCTGTGACACAGGTATGAAAGAAGAAGAAAGAAACATTGTGAATTCTGCACAGAGTAATAGAAACGACACTCATAGAAACGACACTCGTCAAAGGCAAACTTTTTCTTCAACTCAATGAGCCATATTAACCGTCGCGCACTTTACAACCGGGACACTTACTTGACTTATCCTTGGCGCGATGTATCTGCTCTCTCGATATGTTCGGTCCACCCTGTGTGTCCAGCATGCTCGATATGTCTTCAGTGGCGGAGTTGCCCGCGTGGCCCACAGGACTTGGATTGATCAAGAGGTGATAGTTCATAGCCTGCTCGATCTTAGGTACAACGAGCGTAGTCTGCACAGGCAAAATGTCATCGACCGTACGCTGCTCAACCAAAAGTTCACTGTCCGTCGTCTGCTCAGCCACATGGTTGTCGGTCAAAGAGCCACTGTCTATAGGTTGCTCGATTTTAAATTTATGAACTGTAGGCTCCTTAGCCAAAGGGTCACTGTCCGTAGGATGCTCAGCCAATTGGTCGTCCGCTGTACTCTGTTCGACCAAAGGGACATTGTAAAATGTTTGCCCATTCTCAGGTTCATCGACCTTACTCATGTTGGGGTAAAGCTGCTTGGTCGCCGCGTCGTCATCCGCGTCAGCTGTGTCAATGGACTGTTGGCTGACATTGCTTCTTGTTACCTTTACATCATTTTCTTCTTTTAAAGGGTCAGTGTCCGCAGGCTGCTCCATCAAAGGGTCATTGTCCGGATGCTGCTCAACCATAGGTACATCGTACGTAGGCTGCTCGACCTTACTCATGTTGGGGTAAAGTTGCTGAGCCGCGGCGTCATCGCTCGTGTCTATTGTGGTGGTGGACTGTTCATTGTCATTACTTTGGGTTTCCTTTACATCATTTTCTTCTTTTAAAAGTTCAGTGTCCGCAGGCTGCTCCATCAAAGGGTCATTGTCCGGATGCTGCTCAACCATAGGTACATCGTACGTAGGCTGCTCAACCTTACACATGTTGGGGTTAAGTTGCTGGGCCGCGGCGTCATCGCCCGTGTCTATTGTGGTGGTGGACTGTTCATTGTCATTGCTTTGTGTTTTGTTTACATCATTTTCTTCGTCCTAGAAGCGAACAATATACGGATATCTTCAGTTCTAAACTAAAAAGTAGAGAAGTAAGCGTTTCTTAACTTAAAACAGTTTCTCCAAAAATATTATTTTGTTCGTGAAATATTATCCGTTAGCAACTGCCGTCGTAAAAGTAGCATTATCATCATGAAACACTTAGGCGCCATCTCCGCGAGAAAATCGCGGCGATAGTCATTCATGCCATCAAATTTATCGTCGCGATGATATCGCCGTGTAGAGATTGATTCATACTTTCTATTGACTTTGATGGCATGGCGAGACCATCGCTACGATTCTTTCGCTCGTGGAGATGGCGCCTTAGAATTATTGTTACGGTAATTTGACATTTCAAACTACTTTTTTTTTCCGGATGGGAAATCATCAAATGACCCCTCCCGCTCTGGGTGGAGCGGAAGGGAGTGTCAGACTCTTACTGACTAAAACCCACCCATGTTCCTTCCTTTGCCCTTTATGTTCCGGGGTAGCGGTAACCCTTTCGGACAATCCCGCTAACCCGGCAGGCTTCGGCCCTAAGGGGCCCCTCAAATTATGCTGACAACTCTTTGAGGCGCGCGTGGAACACTTACGCGCCGTCCGGCACGGGCCTGGTCCTGATCGGACGGTGAGCTACCCATTGCTCTCCGCCCGCAGGCCCGCGCCTACGGTGGCCGGGAGTCGTCACGCGGCTCCCGACGCCCGGAGCGTCTCCCGCGGCGACTGGGACGGGAGGCTCTCTCCCTCATCTAATAAGACTTTTTTTGTATATTTTGTGTTTACTACGAGATATTTAGAACATTTTTATCATGAGAGTATGCGCATCTTGCAAAACTCGCTATCAAAAACATGAGTTCCACGGACGCTCACGTTGCTATCAGCGCCAAAATGGCGAAAATCAATTGTCTTTATTTTGTCATCGATAGTATGAAGTCCAGCGTACTTGTTTATTGTAGGTCAGTATATTAATGTTTAGCTTACCAGGAGCTTGGTCACTATAGTCCCCTCCAACACTTGCTGCCGCCAACTCGTAAACGGTCCTGTGGCTATGTGCGGGTACCTGCGGAACATGTGATCGTCATGTGATGCCACTGGAATGATTCATCTCAACTAACAACAGAATACTGACCGCTTGAGTATGGCGATGTGAAGTGGGGCCGGGCGTGGGTAGGCTTCTTGCGGGGCGGGGGCGGGGTCTGGCACGGGGTCGGGAACGGGATCGGGCGCGAGGTCAGGCGCGGGGGTGAGGTCGTCGTTGAGCTGGGGCCCGTGGGGGCGGCGCCAGTGCATGGCCAGGCGGACTCGCGCCTGCAGCTTGAGCTCGTACCAACGACGCTGCAGGACCACCAGCGACACCGTGCGCCCGCTGTGACCACACAAGTACCTGTAGTTACTGATGAACACGTGTGCGATGGTGTGTGTGTGTGTGTGTATGTGAGGGTGTGTTGGTGTGTGTGTGTGTGTGTATGTGAGGGTGTGTTGGTGTGTGTGTGTGTGTGTATGTGAGGGTGTGTTGGTGTGTGTGTGTGTTTTTTTCTGTTACCTTTCGATGTAACTCCGGTACGCGCGTGTCCAGCGCTGCGCACGCACGCGCGAGTGCGCAGGTGCGGCGTCCTCCAGCCGGTGCCGCTGTATAAGCTGCCACAGCGTGTGCAGCGCGGCCGACTCCTCGTACAACGTGACGCTCTCCTGCTCAACACGACGCACGAGTTATAAATGTACAGGTTACAACCAAAACAAAGCAAAAAGCAGTCCTAGTGTCCGTTCAAACAAACCGCCTCGGAGAGGAGAGTACATTTCTATCACCGTTTAAAAAAGAGTTTTGGGTTATTGAAATAAGGTTGATTTTTTCACGACACTGCGCGTTAGGTCGCCTCTTAGGGCCCTCGCCCACGGCGACTTTTTGTAGCGATGCAGTCGCGCGTTTAGCAAACGCGCGACAGCATCACTTCTAACGCGTGTTAGTCGCATTTGCAACGCGCTACTGCATCGCGATTGTATCGATACAAACGCGCGACCGCGTCGGACGACATCGGTAGAGAGAACGGAGGGGGGAGGGAGTGTGGCGCGGCGCGTGATTGGGAATCGGCATCAGTGCAACGAGCAACACAGACAGGTCCAGAGTGCATGCTATTGTCCGTCACAGGCGTAAAATGGAGTCATTTGACACTGAAACTTTTATTACGGCAATTCAGGAGCGTCCTGTAATATGGGACTCACGTCTTCCTGTGACTAATGTTGCCTCAACGGAGTCCATCTTGCAACTGTACTGATCCAAGGTATTTTTGTATCGTAACTGCATCGCGACCAAATCGCGTTTGCATCGCGACTGAATCTGGTCCCGTGGGCGCGGGCACACAGCTAGCGACTGCTTCGCGTCTGTATCGATGCTACGCGCGAGAGCATCGCGACTGCATCGCTACAAAAAGTCGCCCGTGGGCGAGGGCCCTTAAGCATTCTCGTTTAAAAAAGAAGTGACATTAAAAGTCAACCTTATTTCAATGACCCAAAACTCTTTTTTAAACGCGATTAAAATGATACTCTCCTCACCAAGCCGGTCTGTGTGAACGGAAACTTCGGGAATGCGATAAGGTAGCCCGCGAAATTCAAAATTTCTTACATTTTTGCAATTTTCGGGTCAGTCATAGACTCTATGTTGATAAAAACATGATTCACAACAACAGCAAATATGAATTATATTATTAAATATGAATTTACAAAATTATAATCGTTCGAATCATCAAGACTATTATCTCAGTTAGAATTAGTCAAAAATGTCATGCTTTCATGAAACAGTCATTCAATTAATGAATAAAATAAAAAAATAAAAACAATCGAAAGTCATTTATTCAAATTAGGCTGAGAGTCAGCACTTTTTGAACGTCAAAATTACAGACGACAGTCCCCCAAAAACGCCCGCCCTTCACCACTTCCTAGTGCTTTCGCTGGGAAGAAGAAGTGGCGCAACAAACTCCCCAGCAGCACAGCTGTCTGTACATTGATAATTATTTTTCTGTAAATACATATTTGTTACGGTCACACACAAATCATATTTTAATCAACATATAATCTGAAGGCCAATTCTCGTAATTTAAAACGTTCAAAATCTAGTCGCAGTCTCACCTTCTCACAGACTGTGAGCGTTCTTAAAATTACGAGAATTGCCCCTCTGATCTCAGTCTTAATCTGTCAAAAATACCTCTAATTTCCCTACATTTTTGACAAGTTTTTGACATTGATTGTCGCTGCGATGAGATGTCTGATCAATGATTGCGACTAGATTTTGAACATTTTTATTTGCGGGAATTAGCCTTCTGATATTGAACTGCAAATTGCAAAAAAGAGTAACAAAATTATAATTTCGCGGGCCACCATGACGCCTCAGCCTTGAAGTAGCTGCAGGAGGATGCACTCACGTCCGTGAGGATGTCGACGTCGGTGTGCAGCAGCACGAGGTCGGCCACCAGGGCGGCGGCGGGCGGCGGGGCCGCGGGGCCCGCGTCGCCCGCGCGCCCCGCCACCACCACCTGCTGCAGCGACACGCGCTGCGCAGACACCCTGCCGCACAACAAAACCATCACAAGCCGTCAACTACGCATTCTGTACAGACGCGAGCACATCAAGCTACTACAATCTGTCAAATTTCTTTAATAGATTTTCAACTTTATCGCTAAAGAATGAAGGTTCAAGGTTGATTGGGAAAATTTGACAGTTTCGGGTAGCTTGACCTGCTGGCGTCTGTACATCAAACTAAATATTATTGCACAAAAATAATTGCTGGGAACTTTTATTTCTGTAGCGTGCAATGTAACGCACGCAAAATATTGTTACGGGTGCATGCAACAGTACAGGGATCGTGGGGGTATTTAATGTTACATCATAACATTTAAAACTGGTATTCGCAACCAGAAAAATTTGATCTGAAATATCTCCGGAACCAGAAGTTTTCCAGCACTCATCAATCTCAATCTGAATCATTTTAAAGGATATTGCTAATCCATTGCTTCATATGTTCGGAAAATGTGTCTGCTCAACAACGTAAATAACGCAATAAATGTTGTTGAGCTGTCAAAATGAAAACCATTGCTACTGATAGTGTGTTACGCAATTACCCCGCTGGTATGGTCTAATCCAAAAAAATACACATTATTATAATGAAGGGTTCTTCTCTTCAATCATCTTGATACATATTTTTGTCTCTCGGCTTCGTGAAGCCTCTTTTTTTTGGGTATGGCATCTCGCAATTCAATATAGATTGTCGTCTGCTTAACCCACAGATTTATAAACTAAAGGGAGATATGCCAAGGGAGCGTGGCGCGTACGAACAATGTATGCACAAAACAGAAACAAACGCGGGCGCCGTTGATTTGTCAATAAGAATTGTCAATGTAGTTGTGTGTCTCAACGTTGCGTTCTGCGTTACGCGATTGGCTCGCGTTGAGTGTGGTGACTGTTATAGTGTGAGTGAGCGCGTGTTCGTATTGTAGTGCATATGTAGTTGAAGGCGACAGCCGGACTCGAACAGTTGGGCAGCCACACCATATCTCCCTTTAGTTTATAAATCTGTGACTTAACCGAACTTGCCTGTGGGTGCCTCAATAAATGAAGACATCCAGCCAGGGCTTAAAAAAACTTAAAAACTAAGCGACTACACGCTGAGGGCACACCCTGTGGGGTACGGACCTCGGCTTAGAGCGCTGGGAGAGGGCAGCAAGGGACAGACTGGATCGGATTGTTTTGGGGCGAATTTAAAGCGACAGGCTCAGCGACGCGGGCTGGCTCGAGCAAGGATCGGGGCGGACATGGACCGGGGCGTCGCGGAGGGCTTCGGCGGCGAGGACGGAAGTTCGTGAAGCGTCTTTTTACACCTGTTATTTGTCACGAGCACTTACGAGTCCGTTCGGCCACTCTGGAGCCGGCTCGTCAAGTGAACACTCGACACGCACACGTGACGTCACGCGCTGGAGAGAAACACTCACCAGATGGCGTGCAGGTCGCTGATGGCGGTGGTGAGGCGCAGCTCGCGGCGCACGTCGTTGTACAGCGCCGTGGAGCACAGCGCGCCGCGCGCACGCGCCGCCGCGCACAGCGCCGCCACCACGCCGTCCGGCGACACCGGCCCGCCGTTGCTGCGCGCGGTCGGCCGCTGCGGGGACCGAACGTTAGCACCGCACTCTTACGGCCCGGACACATCACCACAAAATGGAAAGGTATCCAAAGTCTATTCAAATGTATGTTTCAAATTGATGTTATTTCAAGTTAAACAAATATCAATTTTATTTTAATGGCAATTAGGTTGATTTTAGAGAGACTAGCACTATTGAAAAAGTTATAGAAATGTTTGAAGTTGTAGCGTAAACTGAACTTTATTGGGAGGAATTAAAGTTATTTTTCCAGAAACTCATATTTGTTTACTTTTTTGGCAAATAAATCGCGAATGCAGTTTACAAGAGTCGAGGGTTCCATATAACGAGCGTAAACGCACGCAAACATTGTCATGTAGCGACACGTATGCCTCCACATACAAATTACGCTTGTTATCTGACGTCACACAAATACTACATCACGCAAATAAAATTTACCGCGTAATCTTTAGTAATACTAATTATAAAGCTCAAGAGTTTGTTTGTTTGAACGCGCTAATCTCTGAAACTACCAGTCGGATTTGAAAACATATTTTTGGATTTGATAGCCCAATTCTTGAGGAAGGCTATAGGCTCACTTAACATCACGCTAAGTACCTTAGGAGCCGAGCAAAAAAAAAAAGAGAAAGAATGCTAAGCAAAAACGAAGCAATAACTCAGACAGGCGATGCGATGCAACGCCGACGGGGTGGATCGGGGGAGCGAGAAATTTTTAGCTAGTTTGAAATAAATGATTCGACTCTTAGTGTGTGTACTTACATTTATTGGATTGGGGTGCATTCGCTGCGCCACCGTGGTCAACCAGTGCGGCTTGCCGTCCGCAGACGGCTTCCTCTTATCGGGCGGTTCTGCCATCTGGACACGACAATACTGCGTCTCATACACCAGTCAACAACGTTTAATATATTTCTCCAGACCCACTGACTTCTAATAAGCAAGTACGCTGCACTAAATATACTATACGAAATTACGAGGGCTGCCTTTTAACTCGTGTCCTTTGCAAAATTACCGCAATTATTAAAAAAAAAAAAAAAACATGGCTTTTTCATCTTTTTGAATTTAGAATTCAAAACATAAGAATGTTTTTTGATCGGTCAAATAGTTTTATTGTAGCGTCTATTCAAAGGTGACAAGTCGGTTGTAAAAATGGAAATATCAAAGGAACATACGCGTGCGATAATTTTCTACAACTTTCAAAGGGGATTAATGCGACTTCAGTGCTTTGAGGAGATCACTTCTGTGTTTAGTGATGCAGCACCATGTCTTAGGACTGTAGAACGCTGGTATTTAGAATTTCAACGTGGTGGACAATGCAAGTTCGCACACCGCCCGCGATACAAAGATTGAGCACCCAAAATGTTGAAATTTTAGATCACCCGCCTTACAGCCCTGAGTTGAGTCCTAACGATTTTTTTACGTTCCCCAAAATTAAGCAGTCTTCGTGGTCAATGTTTCAGCTCACCCGAAGAAGCTGTTGACGCATACAAATCGGCCATTTTGACACCCCAGCTTCGGAGTGGAATAAATTTAAAAACTGGTTCGAACGCCTGCAAATTTGTATTAAATATCGTGGAGAATTCTTTGAAAAACAATAAATGGTAATAATCTATTAGATTTTCTATACTTATTTCAAACGACACAACTTGAAAGGCAGCCCTCGTACAGTTGTTTTTTGTGCCGATTCAAAGCGCGGCTCGAGCGGCTCAGGAACTGAAATTGTCACTTTGTTGCAAATGGGGCGACCATTGTGTTATTTTGGTACGTCTCCGATGATTTAGGTCTAAATCGTGGAAAAAGACTTTTTTACGTATTTTGTTTAATGTTTATTGATAATTAAAACGGTAACACCAATTACATTAATTAACATAGAGATTGAAACAGGTATGGTATACAAAAATATTTCAAATACTAACATGTACAAAGAGGACTAGGGTGTCCTCTATACATGGCATACTTCTTCTCAGAAAACATCACTCACATCTGTGTTTACTACGAGATATTTAGAATTTTTGAAGTGAAACTTCTTTACGCACGCTTGACTTGGGGAGTAAGCTGGCGAACGCGTGACGTAAGCGTTACGAAAAGTGTGATCGGGCGAGGCGAACGGGAGTTGAGTGGGGGATATAAGCAAGAGAAAGCAGTGCGCGCGCACATTTTCTTTCTCTCTTCCTCTCATAGCCAAATACGTTCCGTATATCTAAGCACAGTGCAGGCCTATTGTCTGTATCACAGTGTAGGAGCAAGAGAGAGCAGTGCGCGCGCACATATTCATATAGAGAAAGATCTCTTATAGCTAGTAAGTGAAATATGTATATATCTCAGTCAGTAGTTCGTTTGCGAGTTTACTAGCGTTACGCGAACGGTGATTATTTGGTTATTTTTCGTAATTCTATTTCGTTTTGAACAATTTAATAAATTAATATTTTGAGAAAGAAGTTTCACTTCAGTCGTGTGGTCATAAGCACACTCGGTTTTTTTTATCATAAGAGTATGCGTATTTTGAAAAACTCGCTATAAAAAATATTAGTTCCACGGACGCTCACGTTGCTATCAGCGCCAAAATGGCAAAAGTCAGATGTGTCGTTGTGTCATCGATAGTATGATGTCCAGCGTACTTGTATAATATAGATCAGTGTCCAGATCGAGTTACGGCCACAGCGGCCAATTTCAACAGAGACCAGCCTTCGGCGCGGGAGATATTAACTGCACAAGTCCGTGCGCACACACAGGGGCACTCCCTCTTCTCTCACTCTCAAAGTCCGATGGGACGGCAATCCGACACTCCCGGAGAGAGACCAGTTCCCGTATTCCCGTAATTTAAAACGTTCAAAATCTAGTCGCAGTCTCATCTCGGCGACAAACAAATGTCAAGAACTTGTCAAAATGTAGGGAAATTAGACGTATTTTTGACAGATGTAGACTGAGATCAGAGGGGTAATTCTCGTAATTTTAAGAACGTTCACAGTCTGATCTCAGTCTCAATCTGTCAAAAATACGTCTAATTTCCCTACATTTTGACAAGTTTTTGACATTTGTTTGTCGCCGAGATGAGACTGCGACTAGATTTTGAACGTTATAAATTACGGGAATACGGGCCCAGACTGTGAACGTTCTTAAAACTACGAGAATTACCCCTCTGGTGCAGGACCAACGGCTTAACGTGCTTTCCGAGGCACGGGGGTATCACACCGCCAACTTCCAAACTCCGGGCTGTTATTAAGAAATTCCTAATGGAAGAACTCAATATCACTGCCCGACCTGGACATCGAACGCAGGCCCAGGGCAATGACAACGGTTAATAGTCTCTATGGCAAGGTAATAAGGTCACCTTTTGCTTGAAGTAGTCCTTGAAGCGCCGCTCCCACATGCGCACCATGGTCACCGGGATGCCGAACGCGGTCGCCAGGTTCTCGTACGCGCGGTGGCGCTAAATGGTACATAATAAATGATTTTATTTCTGTAAGTAGGTTTGTACAGGCAGGTCAAGCTACCCGAAACTGTCAAATTTTTCCAATCAACCTTGAACTTTAAAACTTTATCTATAAAGTTGAAAATCTATTAAAGAAATTTGACAGATTGTAGTAGCTTGATGTGGTGGCGTCTGTACAAAACACTTTTACACGTCAATCATATTCTTAATAAAGAAAGAAAGAAAAATACATTTATTTGCGGCACACATGACGCATAAAAAGACTTAAAAAAACACATAAAAAAAACAACAAGTTGGGGGTAAACATGCGTCACATACAGGCAAGACGGACATCGCTCAGCATAATGCTAAGACCCTATACGAGACAGAGTCACAGCACTGGTTTTCAGCGGTAGCTGGCGTTGATGTGATGACGTCAACCAGTGCAGCAAACAATTAGATATAAATAAAAACAACCTGAAAATTTGTATGGATGGATGGATGGATGGATGGATGGATGGATGGATGTTTGTTACTCCTTCACGCAAAAACTACTAAACGGATTTGGTTGAAATTTGGCGCCCAAATAGTTTATAACTAGGATTAACATATAGGATACTTTTTATCCCGATATTCCCACGGGCCCGAAACTTATGCGGGTGAAACCGCGGGGCGCAGCTAGTATTATAAACGTGAGAGTTTGTATTGTATGGATGGATGTTTGTTACTCTTCACGCAAAAACTACACTCCTACAATAATAGTAACACTAAACCCCTTGGCAAGACTGGTTATCAAATTTTCGGGCTTCTGACTACCCGTAACGACTGTCAAAGATCTACGAATGACCGCCGGGACCAACGGTTTAACGTGCTTTCCGAGGCACGAAGGGGGTATCGGTGTGTAAAGATGGTCACCCAGCCACAGACCAACCGCGGCAAGCGTAGCATAACCTGATCGATCGACCTGTGCGGCTGTTATTATATATTTAGTTTTTTTGATAACCTATAAAAATTGTTCTACGCTAGAATCATGTGCTGAATTCATGGTTACAGTTTGTAGGGAAATAGGGAACACTCACAACGGTGGCGTTGGTCCTGTAGGGCTTCCCCAGCAACGCTCCGTGCTTGATGTACTCGAGCCCGAACTTCTTCACCGACACAGTGCGAGACCTACGGAAAAAGACGCGGTCAATTATCAACTTTAGCATTATGTTATCAAAGTTGATTTTTGAGTGACCATCGATACACGGTGTTCTTCAGGTTATCCATAAACTTTGGCAAACGCTTCTATAGCTTTTACAAATCAAATCTAACAAAGGAAGTATGCAGTACTTAAAAAGGCTTCGTCACAAAGATATTTGTAATTTCATTGAGCTATGCAGTAAGAAAGGGTCTTAATTTGGCCCATGCTGCCACTTAGTGCAATTAAAATGATAAATCTATCAATTGCTGCGGATAATGATATAAAGAGGCATGCATATCGGGTGATTTCCATCAAGGTATTTAGTTTGCATGAAAATCAACAAAACTAAAAAAAAAAGAATTCATTAATGACTCCATAATGAAAAATGCTTATGTCCATGGTCTGAACATCAGAAGGCTAATTCTCGTAGTTAAAAACGTTCAAAATCTAGTCGCTGTCTCATCTGGGCGACCTACAAATGTCAGAAACTTGTCAAAATGTAGGGAAATTAGAGGTATTTTTGACAGATTGAGACTGAGACCAGACTGTGAACGTTCCTAAAATTACGAGAATTGCCCCTCTGGTCAAAGTTTATGTATATCGACGGAACACGATGTATACTAATAATAAAGCTGAAGAGTTTGTTTGTTTGAACGCGCTAATCTCAGGAACTAACAGTCAGATTTGAAAAAATATTTTTGCATTTTAAAGCTCAATATTTGAGGAAGGATATAGGCTATATAACATCACGCCACGACCATGAGGAGCCGAGCAAAAGGACAAAAAGCCAGAAAGAACGCTAAGCGACACCGAAGTAATAGCGCGAGCAGGCGATGCGATACGATGGGGTCGGTCGAAGGAATCAATTACGCGCGAACAAAGTCGCGGGCAGAAGCTAGTTTGTAATAAAAAGCTCTTAACACGGTTGTAATGAAATTTTGATAAAAGATCAGAGGGGCAATTCTCGTAATTTTAAGAACGTTCACAGTCTGATCTCAGTCTCAATCTGTCAAAAATACGTCTAATTTCCCTACATTTTGACCAGTTTTTGACATTTGTTTGTCGCCGAGATGACACTGCGACTAGATTTTGATCGTTTTAAATTACGAGAATTGGCCTTCTGGGGGCTTGCCACCAGCTCTTATAGCAAGGCGGGAGCTTGAACTGTACTGCTTTTTTGTCCTATGACTAAGTACAAAAAAGCAGTGCAGTTCAACTTCTGCACTGCTATAAGAGCTGGTAGCAAGCCCCTAACGGCGCGTCGAGAAAATTGGTTCAGCGACGCCGATCTCTTTGGATAATATATTTTTTTTTTAGAAATTATGTCAACCGTCTTTTTGACGTAACACCATGTACAAACGCCAGCACATCAAGCTACTAGAATCTATCAAATTTCTTTAATACATTTTCAACTTTATCGATAAAGCATTTAGGTTCAAGGTTGATTGAGAAAATTTTACATTTTCGGGTAGCTTGACCCGCTGGCGTCTTACAAAGACGGTATATATACAAGGTGGGCCAAAAGATATCACCCTATTGGTCAATGCTCTTATTTTTGCAAATGGCGGCCAATGTCAAATCTGTTTTGACATTTGTGGACTAGATAGATGTAGAATACAAGTGAACAAGCCATGGAGCGATACACTCCCCAAGAACGTGGAATAATCGTGTCTATTTTTTTGCGTAAGAATTCGTCTGTGGTGTTGGCGTAGCGCGAATTCCGTCGCCGATTCCCCGGCCGTCCGACATCGACTGCGCAAACACTGCGCCGTTTGGCCACCAACCTTGAAGAGTATGGGACCACACGAGACGTTGCCAAGAGTGGCCGGCCCCGGAGCGCCCGTTCTGCCGAGAATATCGCCGCTGTTGCCGAGGATGTCGAGCTGTCGCCGGAATCATCGACCAGACGCCGTGCCTCGCAATAAGCCATCAGCCGGTCGTCCCTAAGGCCAATTTTGGTAAAATACCTGTGTTCTATGTTCCCGTACAAAGTCCAGTCCATCAGCTGCTACCTGTCGACCGCCAAACGCGTGTAACCTACGCCCAAGCCATCCTCAATCTCGAGGACGAAGTGGACGATTTTTCGACCAAAATCATAATGAGCGATGAGGCTCATTTCCACCTCAGCGGGTTCGTTAATAAGCAAAACTATCGCTTCTGGGGCACCGAAAATCCACGAGTGATGCACGAGGAGCCATTACACCCGCTCAAAGTGACTGCATGGTGCGCTGTTCACGCTGGAGGAGTCATCGGGCCATTTTTTTTAGAGAACGCCGCTGGTAAAACGACAACAGTGGATGTTGCGCGCTATAGGGCCATGTTAACCGAGTTTTTTCTGCCGCAATTGGACGAATTAGGACTGGAGGACATGCAGGACGGAGAAACGGCAGACACTGCGCGAGCCACAACCGATAATCTGAAGGCAGCGTTCCCGGGTCGCCTCATCTCTCGTTCTGGCGATTTGCACTGGCCCGCAAGATCGCCCGATTTAACCGTTGCAGAATTTTTTTTGTGGGGTTTTTTGAAGTCCCGTGTTTACGTGAACAAGCCCGAGACCCTGGAAGCCCTCAAGGACAACATTCGACACGAGTGCGAGAATCTGTCGCTCGAAGTACTCGCCGAAGTGATGAAACATGCCATAAAACGAGCCCGTATGGCAACCAATTGTGACGGCGCCCATTTGGCCGATATCATCTTCTCGACTTGACCAATAAAATTCTAAAGGTTCAAATAAACATAATCAAAAAACAGAATTGAAGTTTTTCATTTAGAAAAAAAATGAGAGCCAAACAACATCGGATGACTTCTTTTGGCCCACCTTGTATATGTATATATATATATGTTCTGTGGAACAAACGTTACTTACTTAATACTCTCCGGTTTTTTCTCCTTGGTAAATACGGAAGGGGCGTAGTCGGGGTCCTGGGAATAGACGCACGGGTGCCCCTTGATGAAGTGGTCGCTGCAGACGAGGCTGTCCATATTCGTCATCCAATAGCGCCCACTACAATCATAATAGTACATGTAATGTTACTGCAAATATCCATACATAATTATTTTAATGGTAATTAAGATGATTTCAGAGTGACTAGCACGTAAACTGAACTTTATTGTGTTATTTTTCCATAAATTCATATTATTTGTTTACATTTTTGGCAAATAAATCGTGAATGCAGATTAGGTAACTCTGTCTGTCTGTCTGGTACCTTTTTATACGTTTACAGTTAAACAGATTTGGAGGGGCTTGTGGCTAAGTAATAACAGCCGTCCTTGAATGGATGACCATCTTTACATACCAAGACCCCTCCGTGCCTCGGAAAGAACGTCATCCGTGGATCTGTGACAGTCGTTACGGGTCGTCAGTAGCCTGACACTCTTACAACCAGTCTTACCGAGCGAGGGGTACCCATCGTATTAGCCAGTAACTGGGTAGTGGAGGTCAGATAAGCAGTCTCTCCATGTAAAATACTGGTCCGGTGGTGGTGGTGGTGGTCTGGTGTTAGACTAGAAGCCGACCCACAACATAGTTTGGAAAAGGCTCGGCAGATAATGATGATGACTTCTTGAACTTAAGATTAATAATGGAAAAACAAAATTACAAGACAAACAATATTGCAATTTTGCCCACTTGTGATGAATAATGAAATAATAAAAATAATGGCGGGGTGCCCCCTCTCCCCTGGCACCACTTCCATGAAAAGGTAATGCACCGTTCTTGAGAAAAACAAATTATTGTAACCCAACCTCAAAACACTTTAAAGTTGCTTAAAAGCCGTAGTCGCAGCCCAATTGGGCTCAATAGTTTTAAAAAAATAACCACAAAGGGGATGGTGGGGGCTGAGTTCGCTCGTTATAGAATAAAATACTCTTTAATAAGTACATATAAGTAAATTACAGACAAAAATATAAAAAATTTACAATAAAAATATATATAAAACACAAAAAATAAATATAACAATAAAAAAAATATATATATAAATAATTTATACAAGAGTTGACACAATGGTCGGTCTTATCGCTAAAACCGATCTTTTAAAGAGAACCTTTGGATGGATTAAAAAGGGGAAGGAGAGACGAATACTGTAGGTAGTCTGTGGTGCACCATTTACATAATACAATAAATACATAAAGTAACTCATTGGCCCATCTAACTTGATGGTTTGGTGGCCGTACCAATACTGAAACATATTTGTGATGGCGCCAGGCACTCCCGCTTCGCTCTCTTACACCACAAGACATCATACCTTACCAGGTCAAATGCCCTGGAAAGGTCTAGAAATGCCGCATATATATACAGGCGTACTTCTCTCCGTATAGTACCCGACAGTATGCTTGAGGGCCAAAATAGCACATTCAGTTGATAACTGTCGCCTAAAGCCGAACTGAGTATCGTGTATTTTAAGATGTTTAATAATTGGACTCTCAAACATACCGTCAAGTACTTTAGCTGTAATGGTCGCCAATGAAATCGGTCTGTAATTACCCTTGTCACTGGCTTCACTGGTTTTATTTTTCAATATTGGAACAACCACCATTCTCATCAACGCAGCGGGTAGGTAGGAGTGGATTATAGGCTGATTATGTATGTTATGTATAAATAAATAAAAACTGGCATTTGGTAGATGCCTGTTTTTAGTGCACCATGCAAGCCTATTATAAACAATAAGAACATTGAAACGGTAAGTCTGCTGTGTGCGTTGTAAAGGGTAAGTCTGCTGTATGCGTTGCTTATTTCCGACCGCGGATGTTCACGGGTGATCACATAGTTTACGGAATAATACCTGTAACAAATCCCTACTTACTTTACGGTCCTGATAGCCTGGACCCATTTATTTCTCTGGTATGATCGAGTACGATACTCAGGGAAGCTAAAGAATCTCACATTGCTGTTTGACGGATTGTTTATACATTTAAAAACACAACACGTCTTAACACACTCTTCTGAAGTCATTTTTATGATAAGCAATACACAATTTGGTGAAATTCAAGACCTCAAAACACAAACAAATACAACACTTAGCTCCAAACCAAACCCTGTAGCATCGTAAGCTGTGCCCCGTAGCATCAATCTTTTGACAGTACCATAGATTATACACTGACAGGACTTGCTTGACAGACAAGCCGGGTTGCCAATACCAATTTTTCAAATTCCTCAATTTTGGGAGAACGTTCTGCTGCACCCTAATTGCGTAATACACTATCAATCTGAATCATTTTTAAGGAATAAGGATACTGTTAATCTATTGCTTTTTAAAATGTACGGAAAATTTGTCACCTCAACAACGTAAATAACGTAAAGAATGTTGTTGAACTGTCAAAATAAAAGCCATCCCTACCTACTGTTAGTGTGTTACGCAGTTACCCCGCTGATTCCCCTTAAGTTCCCCTCAAAATTATTTTGAGAAATGAAACGAGTTTCAACTAAGTATACAATATTTAGTTTTATCAGACCCTGTTTTCTATATTTTTGTTGCAAGCATTTTGCTTGGTGGGTTAAACTTGTCACTGCCGCCCAATTTTTTAATCCCTTTTGTTAATTTCAATGAAAATACTACAATACAGTAGCTGTATTATGTCAATTGCGGTCTTCTGTTTTGAAAGTTTTAAGATCACAACATTTTCGCTGTTTCAAAACTTCAGTATCAGTACTAAGGACATCACAATTTCTACGTGTGGGTTTTTATTCATTTGTTAAAAACATTCACAACATTACAGATTTATATCCAAGTTAAATAATATAGTTCAAATTTTAATCACTAATTAGTCATGAAATTAGCGAAGTATGAACTTTCGATATTATTTAACGGTGAGATGTCAAATCCCCGCATAACGCCAATACCGAATAAATCCCCAATCAACTTGAGATTCTCCGCAACTTGGGGAATTTCCCACACAGGCTACGCTGCAGACAAGTAAGCTGACAGTTGCTGACGGTATTTGTACCTGGTATCTTTTTTTTTTTTTTTCTTCTTTGGCAATACCCGTTATCTTTTTTTTTTTTATTCTTCTTTGGCAACTGAGCCTCGTCGAGTATGCTGCCCTCCCGTATTATTATTATACTCTTTGATGCTGCCAGCGTCATGTGGTGACGGCAACGCAGCAAGGTTTGCCGCAGTCGTCGAACTTTGCACTCCGTGGTAGTGAGGTAGTTATTATATGTTAGTAGCTAACTACAATTTGATTTCATTTAAATATAAGAAGAATGATAAAATTTTATAAGTTTAGGAGAAAAGTTAGCCAAGAGGGAATGGAAGTTAGTAGGAAGAGGGATTTTAATTTTGGAAAGCTTATGATACAAGTCAAGGGATTGGGAGTTTACAGGGCAAGAGAAAAAGATATGGTCCAGAGTACCATCATCAACACTGCATTCGCACAAGGAACTGTCACGAACACGGATTTTACTTAAGAATACTGGACTGCAGCAGTGACCAAGTCTCAGTCTACACAAGGTAGCAACAGTTCTTCTGGATAATTTTGGACATTTAAAACACCAAGGTTTCCGCTGGATGTCAGGTTGAATACTGACGTAATACGCCCCCTTAAGTTTCGAACTTACCTGCCATCCTGCTGACCACGAGTTGTACAGTTTGTGTTTGGTGTCAGTTCGTAAGTTGTAACTTTGTACCGTGTAGTGCTTCCGACCCGTTATCTTATACTATAGTATTACTCTTTGCAGTATTGACATTGACAGTAGATGAGTAGACTGATCCTCAATTTCTTGGGTGCATTCAAATATTAGGCTAACTTATTTTTGGCGACGCACGTACGGTCCGGCGTTTCATTTGCCTAAGATGTAAACAACAATGGCCGCTCGAAATTGTAGATTTAATTTTGAATGATAAAACTTAATCAGCCAATAACATTCTGTAGAATCCTGTTGATTTCGTATTTATGTTAAATATTTTACTTCAATGGCTCACTACCACACCAAGTGCTATCGTACTGACCCAGCTTCACCTTTTCTGTTTCCCGCCATTCCTAGCGACTGACAGATGACATTAGTGACAGCAGTTACCCCTTTTGTTGAATGAGACAGTGTTTGCATATCTACTAAATATATATACTACAGTTCCCACTGCTGAGACACAGGCCTCCTCTCTGTGAGAATGAATTTTTGGTTCTAGGACATGGTGTCCTCACTATGTTTTCAAGTCGTTATAATACTATGATTGGCGAGGATGTTCAGATCAGGGGGCTTGCCACCATCTCTTATAGCAGGGCAGAAGTTGAACTGCACTGCTTTTTTGTTCTATGACTAAGTATTAAAAAGCAGTGCAGTTCAACTTCTGCCCTGCTATATGTGCTGGTTGTAAGCCCCCAGAGTCCTAATTCACTATAACCACTCAATAATTCCGTAAACTTTGAAACCACGTCAATTCCTTAGCTAATCGCGAAAACTGCAGCTAATAACGTTTTCTCTATGACACAATGAACGAAACCGCGCGTGCGAAGTTGGCGTGGTTTGGACTATCAAAATACAACGCTTGACGTGGTTTGCACGTGGTAAGATTACGCGGGGATTAATAACTACCATACAGAATTGGGGCCAAGGGTGGCCAAAGGCCGTTACGACAACCAAGTTCCCTGTCGCGCACACGAGCCGCTGGTCGCTGATGCTATTCATTAGTCATAACGAACACCATTTAAGTCGCCATTCAATTACTTTACAAAGTAATAAAATTCTACCTGTTAGTGCAACTCTCCGATTAGATTCAGTTCAGCGAGGGAACTACTTTTTGTACACAGATATGTGGGACAACCAGCTAATTTTCTTATTTGTTGTCAATTTTGTTGGATTTGCAAGTTGCGGTTATCCACCGGTAAGCACGTTCACTCCATTTATTTTTAGTAATAAGAGTTGGTCTTTGACTAACATCCAGAAGTCCAAACTCAAGGTCTGCCAACGAGCAATGGAACGCAGTATACTTGGCGTTAAATTTAACGGATCGTGTTCGAAACACAATACTGCGCTCCAAAACAAAGATAGCTGACGTGGCTCAAACGGTTGCGCAACTTAAATGGGATTGGGCAGGACATGTCTGCTGCATGCCGGACAAACTGTGGGCCCAAATAGCACAGAATTGGTGCCCTGAGACGGGGTCGTGACGTAGGAGATGGTTGGACGAGCTGGATAGGTTCTGTCAAAACTGGAAGGAGGATGCGCGGGCTCGCGAAAGATGGAGTGGAGGGAGGCCTTGGAGGCTAGCAAAAAAAAAAATACTCCTCCTGACAGAATTTCGATCACGCGAGCCCTTAAAGAGACGGCAGAAGGGATCAGGGAGGCGGTGGAGATTCTCCTTGATCGCCCGACCTCGGAGGAGACTCGGCTGCGCAGATTTTGTCGGGGCTTTCACTGGCAGATAGCTGATGTTATAAGGAGTAACTTCGGCTACATTTGTTTTAGAAAACTAATTAGGGTTACGCGCAAAAAAATGAAAACCCATGAAAACCAATTTGTTTTCCGACATTCACGCGAATGAAGTCGTGGGCACAGCTAGTATTAAATATAAGTATTGCTACTTACATACAAAATATGGGGATAAAACATAACGTAAGTTATTAACAGAATAAAGTAGGTACACATGTATCTACATAGTATAGACTATGTAGGTGCTGCTTGCGTGCCGTGTGACCGTGTCGCGTTCACGTGCGGCGGCGGCGTTTCGGTGGGTACCTAATAGGTACGTTTATTATGCGCCCCCTTCTTCGTGTCGCTGGCACCACTGAATTTTATATGTTGTTGGCCCAAAACTTTGCCACTTCCACGGCGTCGTCGGTGGCAGCGCAAAGGTCACTCTGACTGCATGTTTTGGGACACAGAGGGCAGGATAGGAGGTGGAGCATGGTTTGGGACATAGCTCCACAATCACACCCTATCGCCGTTCCGTCAAGGTAGCCCCAAACTAGGTTGGAAAGTAACAATAAACCCCTGTTCACAATAGATGGGCGACGAGGTGCAGTCGGGCAGCGTGCTGCTGCCGGCGTCCAGACGCGGCCGCTACCTCGCCAACATCGTCAGGAGACAGGCGGTCGTAAGTATTCGGTGCCCGAAGGGACTTCCTATCAGCTGCAAAAATTACGAACATCCACAAAAACGTTCATCCTCTATTTAAACCCCTTTAAGGGATGAATTTCCAAAAATCTTTCTTAGCACTAACCCCCGTTGTAAAAGGAACTTTTGTGCTTTATGCTTCTTGATACGGCGGTTTAGGCTATGCTTTGTCTGGCAATGAGTGAATATAAGTTATTGGTAACTTTTGTGTGCTGTGTTAAGTAATAACAGCCGCATGGGTCGATCGATCGGGTTAAGCTACGCATGCCGCGGTTGGTCCGTTGATGGGTGACCATCTTTACATACCAAGACCCATCCGTGCCTCGGAAAGCACGATAAGCCATTGGTCTCGGTTGTCATTCGTGGCTCTTTGACAGTCGGTACAGGTCGTCAGTAACCCGAAAGTCTGACAACCAGTCTTACCAAGGGCTATCGTATTACCCAGTAACTGGGTAGTGGAGGTCAGATAGGCAGTCGCACCTCGTACAATACTGGTATTCAGCTGTATCCGGTTAGAATGGAAGCCAACCCCAACATAGTTGGGTAGCGATCGTGTGTTGTGTTAACAAATTTTTGCACCACATTTCAGGATGGCACGGTCATCAAATTCAACAAAGACGCTGATCGGGTAAGCATTCAATTATAGCCACGACTTCCATACCGTAATCCCTTCTCTAGTATTTCTAAACGGGTCACATATACACGGTGTTCTTCACGTTATCCATAAAAATTTGGCAAACGCTTCTATAGCTTTTACAAATCAAATCTAACAATGTATGTACATACTAAAAAGGTTTCGTTACAATGATATTTGTAATTTCATTTATTGAAATTTATAAGCTATAAAGGGTTTTAATTTGGCATATGTTGCCGCTTAGTGCAATTAAAATTATGAATCTATCAAATGCTTCGGATATAGAGATAAAGAGGCATGCATATCGGGTGATTTACGTAAAGTTTGTATGAAAATTAACAAAAAATAAGAATTCGTTAATGTGTCCATAATAAAAAATGCTTATTTCCATGGTCTGCACATCTGGTCGAAATGTATGTGTATCATCCGGAACACGGTGTAAAGGATCATGTTAAATTAGTTAGCGAAACTGTGCAGACGTGATGGGTATCGATATCTAACCGCAGATGAACGCCGAATCGAAGAAGAAGGCGGACGTCCTGTCGGAGGAGCTGCTGCCGTACATCATCGCGGAGCAGGAGCGACGCACCACGCTGTACAAGCGCGTCATGACGGCCATCCAGAACGGCGAGAAGGGCGTCACCATCGTCGAGATACGCAACAAGCCGCCCGCCATCATACGGAAGGGTGCGAGTGTTGTTACTGTTTGTTCTTAACATGCTTAGGGCCCGGTTTTCGGCCTCGGGCAATGCATCAAGCAACACGCGCAGAGTCTCCTGTTTGTAAGGTCTCCTTCTGTCTCCTTCTTCGGTCTCCTAGCCGAGATATGGACGATGCGCGCACGGGAGCGACAGCAACGCTACTTTTTTACTGGCTGGCCGGCAACTTTTTTATCGTCGTGCTCGTACTTGGATTGCAACCAATAAACGGGCGACAGTTGCGTCGCCGGCCTGTCTCCAAACCCGCGGAAAAAAAAGTCTCCTAGGTGTTTCATCGCTACATGCGCCCACTTTTATACAAACCCATAGACTTGATGTGAGAGAGAAAATAGTTTCGGAGATAATTATATTATATAATTTGCTCGTGTGGCATCTCTCAGTTTTTTGTTAAAAATCGCTCCTTCTGCCACTTGATTCGCCGTCTGATTAAAATAATGTTAAAACGTGTCCGTTCGCTGTCGCAGGCGTAATGTACCGCTGCCCCACCAACCGCGCGCCGCGGGAGCCCGACGGCTCCGGTACCATCATGTGCGAAGACAACATAACCCCCACCGCGATCATGTTCGAGTCCTGCCTCTCCGCAGAGGATAGGGAGCTCTATGTGACAGACAATAAGTACTTCTTTTGCAACCGTAAGTTTATATTTAGCTGCCTGTTGCCCTGTGTTATTTTTTTTTTATTATTGTATTTTACCTAACCTACTTAGTATGTATTTGTGTCACTTTGTAGTTTTTAAATTGCGCTGTACAACGCCTTGGGATTCAATTCTTTATTGTTGTGCATGAATATTATATAAATAAATAATTCTTTTTTTTTTTAAACGACGCGACATTCCTTGTCGCGGCGTGAAATCGTCACTAAAGAAATAAGCATTCTGCCCCCTCTCAGCGACTTTCTCTCTCTGTCTCTTTCTATTATAATTCGGTCTGACTCTCATTCATCAAGGGTGCAAAAGCGAAAGTGGAGTGAAGTGGAGAAAAATACTGGAGATGTCCATTACACCTCCAGTATTTTTGCTTGTTACCTTGGTTTTTCTGCTTGGAAGTCAACTTTGAACCAAACCCAATTACAAGCTCCGCCACAACGACCTGTGGTCATGCGCTTCTCGCTTTAAGCAGATTCCGGCGACCGTCACTAAGTCGGCAGTCCACATTATGGGTGCCACCATGAGGTGTCCAAACACTGATACAATGATTGCTTAAATTGTATTGACCGTTGTTCAGGGCACAGGATCGAGGGTCCCGACCTACCGCAGAACGGCACCAGCGTGATCGGCTGCGCGCCAGCCGAGCGCACGTCACTGAACTACACAAGTCAGAATTGCGCGCTCGAGGACTCGGACGACGTGGTGGTGCACTACCGATACTATCCCGACAGAGTGAGTACCTATCACTGTGTAAAAGTTCATTTTCAACGTATTCCAAGCATAATTATGTATACAGGGTGGCCGGAACATTGACGTCCAAAAATAAAATTTAGGTCCCTCGTATCGTGGGGTATCCGAATCACCCCCATGTATGTTCCGCGACTTTTCATAGTTTTCGAGTTACGAATTTTTTTCTGATTTTTTGAGAATGATCGACCTGACCAATCTAAAAAATGGCTTTGTCGAGATTTTTTTTTTGCAACTGAATCTTCGTGAGTAGTACTTTTATGCATAAAATAATCAGCTTCGTAACTGTGATGAAAGTTATGAAAAAGTTGGTCTAAAGTGCTAATTTTTTTATGATTATGAAAGCTGAGAGTCTGGCGCATTCTTGAAGCCTACTTAGGAACCATGAAGTTTCCTGTTTAAATTTTTTATTTAAAGTTAAAATGCTAAGCCATAATTTACCGAACGTAATTTTTTCACTTTAGACCAACTTTTTCATAACCTTCATCACAGTTACGAAGCTGATTATTTTATGCATAAAAGTACTACTCACGAAGATTCAGTTGCAAAAAAAAAATCTCGACAAAGCCATTTTTTAGATTGGTCAGGTCGATCATTCTCAAAAAATCAGAAAAAAATTCGTAACTCGAAAACTATGAAAAGTCGCGGAACATACATGGGGGTGATTCGGATACCCCACGATACGAGGGACCTAAATTTTATTTTTGGACGTCAATGTTCCGGCCATCCTGTATAATCCTAAGCTTCGAATAGGTTTTAAATTAACCTTTCAGAAAGTTCGGCGTCCACGGATTTCGAAAATTGTTGAAATCACCAACGACTATTTTTGTGCGCTAAATGTTAAAATCAGGTCAGTCGAATTGTAATGGAGTGCCGGGGGGTTTATACACAGATGTTACAGTGCAGTTACCAAGGTCTAACGTGATAATTTCAATGTTGTTTTCACTAGAGCATTTTGAGCACTTACGCCGGCTGCCAGGGCCGCGGGTTGTTCGAAAGAGATACCGTGGCCCCAGGCATAGGCAACTGAAGGAACACGGGTATCACGGAAGTCATATGATGATTTCCCACCCAGAAAAAAAAAACACTTACGCCGGGCGCAGCAAACACTGCGTTACCGTGTTTCGGGTGGGTGACAGATCTCGGCGACAAGTGACAGTCCAGGAACGTGAGGCCCTGCTTTGGGTGGGATCCCGATAGGTCATTTGGACAGATAAGATGTCGCAATGTGTCTTGCGGGATAATTCAGAATTTCTGCTTTATCCCGAGAGAACCCTTCGATGTTGATTTAGATTACAGTGCTGGTTTTGTTAGTGGACTGATGATCAGCCAATCGATAGAAGTCGATTGCTCAGGGTGCGCCAGACGTAACAAGAGGTCGGAGGGTACGTCACTCGGGAATGGTCTTTTCATGCACCCTGTTACAACAATGATAGGCAAATATTTGCGTTTCGGTTTCATCGGTGCTTCTTACATCATTCTGTAAAATTCTCATCATGAAAACTTAGGTGATGTGATCTGTCACTATACCCTGTCCATTTTTTGACAGCTATCTTAGAACGTACATATTCCAGATTACGTAAAAGTTAACTTTAAAATGCGTAACAAAATAAATTTATTAAACTGCCTTATCTTATTGACCTACCGCCCGACCTACGCGTTCAATATAATAATGCACTGAGAGTGCTGCTGCGGCTGCCGTGGCGATGTAGTGCGTCCGGGATGTTTGCTGATAATAATATTGATGGTTTTGCCGCTATTATTAGGAACAGATGTGCATCCCTGATGTCTCGTGTTCGTGGCGGCACCAACAGTATTCTCAGTGTATTCGTAGATCGGTGGGATTCCCCGATGTTGCGGAGGTGGATGCGGCTCCATGCCGAAATTTAATTGTATACCTGTATGTGTCTGTAACCTACTAACACTAGAATTTAAGTTAAAATTGTTACTAACCCTATGGACTCTGGTCTGAATTAAAAATATTCTATTCTATTCTATTGAATTATCTTATTTATGGCTTCTTACAGACATTATCCGTACTTATATCAATCAATGTATTGTGTTGCTGCAATCGCTAGTTCCATCTGTCAAAAAACGGTTTACCTAATGGACAGGGTCAGTGTCCTTTCCAAGCGGGTGGGATGACAAATCTTACTTCACCTAAGGTTTCACGTAAAATATAACGTTCTCTTTCCCCGCAGTCGTACAAGTTTGTGTCAGAGTTGGACCCGGACCGCGAGGTGTGCGAGCACTGGAACCCCTGCCAGGTGGGCTACATCTTCAGCCTGGCTGGACCCGACAAGGCCACGCCGGCCACCGAACTGTGGCGTAAGTCTGTCTCATACTAGCAATAGAGCTCTTCGTGTAGAATCATCAACTGTCTAGCCTTTTCCCAACTATGTTGTTGTCGGCTTCCAATCTAACTGGTGCAGATGAACACTAGAATTCGACATGTAGCGACTGCCTACCTGACCTCCACAACTCAGTTACTGGGTAAAGCAATATACCTCTTGGCAATAAAGTAATGCGATTCTTCTTGGTAATACTGGCACTTTTGTGCTGAGACTACCCATAACGACTGTCAAAGACCTACGAATGACTGCCGGGACTACGGCTTAACGTGCTTTCTGAGGCACAGAGAGGCTTCAGTTTGTATTGGACGGCAGAATTACTACCGACTAACGTTGCAGTGTTCCCGTTTAAAGGGTGTGGGTGAACTGTCTCCGGGATGGCATCGCATCTGCAACGCCTCTGGTGTTTGAGATGTGAGATATTCCTTGATAGGCGACCACTTACATTCAGGTGGGCCCTTGGCTTGCAATAAACCCCTGTGGGCTTTATTCGGCTGTCAAGTATTCTCATTGTAATGGTTTTTAATATTCTTATTTCAGATGACTACAGTAAGTCGTTGAAAACCATTTTCTTTAATTAATTAGCATAATCAACCTATAATGTTCCCATTGCTGGGACACAGGCCTCCTCTCTGTGAGAGGCAGTGGGCCATAATCTACCACGCGGGCCCAGTGCGGGTTGGTAGAAGGTCTTTGTCTTCGATTTTTTTGATTTTAGGTTATGTCGATTCCCTCACGATGTTTTCCTTCACAGTTTTGAGAGCAGTAGTGATGAAATAATTTACACAAAGTGCCTGCTTGGGTGAACCCACGAACTACAACTCGTAAGTCGTGGGCCCTTACCGCTGGGCCACCACTGCTCTAATAATTAATTACCTCTAAAATAAAGTCACTATTAATGCGGATAGACCTATCCCTTTCGTTGTAAAGAAATGCCATATTGTAAAAAAAAACGATTGCGTGGTTTTATGAAACCACGGTAAAAGTGAAACTTGTTTTCAAAAACAAAAAAATAACAAAAGTTTCACTTTAAAAAAAATAAAAAATAAATAAAATAAATAGCAACATTTACATTAAACACTGACAAAAACAAACAAAATAGCGTGGAGCACTGTCACAAATGAGTAATAGTCTATACACCATAGAGAAAGTAAAATTATCCCTACTCCGCGGCCGACCGTCACGCGACATGCAACACACAGACGAAAAAGTGTGAGACGATGTAATAAAAGTTTAATTTTAAAACCAATATTTTAATTTATGAATGATTAAAACAAGGAACGAAAATAACAGATATTTTCTATTTTCAGCCGGAGGCAAGTAACCTATTCAATATTTCAGCCATAATGTCTAGAGTTGAAATTATACTGCTTCAAGTTTTCAATTGGGTGACCCCACTGTCCTATATTATACAAGTACGCTGTACATCATACCATCGATGACACAACGAAGACATTTGATCTTCGCCATTTTGGCGCTGATAACAACGTGAGCGTCTGTGGAACTAATATTTTTGATAAAAGTGAGTTTTACAAAATGCGCATACTCTCATGATAACAAAGTTCTACATATCTCGTAGTAAACGAAATACACAAAAAGTCTTATTCTAGGATTTTGACCTAAATCATCAGAGACGTACCCAAACAACATGACGACCATTTGCAACAGCGTGTCCATTTTAGTTCCTGAGACGCTCGAGCATGCTCGCTTTGAATCGGCACAAAACACAACTATCTTTTCGTATAGTATATTTAGTCCAGCGTACTTGTTTATTAGAGGTCAGTGGGTGATCCAGATTCCACTATTACAACATGGCCGGTCCGAACTATGCGCAGAAGGCTGCGCAATAGCATTTTTTAGGAACCAAATGGTTACATCAGGCGAATGTGAGAGAGAACATGCGCAGAACTTTGGAGAGCCGTGTTCAGGCCGGCCGGCTAAATTTAAGGTCACTCATAGGTCGGGTTATGCTCGGAGTTTCTTTGAAGGATAAAATCAGAAACAATGTTATCCCCAATAGAACCGGAATTACCGGCATAGCTTGCAGAGTAAGCAAGCTGAAGTGGCAGTGGGCTGGCCCTGTTTGTCGAAGGACTGATACGCCATGGCCGGTGGACCAGACGAGTCCTGGAGTTGAGACCGCGTATCGGCAAGCGTAGTTTGGGACGCTCCCCAGCTAGATGGACAGACGACCTCAAAAAGGTGGCTGGGAAAGACTGCATGCGGAAGGCGGAGGACAGGATGTTGTGGCGCAGCCTGGGAGAGGCCTATGTCCAGCAGTGGACTGCGATAAAGTGGCGTGGTGGTGGTGAGTTGATGTTCAGACCGGCCATGATGATTCATAGGTCGAATTGTACCTTCTAGATGAAGTAAATAATGATGATGCTATAGCATGTTTCGGTATCCACGCGGGCGGATTAAGGGACACAGCTGCTTTATAAATCATCTGCCTAGCCTTTTCCCAATTATGTTGGGGTCGGCTTCCAGTCTAACTGAAGACCAGTATTTTACACGGAGCGACTGCCTATCTAACCTCCACAACCAAGTCACTGAGTAATACGATACTCCCTGGTAATACTGGTTGTCAGACTTTCGGGCTACTGACGACCCATAACGACTATCAAAGATCCACGAATGACAGCCGGAACCAACGGTTTATCGTGCTTTCCGTGGCATTGAGGGATTTTGGTATATGTCCCATCCACGGACCAACTGCGGCAAGATCGATAGACCCGTGCGGCTGTTATTACTTAGCCACAAGCTCCTCCAGCTGTTCTGTAAATAATGTTTTAGAATTAATTTTTGTTTATTTTCTTTTTCAGACTGCGATGATGGTAAAATATAAAAAATACCTTACGTTTTGTTTTTTTTTTATGTTATCAATAATAATTTGTTTTTCTTTATTTCTTTTTCTGACAGAAATTTCAAGTAAGTAGTTTGTTTTGTAGAGTTTTAAAATAACTTATAAACATTCTGAATTCATTTTTAATTCTTTTTTTTTACGAGAATAATAATACATACTGTGGTTTTTGTCGTTTTAGAGGAAGGTAAGATAAATAATAACGGGTGTAAAAGTACCTTTTACATTGCTGAGAGTCACTTGTTCTTCCCGGTATTCTGATATTTTTTTTTGTACTGAATCATACCTTTTTTTTCGTTGGTTAATCCTTATATACCCTCCGTCAGGGAAAAACGGACGGTTAATGTAGGACTCCCGACTAAAACTCCACGGTTCCCTCCAGTACCATGTGTCGAGGACCCGGGAAATATATTCGCCTCACCCCTGACTGGTATCAGCCCGCCATGCCTAGCGGGCCCAATCACTAAGTGCGGCCAATCCCACAACAGCACGTCCTCCCATTGTCCAACTGGTTTAATCAGCCATTTAGTTAACTGCCTAGCCTTTTAACTAAACGGCACTGTTCAACTAGCGGCCGTTTCCCAGCAGTTATTTTTGCACAAAGTTACGTAGTTTGGTGTGCAGAATGCGTAGATGACGGCTTCGTAATGGGATGACTTCATTCTGTACTTTTATTTTATATATTTTTTTCCACCTATGTTACCTTTATATTATATTATAAGTACTCGTAGTAATGTAGATAATGTCGTTAACTTTTGAAATAAATTAATCATTGATTATTTTAAAATTTACAGAAATCGTTCCCCGTAAGTATTTTCTGATATTAAGGGCTGATTTTTCCAACGCCAGATAATTTTTGACAGTTCTTCCATTCAAAAACTGTCAGACGTCAATTTTATTCCACGAATTAAAATTATCTGTTGATCGCGACGATAGGTAGTCCATTGAAAAATCAGCCCTAACTCTTTTGTTTTTGTTGAATTCATTGGCAGTCTTTATTGATTATTATTGTTATATTTTAGCTGTTCCCGGTACGTATGTACATCGTATTATATTATTTTACAGTACATAAAATAACAAAAAAAAAATACGTTTGTGTCTAGAATTTTGTAAAAATTTTAAATTTGGAATTTTGTTACATTTTATTTGTTAGAAAATAAAAGTTACAAAATTACATTTTCTAGTAACATAAATCTTACGTAACTGAGAGGCCATATCTTTGCCGAAAAGTGCCGAAAAAATTCATTGATATAATTTTCGCGCGTAGAGACGCCTTTAGAACCCAACGGTTTAGGCTAAGCCTTGTATGCCTGTGAACGAATGAATTTAAGATTTTTATGTAAATGTAGGAAATTAATATTGAAACAAACTAAATTTTCAGAGGACGATAAGAATGAGACGATATCCTTGGCACAGGACTACGTAACTAGTACGCGACGAATACGGATACCCATGGGCTACGAGTACCACGAGGTCGGCAAGTACCTGCCCAACGGACTGCGGGTGAGCGAGACTATGTAATATACTGCAATGCTTCTCTCGCCGGTTTTAAAACAGCCTGTTACTCGAATGTATATTGTTAGGCACTGACCTATAATAAACAAGTACGCTGGACTTCATACTATCGATGACAAAGTAAAGACATTTGATTTTCACCATTATGGCGCTGACAGCAACGTTAGCGTCCGTGAAACTAATGTTTTTGATAGCGAGTTTTATAAGATGCGCATACTCTCAGGATAAAAATGTTCTAAATATCTCGTAGCAAACACAAAGTACACAAAAAAGTGGTATTCCACGATTTAGACCTAAATCAGCAGAGACGTACCAAAACAAAACGACGGCCATTTGCGGTAATGTATCAATTTTAGTTCCTGAGACGCTCGAGCGGGGCGCTTTGAATCGGCACAAAAAACAACTGTCATTTCATATAGTATATTTAGTCCTGCGTCCTCGTATAATATAGGTCAGTGATTGTTAGGGCAATGGAGAGGGCTAAGCTTGGGAGTTTCCGTGCGTGATCAAATCTAAATTGAAGAAATTCGTGGGTGAACCAAGGTAACCGACATAGCCCGAAGAATTGCCAAACTTAAGTGGCAGTGCGCAGGGCACATTGCTCGCAGAACAGATGGTCGATGGGGCCGAAAGGTTCTGGAGCGGCGACCGCCTACCGGAAAACGTAGCGTTGGAAGCCCTCCTACAAGGCGGACCGATGACCTCCTTAAGGCCGCAGGAATCCGCTGGATGCGAAAAACACAGAACCGGTCCAAGTGCTGATGCTTGGGGAATGCCTTGTCCAACAGTGGACGTCTTTCGACTGAAATCCATAATCCACCACGCGGCCCAGTGCAGGTTAGAAGATGTCACATGTCGTCGAATATTTGGTTCTAGGACATGCCGGTTTCCTCACGATGTTTTCCTTCACCGTTGTAAAAGCAGTAGTGATGAAATAATTTACACAAAGTAAAGCGCCTGTCTGGGTTAGAACCTACGACCAACAACTCGTAAGTCGCGGCCATTACCACTAGGCCACCACTGCTCTCTCTCATCGCATCACTCGTTCTCTTAACATGTGACGTATCATTTATTTTTCAGTCTCGCGTTAGTCGACGCGACGGTGTAAGTGTTTCATTATAGCTATTTATAAATTACTGACTAACAAATAGGATTGTGCATTTTATTAACCAGTGTCTGTAATTATGATGTTGAGATAATTAACTCAAACTATTTATTTATTTCAACTAAACCAATTACAGGTACTTTTGAATTGTCAAGGGTCGGTCAGTCAAAAAGATGAAGCTAGTAGCCCATTCCAAAGCGTAGTAGGTACCTATGGAGCAGAACGGGCAAGAAACTCCATGGACACTCTTATAAATCACAATAATATGGTTACAAAGTATTGGTTACATCATTCATGTTAAAAATTATGCATGTGAGAACGATGCAGAACGTGAAAAGCGTCCATAATGAAAAGATGAAAAAAAAACAATTCAAATATTAATTTAAATTATGATAACTTTAATAAACTAGCGATTAACAACCGAAACACACACGTGTGTCGGAAACAAACACGTCCTAGCTTGACTGTCGACTGTCGCTTTCACTATAGCATAAAGTACTCTGTGACTGTCGCTGTCGCAACACTCGGTCTCTCCCCCAGTCCGCGCTGCATCCCCTCCACCGCCGATCTTGCCCAAGCGGTAGGGCTCGCTTGCGTTTCCGATCATTTATTGATGATTATTCGTTTACCAATCAAATTGTTAGATGGCGCTGTCTGCTGTACTGTGGCGCCATCTATCCACGACATATATAAATAAAGATTTATGTCTCCATCGCATGTTCAGTGGCGCCGCGTCTGTGGGACTTCTTTCGTGAGACGGACTCTACGTAATGATTCGCAGGAAAATGACTCGTTTGACAGAATACATGACCTCCTAGACGTAGTTGTATTTATTTGGATGAGTAAAATATAGTTTATGTATATATTAATTGTATAATGTAAATGGTACTTCACAGACTACCTACTATATTTGTCGCTCCTTAATTTTAATCCATCCAAAGGTTGTCTTTAAAAGATCGCTCTTAGCGATAAGACCGCCCATTGTGTCACCCTTTGTAAAATTTTATATTTTTATGTTCTATAATTTGTATGGTGTGCAATAAAGAGTATTCTATTCTATTATTTTATATTATTAATTAAATGCTTTACATTTATGTTACAGGCTTCGGACGTAAGTTTTTTTAAGAGCTGTCAAATTATAAAATACGCTGCGGGGTAATTGTGTAACACACCTTACAGTAGCAATGGGTTTCATTTGGACAGTTCAACGTTCATTCATTGCGTTATTTACGTTGTTGAGCTGACAAATTTTTTCGAACATATAAAGCAATGGATTAGCAAGACCTTCAAAATGATTCAAATTATGATAGAAAGTGTGCTACGCAATTACGGTGCAGTTCAAGAGTTTTGATTTACCAAGAAAAGGAAGAATAGAATAGAATAGTCTTTATTATGTACACCATATTAATTAGACAAAAAATAGACATATTACGAAGGGTGACACAATGGGCGGTCTTAACGCTAAGAGCGATCTTTTAACGACAACCTTTAGATGGATTAGAAAGGGGAAGGAGAGACAAATACTGTAGGTAGTCTGTGGTGTACCATTTATATAATACATTAAATACACACATAAAGTATATTATACTAGTCTAAATAAATCCTATCCTAATATCCTAATCCTAATAATATTATTTACGGATTTGGATGAAATTTGGCACACAGATGGTTTATAACCAGGATTAACCTATAGGATATTTTTTATCCCGATATTCCCACAGGATCGAAACTTATGCGGGTGAAATCGCGGGGCGCAGCTAGTATATATAATGAAACAGGAGCAAAGAAAATATAATGATGATTGATTGTGTGTGATGACGAAGAAACAGAATCAAAAGCCAAAGTTATGTCTATTTGGGGAACGAAGGAAACAGCAATTATAATAAATTTAATGTGCTTCTTTCAGAACTTGGACAATATAGAGGTGAGAAGCCAAGTAGTCGGTGACTATATTGAAATCACTATGATATTCCACCAAATGCGAGCAGAGGACGCCACGACGTACTACGTGCGGTTCGAAGAGATCGTGAGGAGGGGGCACTTCGTCAACACACCTCTGGTCACTCTCAGTAAGTAGTAAAGAAAGAAAGAAAAATCTTTTATTTGCGGTAAACGTGACGCAAGGAAAGAACACAAACGCAAAATAGAAGTTTGAATGTTAGGGGACGACATGCGTCACATCCACGCAAAACGGCCATCGCTCAGCATTGCGAGACAGAGCCCCTGTGTTGGTTTTCAGCGACAGCTGGCGTTGACGTGATGACGTCGACCGGTGTAGCATACAATGAGATATAAATAAGACAGAGAGCGAGAGAGATAGTATTTAGGTAAGTATATTAAATCAGCCAACACGGTCTATAACCCCACCATGACGTATGGTGCCGAACTTGGACGCTCACGCAGGAGGCTGTGTATAGGTTAAGAGTGGCACAGAGAGCCATGGAGCGTTTCATGCTTGGCATAAGGCTTATAGACCATATCGATGAAAATTGGAAAAATGACGAAATTACGAAAAAAAACAATTATGAAAATGAATTGATGATGATTGATGATGAAAAATAATTCGATGCACATAAGCGTGTGGGGATATCGTTGGATCCCATAATTAAAAAGATCATAATGTTTCTAGGTGAGTTAATGTTTTCGCATAATTTGTTGCTGTTGACGAACGTTGCAGACAGGGGACAGACTCTGTTCACACAGCACGTGCAGTTGTGGCTGCCGCCACAGCAGCTTAACGCCACCAGGGTTGACTTCTCGTGCGCAAGCTGCGAGCTGCGCGGCATCATGCTGCGCGCCGCCGACGGCTCTGTGCGCAACCTGGAAGTGGACAAGTACCACCTGCGCAAGCTCACCCGCACAAGCGAGTACGTTATACCCGCACTAGCGCTTTGCACGAGTACGTTATACCGCACTGGCGCTTTGCACGAGTATTATACCCTCACTAGCGCTTTGCACGAATGTGTCATAACCCGCACTAGCGCTTTGCAAGAGTACGTTATACCGTACTAGTGCTTTGCACGAGTATTATACCCGCACTAGCGCTTTGCATGAGTATTATACCCGCACTAGCGCTTTGCATGAGTATTATACCCGCACTAGCGCTTTGCACGAGTATTATACCTGCACTAGCGCTTTGCGTGAGTATTATACTCGCACTAGCGCTTTGCACGAGTACGTTATACCCGCACTAGCGCTTTGCACGAGTATTATACCCGCACTAGCGGTTTGTACGAGTACGTTATACCCGCACTAGCGCTTTGCACGAGTATTATACCCGCACTAGCGCTTTGCATGAGTATTATACCCGCACTAGCGCTTTGCATGAGTATTATACCTGCACTAGCGCTTTGCACGAGTATTATACCCGCACTAGCGCTTTGCATGAGTATTATACCCGCACTAGCGCTTTGCATGAGTATTATACCCGCACTAGCGCTTTGCACGAGTATTATACCTGCACTAGCGCTTTGGGTGAGTATTATACTCGCACTAGCGCTTTGCACGAGTACGTTATACCCGCACTAGCGCTTTGCACGAGTATTATACCCGCACTAGCGGTTTGTACGAGTACGTTATACCCGCACTAGCGCTTTGCACGAGTATTATACCCGCACTAGCGCTTTGCATGAGTATTATACCTGCACTAGCGCTTTGCACGAGTATTATACCCGCACTAGCGCTTTGCATGAGTATTATACCCGCACTAGCGCTTTGCATGAGTATTATACCCGCACTAGCGCTTTGCACGAGTATTATACCCGCACTAGCGCTTTGCACGAGTATTATACCTGCACTAGCGCTTTGCGTGAGTATTATACTCGCACTAGCGCTTTGCACGAGTACGTTATACCCGCACTAGCGCTTTGCACGAGTATTATACCCGCACTAGCGGTTTGTACGAGTACGTTATACCCGCACTAGCGCTTTGCACGAGTATTATACCCGCACTAGCGCTTTGCATGAGTATTATACCCGCACTAGCGCTTTGCATGAGTATTATACGTAAAAATCCTCCTTAGTACGTAAAAATCCCCAGGTAACCGTAATGTTTTTCCAAATGCTAATTCCGCGGCACTGACACCAGTGTCGCTCCGCGGTGTTGCGCGTAACCCAAACAGAACTGTCTGCAACTCTTCAACCCACGTGCCATTGTCCCTTCTGGCCATCAGTGCTGCTTTTAAAACGCGATGAAATCTTTCTACAGTGCCGTTTGCTTGCGGGTGATACGCTGTAGTTCTTAATTTATTTATTCCTAAGCATTTCATTAGCTCATTGAACAGGCTGCTCTCGAATTGTCTTCCTTGCTCTGTAGTAACCCTTACCGGGCAACCGTATCTCGAGATCCAGCCTTCGTACAACGCCTTTGCTACCGTACTAGCATAAATGTCTCTGATTGCAAAAGCTTCTGGCCAGCCTGTTGCCCTATCTACCACCGTAAGGCAATACCTATAATCATCTGGTGACGTAGGCAATGGTCCTATTAGATCAACATGTATATGCTCAAAGCGTCCGCTACTTTCGTATTGTCCTAGTCCCGATACAGTATGACGTATAACCTTCGACTTTTGACATTGAACGCAGGTTTTGGCCCACTGTCCTACGTCTGTGTTCATATTTGGCCAAAAATACTTAGACGTCACTAATTTCCTAGTTGTACGTACTCCCGGATGGCATAAACCGTGTACCGCCTGAAATGCCCTTTTCCTAAATGCTACTGGAAGATATGGCCTTGCAATCGAAGTCGATAGCTCGCATATGACCTCACATTGACTGTCGGGTAACGTAATTCGCTTAAATTGCATAACTTTGTTTTCTTTTGATAATAGCAACGTTAGCTCGTCGTCGGTCCGTTGTGCCGATGCTAATTCGCTGAAGTCGAGCGCTGTTGGACATGTGATAGTTTCAACCCGAGACAGTGCATCCGCTGCTGTATTGTCGCTACCGGTAACGTGCTGTATATTTGTCGTAAATTCACTGATAAACAGTAGCTGTCTCACGCGTCTAGTTGTTTCTTTGTCACTGGGTTTTTTTGTGAACGCATAAACTAATGGTTTGTGGTCCGTGTAAATTGCAAAAGATCTGCCTTCTACCATATAACGAAAATATTGAACCGCCGAATAGATAGCTAGAAGCTCCCTGTCGTACGTGCTATATTTTAGTTGCGCATCACTGAGTTTCTTAGAATAATAACCTAAGGGGCACCAGTGTGAGTCAACCTTGACTTGCAACACGGCTCCCACACAGTCATTCGACGCATCCGCCCATATTGCAAGCTCGGCGTTCATTACCGGATACGATAACATAGTTGCGTTCTGTAGGCTAGTTTTGCATTTTGCAAACGCAATGTCTGCCTCTGGCGTCCAGTTAATTAAAGACTTATCTTTCTTTTTTGCCTTCTGTAAATACGTATTTAACACAGATTGATATTCCGCTGCCCTTGGTAAACTGGACCTATAAAAATTTATCATTCCCAAGAAACGCCGTAACTGATCTACCGTTTTGGGTTTTGGGAAATCGATTATTGCCTGAACTTTGTCTGGTAATGGTTTGATTCCTGATGACGTGACCTCGTAACCTAAAAAATCCAGTTTTTCTTTTCCAAAGCTACATTTCGCCATATTGATAGTTATACCGAATCGATTTAATCGCTCAAATACCGCGCTTAAGTGTAACTTATGAAGCTCGGGCGTCTCACTAGCTATGATGATGTCATCTATGTAACAGAAGTAGAAATTAGACTCTGACTGTCCTTCTGTACCTATCTTGAATTGTGCATCCAAGCCTTGTAATACCACGTTATTCATGTATCGTTGAAATGTTTGCGCGGCATTCCGTAAACCAAAGGTCATCCGCGTGAACTCATACAACCCAAACGGAGTGGTTATCGCCGTTTTTTCTATGTCTTCCGGTGCAATCACAATATTGTGATACGCTCTATTTAAATCTAAACGCGAGAATATGTACTTTTTGCCTAAAATATACGTAAAATCATTTATTCGCGGGATAGGATACCTGTCAGGTATTGTTATAGCATTCAAGGCCCTATAATCACCGCAAGGACGAATCTGCCCATCCTTTTTGGGTACCACATGCAGCGGACTGGCCCAAGGACTTTTCGACGGCCTGCATATGCCCATTTCCTGCATGCGCCGAAACTCCTCCTTTACCTTGACATATTTCTCTGGGGCTAATGGTCTAGCTCGCGCGAATACGGGAGGCCCGTGTGTCTCAATGTGATGTAATACCGCATGTGGGGGTTCTTCCCTAAAAGACACAGGTTTAGTGATCTCGGGAAACTCGGCTAGTATATCCGAATAAATGCAAGCGTTATCAATCGTAGTTAAGGATGGTCCCTTCCACTTTACAATCAAACCTACCGCACTTAAACTAGTTACTTCATCTATGAGCCGTCGGCCACTTAAATCTACTAGCAATTTATACTTGGTTAAAAAATCTGCGCCTATTATGGGCTGATTAACATCTGCTACAATGAAATGCCAAGTATACGAACGTCTTAATCCCAAACTTAGGGTTAATGTTTCAGTACCATAAGTTTTTATTATGGTACCGTTAGCGGCATATAATGTGAAGTTAGACCTATTACTATCATAATAACTACGTGAACGATTTTTTTTTACAGGTAGTACGGATACATTAGCTCCCGTATCAATTAAAAATCTCATACCTGTTTTCTTATCGCACACTACTAGGCGGTTGTACACGGTGCAACGTCCCGCCGTCGGCTGCACCAAGTCTAGTTTCCCGCCGACTTATCCTGTACCCTGCTCCAATTACAGGGTTTCACACACTTTGTTGCCCTCTCCCTGTAACGATAGTGGTAAAAACACAACCAATTAGCACTCTTTCTCTCGCCACCCGCATCACCTTGCTTTGATGCCGATCTCGATCTTCGGCTGCCATTGTCCCAACGCTCTCTGCCTCTGCCACGCTCCAGACTTGCGAGACGCAGGTTGATCCTCGCTAGTTCTCCCAGGATTTGGCCGATGTCTGCTGATCCATCACTCCTTTTCCCTGTAGTCTTTTCCTGGACGTCCACTGCTTTGACCTCCGCAACCGTTGATGAGCCCTCTCCCGTATTTTCCAGCACCTTGTCTGCTATGCTAGCGAGCACATCCAATTCCTTTGTGTCGGTCACCGCCAGCACAGCCCGCACTGATTTCGGCAGGTGTGATTGCCACATCAACTTCAAGGTATCGTCAGGTACTTTTTCTCTGGCCAACTCACGCATCCGTCGAAGCAAATGTGATGGCCGCTGGTCTCCCAACTCCATTTCGCTTATCAGCTTCTGCAACTTCCTCGTCTCCGACTCCTCGAACACCTCCAGTAGTCTTTCCTTTAGTGTCTGTTACTTCCGAGACTCCGGCGGAGCAAGCAACAAATCGCTCACCTGTTGTATAGCTGCCTTGCTTAATTTTGTTACAACCAGATTTTGTTTGGCTGCATCACTCAGTCTTTGGTTTTCCACCGCGGCCTCGAACTGAACAAACCAGAGTCGCGTTTGGTCTGCCCAGAACTCAGGAATACGCGAAGAGACAGTTATGCTGGCCAGCGCCTTTTCGCTGGTATCGCCGGACATGTCTTCTTTCACACCCTGCGCACGCGGCGTAAAGCTTTGTTGAGGATTCATTTCCGTTTCGCGCACCTCACCCAAAATTAAATGTTCACAGGGGTCAACGGGGACCCGCACCCCCCGCACTAGCTTTTTGCACGAGTACGTTATACCCGCACTAGCGCTTTGCACGAGTACGTTATACCGCACTGGCGCTTTGCACGAGTATTATACCCTCACTAGCGCTTTGCACGAATGTGTCATAACCCGCACTAGCGCTTTGCAAGAGTACGTTATACCGTACTAGTGCTTTGCACGAGTATTATACCCGCACTAGCGCTTTGCATGAGTATTATACCCGCACTAGCGCTTTGCATGAGTATTATACCCGCACTAGCGCTTTGCACGAGTATTATACCTGCACTAGCGCTTTGCGTGAGTATTATACTCGCACTAGCGCTTTGCACGAGTACGTTATACCCGCACTAGCGCTTTGCACGAGTATTATACCCGCACTAGCGGTTTGTACGAGTACGTTATACCCGCACTAGCGCTTTGCACGAGTATTATACCCGCACTAGCGCTTTGCATGAGTATTATACCTGCACTAGCGCTTTGCACGAGTATTATACCCGCACTAGCGCTTTGCATGAGTATTATACCCGCACTAGCGCTTTGCATGAGTATTATACCCGCACTAGCGCTTTGCACGAGTATTATACCTGCACTAGCGCTTTGCGTGAGTATTATACTCGCACTAGCGCTTTGCACGAGTACGTTATACCCGCACTAGCGCTTTGCACGAGTATTATACCCGCACTAGCGGTTTGTACGAGTACGTTATACCCGCACTAGCGCTTTGCACGAGTATTATACCCGCACTAGCGCTTTGCATGAGTATTATACCCGCACTAGCGCTTTGCATGAGTATTATACCTGCACTAGCGCTTTGCACGAGTATTATACCTGCACTAGCGCTTTGCGTGAGTATTATACTCGCACTAGCGCTTTGCACGAGTACGTTATACCCGCACTAGCGCTTTGCACGAGTATTATACCCGCACTAGCGGTTTGTACGAGTACGTTATACCCGCACTAGCGCTTTGCACGAGTATTATACCCGCACTAGCGCTTTGCATGAGTATTATACCTGCACTAGCGCTTTGCACGAGTATTATACCCGCACTAGCGCTTTGCATGAGTATTATACCCGCACTAGCGCTTTGCATGAGTATTATACCCGCACTAGCGCTTTGCACGAGTATTATACCTGCACTAGCGCTTTGCGTGAGTATTATACTCGCACTAGCGCTTTGCACGAGTATTATACCCGCACTAGCGGTTTGTACGAGTACGTTATACCCGCACTAGCGCTTTGCACGAGTATTATACCCGCACTAGCGCTTTGCATGAGTATTATACCCGCACTAGCGCTTTGCATGAGTATTATACCTGCACTAGCGCTTTGCACGAGTATTATACCTGCACTAGCGCTTTGCGTGAGTATTATACCCGCACTAGCGCTTTGCACGAGTACGTTATACCCGCACTAGCGCTTTGCACGAGTATTATACCCGCACTAGCGGTTTGTACGAGTACGTTATACCCGCACTAGCGCTTTGCACGAGTATTATACCCGCACTAGCGCTTTGCATGAGTATTATACCTGCACTAGCGCTTTGCACGAGTATTATACCCGCACTAGCGCTTTGCATGAGTATTATACCCGCACTAGCGCTTTGCATGAGTATTATACCCGCACTAGCGCTTTGCACGAGTATTATACCTGCACTAGCGCTTTGCGTGAGTATTATACTCGCACTAGCGCTTTGCACGAGTATTATACCCGCACTAGCGGTTTGTACGAGTACGTTATACCCGCACTAGCGCTTTGCACGAGTATTATACCCGCACTAGCGCTTTGCATGAGTATTATACCCGCACTAGCGCTTTGCATGAGTATTATACCTGCACTAGCGCTTTGCACGAGTATTATACCCGCACTAGCGCTTTGCATGAGTATTATACCCGCACTAGCGCTTTGCATGAGTATTATACCCGCACTAGCGCTTTGCACGAGTATTATACCTGCACTAGCGCTTTGCGTGAGTATTATACTCGCACTAGCGCTTTGCACGAGTACGTTATACCCGCACTAGCGCTTTGCACGAGTATTATACCCGCACTAGCGGTTTGTACGAGTACGTTATACCCGCACTAGCGCTTTGCAAGAGTACGTTATACCGCACTAGTGCTTTGCACGAGTATTATACCCGCACTAGCGCTTTGCATGAGTATTATACCCGCACTAGCGCTTTGCACGAGTATTATACCTGCACTAGCGCTTTGCACGAGTATTACACCCGCACTAGCACTTTGCATGAGTATTATACCCGCACTAGCTTTTTGCACGAGTACGTTATACTCGCACTAACGCTTTGCACGAGTACGTTATACCCGCACTAGCGCTTTGTACTCGTATCCGCGACGATAAAACGAATATACAATAGTTTTTTTCTTTTACAGTGAAAGAGTACAGTTGAGTATTGCACATTACTAATATCATTAAAAGTTTGTTGTCATTGTCCAACCAGAAATATAGACAGGTGTAAGGCGATCACGTCTATATTTGTACGTCGGAGTTTTACATTACAACGGAACTAATGCCATCTTATTTTGTCAACACATTCTGTGAGAATTTCACAAATGTTTTCCAACAACGCTCCCCTGTCAATGTCATTCAAGAAAATATCCTCGCAGCACTCTTTGTAGGTGAGAAACTATTGTTACGTCGTCGTAAGGATAAGGTTTTATGATTAATACAAGACAAGTAAGGTGGCCTCCCATAAAGTGGACCGACGACCTTGTGAAGGCCGCAGGAACCCGTTGGATGCGAGAAGCACAGAACCGGTCGAAGTGGAGGTGCTTGGGGGAGGCCTCAGTCCAGCAGTGAACGTCTTTCAGCTGAAATAATGATGATGATGACCAGACAAGGAATAACTGGACACTGACAGTCGGGCTGGTCCACAAATTCATGGTCGCTCAGCTGCCTATGGAGTGGGCTATGCTCGGAGTTTGTTTGAAGGATAAAATCAGAAATGAAGTTATCCGAAAAAGAAGCGGAGTAATTGATATAGCTTGCAGAGTAAGGAACTCAAGTGGGAGTAGGCTGGCCATGTTTATCGGACCGATGGCCGGTGGAGCAGACAAGTTCTGGAGTGTAGACCGCGTATCGGCAAGCAGAATGTGGGCGGGGGCCCACACTCTGCTATCGAACCGCTGTCCAGCTAGATGGAACCACAACCTTAAAAAGGTGGAAGGTGGAGGACAGGGTTCTGTGGGGCAGCCTGGGAGAGACCTATGTCTAGCAGTGGCCTGCGATAGGCTCAGTTGATTGAAGTAATGACTAATACATTCCGTTTAGGCATTCGGTTGTCGAACTGGACACCGAGCTGATAACTCCGCGTGACATCGGCGACTACTTCCTCATGATACAGAATGATGGCGGAAGCGAGGAGCGAATCAAAGCACTCACTCTTCGAGGTACATGAATAATGAGCTTTGTTCTATCAAAACGGACCCACCCGCAATCTTGCAATATTCTACCAAAATGGACCCACCCACAATCTTGCAATATTCTACCAAAATGGACCCACCCACAATCTTGCAATATTCTACCAAAATGGACCCACCCACAATCTTGCAATATTCTACCAAAATGGACCCACCCACAATGTTGCAATATTCTACCAAAATGGACCCACCCACAATCTTGCAATATTCTACCAAAATGGACCCACCCACAATCTTGCAATACTCTACCAAAATGGACCCACCGACAATCTTGCAATATTCTACCAAAACGGTAACGGGTCTTTGTTAACTATCTAAAATAAAATAACATAAAATATAAAATGATTACCTACAACTACTTTACAGACTGTTTTTTTTAATGTGTGTTGGTTCATTTCGGCAAAACTAAACAATACTAGCGACCCGCTGGCGGTCGTGACCTCATAAGGTTATACCGGCTGACTTTTTTGACGTTTTTGGCCAAAAACTGGGTACAAAAGGTGAACGGTGTAGAAGCCCAGAAATTTCTTATAAATACCTAATATAAAAAATTTCTTTTTTTACATTCAATTCATTGATAATTTCCGCTCGTAGAGAAGGGTGCCTTTAAGTTGAATTTTTATATTATTTGTCGATTAATTCGTTTTTTTATTCTTTTGTGAAATAACAATGTTTCTGTGCCATAGGCCTCTACTCCGTTCACTTTTTATACCCTGCTTTTGTCCAAACCATAAAAAAAGTCAGCCCGTATATGATAGTAAAGATCCATAGCGGTGGAGCGGAGCATTGTGGAATGCGTGCCTCCTTGAGGACGGCTGCAGAAAAGAGTACTTAGGGCCGGCGCCCACTGGCAGCACGGTACGGCAAGGGATTTTTATGCGACGAATTGAAATATAACTTAAATGTATGACAATAAAATTGAAATTTCAATGATGCCAAAGGACGTCGCGGCATGCCGAAGGATACCGCGGCATCATTGCTGCCGATGAAATTTCGATTTTATTGTCATACTTTTAAGTTATATTTTCTATTAGTCGCATAAAAATCCCTTGCCGTGCCGTGCCACCAGTGGACGCCGGCCCTAACTTACCTAATTATTTATTTTTATTTTAGCGCCTGGTAAGTCAGATTTAAATACCTTCAACAGCCAGTATCTTGACCTAGTAATACCTTATTGAGTACAGTCATAATATCGTAAAGACTTAACATAAGCTCACGCACAGATTTATAAACTAAAGGGAGATATGCCAAGTGGGCGTGGCGCGTGCGAACAATGTATGCACAAAACAGAAACAAACGCGGGCGCCGTTGATTTGTCAATAAGAATTGGCAATGTAGTTGTGTGTCTCAACGTTGCGATCTGCGTTACGCGATTGGCTCGCGTTGAGTGTGGTGACTGTTATAGTGTGACTGAGCGCGTGTTCGTATTGTAGTGCATATGTTGTTGAAGGCGACAGCCGGACTCTAACAGTTGGGCAGCCACACCATATCTCCTTTTAGTTTATAAATCTGTGAGCTCACGCCTTCTTCCCGTGGAGGTAGGTAGAAACTCCAGAACGCCACCTGCTACGATCCTTACATGCTCCTTCCGATTGCCTTGTTTACGTTCATACATCTGGTCAAACACGCACGACGGCTGCGAGTGCTACGCACCTGACCTCAAGATCATCACCAATTATATCACCATATGTCCTGCTAGGGCGTCCCCTCTCGACGTTTCCACTCCCATCTACCTTTTGTTGCCACTCATTCATCCTCTCAACGCATCATCATCATCAGCATATAGTAGTCCACTGCTGGACATAGGCCTCTCCTGTTGCACGCCATTCAACTCGATTTTCGGCAACTCTCATCCAGCTGCTACCAGTCATCCTGCGAAGATCGTCGCTCCACCTAGCCTGAGGGCGTTTGCAGATTCGCGGTCTATCAAAGCATACTCTCTTTCAATTTTTGTCACTGGGTACATCTTCTTTTAAACCGCACTGTTTGCATTCTCACATCATTTCTCAGCCTATCATTCATAGTCACGCCACACATACACACCTTTCTTCACAGATTAGTCAGACAGGAAACGTCGACCTCATCTGGCTTATTTATTTTTATAATATGACGTGCAAAAGTGATTCCGTGATACTATTTACAGAATAAAGAATTTAATTTCATTTCAAATTCGTGATATTGAGCTAGATGCACACCATATTTGTACGCCTCCTGGCATAACATAGCGTTCTATACACCAAACTCAAGATCTGTATTTCTTTACCTGTGTAAACAAATAAAAGTGATTTGATTTGATTTGATTCATACAAACTCAACTCACTCAGGTACAGACGCCACCACATCAACCTACCCGAAATTGTAAAATTTTTCCAATCAACCTTGAACCTTAATGCTTTAATGATAAAGTTGAAAATCTATTAAAGAAATTTGACAGATTGTAGTAGCTTGATGTGCTGGCGTCTGTACTTGCTCCACACCCTTATTATTTATTTTCACATCGCACAACGACACACCCTCTTCTCTTTCAATCACCATGACCTTTGTCTTCATCATCATCATCATTTCAGCCGAAAGACGTCCACTGCTGGACATAGGCCTCCCCCAAGCACCTCCACTTCGACCGGTTCTGTGCTTCTCGCACCCAAAGGGCTCCTGCGGCCTTCACAAGATCGTCGGTCCACATTGTGGGAGGCCCTCCAAAGCTACGTCTTCCGGTACGCGGTCACCACTCCAGAACCTTTCGGCCCCTTCGACCATCTGTTCTGCGAGCAATGTGCCCTGCCCACTGCCACTTAAGTTTGGCAATTCTTCGGGCTATGTCGGTTACCTTCATCTTATTCACAATAAATTAATATAGGTACCTAAGCTACTATAAAAAAAAGAAATGTGAAAAATAACATCGACGAACTAATAATAATAATAAACCCTACCGCCGTATCTCTACGTTGACTTGACGTCGTGGTGGGGCTTGCGCGCTCTAAACTCTAGGTCTGTGACGGGTGAGTTTACTTTGCTGGATCAGGCCTAGGGTTAGGAGCCAGAGCAAGAGAGATACAGGAACCCGCAGGGCAGCATGTGGCGAGCTGTTGGGCAGTAGCGACCTTCCATAGTTCAAGGTGACCGATCCACTATAGCCACCCAAACCTAAAGCCATTTAAATTCTACCATTACATGTGGTGTGCAAATATTTAATTCCAGAATACATTAAATTATTAAAAATGTCATAATATTCCTTCAGTTATCACTATAAATGTTACAAAATATCCAAATATTTAATTTCACAATACATTACATAATTAAAAAATGTCCTAACATTACATCATACTAATAACTATGTTTATATTTTACAGCAATTGGTAACGTTGATTTTATTACTTAATGAAATTTCATAATATTGAAATAATTTCATGCCCATCATGAAATTATTTTCAGGTATTTTTAAGTAGGTACCTACCTACTCAGAAAAGTTATTTGTTTAATTTATTTTTTTGCAGATATTTGTAAGTATTGATAAGGACATCATTCAAGTGTCAAACATTTTATACCCAGAATTAAAGTGCCGACCAGAAAAAAATAAGTACTATTTTCTTATGGGAAATAACATTTTGAGCATTATTTTACTATTACAGCGAAATTCTAAAATTAACCCCCGGCTGCTATTAGAGATTTAAAATTCCAATAATCATATTTTTATAACAAGTGTTTTAAGCATAACATTAAAAACATACCAACATTTAATTTAACATCCTGAACGTGTTTTGTTATTAAAATATGTTTTTTTTCTACAGATAATAGTAAGTACACGTTACTGCGAAAAAAAAGTGTTTTAGTATGATGAGTACAATCTGGACACACACACCGGCAAATCGTCGCATATAAATCCCTTACCGTGCCGTGTCGCCAGTTGGCGCAAGCCCTAACACGGTCTTACAGCAAAAGTGACGTCTAACGAGTATGGCATGCAAGAGGCGACAGGAGTTTTACAAGATCTCCACTATCCGACCATTTTGATGTGCCCGACAGGGTCCCTAATGATCTCATTCAATTTAAAGTTACTACCTAAGTACACATTGTGGAATGCAATAAATGACTGAGTATTGAGAGGGTGGTAAAGTAATTACGAGGTTCAAGTCAAAGTCAAAGCATTTTAATTAATTAAATAAATTGACATAATTATATAATAATAATCATAAATTAATTTAATTAAAAGGCACTTTTGAACGTCAAAAATTACAATAAAATAGAACTGTTTCTAATCGCCCCCTCCAAAATGTAGTTTTCGAATGGAGAAGAATGGGCAAGACCCTTTTAAAAAGTTTATAATATTTTGCTTACATTAATTTATATATAATTACTAATTACACGTGAAGACGATGCACCTAGAATAAAATTGCTATTCCACAATAGGTAAAAGAATTAAAACTGAAACCATGACAGATAAATTAATTATATGACAGATACATGCTCACATATACAGCATGGCGATTTAATGGCGACATTAATTTTACACACGTATACGGTTTCGCGTCTAAGTTGTATGAATATATTTTAATTCAATTAAAAATTAATATTTATTTATTTATTAACAATTTTCTAAAATAGCATCATAAAGCAACCTGACTTAAAGAACTGTAGCGCAGGTCATTTGCCGGGGTCACGGATCATAACATCGCATCAATGTAATTAAAACACATAACGTGCAAATAGAAGGCGAATTGAAGGAAAGAGAGTGGAAGTTTTCAAGTTAGGTTTTTTTTTATGTTGTTATAACTTTGATGATTACCGACCACTAGCCCTACCCGTGTGTTAAATTAATGTCGCCATTGTAGCGGCACGTTGTATATGTATGTAGAAACATTGTAAAAGAAGGGCGATTTACATGAAAAAAATAAAAAGTAATAAGTCGTGTCAAACTGAAGTGGCAGTGGTGGGCTGACCACGTATGTCGAAGGACCGATGGCTGGTGGAGCAGACGAGTCATGGGGTGGAGACCGCGGATCGGCAAGCGTAGTGTGGGACGCCCCACAGCTAGATGGACGGCCGGCCTAAAGAAGGTGGCTGGGATGGGGAAGGCGGAGGACAGGGTGCTGTGGCGCAGGCTGGAAGAGGCCTATGTCCAGCAGTGGACTACAATAGGCTGAATTGATTGATTGATTGAGTCAGTGTGTGAGTTACAGTTTGACTACATATACGCGTAAGTCCTAACCCTCTCATACCCTGCAGAGATCAAGTTGACCCGGCTGAACCTGATGAAGCCAGTAGGCAGGACCTGGTTCGTGTGGAAGTTGGTACCGTACGATTGCGGCTCCTGCAAGGCAATTGATGTCCTTTGCCGCGGTGAGAGCGTGCTCGGGAAGTACCGCTTCGTGCTCAAGCCTGAATACAAGAGCATCTTGGTCCAAATTATGAGGTTACGTCTGGCGCTGACGCGCGGATTAAATATATATTTTGATTTATTTGCTAAGATTTTACATGTATCTATTTTATTGATTATTTATTTACAACTGTAAGTGGCCGTGACATCACAGCGGGCCAACGTATAAGAATATGCGCTCTGCGACGTGGTGTGTTGAACATCCACACAATGATTTATTTATCTACTAGCAGCGCCCCGCGGTTTCACCCACATAAGTTTCGATCCCGTGGGAATATCGAGATAAAAATATCCTATATGTTAATACTGGTTACAAACCATCTGTGTGCCAAATTTCATCCAAATCCGTTCAGTAGTTTTTGCGTGAAAAAGTAACAAACATCCATCCATCCATCCATACAAACTTTCACGTTTATAATATTAGTAGGATTATATAATTATATTATATTAAATAGGAAGTAGGATAGTAGGGAGTCTCCCCTACCCATATGTAGAAAGCAGTAGTGGCTCAGTGGCAACGACCCGACTTACGGGTTATAGGTCGAGGTTCGAACCCAGACAGGCACTTTACTTTGTGTAAATAACTTCATCACTACTGCCCTTAAAACGGTGAAGGAAAACACCGTGAGGAAACCGGCATGTCCTAGAACCAAAAATTCGAAGACGTGTGACATCTACCAACCCGCATTGGGCCCGCGTGGTAGATTACAGCCCACTCCCTTTCAAAGAGAGGAGGCCTGTGTCCCAGCAGTGGGAACTTTATATGCTGATTATGTACTCATATACGTGTATACAAAATTCAACGAGCGCGGAAACTTTGAAAAAAGAAATCAAAATCCTTACGGGTGCCAGCTTCCATAGAAAAATGTTCGAACCCCTTTTGACTGAGCACACATCTCCTTTTGCAACATCACTCCCAAAGGACACGGACGATAGAGGTCCACAAGAGAAAACGCATTGGCATCCACCGGCACAAATCCAGATTCAAGACTTGTAACCCTACTGAGAATTTCCTCATAAGAGAGGATAATAACAATAAGCCTCTTATACACGGTCTATCTGGCTGTACGTCCCGCCAAGGTCATGAACGATGCACGACAAAAAACAACGTGAATAGGTTCCACGTACGTCGATAATTATCATTATTTACTTGCTGGATTTGCACGACGAATTTGGCATCAAGCGAGTGCCCCCACCACCGGGAACGTCGTGTTATTAACTACATAGGTAACACGGACGTATCGGACGACGGTCGTGTGTCGTGCGTGCCTGATCGTGTATAAACTCGCTGTATACGAGTAGCAGTATTCACCATTTAGAGCCTGTATCGGAAGTCGAACGGACGCCAAAATGGATTTCACGATTTAATGAAAGATATAAGTGTCACACTGGTCTGTGGAATATATCAAATGCGGACTATATAAATAAACAAATCAGGACTGTGTATATGAGGCTTTAGCGAACCCCCAGGATATAGTTCCGTGCTCAACAGCCTAGACCAACGAAGTTATCACATCATAATTCTCCTGCCCTCATTTTTTCTGGGTGGGAAATCATCATATGACTTCTCCCGCTCTGGGCGGAGCGGGAGGGCGTGTCAGACTTTTACTGACTAAAACCCACCCGTGTTCCTTCAGTTGCCTATGCCAGGGGCCACGGTATCTCTTTCGAACAACCCGCGGCCCTGGCAGGCATCGGCCCTAGCGGACGCCGTCAGTTCGTGCTGACATCTCTTTGAGGCGCGCGTGGAACACAACGCGCCGTCGACCCGGGCCCGGTCCTTGATGGGCGGCGTGCCCTTATCCCAATTTACTCAAGGTTGGCGCGACATGTCTTTTCTTCCATACTTCTCTGTTAGTCGTCATCTCGGTAGTCACCCCCTTTCTAGCCATATCATCACACACAGCCCATCCATCATTTCTTTGGTCTTCCCCTACTCTTATAGCCATCGACATTCATACTCAAAACTTTCCTCACGACATTTTCCTCATTCCTCTGTATCACATGCCCATACCATGATAACCCATTTCACACAAGTTTTCAGTTACTGGTGCCGCTTTCAGACTTCCTCTTACCAACCCACCAATAATATCTTAATATGCGCAAACGTCGTGAAAAGTTTACACCTGATACCATAAATAAAATAACGAAAGTCATTCGTCTCGGAAATGACGGGTTAAAAAAATTTACATTTTTGACTGCGCAATATATTGCAAACAACGCGATCAAAACGCTCCGCGGTTGGCGCTAGCGCGCGCTAGCTACCGCGATACCACACGCTGCCCTTTCGAGTTTTATTTACATAGTGAAACAAGTGAATTTACTATTTTTTAATTAAAAATCTCATTGGGTTAGATAGAAATAATGATTTTATACAGTTTACAGTAAAAAAAATTGCAGAAAAAAAACGTAAAAACTAAGAAAAAGCCTACGAAAAATTTCAACGCAGGGGGGTCCAGAATCATCTAATCCATGGTAAGCGGTTGCGCGTCGATGTCCCCTGCCACCCTGTATATATTCATAATATACATAATTCTTCTGTGCGTGTGTTTGTCACCTAACTCCTCCTAAACGGCTGGACCGATTAGGATGAAATTTTGTGTGTATATTTCAATGGGTTCCTGGATGGTTTGAAAACACAATTGGACCCGGTAGGTGGCGCTGCTGTCGGTATATGATGACTCAACCGGGCAGGACGACGTCTGCCGGGTCCGCTAGTATAGTATAATTAAAATATATAATATTTAATTTCACAGTTTTAAAGATTCAGATTCTTGCGTCTACGTAGGGATATTCGAAGTTGGCGACACTACTTACAGGAAAATGATAGCTATTATTGAAAGTTAGTTTGAGATTTAAGTTTTTAATTTTTTAGAGCCTTTTATTTTTTAGAGTAGAGTGCTTATCGCAAGGGTGCTAAAGGAATTTTGTGTCCATAAACCTAACCTGTTCATCATCATCTGCCTAGCCTTTTCCCAACTATGCTGGGGTCGATTTCCAGTCTAACCGAATGCAGCTGAATACCAGTATTTTACATGAAGCGACTGCCTATCTGACCTCCACAATCCAGTTACTGGGTAATACGATACCCCTTTGGTACGACTGGTTGTCAGACTTTCGGGCTTCTGACGACCCGTAACGATTGCCAATAATCTACGAATGCCAGCTGGGACTAACGGCTTAACGTGCTTTCATTCACGGACCAACCGCGGCAACCATAGCTTAGCCCCCCTACCCCCCCCCCCCCCCCCCCTAAACCTAACCCGTTACTTTCTTTTATAAAATATGCTTTTTCCTGCCTTTAATGTGTACCAATATGCCTAACTGTGGGACAAAAAATTGAGCGTTTTACGGTGTCCTACGTTTGAGCAATGCCTCAAAACTTTCCCGCCATACAGATGAGCATAGAGCCCCTGTAATAATGATGTCGAGATAAATAAATAAATCATTATTTATGATAGCGCATGACAGTGATGCTGCGTCTACGAGACTTCTTTTACGAGACAAATTTTACCTGTATTTTTTTTTATATTTTATAGATATGTCACAGCCAACTGGTTAAATTAGCCGTTTAGTCAACCTCCTGGCTTTTGGAAGTAGTGCTCGCCTCGCTTCGCCCTCTTGGCTCGCATGTGGTTGATCACACACACAGTTCTAACCTAACCCATTTGGTCGGGGTGCCCTGGTTTAGTTACTCCGACCAATTCGGCTCGCGCGTTATTGGTTGCAGTTACAACGTAATCTATAATTTATTGAATATCATTCAGGCTGTTAGTTGAACGGCTGCCGTTTAGTTAAAAGGCTAGGCGGTTAACTAAACGTAGCCGTTTATTTAACTAGTTGGCCCGTTGGCTGCGACAGTTATACGTAATGTGCATTTTTATATTCAAATGTATTTAATGCTTAATTCATTTTTAAATTTCAGATAACAGTAAGTTTCATTTTTAAATTATTGCAAAAGCACTAGGGATTTACACTATTGACAGCTCACGATGAGATTTTTGCAGAATAGCAGCTGTTCAGCAGTTCAACCATGATATAACGTTACAGACAGAGACTTTTCGCATTTTATATCACAGTAGCTATCCGGTACACGTCGACTAACGACTAACTGTCACGCGGGCATGAGTACAAGTGACAGACGACACCACAAAGCAGAATGATATTTTTTTAACTAAAATTCGATGTGCCAACTGCTGTACTGTGTTTTCGACGATCACCCTAACTGCGCATCATACTATCGATCTCAATCTGAATAATTTTAAAAGATATTGCTAATCCATTGCTTCATTTGTTCGAAAAATGTTTCTGCTCAACAACATAAACGATGGAATGAATGTTGTTGAACTGTCAAAATGAAACCCATTGCTACTGATAGTGTGTTACGCAATGACCCCTCGGGTAGGTATTGGGTACGGCGAGCACACAGTTGGTAGCCTGAAATTAATGTTATTATTTAATTTTCCAGCACCAGGTAACTGTATAAGTTAATATATATGTGTAATGTATTTTTACAAACCTAACACTTTCAAGAGTTATGCGCACATATCATCTGCCTGCCTTTTCCCAACTATGTTGGGGTCGGCTTCCAGTCTAACCGGATGCAGCTGAATACCAGTATTTTACATGGAGCGACTGCCTATCTGACCTCTACAAACCAGTTACTGGGTAAACTCAGATCAAATAAGTTGGTTGTCTATACTAACATTGTTGTACAACAATCAAGTTTGTTTAATTTGTATGTAGGACATAATCTTCGAGACTACTCATTCAATTTCAAAAATTCTTTCACTTTTATATAACTACGCTATTGCCGGGCGCCATAGGATACGTTTTATGTTAAAACACGTGGACTAAGTCGCGGGCAGATCCTAGTTAATAAAATAAATAAACAATGGCTTATGTTTCAGATATTTCCGTTGAAAAGGGGGGGCGCATCAGACTAGCGGCGCCCGAGGTTGGTACGCCCTTCGAATACAAAATCCATTACACTTGCTGGAAGGACTGCACACTCACCCAGGTATAGTCACCTTACCCCATGGCCACGAGCTACACACTCAACCAACACGTGTCTTGCGAGAACGAGTGCGGAGAAAACAAATGAATATGTTGTGTAGAGCGTGCTACGCACTGACCTGTATTATACAAGTACGTTGGACCTCATACTATCGATGACAAAACGAAGTCATTTGATTTTCGCCATTTTGGCGCTGATAGCAACGTGAGCGTCCGTGTAACTAATATTTTTGATAGTGGGTTTTACAAAATGTGCATCCTCTCATGATAAAAATGTTCAAAATATCTCATAGTAAACACAAAATACACAAAAAAGTCTTATTCAACGATTTATCTACTACTACTACTAAATCATCAGACACGTACCAAAACAACACGACGGCTATTTGCAACAATGCATTAATTTCAGTTCCTGAGACGCTCGAGCGGGGCGCTTTGACTCGGCACAAAAAACAATTGTCATTTTATATAGTATATTCAGTCCAGCCTACTTTTTTATCGTCAGTGGTGCTGCGAGTAACCGTGAACCGGGCCTTAAACCTTGAGGTGACCATTACGAGAACGAATATACATACGAGTACATACATAATTTAACTTTTGGAGGGAGGTGGGCTGGTTGAAATAACGTACAGCCGCCATGGCCTACACACTATGGTCCACGGTCCACGTGAAGTGCGGAAACCAAATCCTCTAACATAGAAAATACATACATTTTTTTTATAATATCCTACACTAACTAAAACTATTAAAAACTCCAAGGGCTGACTTTTACCTTGGCCATTTTCATACAACCAACGTGGCAATGCCGCCAGTCTCTTGGGTACATTACCAGTCGACACAATAGCTATTTTAATTTTTTAATAGTTTTAGTTAGATTATACTTAAATATTATTTCAAATAAGGTACATATATTTCCCTGCAGCCTGATGAAGTTCACAAGAGTAGCATTGCAGTGCATTGAAAATGTTGAGAAGTGATTTTAATTGTATTTTTAATGGTATTTGTAATTGTATTTGTCGGGGTACGTAGCGAGGTGTCGGTATTTTTAAGGAGAAACAAATGTTTATGTTGAACACTGTTTATTGACTAACTCTCAAACTGTTCTTAGTGATAAAATGTTGATGGAATGTTTGAATACACCCGGCTAACGCGGTAGACAAAAGTGCACTGAATATAATATCTAATATAAAATAATAAGTAATAAAATTAGGTCAACGCTCTGCGCCGATATTGCTAACTAACAGTATTTTTAATTGTTTTATTAACTGTATTTTATTTGTATTTTTGACTGTATTTTTAATTGTATTTTTGGGGGATTCGAATACTGACTGCCGAAGTGGACAGACGTGCCCCGTCTCTAGTTTCAGTTGATGCCAGATGCGCAACACGTGTTAACGCTGAGTTTGAATGTCGCATTTAAAATCGGAACGGTGTTTCGCGTTTTATTTTTGTGGTTGCAAATTAAAACACCTTAAAACGGTGATAAAGTGACTTACGTGTGTTCCTGATCTTCAGCCCGAGGCCTAGGCTTCTTGGCTTTCCGGCCTCCTGGAGACGTCGAGTGACTCTGAGGGCCCTTTGCGGGCCAATCTGGTGAGATCTTTCCGTTTATTTCAGGGATCTCCATTGGAAGCTGATCCTGTTGTGTCTAGATTGTTAGTTTGGACTTTTGAAGACTCGCGCGAATTCAACATAATTTTAAGCCGTAGATGAGTTTTAGGAAAAAGTTTTCATATTATATATAAGAGAGAAGGATAAACTAATACCCCTTAATATTCTAGCCTAAAATACGGTATCGCTCTAGATTTCCTACCTCATGCCGCTCTTATTTTAACATGGTGCTAAATTGCCAAAACTGTCTTGATAAGTTATCAGATTCCTGGCTTGTAAATCAAGTTTGGGTACCCACGCGCGCTATATGACACCCTCAGTGGAACAAAAAAGACTACCCCGAACTCTTAAGTTTGCATAACAGGGTATATTTCCAAAGATCAACAAAAAGCGAAGCTCATAAATCTCAGACAGTACGCTCTCTATATTGTTTTCTAAAAGTGACTAACAGCTCTACTAAAACCATAAAAACAATGACAAAAGATGGGAACTGTTTATTTAGGGCCTTAGCCCATCAAATAAATAATATAATGGGTTTAACCATCGGCCAAATGTCTGTCCGTAACGACTTAGCCTCATATGGTTTGGAACATCGATATTACGACAGAAATCTCCTAGCAGTTCTAAATAATATACAGGAATTCCTCCCTAACAGCAATTTCTCCCAGGAACAAAGGATAACAAGTTACATAACAATGCAGTTTAACAAGTCGTTCTGGGGCGGAGAGGATATCCTAATCGCCGCGTCTGAGTTCTATCTAGTGAATGTGCATGTGCACACGGATACAAGAAATACACTGGTGTATTCACCCACAGGTGAACCAGTACCCGGCAACATACACGTCCTCTACAACGACCAACACTATGACAGCTGGGTCACGACCGACGATGAACATTACAAGGATCTAATGCAAGAAACAACCAATGTCAAAACGTCACAACATACTAAGCCTTTAATTAACAGACCACCCTCGAAATCCCAGTCTCAAACTAACAACACCCAAATGGCTAGCTCATTAACACAGAATGAACAACAAGCATCATTATATACACCGTTATCAGACGTAGTCGCAGATGTCACTGGGTTCACAATACTAAGAAACCAGCCGTCTACCGCAATAAAATACACTTGCCCAGATTTGCGTATTGCAACCTGGAACGTCCATGGGGCCTCAAAATCGGCAAAAAAGATAAAATAGACGCTGAACTTTCACTTAGGGGCATTCATGTAGCCTGCGTACAAGAAACATGGATGAACTCAGGAGCATACAACTCCACACACTACGAATGGCACCTCTATGGCACTACCGGTAAAACGCACCGGGAACTGGCAATTTTAATCAGAAAAGATGCCCAAATTGAATTAGTTAACAGGAAAAAGGATACAGACGCAATGTCAGCTACTCTTATAGTTGACAGGAGAAATGACAAGCCTGCTCCTCTGTACATAATCAACTCTCACATCAACAGTTGTACATCCATAGCAAACAGATCCTTCACAGGCTTATTAAACTTGATCAGACAAAAACCAAGGAAATGTACTTTAATAATTCTAGGCGACTTTAACGCCCATATTAGTCGACATGATACACAAAATTACCAACGTAAAGGGCTGATTCAACAAAACCTACATCATGACTTCTCCAACTGCAACAGTTCCCTGTTAATGGATATAGCCAACAGGGAAAAACTGCATTCAACTATAAACAATGCTATTGTGCCGCCCTCAATAGCAAGTTCACCAAAACAAAATACTAAGATTGCATAACAAAAAAGCTAAAAAATATAGGAATCAACTCAACGGACGAAAACATCGAAATACCCTGGAATACCATAACGGAAGTATTAAAAGCGGCTGCCCAGGAAACTCTAATTCTTCAGCCAGTTCTCCCCAGAGATCATCGACTAGCTTTTGCTAACCTACAAAAGGCTAAATTCTTATAAAGAAGGCAACCAGATAATCCAAATAGGCATAACCGCGTAAAAGAATGTCAGGCAACACTTCAAAAGGTTAAATATCAGGAGGAACAAAAAGCATGCAGGACCAGCCTCAGCGGACTGGGGAAAACCACCCTGCAAAACGCATGCAAATGCTGTACTTTTTTACAGGAGAAACAAATTTCAAACAAAACGTCGAAAAAGATCTACTTATATACCGATCACCAAATGGGAGCAATTTAAAAGCCCTTCCCACGGGCACGTCTTCCCTACAAAAACCGCGCCCCCGGTCTACTTCTTGATATACAATGGTCACTGTAGCACCATGAACATGAGGCTACAGGAGCTAGCGTGAATCTTGGGGTGCATTCGATTAATCGAGTCTGGTCAAACCATGCTGGGAACTGGGCAATTCATATTCATATTCATAGTATTTTTAATTGTATTTTTGGGTAGTCAATATAAGTTAGATGCATGTGTATCTTTGTGGTAGTAACATTGCATTGGCGTTATAGCTGTTAACTTGTTATTTACGTAATTCTGAATAAATAAATAAATAATGTATTCCTGTTCCTAGGTCAACGTCAACGGCCTCTCTCTGGAGAGTTCGAGTGTTGGCTCTGTGGCCTACTACTTGGTACGTACAACGCTACAAGGTTCTAAAGGCGCGTGGCCAAAGTCGCAACGAATGCCGCCATCTTGGTTTGCTAATACAATTTCTGTGACAATATCACAAATTTTTGTGGCGGCATCTACATCGCTATATGTGAACTACGCATCAAACTGACGTCACACAAAAATCCTGCATCGCGCAAGCAGAGTTTACCGCGCGACTAGCATACAGACGTCGTTTACCACGTCCCGACATCAATCGACGGGCAGTAGCCCACCAGACACAACATCCGTCTGGTAGTTGGATCCTCCCTTTTCTATGGAGGATGAGTGTACACCGTGTTCCTCATACCTAGAATATGTTAACCAACGACGACCTGCTGTCAGTGTCATTCAGGCGCAAAAAGAATCTTGTCTCTCTAGCACACTTACGTGTCATGATCATCTTTATATCTACCTAGCCTTTGCCCAACTATGTTGGGGTCGGCTTCCAGTCTAACCGGATGCAGCTGAATAACAGTATTTTACATGGAGCGACTGCCTATCTGACCTCCACGATCCAGTTACTGGGTATTACGATACTCCTTGGTAGACTGGTTGTCAGACTTTCGAGCTACTGACGACCCGTAACGACTATCGAAAGATCCACGAATGACAGTCGGGACCAACGGCTTAACATGCTTTCCGAGGCACGGATGGGTCTTGGTATGTGAAGATGGTCACCCATCTATGGACCATCCGCGGCAATCGTAGCTTAACCTGATCGATCGACCCGTGCGGCTGTTATTACTTAGCCACAAGCCCCTCACATACGTGATGATATTCACTTTATTTAGGGTTTCGTAAACAAACATGAAATTAATAGCAAAACATTGTGCACCTATTTGATGAGACTTTTATACAGGGTGGCAGGCACATCGACGCGCAAACGTCGTGAAAAGAGGTTACACCTGATGCCATAGGTAAATAAAATTACGAAAGTCATCCATCTCGGAAATGACCGGTTAAAAAAATTGACGTTTTTGAGTGCGCATTGCAAACAAGGCGATCAAAATGCTCCGCGGGTGGCGCGCGCGCGCGCGCTTCTACCGCGATACCGCGCGCTGCCCTTTCGAGTTTTATTTATATGAATTTACAATTTTTTATTAAAAATCTCTTTGGTTTCGATAGAAATAATAATTTTATACAGTTTACAGTAAAAAAAAAAAAAAAATCAGAAAAAAACGTAAAAATTAAGAAAAAGCCAACGAAAAATTTCAACGCAGGGGGGTCCAGAATCATGTACTGTATCCATGGTAAGCGGTTGCGCGTCGATATCCCTGCCACCCTGTATAGCATGTAGCAGAAAGGCAACTGTTATTAATTCATTTTAAATCAATTTTCGATAGTTATGTCCATAAGTTAATCGTTTTTTGACAGCTTTCTTAGAACATAACTATTTCAGATTACGTAAAAGTTAACTTTAAAATGCGTAATAAAATAAATATATACATGAACTGCCTTATCTTATTGAATTACCTATCTTATTTATGGCTTCTTAAAGACATTATAAAACCGCACGTGTATCAATAAATGTATTGTGTGTTGCTGCAATCCCTAGTTCTATCTGTCAAAAAACGGTTTACATAATAGACAGGGTACCTATAAGCAAAGAATTTTCTTTCAGACGGAAAACAGTGCGGTGTCGATCGGCGTAACGATGTACAGTTCGTTATACCAGGGCATGTACCAAGGCGTATTCTCGATGAGCGGGCGTCAGATCACTAAAAATTTAATGGAAATATGGTTTGTTGTATACACCGTGTTCTTTACGTTACCAATAAACTTTGGCAAACTTTCTCAAAACGGTGAAGGCACGCGTAGTGAGGAAACCGGCATGTCCTAGAACCAAAAATTCACACACAAATTGAAAACATGTGACATCCACCAATCCGCAAGGGGCTCGTGCGGTAGATTATGGCCCACTCCCTCTCACAGAGAGGAGGCCTGTGTCCCAACAGTGGGAACATTATAGGCTGTTAATTAATCATATTTTTGTAAAAGTAGGTACTGCGGGGTAATTGCGTAACACACTATCAGTAGCAATGGATTTAATTTTGCCAGTTCAACAACATTCGTTGCGTTTTCGACGTTGTTGAGCAGATACATTTTTCGAACATATGAAGCAATATCTATCAAAATGATTCAGATTGAGATCGATAGCCTCGATAGGTGTGTTTCGCAATTGGTAAAAAAATCTCCGTAGAAATCAAATCAATTTTTTTTTATTGAAATTAGGCTGAGAATCAGCACTTATCGAACGTCAAAATTACAAAAGACAGTCCCCCAAAAACGCCCGCCCTTCACCACTTCCTAGTGCTATCGCTGGGAAGAAGAAGTGGCGCAACAAACTCCCCAACAGCAGAGCTGTCTGTTTAGTAACAAAATACTTGATTGTATACAATACTAGGTACCTATGTTAAGTAATTAACATTACAAGACACAGAACATAAAATTAAATTATTTGCCATATGTCAGCTAGCCACGCCAATATATCAACAAATATAATAAACTATAAGCACTCAAGCTAGAATGTGCTACAGTTGTTAATTATTGCAGGTACGAGGAGGTTCTGTTGTCGGTGCCGGAACCGGAGCCTGAAGATAAACCCGAGCCTGAAAAGGAACCCGAGCCCGAGACGGAGCTGGAGGACTATGACTATATATCGGCCGATGGACGCAGGAAACATCAGCCTCCTGGGACTCGCAGTGGAGGGAAAAAGAAACAACGTAATAGAATTACGAGATTTTAATACTTTAAAAAATAAAAGGAATAGTTTGTCTTAGCATCATGGGCGTGGGCCCCTCCGTGCCTTGGAAAGCACGTTAAGTCGTTGGTCCCGGCTGTCATTCGTGGATCTTTGACAGTCATTACGGGTCCTCAGAAGCGCGAAAGTCGGACCACAATTCTTACCAAGGGGTATCGTATTACCCAGTAACTGGGTTGTGGATGTCAGATAGGCAGTCGCTCCATGTAAAATACTGGTATTCAGCAGCATCCAGGTAGACTGGAAGGCGAACCCAATATAGGAAAAGGTTAGGGAGATGATGATGATGATGGGCATGGGCACGTGATTACGTAACACACTTTCAACCACAATCTGAATCATTTTGAAGGATATTGCTAGTCCATTGCTTCATATGTTCGAAAAATTTGTCTGCTCAACAACTTAAATAACGCAATGAACGTTGTTGAACTGTCAAAATGAAAGTCATTGCTACTGTTAGTGTGTTACGCAACCCCGCAAGAGGGTCAAAATAAATGTGTGAAATGAAATTAAAAAAGTGATGAATTTCTTTCCCTCTCCATCCATCAATATTGACAATATTGATGGATGGAGAGGGAGAGAAATTCCTACCAAAGAAAAGATATGATATGAAAGAAAAAGGAGTGAAATTGACGGCGAGAATGTAAGAAAAAAAACGTGTTGCGCTGACCCCAAGTAACATGAAACAAGGGCAGGAAGAAGAAAAATCAGTAAAACCAACGACATTAAAATAAAATGAATCAAAAGTATATTTAATAAATAATTTCGGGAGCAATATATGGATCGATATACAAAAAAATTGGCGCAGATAGACTTGTTACACCGTTTTTTACACAATCCATTGTTTTATTATTCTTGATCCGAAGTCGGTGAACGTTGTAATAACGTTTAAATTTAGATATCGCCAACACATCTGCAGAGTTTCGCTAGCTAATTTAATTTAACCCTGTATATGTATTTAAATAGAAAAGTAAGTATATGTTTAATGTTTGTATGTATTACACCCCAGACTACCCGCTGTATTGTTTCTCCATCCCCAAGGTTGTCTTTTTAAGATCGCTTTTAGCGATATGACCGCCCATTGTGTCATCCCTTGTAAAATTTCTACATTTATATCTGTAATATTTATGGTGTACAGACGCCAGCAGGTCAAGCTACCCGAAACTGTCAAATTGTACCAATCAATCTTGAACCTTAATGCTTTAGCGATAAAGTTGAAAATCTATTAAAGAAATTTGACAGATTGTAGTAGGGCCCACGTGGTTGATTATGGCCCACACAGAGAGGAGGTCTGAGTCCTAGCAGTGGGAACATTATAGGCTGATTATGCATGTTATGCTTATTGCTTGAATTCATAATATATTTTGTACTTGCCAGCTTGTATGGTGCACATACTCCGTGACTCGATGCCAGCGGGGCACGCTTACAAACATAAGATAGTCGGGTACGATTGCCCGGGCGGCCAGCTCGTCGCCGTCAGCTGTCGCGGAGAGAACGTCACTACGGGATTCGGTATATCGACCGACAACACCGTCAACATTGATTTTGATCAGTGAGTACCTAGAGAGCTACGAGGACGTTCTGGCGCCCGAATGATACTGACAGGGGGCGTTGTTTGTAAACATTTGTGAAATTGTGTCACAGAAATTGTATTGACAAAACAAGATGGCGACGTTAGTTCCGATTTTGGCCACGCACCAAAATGTACTCGTAGTTACCCGTATTATAAAGTGCTCTGTGCTCGTAGTGTTGAGTATAATTTTATAACAGACTATGATTGAGTCATGCGGGCTACTGCCTACCATTGTTGTTGGGCTTTTCATGTGTGTAACAGCTCCCTGTTACACACATGAAAAGCCCAACAACATACCATACCATACCATAATAGGATGGAAAGTTCCTCCATTGAAAAGAAAGGATCCTCTGACCATACGGTATCGCGATGCAGGAGTTTGTGACGACAGTAAACATAATCCTAATAATTATTTCATATTCACAGCTTTGAGGATACAAATGCTTGCGTATATATAGGGATCTTCAAAATCGGCCAAACTGAACATCGAAAAACATTAGCTGTATTTGAAAGTAAGTTTTTAAAAAAACAGTGTTTATGTGCCTACACGATTTTTTTTTTTAAATCTATATTAAAGCCAGTGTCGTTTACTCGCGCTGTCAAGTTACTAGTATCTCATTTCTTAAAATCACTCAAGCTGTCTAGGTTACAGTAAGTGCCAAACATTAATTTAATATAATAGATACATACAATAATCCCTCTCGAAGAGAGGAAGCCTGTGTCCCAGCAGTGGGGATTATGCTTACGCTTCCAAGCATAATATAAAAAAAAACTTTTATTGACAGGCTTGGTAGGCGATGTTAGTAGTAGGTAACAAATTAAGCACACAAATACAATATTAAAACATTATAAACATTATAATTCCGCACGGAACAAATATTTGTATGACCTACATGTATTTGTTCCGAGTCTGGGTGTTTTTCTATCTATAATATGTATGTATTTACAAAAATAAAATTGTATATGTTACAGTTAAAACCCGTTTTTAGATAGAACGCGTTTTCCCTAGTTAGAACTAGTTATTTCTAAATGCCTTTGTTAAAACTAGAAATGTGCCGCGGCAGCGGCCGGCGATGTGCCAGAAGCGAATCGCTTTTGGAAAAGGAAACAGTTAGGTTAGGTTAGGTTAGAGTATGACAAACAACGCACGAGCCGAGCGAGCGAAGCGAGCGTGCCGCGGCAGCGGCCGGCGATGTGCCAGAAGCGAATCGCCGGGAATGAACGAGCGCACAGCGCGTGGATGGCGCTCGGAAAGGGATTCTCCCGCACTTGTCGAAACTTGTCGAATCAGGCGATGTCTCGCGATCAATGAGAACAAGGTACGATCAATTTTGAGAACAGTTTTAACTGACTCACTTCGGAAAAACGCGTGTTGTCTAGTAAGAACTAGTTTTAACTGATATTCCATTTCAGGTATTAGTTAATTCTAGTTTTAACAAAGGCATTTAGTAAAAACTAGTTCTAACTAGGGAAAACGCGTTCTATCTAAAAACTGGTTTTAACTGTAACATATATAAGTAGTTTATCAGCCATCTTGTTACCATAACACAAGCATTAGGTTGCTTAGCTTGGGACAAATGGTGCTGTGTGAAATGTCCAGGGATTTATTTATTTATTATTATTTATTATTATTTATTATAAAAACAAAATACAAAGTGTGTAAGTTAATCCAATCACAGGCAGGTTTATAAAGGCCCATGTCTGACGTGTAGCTTGATAAACCTATCCATTGTAGGCCCTTCTAATCTAATTTAACTAGCTTGTCCCACTGCAGGGCAACGGCCTTCCTCCCCCTTTTCCGGACAATTCTGTCTTTGGCGAGTGCCGGCCAGTTCTTACCTACTTAGGGTAGGAGTCAAGCTCGTCCCGCCATCTTTGTTTTGGCCTGCCGCGATGTCGTCGTGCGTTTAGTGGGACCCAATCGATGATTCTCTGAGCCCAATTGTCATCTAACCGTCTAACCTAACCTTATAACACGTAGGTACGCACATACTCAAATCTCAGCGGATTTTAACCGCCACTAAGTGTTGGCGCCAATTACCAAACTGTTTCGCGTTTCATTTCACACAAATTAATATTCATTTCATGTTTTATTTCAGATAGCTGTAAGTTTGTTTTGTGTTTTTTATTCCAAAGACACTTTATCGTGCAGTGAAAGCTTTTTATTAGCACGCTCGCTCAGTGCGTGGCTTACAAAAAATAAAATTTGCAAACCCAATGAACACGGAACCTTTAAATAATAGTTTAGATGCGTTTTGTGAGCTATGTTACAACAGCTCGCTACATGGTGCCCTGAGGGTTTCTGTATCTCTCTTGGTCTGGCTCCTCACATCTTTACCGACACATACTCGTAGGTACCTAGAGTTCAGAGCGCGCAAGCCACCACGGCGTCAACGTAAAGATATTTGGTTGTGGTGGGGTTATTATTTTTAAAATGTCTTTGACATATCTCAGAATCCTCGGGTCCCGGACCTTTAGAAGGCGCAAGAGGGGCTGAAGCAAACTCGCAGAGTCCCCGTAGACAGTTTAAGTTTCAGTTTTTATTTTTTATTTTTATGTATTAATTTTTCAGCACCAAGTAAGTTCCATAATTTCCTTTTATCTGTTTTATTTTAGCTGAAACTCTACTCTGATTGGACACTGTACCTATGTGTGTGTTATCTTCCAGTCATCAACGTGTCAGTGAGTGCTGCAGTGCCGCCACCTCCCTCGGGAGAGTTCAAGCACAAAGTGGTTTACACCTGCAACATTGCCAAATGTGACCCCGCTATGGTAAGACGCGTGAGGCTGTCCTAATCAACGCGATCGTCGCGGTTATTAGTTTTCCCTAATAATAAGTGACATATGAACGTGACGGTCACGTATTCTCACGAACGATTTATTGAAGCAGCCACAGGAACCCGGTTAAACAGACGACAACCTCCTCATAGGCTGATAGCGAGATGCCATTAAAAAAAAAAACGACGTCCTGCAATGTGATGGTGGGATGACAACTAGCGCCCCTGGCGGCGCAAAAAGGAAGCGTGGGCGCGACCGGCCTCGCGGATGGCTACGCATGCACGGCGGTAGTAAGTCCTGCGTGCCGAGCGCCACCTGACGGCGGCAAGACCGTAACACCTACGTCATACCTATTTCTCATGTTTTTACATGATTTTTTTACGTAACGTTTGCTGTCCCACAGCTAGGCAATTAAAAAAAAGAGACACGTCATTATATTTCTTTACTAATAAGTAGGTAGGTACTTATTAAATTATTTTGTTTCTTAGATTTACATCAACGACAAAACTCTGAGAAGCGATGATAAAAATGCCTTCTACTCCTACAAGTCAGAGGTACGTAGCTCTTATGTGCACTTATTTACTTACTTTGTTGCACTTATGTGCTTATGTGTTGTTAAGGTTCCGTAGTCTAGCATTCAACATCATTATAAAATGTGGCTTGTGAGTTGTGACTGATGGCGCCTACTCCAAACGTGAAGCTATGAATACATCTAATCTAATATTATTAAGGGCTGATTTTTCACTCGACAGATAATTTTTATTCGTGGAATAAAATTGTCGTCTGACAGATTTTGTATGGGAGAACTGAAAAAAAAAAAAACAAAATTATCTGGCATTGGAAAATGGTTGTATTTTTTAGTGTCTTACAACTTCCACGAGAACGAAGTCGTGGGCAAAATCTATTTATTTATACATTCACGTCTACAAACCTGTTCAAGGATCTTTCAGCGCGCGGCAAAAATCTGAACTAACACCGCCATCTTGTTTTATCAACTCAATTTCACAAAATGGCCAACAACGTCCCCCTGTCAATGTCATTCAAGCAGCAAAAAATACTTGTCACACAGTTTATTATCAATGTTATCGCACTAAAAATCTGTTATTTTCAGGCATGTTTTTACTTTTTTTGTGTAGATGGTGAAAGGGAATGATAAAGAAATGTTGACGGTTACTATCAACTTTTCAATCAAACCGTTTACCAAAGAGTACGAGGGTGTTTATCAACTCGTGGTGACCAACGGCAAAGAGAGAGTGACTAAGAATATCATGGAGATAGGGTACGTATCGCCTTTCTTAGGGTAAGGTATGTATGTACAGAGACGAAACTTACGCTTCAAGTAGGTATCAAATTCAGTCCTCACTCCCGCTAACATATGAATTCGTTACTGCGCAGCGATTTGCCCCATGTTCCGGGCCGCTAGTATAATTTGAATCGGGGCTGTAAGTATGGAATTAGTACGTACCAAGCAAGTATCTCGTCAGTGATTTTGACAGATGGAAACGAAATTTTACACTTACTTGAGAACTTTTACTCTTCTGCGAAATTCATTTCGGTCTCGCAAAACCATAGGTACCTCTACGACTCAGCCTACTTTTTCGCGGAATACATGCGTGATGTTCTATGCGTGTCATGTTGTTTATATCTGTTCCAGAGCGCTGATTTAATAAAGAGGTGATGATGCCAAAGAAAATTCGATTAAGATGATAAATAGTATTTTATATAATAATTATTATAAAATGTACATTTTACATAATTATAAGTTATGTTAACATTTGTCTTTTTCTTTTAAAATGTTTAAACAGAACAAAACACTGATTAAATAAAATATAAGTACCTACCTCCCTACAAAGAATCATCTCCTTTTAAAACTTTGATCATCAAGAGAATGCGATCTTGTTCACCCGTCAGTTTCATACAAACGAATACGTGTTTTGCGAATTCGATCTTTATTACAGTCCGGCCGTCGAGAGAATGCGTTCCTGATACGTCAGTGCGACAATACTAGTCGATACTTCCTACTAAATTAATCCTACGATATCCTAACTAATAATAATAAAAATGTGAAAGTTTGTATGGATGGATGGATGTTTGTTACTCTCACGCAAAAATTACTGAACGGATTTGGATGAAATGTGGCACACATATGGTTTATAACCAGTATTAACATATAGGATACTTTTTATCCCGATGTTCCCACGCGATGGAAACTTATGCGGGTAAAACCGCGGGGCGCAGCTAGTAATATTATAGAGGTAAAAATTTTTTTTTTGTATGTAGGGGTAATCTCCCCACTCAGAATTGAACAATTCGGTCCCAGTCGGAATTGAACAATTATTTTTGGATTTGATAGCCCATTTCTTGAGAAAATATATAGGCCTATTTATCATCACGCTATCACCCTTAGGAGCCGAGCAAAATGAAAAAAGTCAGAAAGAACACTAAGTGGAAACGAAATGATAGCGCGGGCAGGTGATGCGGTGCGACAGGATGGGACGGGGAAACAAGGAATTTCACGCGGACGAAGTCGCGGGCAGAAGCTAGTAACTAATAAAGATCAAATTCGCAAAACACGTATTCGTTTGTACCCTTCCCTTAGCAAGCACCCATTCAAACATCAAAATTGCTAAGTTTGGTGACGGCCGTTTCTTACACTGTACAGACGCCAGCACATCAAGCTACTACAATCTGTCAAATTTCTTTAATAGATTTTCAACTTTATCGCTAAAGCATTAAGGTTCAAGGTTGATTGGAAACATTTGACAGTTTTGGGTAGCTTGACCTGATGGCATCTGTACAATATTTTCTATTTGTTGTATGAAGTCATACAATGTGATTTGGTTTACAATAAAACGAGTCTGTTTCAAATTAAAAACGAGCCACCTAAGGGCAATGGAGAGCGCTATTTTTGGATTTTTTCCTAACGACGTGATCGAATCAGAAATGAAAAGATCCGCAGGAGAACCAACGTAACCGGCATAACTCGAAGAATTGCGGAACTTAAGTAGCAGTGCAGTGGGCAGGGCACTTTACTTGCAGAAGTGATAGAATAGAATAGAATAGAATATATTTTATTGTAAAACATGAGTATACATCATAACATGTGCAAGGTCTTATAATAATAGTTAGATCTGCATGTTTTGCCATTAATGGCGTACAAAAACAACATATTTGGTTTAAAATAACCACAAAAGATTTGAGTCTAAACAACAAAACAATTTTTTTTATTTTATTCGTAATACTACTTAAAAAAGAAGAAAATTTACAGATTAGGTTTTATACATTTGAGATTCAAATTGTAAAAATGTCGTAATTGCAGAAAAATACAATTAATTAATTGCGTTCATTTAAGAAATCCGATATGGTATAATAGCATTTATTTACAAGATATTTTTTTAAATGTATTTTAAATAGAGCAGTAGGCATTATTAGGGTAGGATAGCTGATGGAACCGAAAGATTCTGGAGTGACGACTGCGTACCGGAAGACGAAAAGTTGGAAAGTGGACCGATGACTTGATGAAGGCCGCAGGAATTCGTTCGATGCGAAAATCACAGAAACAGTCGAAGTGGTGATGCTTAGGGGAGGCCTATGTCTAGTAGAGGACGTCTTCCAGGTAAAATGATGATGATGAGGTAGCTAAGCTGATTCTCTGTATAATTTACCAACATAATATAATCCGTCAGCCTTTGGACATCGTTTTCTCTCCTTTCCACACGAACGCAACTTCTATGGAGTTAGAACAAAAAAAATCAACCACAACTCTATGGTTGGAAAATCCATAGACAATCTTTGAATGTTACTGTCAAATTTAGGCGGTTTTAGAAGTTTTCGAATTTTCACATTCAGTTTTCCGCTAGTTTTGTTGCCGACCGAGTAAAGTTTGCGTTGATTAATTTCCGTTCTTATCTTCTCAGTCAGTGATTTTAAACTGTATTATTTTGCATTGGTAGTGCAAGTACATACAATAAGTGTTGTATCGAACATTGCGGTCATAAACGAAAGGATGAAAATGCATAATTACGTTTCTTGTTATTGATACCGGACGCAAAAAGTGACTTCTGAACATAAACAGTGATTAAGCGCTCAAGATCTCCAGAAACTATGTGTGTGCCAGAAACCAGAACGATACATTAATGAGAAGTATTGGCTCAAAATTGGTCTTATCCTTCATTGTTTTCGGCCGAGGAAATTATCACAGGAATAGTCATAAAAGTTTACGAAGGTTCGTACGTTGTCGATAACTACCTGCTAATCTTGTAAAATAAGTGTATTTCATTCCAATCCACTCTTAGGCTGTTGCAACCTTCAAAACGAATGGAAAACATTATTGGTTGCCACTCTAATATATGTAAAACAAGCCTCTCAGCATAGTTTGTTTTTGCGAATAATAATATTAATGGTTTTGCCGCCATTATTAAGAAAAGATGCGCATCACTGATGACGCGTGTTCGCGGCGGCACCAACAGTATTCTCAGTGTGTTCGCAAGTCGGTGGGATTCCCTGATGTTGCGGAAATGGATGCAGCTCAATCAATCGTCTTTATTCTGAAGAGCTATTAAAAAAACTTGAGACTCTTCAAGAGGTCTGTCAAGGCGGGTACAGGTGTGGAAATTGGCATGTTGATTTTCAACTATAAAAAGTTTATAACTTAAAAACTAGCGACCCATATTTTAATTTTTTCTTTTCAGATTTTATGCCCACTGTACTTTTTGGCCCACGGCATACCAGTGGGCGGTGGGACATCAATTCGCAACCTGTCTGTCACAAGTATCAATTTGCGTGCATTGAAGGAATTTTTGGATGCAATAACTTTAGTGAAAAAATATATTCAGTTTCCTCAGAATGGAGAAGAAAGAAATATTGTAGAAAAATGGTGAGAATTTGAGTCAATAATAATTTTTAAAAACATTGATACATTTGAAACATTCATGCAAGTTGTCTTGCTGCGGTATATTTTTTTCCCACCTCTGCATACCTACTGCCTCCAAGGTTAGGTTTTATGTTAAAATAAATACCTGCAACTCTACTTTTTCAGATTTCATGACATATTTAAAATCCCGGACTGCATAGGCTGAATAGATGGGACTTACGTAGTGATTCGCCGCACTGACAACAAGGACAGATATTTTTGCCGCAAGGGGTATCATGCCAGAAACATTCAGCTGGTAAGTCTAATTTAATATCACATATGTACATAGAGCAGTGGTGATCCAATGCTGTTTTACCAAGGGTCTGATTTACCAAGTTGTAAGTTGTAGGTTACAGCTTACTCCCTCTCGAAGGGAGAGGTCTGTGTCCCAGCAGTGGGAATGTTATAAGTTGATTATGCTTTTACACCTGCATAGTGATCGTAAGCTAAACTGATGTTTGTATTAGAGTACTGTTGAAACTTGAAAAGCACACAGCTCGATAGCTCGCTGATTTGTGATTAGGGGCTGTTCATTTATTACATAAGACAATTTTGACCACTTTCTGATACATGGGGGGCTATGTTAGATAAATAAGACTTGGATGAACCCCCTCCCCCCATCCAATTTTACGTTAGATCAGTATCTACCAAAATTGCAAAGAAAAAGTATCACAAAAAATAAAAACTAATCATTTTTGCTTACTTTTGTGATCTTACGAGCCCTCCCACCCCGACTTAAGAAATGTGAACCCTTATTTTATATTGAAAGTTGGTTCATATTGTAAGTATTTAACTTGTCAGGAATATTGTAAAATTTTAAAACTGATGCATCAGTTTTAAAATTATCTACCGGCGCCCTAATTGCGTAACACACTTAACAATCATAATCTGAATCATTTTGAAGGATATTGCTAATCCATTGCTTTTTTAGAATGTATTGAAAAATTGTCTACCCAACAATGCAAATAACGCAATGAATGTTGTTGAACTGTCAAAATGAAAGCTATTACTACTGATAGTGTGTTACGCAATTACCTCGCGGGTTGTAAGATTAAATTTATGTTTTTTAAAAGTACAATATATTTTTACAGGTAATCTCGACGCTGATCTCAACATTTTGCATGCAGATGCCTCATATGGTGGGGCATCTCATGACATTTTATTTTTCAAAATTCTGAGTTGAGGGAACATTCACAGGGATTAGGACAGTCGGATGAAAGAACCTACTTCTTGGTATGCTTGATTAACTAAAAACTTTTATTTACTTCCACTCTACCTAGCCTTTTCCCATCCATTAGTGTCGGCTTCCAGTCTAAACGGATGCAGTTGAATACCAGTATTTTACATGGAGCGAGTGCCTATTTGACCTCCACAACCCAGTTACTGGGTAATACGATACCCCTTGCAAAGACTGATTGTCAGACTTTCGGGCTTCTGACGACCCGTAACGACTGTTAGATATCCACGAATGATAGACGGGACCAACGGCTTAACGTGCTTTCTGAGGCACAGAGGGGTCTTGGTATGTGAAGGTCACCCATCAACGGACCAACCGCATCGCAAGCTTAACCTGATCAATCGACCCGCTTAACCTTAATTCACATTAGTGCCAGCCAAATTATTTACAAAATTGTCTGAATTACAGGTGATTCCGGATATACTCAGCGTGCATACCTAATGACGCCTGTCGCAGATGCCACAAGAGTACTACAATAAGCTCCACGTCACGTCTCACAACAGTGGAGCGTGCAATCGGCTTGTTGAAGGATCGCTTCAGCATTCTAATTGCGTAACACACTATCAAACTCAATAAAAATAATGATGTTGCTAATCCATTACCTACTTAATTTTTTTTTTGTTAGCCTGCATTGTGTCCCACTGCTGGGCAAAGGCCAGATTTTCCTTCCAAACCTCCCTGTCTTGTGCGATCTCTGGCCATGTTGGCCCTGCGAACGTTACCAGATCGTCACACCACCTTCGCCGTGGTCTACCTCGACGGCGATGTCCTCCCTCAGGCGTCCAAAGAGTGAAGATCTTTGCCCATCTCTCGGGATACATTCGCGAGACGTGTCCAGCCCACCCCCACTTCAGCCTGGCTGTTTTTTCTCCAACATCCGCTACTTGAGTTATGGAGCGCAGCGTGGTGTTTCTAACTTGATCTGTACGCTTAACACCTATTATGCTGCGCTCCATTGCCCGCTGGCAAATCTTGAGTTTGGACTTCTGTTGTTCAATAAGTGACCAACTTTGTGCACCGTATGTAGGTTAGGACGGGCAGGATGCACATGTCGATGAGTTTTATTTTAGTGATATAGGATGATTACCGTGCTCCTACCGTTTCATGTGTTCTTTAAGGGTCCAGTAGGTCTTCCAAGCATTTTGGACTCTTCTTTCGACTTCCTTGTCTTGTCTGTTCTTGAAAGACACCATATGTTCGAAAAATCTCTGCTCAACAACGCTATTAATGTTGTTGAACTGTCAAAATGATACTGATAGTGCGTTGCGCAACTACCCCGCAGGTGTTTGTTCGTTCACAGGGTGCTGGTATTCAATGCTGACACGGTTGAAAGATTGTGATAGCGCGTTGCATGCTTCACAATATTTGCAATCGTGCTGGATTGCCGGCTGCTGTCATAAGTGGGTGGTAATGATACCCGTCCCGACATGTTACCTAACCCTGCTGGACCAGCTGAAGAAGATCCTCTTAGGAGAGGGCGGAATGCCCGGAGTGCCCTCATAAATAAGAGCTTTCACGCTAATAAAATATTGTTTTTTTTTTACTATACATACTATTTTTACACTTTATGTGACTTTATTATTATACATTTTTTACATGCCTATTTTATTTTATTTTTATTCAAGTAGATACTGTAGCGCTCTTGAAGCTAGTACCTACTCTGGGCGCCGTTAATCAAATGATTAACTTCGTTATTCGTTAATCCGTTACTACAAAAGTTAACTTCGGTAAACTTTATAGGACTAACCATACTTATTCAGCTCTAGTCCATAGAAAACATCGATTTTGTATAAAATGCGTACGCATCCGTAATTTCTGAAGGTTTAACGGAAGTTAGATAGGACGCCCTCGGGCTAGGTGGAGCGACGATCTTCGCGGGGCAGCTGGTAGCAGCTAGATGAGACTTGCCAAGAGTCGAGCAAAATGGCGTGCAATAGGAGAGGCCTGTGTCCAGCAGTAAACTGCTGAAGGCTGATGATGAACAGAAATGAACGTTAATCGTTAACTCATAATAGAATTTGCATTTTATACATCGTTGCGTTAGTGATTTACAAAATGTTGGTATGGGCTATGGAAGTTTAGGCAGAACAGAAAAATAATAAAAGAAATGTGTAAGTATCATTTGAGTTTGTAATAATAATGATTTAGAAATTGTCAGAACGTGTCCAAATGTAGGTACCTACTTAATTAATGATTAACTGACTTATGGAAAGTTAATGTAGCGCACGTGTCCCGCGTCAGTGTCGCGCCATTCACGTAGTTGTCGAGCGCCATGTTCCGCCAGATGTCGCCCCATTTGTCCCCTAGTGTATTCGAGGCTTAAATGTTATCCGTTACCTACTTGAAATGTTAATTAACGGTTCTGTGCCCAGCTTTGCTTATGCCTACTAGATATGTATATGGCAATGCCTCCAAATTAATTGTTATGCTGAATTTTATCTATTTTATTTCAAGAGGACAATATTGTGCATTACAATTCAATTCAAATGTTCTTACTTTTTCAATTCAATTTAGTAGGTACAGATGCCAGCTGACGGCTGACCCATTTCAAAACCTAGTAAGGGACACTTTACAAAAATCGTTTTATTGCATAATCTTGCTAACCTAGTAAGTCCCTACCAAATACAAAAACACCAGCGTTGAAAACTCACATAAAAGCAGATATATTTAAGCATCGAAACTTTTTATTTATTGACTCAACATCACTATCACTACAGGAATTTCCTAATTCAATAGTGTGACCATAATTACACTTATTATTTACAATAACATATTCTGTACAGACGCCAGCACATCAAGCTACTACAATCTGCCAAATGTCTCTAATCGATTTTCAACTTTATCGGTAAGTATTAAGGTTAAGTACACGCAAGGAAACCTAGTAAGTGCACCATAAACTCCCTCGTGACCACTTTAAAACCTAGCAAGTCACTTGAACCAATTCATAACCTCTGTCTTAAATGGTAGATGCACCTTGCTAGGTTTTTGAAATCAAGACCAAATACAAAAGAAGAAAGGAGATGGGCGGGGGTCCGGAGTAAGTCGCAACACGTATCACTGCCCTCACGCTTCAATTCTAATAACTGCTATATAATTGCATTTAATGAACCATCTACCTACTTCCTCAATGCAAAATAATACTGCTTTAACTACTAACACGTCCTTAAGCGTAATTTGCCTTGAAGAATTAATTACACTTAGCGATTTGGACGACTCAGTTGAAGATCCTGATTTTATTGTGTTTTACTTTTTTGCCCTGAACTTAAATTTAATTAAGTATTCAGATTTGATGAATCCCTCCAGGAATTAGACTTTTTAATTTAAGAATTTGATTGCTCTGTCCTTCCTATAACGATTGTCATTCCAAGGGGCAATAAACAAAATAATAATTAAAGAAATTATTAATAAATTGGTATGTCTGATGCCTGGAACAAGAAAGGCATTTATTTTGGCTTAATTTACCCGTCACTGGCGCCGATAACAAACTAAACTAAATTTATGATCAGTGCATCTTTTTCTTTATATTTCATTAAGAAAAGGACAGAAAATAAATATTAGTTTAGTCCTGTCAAATTAGCCAGCGCCTGACGTAAATTGACGTATTTTTAGGAGCCATGTTTTTAATCTCGTATAAACCATTGAGATAGGAAAAGTCTTAACTGTCTATGGAGTGTCAATTTGACAGGACTAAACTATTCTGTCCTTTCCTTCAGAAGCTACTTTTAGATTGTTTTTTTAAATTCAATAGAACACATAATTTGACCTCCTTTAGGATTTGATTAAAAAGTATTCCTATGAGCCCCCCCCCCCCCCCCCCCCCCCCGCGCTTAATGGGCCTTGCTCCTTAGTTCAAGTTCAGGAATCTATTTTGCAAAACCGTATTAAACTCAAAGGACTTGAAATAAAAGAAACTGTTTCACACAAATAATGTTTATTTGAAAGCAACTTTTACGCATGGATCAAGTATTAACAAAACAATGCATTTTTATACATTAAAGGTTCACTAAATTACTGTTATTAATGTCATCTCTCAAGATGCATTCTAATCTACAGTCCTGCCGCACCCGTTTCTGACGTCTGTCAGTTATTTAAAAACGTATACAGGTTTTGCCAATTTGATCGTTTTATGTTAAATAATTGTCGGACTGGCAAGTATCAGGAACGCTTTCTCTTGTCGGCCGGACTGTAATAAAGATCAGATTCGTAAAATGCATATTCGTTTGTATAACATTGACGGCTGACGGTTGTCGAGAACGCATTCTCTCGATGGCCGGATTTTATGTGAAATGATTTCTTGTAGGGAGGTAGGCACTTAGGTAGGTATATTTTATTTAATCAGTGTTCTGTTCTGTGTCTATACATGATAAAAGAAAAAGACGAATGTTAACATGAGTTATATCATGTAAAATGTGCATATTATAATTATTATTGAATAAAATACTATTTCATCATCTTCATCTCTTTTTTTTCATCAGCAACTCTTTGCTAATCCAGCGCCCTGGAACATACAAAAAAGATATAAATTTCGCGGAAGAGTGAAAGTTTTCAACTACATATAATATTATATTATAAGTTTAAAATTTCGTTTCAATCTGTCAAAATCTTAAAAATCATAAGATACTTGCACTTGCAAATTCCATGGATACAGGGGCGATTCACTACGCACTACGCAGTATGAATTCATGTGTCAGTGGGGGTGAGGAGTGAGGTACAGCAGGGAGTATTAGCGCACTTCAGAGCCGCCATGCCATATAGAGTCCGTCCCACAAAAGAAGTCCCGCGGCAATAAGTGGAACTAATTATTATTGTATAGTTACTAGTTAGCGACATTCCTACAACAACCCTCCTACCTCACACACCTTTCTCTATTTAAAATTGTGCATTTTATTAACCAGTGCCTGTAAGATAATGTTGATATAAATAAATATTTATGATTCCGTCGCATGTATGTGCCATATCTGCGATTATGCCACGTCTGCGAGACTTCTTTCGTGAAACGGACTCTAGTTTGAATCGGGCTGTACCTACATGTCATGTATGTTAATTTTCGTATTTGTACCTTATCTCCATGATATTCTTAGTGACCCTCTCTGTGCCGTTGTTCACCACGAGTTGATAAACACCCTCGTACTCTTTGGTAAACGGTTTGATTGAAAAGTTGATAGTAACCGTCATGATTTCTGTATCATTCCCTTTCACCATCTACACAAAAAAATACAAATAACAGATTTTTAATTCGACAGCATTGATACCTACCCTGTGCGACAAGGATATTTTGGCGCTTAAATGACATTGACAGGGGGGCGTTCAAACAAACTCTTATTATTATCTAGTATTAATAGATATAGTACAGACGCCAGCAGGTCAAGCTACCCGAAACTGTCAAATTTTCCCAATCAACCATGAACCTTAATGCTTTAGTGATAAAGTTGAAAATCTATTAAAGAAATTTGACAGATTGTAGTAACTTGATGTGCTGGCATCCGTACATAAGTGCTACGTACCTCTGACTTGTAGGAGTAGAAGGGATTTTGATCATCGCTTTTCAGAGTTTTGTCGTTGATGTAAATCTAAGAAACCAAATAATTAAATAAGTAGGTACCTACCTACTTATTAGTAATCAAATCTAATGACGTCTCAACGCCAAACTAAATGGATTACAAACTAGAGTAGTAACTCTATGAGAATGTTCCTAGTTTTCATAGAGTATAGTAATACTCTATGAAAACTAGGAACATTCTGCAGTGGGACAGCAAACGCTGTAAAAACATGTGAAATCAATTCTGCGGGCTAAATGCGTACTATCAGTAGCAATGGCTTTTATTTTGACAGTTCAACAACATTCATTGCGTTGTTTACGTTGTTGAGCAGACAAATATTTCCAATATATAAAGCAATGGATTATCAATACCCTTCAAAATGAATTAAATTGAGATTGTTAGAGTGTTATACAATTAGGGTGCTGAAATTGCAAAAAGCGTAAGAAAATTTGAATTTTGAGGGCTACCTTCGTGCTTCCCCCTTACGGTGTTACAGTAATGACTGGGTCGACTACACACACGTGTATACTGTTACCCCACGTCCTAACCAAAAATATCGTTCGTGCGAATACGTGATCGTAACGTTCAATATCCCACTTATTTGTAGGGAAAACGAATGAACGCGACGATCGCGTTGGTTAGGACTCGGCTTTAGGCTACGGTCTCTTTAAAACGTCACACGCTACCGACAGCGTGCGGTGACGTCACGAATGATGACCGACATGCCGCCTGTTGCCAAAACGTTCGTGGCCGCCGTCGCACCTGGCAGCCGCGCCCGTGTATTTAGGAACACAGCATTCGGCCGTCGTCGGTGATGGACAGCTACACGTTGCCGGTTGCTGTGAGCGTGTGGTCAGATGGACCATAGCCTTACGCGTCTTACCATAGCGGGATCACATTTGGTAACGTTGCAGGTGTAGACAACGTTGTGCTTGAACTCTCCCGAGGGAGGAGGCAACACTCCATTACTCACTGTCACGTTGATCACTGGAAGATAATACACACATAGAGTAACCAATCGGAGAAGATTACCAGCTAAAACAAATACAAGTATATATTGGAACTTACTTGGTGCTGAAAAATTAATACAACCATTAATTTAAAAAAAAAAAAAAAAAAAACTGAAACTTAAACTGTCTAAGGAACTCTGCGAGTTTGCTGCGGCCCCTCCTACGCATTCTAAAGGTCCGGGACTCGAGGGTACCGAGATATGTCAAAGACATTATAAAAATGATAATAATAACCCCATCGCCGTATCTCTACGTCGACGTCGTGGTGGCTTGCGCGCTCTAAACTTTAGTTCTGTGCCGGTAATGATGTAAGGAGCTAGACCAAAAGAGATACAGAAACCAGCATGTGGCGAGCTGTTGTAACATAGCTCTCAAAACACATCTAAACTATTGTTGTAATTATTAATTCATTATTTCCGTGTTCATTGGGTTTGCACATTTCATTTTTTGTAAGCCACGCACTGAGCGAGCGTGCTAATAAAAGCCTTCACTGCACGATAAAGTGCCTTTGGAATAGACGTAAAAAAAACTTACAGCTGTCTGAAATAAAACATAAAAATTAATATTAATTTATGTGAAATGAAAGAGGTAATTGGTAACTTCGCGCCTACACCTTAAAGTTGTCAAAAAATAAAAGGCCCGTTTTCACATTTGAGAATGCGTTCTTGACACCTGTCAGTTTCATACAAACGAATACGTGATTTGCGAATTTGATATTTATTTTCTACTAGAACTGTCAATGTCAAAACGGGCCTTTTATTTTTTTACAACTTTAATGACGGCTAAAATTCGCTGATTTGTTGGTAAGTAGGTAGGACGTCAATGTGGAACGCGTCATAATTTTAATAAATAAATAGAAGTATGAATGCAGCGATGAGTGAATGAGAGAATATGAGAGGGAGGGAGAGCGTAAAAGGAAAAAAAGGGGGACCGCTCTAATTACTAGCGTTAATAACGTTTTGTTAAAGTTTAAAATAGTAGCGGTCCCCCGACGCGACAACATTTAATTAAAAAAAATTATACACGACGTTACGTAGGTTCATAATTTCAAAGTAATTTTTTTTTTATAGGGTTTCACGGTTATACCTTTTTTGTTCTATTTGTCGCTATTTTTTCATAGTTTTTTTTTAACTTGTTTTGTGTCGAGGGTTTTTTAATTTTTTTATTTAATCTTTATTTCATACTTTTTGTAGTGACTCCTTAATTTTTTTATTTCTTTTCTTTTATTTTCTTACCTACTTTTTAAGATTCAGGTAATTTGGTGTTTTGTAGGTTTATTGTAATTCGCCATTTTGTGGCAGCGGCCATCTTGGACCGATTTTCATCAAACATAGCTAAGAACACTCCCAACTAATTCACCTTTCAAACAAAAAAAAAAAACAAAATCAAAATCGGTATATCCGTACGGGAGCTACGATGCCACAGACAGACACACACACACACACACACGTTTTTGAGTCGGGGGTATGCAGCGATGAGTGAATGAGAGAGTATGAGTGGGAGGGAGAGCGTAAAAGGAAAAAAATTTGGCGAGCGAGCCTCATTTATAAGTGTATATTAGTTTATGGAGCGAGCTATAAGAAGAATATGAAGATTCCTACGGAAGATTTAAAAATAATAAAGAAGTCTTCAAGAAGTGAAGATTATTTATTTCGCTCTTCCACACCACCCTAATTGTATGTACAGACGCCAGCACATCAAGCTACTACAATCTGTCAAATGTCTTTATTAGATTTTCAACTTTATCGCAGAAAATTTAAGGTTCAAGGTTGATTGGAAAAATTTGACAGTTTCGGGTAGCTTGACCTGCTGGCGTCTGTACCTATTATATTTGTTTCGCACTTTCTGTAACCTAAACAGCTTGAGTGATTTTAAGAAATGAGATACTAGTAACTTGATAGCGCGAGTAAACGACACTGGCTTTAATATGTATTTAAAAAAATAACAGTGTAGTCGCAAAAACAGTTTGTTGTTTTAAAACTTACTTTCAAGTACAGCTAATGTTTTTCTTTGTTCAGTTTGGCCGACTTTGAAGATTCCCATATATACGCAAGCATTTGTATCCTCAAACCTGTGAAAAAATAATTAATATTAGGATTACCTATGTTTATTGTCGTCACAAACTCCTGCATCGCGCTACCGTCTGGTCGGAGAATAATTTCTCTTCAATGGAGGAACTTTCCATCCTATTACTCCCTGTTTCACATATGAAAAGCCCAACGGCACTAGTGGGCATTAACCCGCCAGACTCAACAACTGTCAGACAGACAGAAAAGAATACTCAAGTACAACGCTACAAGTATATTTTAGCGCATGGCCAAAATCGGAACTAACGTCGCCATCTTATTTTGTCAATGTAATTTCTGTAACACAATTTCACAAATGTTTACCAACAACGCCCCGTGTTAATGTCAATCTGTCGCCAGCACGTCCTCTTAGCTCTCCAGTAGGTACTCACTGATCAAAATCAACGTTGACGGTGTTGTTGGTCGATATAACGAATCCCGTAGTGACGTTCTGTCCGCGACAGCTGACGGCGACGAGCTGGCCGCCCGAGCAAGCGTACTCGACCGTCTTCTGTTTGTAAGCGTGCCCCGCTGGCACTGAGTCACGGAGTATGTGCACCGCACAAATTGGCAACTCTGGCAAATACAAAAGATATTATGAATTCAGGCAATAAGCCTAGTATACATAATCAACCCATAATGTTCCCACTGCTGGGACTCAGACCTCCTCTCTGTGAGAGGGAGTGGGCCATAATTAACCACGTGGGCCCAGTTTGATTTGGTGGATATATATATAATAATGTAGAATACTCTTTATTATGTACGGACGCCAGCACATCAAGCTACTACAATCTGTCAAATTTCTTTAATAGATTATCAACTTTATCGATAAAGCATTAAGGTTCAAGATTGATTGGTACAATTTGACAGTTTCGGGTAGCTTGACCTGCTGGCGTCTGTGCACCATAAATATGTATTACAGATATACACACATCAACAGAATCTAGGGATATCTATCAAGAGTAACAAACATCCATACATCCATCCATACAAACTTTCACGTTTCTAATATTAGTAGGAACCAGGATTAGTAGGAAATACAGTCTAATTAAATTAGCTAGCGAAACTCTGCAGACGTGATGGGTATCGATATCTAAACTTAAACGTTCACAGACTTATACAGTTTTGGTTCATTTTATTTTAATGTCGTTGGTTTTACTGTTTTTTCTTCTTCATGTCCTTGTTCCATGTTACTTAGGGTCAGCGCAGTACGTTTTTTTCTTCCATTCTCGCCTGTCAGCCGCTTCACTCCCTTTTCTTTCATATCATCCCTTACACAATCCATCCATCTTTTCTTTGGTAGGAATTCCTCTCCCTCTCCATCGATCAATATTTACATTCATCACTTTTTTAGTTTCATCCACTGACCTATATTATACAAGTCCGCTGGACATCATACTATCGATGACTAAACGAAGACATTTGATTTACGCCATTTTGGCGCTGATATTGTTATCAGCGCCAAAATGGCGTCACCGACGCTCACATTGTCGTGAGCGTCAGTGGAACTAATATTTATGATAGTGATTTTACAAAATGAGCATACTCTCATGATAAAAATGTCCTAAATATCTCGTGCAAACACAAAATACACAAAAAACGTTCCACGATATAGACCTAAATCATCAGAGACGTAACAAAACAACACGACGGCAATTTGCAACAGTGTGTCAATTTTAGTTCCCGAGACGCTCGAGCGGGGCGCTTTGAATCGGCACAAAAAACAACTGTCATTTATTATAGTATAGTCCAACGTACTTGTTTAAAAGAGGTCAGTGGTTTCATCCCTCCTCGTCACATGCATATGCTAAGACAAACAATTCCTTTTCATGAAATAATAAAGTATAAAACTCGTAGTTCTATTACGTTGTTTCGTTTTTCCTCCACTGCTGCGAGTCACAGGAAGCTGATATATCCTGCGTGAGTCGGCAGATACGTACGGCTCCGAATCTGGACTGGGATCTGTGTTAAGCATCTGTGATGGCGACCTGTGTCTTGGTGGTGGCCGAATCTCCTCGGGCCTGCAATACGTAACAACTGTAGCACATTCTACAGAGGTTCTAAGATTTAGACGATAAAATAAAACAGTGTTAACACTAAAAACTAAACTAAATTTAAGTTCAGTGCATCTTTTTCTTTCTATTTCATTAAGAAAAGGACAGAAGATAAATATTAGTTAGTTGTTAATATTTGTTAGTTTTTCCTTCCTTGTGCAGCTATTATGCCTTATTTATCTGACTTTATAGGTAGTCCAAAACCCTGACCTCACTGGTTTGTCTGTATTGAATGAGGAAGCTGGGGTGACGTCACTCCAGCTAACACACACTAAACAACTCATATTAACGAAGTTTTTGAGGCAGCTAAATTAAGACGGGGAACTTTGATTGCAGCTATTATGCCTTAAATATTGGCATAGGTAGCATTATTCTATCACACATGAGGAAGCTGGAGTTATACACACGTTGAGCAGATACATTTTTCGAACATATGAAGCAATGGATTAGCAATATCCTTCAAAATGATTCAGATTGAGCCTGATAGTGTGTTACGTAAGACGGAAGTTGGAAGTGACGACGGAATGCATTGGATATATCCGTCAGCTCGTGTACGCCCATCACGCTCACAGGGGGACTCAACTTCGGATTCAAACTATTTGTTGATCTCTAAAATTATCCAAATTTCTTTTTGTGTGATGTTTAGCCTACCCGGGTTCGAAACCACGACTGCTGCCACTGCTCTAAGAGCGGAGCTTTCCAATATAAATATTAAATAAAATAAAAAATAAAAAATAAATACCCTATTTCCAATAAACTTTTAGTATACTGACGCCCGTTCATCATGAATATGCCTTGATATATGCCCTCGAATAGAGAGTGGTACCCTTTAATGATAATGGTTGTTGTATTTCTTCCGGGCTGAAAAAAAATTAATTGCTCGCTTATCGAAAATTGATATAAAAGCTGTAAAATTAATAAACGTTGCCTAAATAATTCCGATCCAGCCTGTCCCTTGCTGCCCTCTCCCAGCGACTCGCGAGGCCCTAAGCCGAGGTCCGTACCCCACAAGGGGTGCCCTTAGCGTGTAGTCGCTTATTTTTAAGTTTTATTACCCCTAGCTGGAAGCCTTAATTTATTGAGGCACCCACAGGCAAGTCCGGTTATGCAGACGACAATCTCCTAGGTTGAACAGCGAGATGGCATTCCCAAGAAGAAAAAAAGTTGCCTTTTTTTGTTACACGCTTTATAGGGTTATTGGTAAAACTGGGTAAAACACTAACAACCTTCTAGGACTGTATTACTATGATTATAAACAACAACTTTTGTTCTGTGACGTTTTACAAAACATAATACATTTACCAAAAACAAACCTTTTAGATTTTATTGTTCTATCTAACCCCCACTCCCCTCCGCTGAAATTTGTACTAGACACGGCAGTTTGATTAGGTACCTAACTAGCGCTTTCTTTTGCTTCGCGTAGAGTTCGTAACGTTTAGAGCGTTCGATTGAAATATTTTTATTTTTAACCGACTTCAAAAAAGGGGGAGGATCTCGACAATATTTTTTTTTTCTGTTTGTTACTTCAGAACTCCGTTATTTATAAGCCGATTTGCAAAATTATTTTTTTATTTATAAGGATATACTTTCAGATTGGTCCCATAGAAATTTCATCAAAAACGGTTCAGTAGTTGAACGGCGGTGGATCGGTTTAACTGTTTGTTTTTAAACCAAAATTACTGGTAAAAAAAATCAACTTCCAAAAAAGACACTACAAAGTAAAAAATAACTTTAATTTCGGAAGTCGGTGTCGTTGGGTTCGCATTTTCATTGTTTGCCACCGACTTCCGAAATTGAAGTTATTTTTCACTTTGTAGTGTGTTTTTTGGAAGTCGGTTTTTGTTTTTGCAAAAAAGTTTTTATTTTTCACTTTTAAGTTGTAATTTTCACCAGTAATTTTGGTTTAAAAAAACGATGTGTGGGCCCATAAAATTTGAGGGTTGACCTCGATTTCTCCAGGATCCAATCATCAGATCCTGATCCAATCATCAGATCATATCTTGGTGACTATGGGACCACTTCAGAATTAAGTATCTCCTTTCGAAAAAAAAGAATTTTGAAAATCGGTCCACAATTGGCGGAGTAATCGCGTAACAAACAAACAAAAAAAAAAAAAAACATACCGTCGAATTGAGAACCTCCTCCTTTTTTGAAGTCGGTTAAAAATTACAACATAAAAGTGGACAATAAAAACTGTTTTTGTATGAAAGTCTGATGAATTAAAATCTGATGAATTATTAAAATTCATAAAATAAAAGTTGTTGTTTATGACAAGAATAAGAAATTTTATTTGCTCAAACATGTGTATACATACAGAATTAAAAAGACATGTATGCAGGATCTTAAATAAGAGTGGCTCACGAGATGGCGTGCAAATATTTTCGGCACAGACGCCAGCACCTCAAGTTACTATATGCTACTATCTGTCAAATTTCTTTAATAGATTTTCAAATTTATCACCAAAGCATTAGGTTCAAAGTTAATTGGAAAACTTTGACAGTTTCGGGTAGCTTGACCTGCTGGCGTCTGTACAATTATTATTATTGAATCAATGATTTTTAAATTTTACACTTATACATTAAATATCAGTCACAACTAGGGCTGATTTTTCCATCGCCAGATAACTTTTATTCGAGGAATAAAATTGACGTTTGACAGTTTTTGTGTTAAAGAACTGTTAGTGTCCCGCGGTTTCACCCGCATAAGTTTCGATCCCGTGAGTAAACGAGAGTAACAAACATCCATCCATCCCTCCATCCATCGATACATCCATACAAACTTTCGCATTTATAATATTATTAGGATAATCACCATGAGCTGTTGACATGATTCATGGTGGGTAGTGTAAGGTTTATGATTTATAATAGCAATTAATAAAACATTTAAAATAATTAAATATAAAATAAAATAAACCGAATATAAGTATAATCGATTTGAGGAATCGTTATAATCGATATGATGAGTCGACGACACTCTGCGAGCGCGGGAACTTTTAATGTGTAACATTGATAAATTGTTAATAATAAATAATTGCAAAACATAAAGTTGTCAAAAAATAAAAGGCCCGTTTTGACATTTGAATGAGAATGCGTTCTTGACACCTGTCAGTTTCATACAAACAAATACGTATTTTACGAATTTGATCTTTATTAACTACTTGGCGGTACGCGCGCGCGTTGCGCTACGGTTGGCGCAGTGGTTAAGCGATTGACTGCTGCGCTGCGTGTCGCGGGTTCGATTCCCGCACGGAACAAATATTTGTATGACCTACATGTATTTGTTCCGAGTCTGGGTGTTTTTCTATCTATAATATGTATGTATTTACAAAAAAAAAAATTGTATATAAGTAGTTTATCAGCCATCTTGTTACCATAACACAAGCATTAGGTTGCTTAGCTTGGGACAAATGGTGCTGTGTGAAATGTCCAGGGATTTATTTATTTATTTATTTATTTTATTTTATTTATTTACTGTCAATGTCAAAACGGTCCCTTTATTTTTTGACAACTTTAGTGACTATAGTATTAATACAAGTCCTGACTACAGAAGTAATATAGTCCTGAGAGGTTCGTGTTTTACCAATAACCCTGTACTAAGTTTGTACGCGTTGCCAATCATTTCAGATTGATTTCTTGTTTGACTACGTAGCCCTAATTATAATGTAAATCATCATGAAGTGCTAGAGTGCTGCATGGATCTTTTTGCGCCTAAATGACATTGACGGGGGGCCTTGTGGTCAAACATTTGTGAAATTGTCACAGAAATAATTGTATTAGCAAACCAAAATGGCGGCGGGAGGATCCTCCTACGTCGGGTGTTGTGTCTGGTGGGCTACTGCCCGATGATTGATGGGACGTGGTATACGATGTTTGCTAGTCGCGCGGTCAACTTTGCTCGCGCGATGCAGGGTTTTTGCGTGCGTAGTTCTCATGTGGCGATGTAGACGCCGCCACAAACATTTGTGAAATTGTCACAGAAATTGTATTATTAAACCAAGATGGCGGCGTTAGTTCCGATTTTGGCCACGCGCCTAAAGAACGTCGTAGCGTTGTACGTACCAAGTAATATGCCCCACAGTCCACATTCGTTTGCGGCGTTATCTCCTCTAGAGGTATGCCATTGACGTTGACCTGGGAACAGGAATACTCGTACATTATGTATGTTCTATCTTAGAGGATTTGGTTTCCGCACTTAGTCCTTCACGTGGACCATAGTGCGTAGGCCATGGCAGCTGTAGTTTATTCCAACCAGCCCACCTCCCTCTAGAAGTTACATTCATCATTTGCCTAGCCTCTTCCCAACTATTTTGGGGTCGGCTTCCAGTCTAACCGGATGCAGCTGAATACCAGTATTTTACGTGGAGCGACTGCCTATCTGACATTCACAACCCAGTTACTAGGTAATACGATACCCCTTGGTAAGACTGGTTGTCAGACTTTCGGGCTCCTGACTACCCGTAACGACTGTCAAACGTACGTACTTCTACGTATGACAGCCGGGACCAACAGCTTAATGTGCTTTCTGAGGCACGGAGGAGTCTCGGTATGTAAAGATGGTCACCCATCCACAGACCATTCGCGGCAACTGTAGTTTAATCTGATCGATCGACCTGTGCGGCTGTTATTATTTAGCCATGTGCCCCTCCAGAAGTTTCATTATGTATGTACATTCGTTCTCGTAATGGTCACCTCAAGGCTTAAGGCCCGGTTCACGGCCTCTAGCGATGTGACTTCCGACGTGACAAGCGTCAAGAGTCACGCACTTCTGGCACGTTCTAAACAACTTTCATTTGTTTTCTCCGTAGTCGCTGTCGCAAGACACTTGTCGCTGGAGCGTGCAGCAGTGCGACTGTAACCAAATCACCGTAAAAACTTAGGTGAAGTGAGCTGCATTCCAACTAACTGACTAACGGATTGACATTATTCACAGCTCACTCTAAGCTCACTTCACCTAACTTTTCACGGTGAGTTTTTTACAGAATCGATCGGCAGCTCGTGGCCGCGGGGTCACGTGACTGTACCTTGGTGAGGATGCACTCTCCCGAGCAAACGTATGAAACTGTGTACTCAAAGTCCGCACCCACCGGGGGGATCGGCGCGAGTTGCGTCCTAGCGGGGAGATATATATCTGAAATAAGCCATTGATTATTTATTTTTAACCGACTTCAAAAAAGGAGGGAGTTCTCAATTAGACGATGTTTTTTTTTTGTTTTTGTGTGTTTGTTACGCGATTACTCGCCAATTGTGGACCGATTTTCAAAATTCTTTTTTTGTTCGAAAGGAGATACTTCTGAAGTGGTCCCATAGTCACCAAGACAGGCTTGGATCCTGGAGAAATCAAGGGCAACCCTCAAATTTTATGGGCCCACACATCGTTTTTCTTTATTTTAAACCAAAATTACTGATGAAAATTACAATTTGAAAGTGAAAAATAAAAACATTTTTGCAAAAACAAAAAAAAACGACTTCCAAAAAAGACACTACAAAGTGAAAAATAACTTTAATTTCGGAAGTCGGTGGCAAACAACGAAAATGCGAACCCAACGACACCGACTTCCCAAATTAAAGTTATTTTTCACTTTGTAGTGTCTTTATTGGAAGTCGGTTTTTTTTTTTGCAAAACAGTTTTTTATTAACTAGGAAACTTAAAAAAAAAAAACCTTATGGCACACGGAAAACGTAGCTTTCTATCAGTGAGGGAATTTTTGAAATCGGATGAGTATTTTTGAAGATTACGTCCTACATACAAACTAAACAAACTTTACCTCTTTGTAATGTTCGTATAGATAACAAACTTGTGTTTAAAGTTTGCACCACATTTCGGTATAAAGAAGTTTATTTCTCAGAGATTAACATACGGACGCCAGTACATCAAGTTACTACAATCTGTCAAATTTCTTTAATAGATTTTCAACTTTATCGTTAAAGCATTAAGGTTCAATGTTGATTGGGATAATTTGACAGTTTCGGGTAGCTTGACCTGCTGGCGTTCTTTTTATGCGTCATGTTTACCGCAAATAAACGTATTTTGTTTCTTTATTTTTCTTTCTTTCATATAACTCTTGAAAGTGTTAGGTTTGTAAGAAAACTTCTCAAACAAAGAAGAAAAACATAACTTATGTACCTGTTGCTGAAAAATTAAATAATAAAATTATTTATATAATATAATATTTTTTTATGTAAGCTCAAGGTTACCTGCTGTACTCGCTGTATCTGGTCGAAAACATTTGTGTTTTCTCACCAATCACTAAGGTGATTATGTGCCTTTGCAATAATTTAAAAATGAAACTTACAGTTATCTGAAATTCAAAATGAATCGAGTATTAAATACAAATATATATATACGAGTATAAATACACACAATCAGTGCACCTACATTTTGGACCAAAAACTTAATTAAATGTTAATTATAACTCACTTTCAACAACAACAATTAGTTTTCTGAAAATTTCGTTGCCTATCTTGAATAACCCCACGAAAGCGCAAGCATCGGTATCAGTATATCTGTAACATTAAATTTTTTAAATTATTTTTTTTATTTTTTTCAGATAACTTTGTTTGCCTAGTGATTGCAATGTGCGTGTGGTATGAGGGCCACTTTGTTAAAACTCCTTAAAAATGTGCTTAGGATTTAGTGAGCATTCCCAAAGAATTGTGAAAGTTGGAATCAGATTTTGTGAAAATCAAATAACCGAGTTATGGACTGTAAAGTTGGGCCCTCAGTTCTCACATAGAGGATTGAGGGCCCACCTGAACCTGATTAACTATGGACACTACAGAAAAAGTCTTTATGCCAAAATCTAAGCTAATGCCAAACAAAATTTGTGAAAACAAGATATTATCGCAAAACACTGTCCTACTTTGTATATCTTCGTACAAAATGGGCCCTCAATTCTCATACACGTAAAAGTTTATTACGCAAATAAAATTAAATCATTAACTTACAGCTACTGTTTCAAATCCTATATGCTACTAAATAAATTGTGAAAAATTGTGAAAGCAAGAACAGTCACCACTTTTAGTTGTTTGAAACTTTAGGACCTTGATAAAATTCGGGCCCTCAGTCCTCCATTTCTTTTGCTTTCGTTTTATTACGCTTATCGTATGAATGATAAGACAAATACAAAATGGTCTCTTTCTGTGAAAAAAATTGTGCAACAAATTCAATACCAGAAAGAAATTAAAAGACCCTTTATTGTATAAGAAAATCGAGTTTTATTTTTATTCTCTGAATTAGGAAATAGGGTGACCACAATTTCTTATAGATTGCAGTATTAGTATGCAGCATTGTGTGAGGTATATACTGGATTCTGTTTTTTTCTATTTTGTTATGGATATAACAAAATAGAAAAAAACAGAATCCAGTCCACAGGTATTTTTAAGTTGTAATTGTCTGTTTTCAATTTTAATAGTAGAACACAAGTTACCGCTTTGCATGTGTTTCATTTGTTTTAGTATTATAGCTGTATCGTCTTCTTTATTTTGTTGTGTTGTGTGAGGTATATCCTGAAGGCAATACTCACCCTTCAGGATATACCTCACACACTAAGAATAAAATCAAAGGTGTACGAACTTATCGGAGCAATTGAATTCGTTCCTCCACCTTTCGCAGATAGTATTGGTCATTACAAATGTCATGTATTAATTAATAGTCATTTCAAATGCTATGACGATAATAAGCGAAAAATCGAAGAAAGTTTATTAACACCTATGACTCTACATTTACTTATCTTTACTACAATCTAATATAAATTGTGGTCACCCTATTTCCTAATTCAGAGAATAAAAATAAAACTTGATTTTCTTATACAATAAAGGGTCTTTTAATTTCTTTCTGGTATTGAATTTGTTGCACAATTTTTTTCACAGAAAGAGACAATTTTGTATTTGTCTTATCATTCATACGATAAGCGTAATAAAACGAAAGCAAAAGAAATGGAGGACTGAGGGCCCGAATTTTATCAAGGTCCTAAAGTTTCAAACAACTAAAAGTGGTGACTGTTCTTGCTTTCACAATTTTTCACAATTTATTTAGTAGCATATAGGATTTGAAACAGTAGCTGTAAGTTAATGATTTAATTTTATTTGCGTAATAAACTTTTACGTGTATGAGAATTGAGGGCCCATTTTGTACGAAGATATACAAAGTAGGACAGTGTTTTGCGATAATATCTTGTTTTCACAAATTTTGTTTGGCATTAGCTTAGATTTTGGCATAAAGACTTTTTCTGTAGTGTCCATAGTTAATCAGGTTCAGGTGGGCCCTCAATCCTCTATGTGAGAACTGAGGGCCCAACTTTACAGTCCATAACTCGGTTATTTGATTTTCACAAAATCTGATTCCAACTTTCACAATTCTTTGGGAATGCTCACTAAATCCTAAGCACATTTTTAAGGAGTTTTAACAAAGTGGCCCTCACACCACACGCACATGTGATTGCAAGCGCGGCTGTTGAGCATGTAACTCGATCCTGGGGGTTTGATAAGCGTTACTATTTTCTCTTCTTATTAGGAAATTCTCAGTAGGGTTAACAGTCGTGAAACTGGAGTTGTGCCGGTTAATGACAATGCGTGCTCTCTTGTGGGCCTCTATCGTCCGTGTCTTTTGGGGGTGAGGTTTCGAAAGGTGATGTATGCTCACTCAGGCGTAATGAGTTATAACTCCAACTTGCTTTAGCGATAAAGTTCAAATCTATTAAAGAAATTTGACAGTTTGTAGTAGTTTGATGTGCCGCTGTCTGTACAAGAGTTCCTTATATAACAGAAAGTGAGCACGTTAGCCAGAAAAGCGGTGACCGCCAGATAGCGTCCGCAATTTACCGGTGCATGACGTCACTGAATCGATACCTATGATAGTAAGTTGGCGTGTTTTCATAGAGAGCGTTTCAGACATCGTAAAGTCAAACCTCACTGCCCAAAGATTTAAATCGCTAGATTCGCTTTTACCGTACTCACCGTCACCGTCACGCGAAAAAGTAAATAAAATAAATTAAAATAAAGTGTCCCACGAGGCTGAAGTGGGACTAGGCGGGTCACACTTGTAGGATACATCCAGACAAATGGGCCAAAGTCGTCACACAATGGGTGCCTGAAGACGGACGTCGTCACCGAGGCAGGTCTAAGAAACGCTGGCGTGACGATTTGGACTCGTTCCTAACCGATTGGACGGAGAAGCCACAGCACAAGGAAAGGTGGAAGAATATGGGGGAGGACTTTGCCCAGCAGTGTCTTTTAGGGGTGAGGTTTCGAAAGGTGATGTATGCTCACTCATTAACAATGAGTTGTAACTCCTTCAGGTCGGGGTAGTACGTGATCCGGGATATGGTGTAGTACATCCTCTTGAGCATGCTCTCGCCGTGGCACAGCACGTCCACCACCTCGCAGCTGGTGCAGTTGTATCTCACCAGCCTACTGATGACATAGCTTACGTCTGTTGGCACCGTCATGTGATACCGATACGAGCTGATGTCTGCAGGGTATGAAAGGGTTAAGACTTACGCGTATAGTCAACCTCATAATTGCTTTACCACCCTCTCAATACTCAATCATTTATTGCATTCCACAAGGTGTACTTAGGTAGTAACTTAAAATTTAATGAGATCTTTATGGACCCTGTCGGGCACATCAAAATGGTCGGAGAGTGGAGATATTTTAGAACTCCTCTCGCCTCTTGCATGCCATAAGACGTCAAGGTCTCCTTTTGCTGTAAGACCGTGGCTTGTGCCAACTAGCGGCTGGGCATGGTAAGGAATTTCTATGCGACGAATGTAATTTCAGTATTCAGGAATCAGTAATCAGAAATATTTCACAGTGTGTTTTGATATTCGTTGAGATTAGTCGCGTCGATTGCATGCTCTACTTAAATGCAAAGTGCAGTGCGATGTCACACACAATTACGAAAGAATTTATCTACATTCTATTTATAATTGTTATTTAGTAACTCGCCACTAACATGGCTGAGACTACCAACACGAAAATGATCATTTGCTGTACATATACAGACTACAGCACAGATATGCAGATAATGAAAAGCTGCTTGGCGGCTTTTTGAGCAACGTCAGTAATCTGTGTTACGGAGCGCAGTGCGGTGTTGCGAATATAAAAAGATACGGCCTGTCAATTTGACGCCTTAAAAATTAAATCCTATCCTACTATCCTATCCTACTCCTACTTAATATTATAAACGTGAAAGTTTGTATGGATGGATGGATGTTTGTTACTCGTTCACGCCAAAACTACTGAACGGATTTGGATGTTTGGCACCCAGATAGTTTATAGCCAGGATTAACACAGGATACTTTTTATCCCAATATTCCCCCCGTGGGAATACTCGAAACTTATGCGGGTGAAACTGCGGGGCGCAGCTAGTAAAAATATAAAAATTAAAGCATAGAGTATAATGCTCGAAAACCAAAATAATTTACACAAAGTAAAGCGCCTGTCAGGGTTTGAAATTGTGATACTATTCATTTATATTTCCAATCGTTGCAAAATATCCCTTACCGTGCGTGCCACCCGTGGGCGCAGGCCCTTACAGTTTCAAACTTAGAGAGGTTTCATGTTAATGGGACTTTTTGGGAACAGTGGTAATACAATAACGAGATCGACTGTATCAATAAGCTGACGTTAAGCACGATGTCGTCCGATCGTATAAATGGCCATATCGTGATCTGCCTGGCCAATGAAATTTACAGACGCCAGTACATCAAGCTACCCGAAACTGTCAAATTTTCCCAATCAACCTTGAACCTAATGCTTTAGCGATAAAGTTCAAATCTATTAAAGAAATTTGACAGTTTGTAGTAGTTTGATGTGCCGCTGTCTGTACAAGAGTTCCTTATATAACAGAAAGTGAGCACGTTAGCCAGAAAAGCGGTGACCGCCAGATAGCGTCCGCAATTTACCGGTGCATGACGTCACTGAATCGTTACTTATGATAGTGAGTTGGCGTGTTTTCATAGAGAGCGTTTCAGACATCGTAAAGTCAAACCTCACTGCCCAAAGATTTAAATCGCTAGATTCGCTTTTACCGTACGCACCGTCACCGTCACGCGAAAAAGTAAATAAAATAAATATATAGCTTTTACAAATCAAATCTAACAAAGGAAGTATTACTTAGGTACATAAAAAGGCTTCGTTACAAAGATATTTGTAATTTCATTTAATGAAATTTAATTGAGCTATGCAGTAAGAAGGAGTCGTAATTTGGCCTATGTTTCCGCTTAGTGCAATTAAAATGATAAATCTATCAAATGCTTCGGATAAAGAGATAAAGAGGGATGTATATCGGATGATTTACGTCAAGGTTATTAATGTGTCCATAATGAAAAATACTTATTTCTTTGGTCTGAACATCTGGTCAAAGTTTATGTATATCGTCCGGAACACGGTGTATAGCGTTTACATGACAATCAAGTCAAGTCACTACGCCATTGTGTGTCAGAGGTGTCAAAACGAAACAGAATCGCGATTATCTTTCGACACAGCGTATCTAACGATTTAAATCTTTGCCGCTGTCATCATTTTTATGACAGCTGTCACTGCGACCGTTATGTGGCGGCTACCGCTCTTCTAAGAAACTTTAGCTTGGGGAAGAAATTTCGAAAAATCCATCCCCTAAACTGCCTGGTTAATTAGGAGTTGGAAGTTTGTTTGGAAGTTGAAGTCCTGTCAATGGTAAAGCTCATCGAGGACACGAGGTGTGTTTAAAGAAAGATTAATAGAAATACATCATGTGCAATTGGCCAGCGTCATCTCATCCAGACGCAGCAGTTGCAGTAGTTACTGATACAGTAACGCAGTCCGTGCCAATACCACGGACCGCCACCACCAAGTACTTACCAACATCTGTAGAAAAAAAAAACTAGGTTCAATCATAGACATAGAGAGTGGATTGAGCGCTCCGTATTCAGCTGTGCAGTGAATACAGACCGAAAAGTACGAGAGAGACAAAGCACATGCACCTGTAGTACTACTAAAGAGACAACCTCTTTAGGTAGGTACCGCACAGTAGCTTTATCTCTTTCTAGAGTAGAGAGGTGTCACTTTTGTGAGGCTAACGCTCAATGCACTTTATAGTTGTGCTAGGATCTTTTGGCGCTGGTCAACATCGGAACTAACGACGCCATATTGTTTTTCTAATACTATATCACAAAAGAATTTCTTAAAAACCTCAACAACTCAAAATCCTTTGTTAATTTTGGAAAAAAGTTCACTGCGCCTCTTAGGTTCTCACAGTTTTGGAAGATATTACTCTATTCGTCGACGAAAAAAATTAACATTTTAACGATATTATGATAGACTTTCAAAAATAAATTTGTATTTGGCATTTGCCCATATCAAATATTGCTGTTTCGATGCAAATTTAGAATAATTGCCAATAGTCAGTATTTATAGTTTAGACAGGGAATCTCCACTGAAGACACTGTCAAAGATCTTGTAAACAGCATTTTTTCTAATTTGGATGGTAAACAAAAATGCTATGGTGTTTTTCTAGGCTTATGTAAAGCATTTGACTCGGTTTCCATTCCCAAAATGCTTTTGAAGATGGAAAACATTGGAATACGTGGCCTTGCGTTAAAAATATTCCCAGATTACTTGTCTGGAAGAACTCAGTGTGTAAAAATGAATTCCTTTGTCATTGAAGATGAGTTTACCTGTTTTGGGGTGCCACAAGGAAGTATATTGTACCAACCTTGTTTCTAATATATGTACATGATTTGTGCAAAATGTCTATCCCGAACTGTAATATATTCACCTACGCTGACGACACAGCGCTTATTGTATACGATGGGACAAGGCCAAACAAAGAACGAAACACTCCCTCCGCCTTGTGATGGAGTGGCTTTCAGCAAATCTTTTAACTCTTAATATTGAGAAGACCAAACAAACTCTTACGTTTTTCCTTCATTCATTATCAGCCTATAATGTTCCCATTGCTGGGACACAGGCCTCCTCTTAGTGAGAGGGAGTGGGCCGTAATCCACCACACGGGCCCAATATGGGTTGGTAGATGCACATGTCATCGCATTTTTGGTTGTAGGACATGCCGGTTTCCTCATGATGCCTTCACCGTTTTGAGAGCAGTGGTGATGAAATAATTTACACAAAGTAAAGCGCCTGACGGGGATCGAACCTACGACCTACAACTTATAAGTCGCGGTCGTTATCACTGGGCCACCACTACTCTCGCACTGGGCCGGTTTTCCTCGCTGAATTCTATTCCTTTACCTTTTGACTCCAGTATCGTAAAAGACAACAGCAGCTGATATCATGATCTGAACAGGAATGTTCAGATCAGAATGTATAAAAAAACAATAGATTTTTATTAAATTTTTTGTTAAAAAAAAGAGATTTCCTTGCCACAGGCTTCTTTCTACTCCGATCGCCTTTTACACCCTGTTTTTTTTTCCAGATCGTAAAAAAAGTCAGCCTGAATATAATAAATTTAGTGTTAGCTAATTATACAAGCTGTTGTTTTCCATTCTCTTCAAATTTCATGAGCCTAGGCTGTTATGAACGACATAAATAATCAAATCAAATTACGATCCCTGGTAAATAATGAATAGAGTCATACTTGTTTTTTTTAGTTATTTATGTTTGACAGTATTTCAGAATACACCACTTTCAAAGAACAGAATCGCGTTATGGTATCGTATAAGCGGCCGCGTTTTTATGTGTGTGTAAAAGGGCAGTTACAGTGCGGTCTCACACAGGCCGCGTTTTAAAATGCGTGTCCCACACATGGCCGATATCCGAAAATTAGAAAGAAAAAAACTTTATTATTTTATTATTGATTCGTGTCGAGAATCAGTAGCATAGTTACCTCCTTGAATTTGACGAGGATGCAAAACGACACCTTGTATGTGACATCGAAGACCAACAAAGCTCTGTTAAAAATATGTGCCAATGCAATCGGACATGCTTCCAACTAGAACGAAGCGAAAATAAATTTTCAATACTTACTACGAACTACAAAGAAAAAATAATATGGATTTTTAACATTTTTGAATACTTAAACCTGAAATACCTACCCATCATGAATTTATTAAAAAAAAAAAAAAATTCGTTAGTAAAATCAACATTACCCATATCTGTAATTTAAACATACATAGTTCTATTAGTTATGCATCGATGTTATTTTTCACAATTTTTTTTACTTATAATAGTACCCCGCAGTTCCACCCGCATAAGTTGGTATCTATATTGGGATAAAAGTATCCTGTGTTAATGCTGGTTATAAACTATCTGTGTGCCAAATTTCATCCAAATCCGTTCAGAAGTTTTTGCGAGAAAGAGTAACAAACATCCATCCATCCATCCATCCTCAGAAACTTTCGCGTTTATAATATTAGCAGGAAGTAGGATAGTAGGATTATTAATTATATTGAATAAAGAAAAGTGCGATGTGAAAATAAATGATACGAGTGTGGAGCAAGTACCTAAGTGAATTTGTATATTTGGGGAGTCTGTTAGACTCCGGGATGAAAAGATTGATGAAGATGTGGAAAGGAGAGTAAATTCGTGACGTGTTTTTTAATGATGTAAACTAGTGCTTGACTGCGATCCTGCCTGATGGAAAGCAGTGATGCAATCGTTTTATATTTTTTTAAGACGCCAGCAGGTCAAGCTACCCGAAACTGTCAAATTTTCCCAATCAACCTTGAACCTTAAAGCGTTAGCGATAAAGTTGAAAATCGAATAAAGAAATTTGACAGATCGTAGTAGCTCGATGTGCTGGCGTCTGTACAAGTCTACGATATAATATTATGAGTGTACTCAATTAGGTATTCAAAAACTAATCTAAATATAAGTTCAGTGCATCTTTTACTTTCTATTTCATTAAGAAAAGGCATTAGGACATTAGGGACTGCCAAACTGTTGCAGTTTTTAAGAGAAGAGTAAAAGAACACTATCTGTCCACTTCATCATAGTTGTGTATGCATTTATTATTTTAAATATGATATAATTATTATCATTCTAGTGATATTTATTTTAGAAGTATGTATGTATATTTATTTGTATGTATGTTAGTATATTCTCGTAATTTTTGTTTATTTTTTTAAGTGAATTGTTATTGATTTTATCTATTATTTTTTTGTCTCCTTTACTATTTGATTTTATCTATTGTCCTGTCTCGGGTGTGCTGGAAGAGATTTCTTGTGAAATTAGCATCACCTCTGTACCTCCACCGAAGACGCGGTGTCACTTCTGACAAATCAAGTCTCCCACCACATAGAGAATGGAGAATGCTGTGTTGGTGTCTTTCTTGATTTGGCAAAAGCATTCGACACTGTGTCTCCCGGACTACTCTTCAAGAAACTTGAAGCAATAGGTATAAGAGGTACCCCTCTAGAATGGTTTCACAGCTACTTAACATCGCGGTACCAATATTGTAAAATAGGCAGTCACCAAAGCAAGTTGCTCCCTATCACGTTTGGAGTTCCGCAGGGCAGTACCCTTGGCCCAACGTTGTTTACGCTGTACATTAATGACGTAGTAAATCTCCCTCTCAGAAACGCTGAAGTGATCTCCTACGCTGACGACACAGCCATCGTGTTCCACGTCACGTCATGGGACCGAGTTTATCGAATGGCGGAACAAGGCCTCTCTCAAATAGCGCAATCCTTAGACTCTAACCTACTGACACTTAACGTTAGTAAAAGTAAATACATTGCTTTCTCCAAAACTAGCTCCTCCAGTGCCTCTCAAACTATGTCCTTAAAAATACATACCTGTCCACAGACACACAAGATTCCCTCAACAGTGCCACACCACCCCTGCGCATGTAAAGTCCTTGAACGAACTGACACGATCAAATACCTCGGCATAACCTTAGATAACAACTTAACTTATAAAGCCCACATCTTTGCCCTTTCCTCCAGAGTACGAAAACTAATACACGTCTTGAAAAAACTCAGGGACTGCACCCCCACCGATATTTTGCGAATGGTCTACTTCGCACTCTGCCAGTCGATCATAATGTACTGTATTTGCATTTGGGGACGCGCTGGTAAGAGTATATTTATAACGCTAGAAAGGGCGCAACGGGCACTGATCAAAGTCGCAATAAAAAAACCGTTTAGATTCCCTACAGACCTTGTATACCACGAGTTTCAAGTCCTCAGGGTAAGACAAATATTTGTACTCCAAGCAACGCTTAAATATCATGCAACATTGAAAAATCGGCCTGACTACAGGGACATAATAAACAAGCGTGTACTCAGAGTACCCATACCAAATGCCAAATCCGAACTAGCTAGACGCTGTACCTATTTTTCCCATCCCAACACGTACAATAAAGTTAACAAAATCTGCGACTTAAAAGACTGCTCAACTACCACCTGTAAAAAATTCCTAACTACAGCTCTTTTAAAATTATCATACGACGCCACCGAAGCTTTGATATAGCACCTACACACACACACACACCCTAACAAACACGCACACACTCATACAAACACCCACACACACACCATAGTACAAGCCATAGGATAAACCAATATTATTTTATTTTGTGATCAGAATCGCACGAATGTTTTATTTATTTTAACACTTATCTTTTTCTTTTTGTAACTATCTAACATCCTCAAACTGTAATGTAATCTTTAATGTTGTAAAATTGCACTCCAAGTCCAGAGCCACAAGATACAAGCGATGCTTAGTTTGTGGCTCACCGAATCCGTCACATTGTATTTTTACTTTTTTGAAGAATAAAATTTATTATTATTATTATTTCCTTTATTTCATTTAAATACCTACAAATTACATTTTTAAATATTTTTATAAACAAAAAGATAAAAAAACATTTAAAAATATAAAAAATAGTAGCCCACCGGTATCGGGAACAGGGTCCAAGCTACCGGCGGTCAGGGCTCCAGAGAGAGGAACCTCCTGACAATGCGAGCCGTGTCCAGAAGTACCGCTTTCTGAATCAAGCCCTTGATCCAGCTGCCCAACGAGAGCCTCCTCAGGTGTTGGTCGAGGCTCTTGGCTATTAAGCCATTGGCTGTCACGACTATCGGCACAATGATTGCTGAGTCCACATGCCACATGTCGACAACCTCGCGAGCCAAGTCAAGATACTTGATTTGTTTATCTTTCTCGGCTTTCACGAGGTTCTCATCATGCGGGACGGTTATGTCAACAATCATTGCACGCCGCTCTGATCGATCCACCACCACTATATCAGGCTTATTGGCAACAATAGTCCTGTCAGTGATGATGGATCGATCCCAGTACAATGTGATATTTCCATTTTCGAGAACTGGGTCGGGCACATACCTGTAGTACGGCACCTCCGATTCCACAAGGTTGTATTTCAGAGCAAGTTGCTGATGTATTATCCTAGCTACAAGGTTGTGTCTATGCAAGTACTCTCCGTTAGCCAGACGAGAACACCCGGAGATAATATGCCTGATTGATTCCCCCGGCCGGTGGCATGCCCGACAGATGTCAACCGTGCCGTCTTTCACAATAAATCTCCGGTAATTGTTCGTCATCATAACTTCGTCCATAATTGCACAGACAAAACCTTCGGTTTCTCCAAAGAGGTCACCGAACCGCAGCCAGGCTACGGACGCTAGTAAATCTACATCGGGTCCATGTAGGGCCCGGTAAAAGCGTCCGTGAAGCTCCTTACTTTGCCATACTTCCATGCGATCATTGGTGTCAAGCACTACTGGCTTGCGCCAGTTCTCTTTAGCCAAGGAGAGCGGGGTGAGGCCCTTGTCCACCGTGACTACATCTCGATGCATCCCCACGTCGGTTTCTAGGAAATATTCCCTGAGACTGCATATCTCGCGATTGTGGAGGGTCTTAGCGTTTAAAAAGCCTCGACCTCCACACTTTCGCGGGATATACAGCCTCATTACCGATGACCGTGGGTGATGCAATCGATTTGCGGTCAACAGCGTCCGGACCCTCCTATCCAGGGCGTCTAGTTCGGTTTGAGTCCATTTGAGTATGCCGAAAGAGTACATCAAAACCGGCATGACCCAACTGTTGAAGGCACGCACCTTGTTTCCGCCTGATAGAAGACTATTAAGTACTTTTTTCAGGCGGCCAAAGAAGCGCTCCTTCAACGATTGCTTCATGTCAGTAACATTGATGCCTAACGCTTCCGACATACCCAAATACTTATAGGTTTCGGATGCGGAGAGGGCTCTAAGGTTTGTGGAATCCGAGAGTTGAGTTCCCACGGATTCCACAATCTCCCCTCGCTTTACATGCATGACCGCACATTTGTCCACACCAAATTCCATCCTGATGGCGCTACTGAAGGTTTCAGTAATTTTCAGTAGCTCCATCAGTTGCAAATTGTTGGGGGCAAAGAGTTTTAGGTCATCCATGTAGAGGAGGTGAGATATAACCTGACCACCTCTCCTCAACCGATAGCCTAGACCTGAATCTTCAAGCAGCGTGCTTAGAGGATTCAAGGCTAAGCAGAACCAAAGCGGACTCAAACTGTCGCCCTGGAATATGCCTCGCTCGATCCTTATCGGCTCGCTATTCCTCTGGATATTTCGACATCCTGGATAGCGAAGGACCGTCCTCCATTGCCCCATACACGTCATCAGGAAGGTGCGCAGAGTTGTATCTACTTTATACAACTCCAGCACCCTCATGAGCCATGTATGTGGTACCGAGTCATAGGCCTTCTTATAATCTATCCAACATGTCGACAGATCCTTTCGGGAACGACGAACCTGTTGGCTAATGGCCATATCAATGAGGAGTAGCTCCTTAGTACCGCGGGACCCATTCTTACATCCATTTTGAGAGGCAGACATAATGGAGTTGGTGTCTATATGTTTGTTAATTTTAGCTCTCAAAATGGATGTAAGAACTTTATAGACCGTCGGTAAACATGTGATCGGCCTATAATTTTTGGGTTCCGCAGTGCTAGCTGATTTATGGAGCAGGTGGGTAACTCCTGTGGTTAGGAACTGGGGTAGCGAACCAGACTCCAAAGCAATCTGGAACTGAGATGCCAAGCGAGCGTGCGACCTTGTTAACCATTTGACCCAAAAGTTGTGCAGCCCGTCCGGCCCTGGAGATTTCCAGTTAGGCAACGGACGGACTGCACGAGCTACATCTTGGGCGCAGATGGTAATGGCCTCCATTTCTGGTATTGGATCACAAGCTCTCTCGACTTCCCGAGCCCAATCACCTTCGGTGTGACTGACAGGCACCGACCAGATACTACGCCAAAAGGAATACATGGCATCATCATCCGGCAGGCACGTGTCAGCCACACCTTGGTCCGGTCGCTCCCAACCCCTATAAACCCACCTTTCATCGCTCTGGAAGGTGCGATTCTGAGTGTATCGGTCTACTCGCCGCTTATACCGACGAATACGGTTTGCCCATGCATACACTTTCTGCTTCAGGAAGTCGATACGCTCTGTGACGCGGGACAAATAATCTTGAGAACTTATATCAGTCCCCGAGAACGCCCGCCTCACAAAGCGCATTACTCTAGGGCGAGTATTGCCCTCCCTGAAGCAGATTAGTTTGCCGATGAGCGCTCTGGCCCCACCAATACGACGCTCAATTCTGCACTGCCAAGGTGGTATGGCTGGTTTCGGTCGTGTAGCTCTAGAGTCACTGACAAATTTGACGTGAGCTACACGACATGCCGCTACAGCCGCGCAGTACAGAATTGAATGAGTATCGGTGAGGTCTTCGCAGACATCAAAATAACTTGATAACTGCGCATCCAGAACGGCCACCAGCGCCCTATTTTTGTTATGCATGGGCAAACGAGGTAAGCGTGGTCTAAGTTCGGGTGACATGAACCGATATTCCCGAATCGCGCCCTCCAAAGCATTCCTCAATTCCTCATTGCTTAAAAAAAATTATTATTATTATTATTATTTCCTTTATTTCATTTAAATACCTACAAATTACATTTTTAAATATTTTTATAAACAAAAAGATAAAAAAACATTTAAAAATATAAAAAATAGTAGCCCACCGGTATCGGGAACAGGGTCCAAGCTACCGGCGGTCAGGGCTCCAGAGAGAGGAACCTCCTGACAATGCGAGCCGTGTCCAGAAGTACCGCTTTCTGAATCAAGCCCTTGATCCAGCTGCCCAACGAGAGCCTCCTCAGGTGTTGGTCGAGGCTCTTGGCTATTAAGCCATTGGCTGTCACGACTATCGGCACAATGATTGCTGAGTCCACATGCCACATGTCGACAACCTCGCGAGCCAAGTCAAGATACTTGATTTGTTTATCTTTCTCGGCTTTCACGAGGTTCTCATCATGCGGGACGGTTATGTCAACAATCATTGCACGCCGCTCTGATCGATCCACCACCACTATATCAGGCTTATTGGCAACAATAGTCCTGTCAGTGATGATGGATCGATCCCAGTACAATGTGATATTTCCATTTTCGAGAACTGGGTCGGGCACATACCTGTAGTACGGCACCTCCGATTCCACAAGGTTGTATTTCAGAGCAAGTTGCTGATGTATTATCCTAGCTACAAGGTTGTGTCTATGCAAGTACTCTCCGTTAGCTAGACGAGAACACCCGGAGATAATATGCCTGATTGATTCCCCCGGCCGGTGGCATGCCCGACAGATGTCAACCGTGCCGTCTTTCACAATAAATCTCCGGTAATTGTTCGTCATCATAACTTCGTCCATAATTGCACAGACAAAACCTTCGGTTTCTCCAAAGAGGTCACCGAACCGCAGCCAGGCTACGGACGCTAGTAAATCTACATCGGGTCCATGTAGGGCCCGGTAAAAGCGTCCGTGAAGCTCCTTACTTTGCCATACTTCCATGCGATCATTGGTGTCAAGCACTACTGGCTTGCGCCAGTTCTCTTTAGCCAAGGAGAGCGGGGTGAGGCCCTTGTCCACCGCGACTACATCTCGATGCATCCCCACGTCGGTTTCTAGGAAATATTCCCTGAGACTGCATATCTCGCGATTGTGGAGGGTCTTAGCGTTTAAAAAGCCTCGACCTCCACACTTTCGCGGGATATACAGCCTCATTACCGATGACCGTGGGTGATGCAATCGATTTGCGGTCAACAGCGTCCGGACCCTCCTATCCAGGGCGTCTAGTTCGGTTTGAGTCCATTTGAGTATGCCGAAAGAGTACATCAAAACCGGCATGACCCAACTGTTGAAGGCACGCACCTTGTTTCCGCCTGATAGAAGACTATTAAGTACTTTTTTCAGGCGGCCAAAGAAGCGCTCCTTCAACGATTGCTTCATGTCAGTAACATTGATGCCTAACGCTTCCGACATACCCAAATACTTATAGGTTTCGGATGCGGAGAGGGCTCTAAGGTTATTATTATTATTATTATTACCTATTTTTTCTGTTCTGTTTTTTCTTGTCTGTTTATATGTACATAAATGGTAAAATAAATAATAAATAAAATAAATAAATAATAATAATAAAAGGACAGAAGATAAATATTAGTTTAGTTCTGTCAAATTAAGATACTCCATAGACAGTTTAGACGTGATTAAAAACATGGCTACTAAAAATACGTCAATTTACGTCAGGCGCTGACTAATTTGACAGGACTAAACTAATATTTATCTTCTGTCCTTTTCTTAATGAAATAGAAAGAAAAAGATGCACTGAACTTAAATTTAGTTTAGTTTGTGAACAAGGGAATCGGCGCCGCCGGCTATTGAAGATACTAATACCTAATCTTGCTTACCAGGAGCTAAAATAATAATAAATAATTAGGTAATTAATTACTTTTTTCTGCAGCTGTCCTCAAGAAGGCATGCATTCCACCATGCTCCGCCCCAACCCTATGGATCTTTACTACCATATATAAGCTGATGACGTCACGACTGCCAGTCGGCCGCTAGTATGGTTTAGTTTTGCCGAAATGAAACCGAACGAAACCCACACAAAAAACTGTTCTCTAAAGTTCATGTCGTGTAGCGACAAGAAAATCCTAGCTTTGACTTTGAATTAAACTGAAGTTAACAAGTTAAGTTAAAGGTAATTAAATTAAAGAAAGGGAAGTTGAAGTCAATTGAAGTTTATTTACAAGATTTAGGATGGAGATGGACTGGACAGTGGTGTGTAGAATGTGGAGGTGTGGTATGAATGACGATGGTGTGGTAACTGAGGCGGAGCTGAAGATGGAGGCCCACGAAAGGCAGGTAAATTCGACAGCCACGCGCGGTATAGATCGCGCGTGCGGCACAGAGGACACCCGTAGAGGGCCCACGCAGGAGGACGCAGGACGGAGGCTGCAGTCAGGCCACGCTGGCCGGTCGACAGGCACGACGGGCTTCTGCAGGGACGCTGTCACGGCCCTCGAATGAGCCGCGGCCCAACAGGTACAGGAGGGGCGCTCAGGGTCTTCCAAGTACTCCGGCGAGGCGCGCCGGCGGACCGACAGGTACCGGAAGTCTTCCAGGGAGACGCAGAGAGGGCCTGCTAGGTACTTAGGTAGGCCTTTAGATGAGGCGCAGAGAGGGTCTGTCAGATACAGAAGCCTTTAGCAGAGGCACGCTGATGGATGTTCCTAGGATAGGTAGCCCTGGAGTATCAGGCCTATTTACAGGATTCGCTTTAGCAGCCAAGCGGGAACCGACCCTAGCATTGCGTGAATTTATAACGTGAACTCGTACAATAGTTGTACTTCAGAGAACAGTTTTTTGTGTGGGTTGGTAAGTAAATAATTTTGTATTTAATAATATTAATTTATTTTGGATAGTTAACATACAAGATTATGGGCGGGACCGTTTTGGTAGAATATTGCAAGATTGTGAGACGGGACAAAGCTCATTATTCATGTACGTACCTTTGATAGTGAGTGCCTTGACCTGCTCCTGGCTTCCGTCATAATTCTTTATCATGAGGAAGTAGTCGCCGAAGTCCTTCACAGTCATGTTCTCGGGGTGCAGAGTGATAACCCATTGCCTAAACAGATGTATTAGTCATTACTTCAATCAACTCAGCCTATCGCAGTCCACTGCACGACATAGCCAGGCCGCGCCCTGATACCCTGTCCTTCACCTTCCGCATCCAGTCTGTCCCAGCCACATTTTAAGGTCGTCGATCCGTCTAGTTGGGGGGCGTCCCACATAACGCTTGCCGATACGCGGTCTCCATTCCAGGACTCGTCTGCTTCACCGGCCATCCGTCCTTCGAGAAACATGACCACCCCCCTCCCACTTCAGCTTCCTTACTCTGCAAGCTATGTCGGTTACTCCGGTTCTTATCTGGATAACTCCATTTCTGATTTTATCCTTCAAACAAACTCCAAGCAGAGCCCGCTCCATAGCCAGCTGAACGACCTTGAATTTGTGGACCAGCCCGACTATCAATGTCCCGTTATTCCTTGTCTTGTGTTAATCATAAAACCTTATCGTTTTGACGTAACAATACTTTCTCACCTACAAAGAGTGCTTCGAGGATATTTTGATGCCTGAATGACATTGACAGGGGGCGTTGTTGGTAAACATTTGTGAAATTGTCACAAAATGTATTGACAAAACAAGATGGCGACTTTAGTTCCGATTTTAGCCGCGCGCCAAAATAATCTTGTAGTTTTGTAATGTAAAACTCCGACGAACAAATTATAGACGCAATCACCTTACATCTGTCTATTTTTCCGGTAGGACAATGATAACGAACTGTTAAAAAATGTAAATTAGTAATGTGCAATACTCAACTGTTCTCCATGACTGTAAAAGAAGAAAAAACTATTAAGTGTTATATTCATTTTATCGTCGCCGGTGTGAGTATAATACTCGTGCAAAGCCCTAGTGCGGATATAACGCACTCGTGCAAAGCGCTAATGCGGGTATAACATACTCGTCGGTGAACTTGTCCTGGATGTACTTCTCCTGTTCAAACATGCGCACGGAGCCGCCAGTGTTGTGCAGCTTGATGCCGAAGAGCGAGCAGCAGTCACACGTGAAGTTTATGCTGGTGGCGTTGATCTTCTGTGGCGGCAGCCACACCTGTACCTGCGGTGTGACCCGCGTCCGTCCCATGCCTGCAACGTTCGTCAACATCAAGAAACAGTGCGAAAATAATAAAAAGTCACCCTGAAACACCATCATTATCTTATTAATTATGGGATCCAACGATACGCACACTTATGTGCATTGGATTTATTTTTCATCCCTCCTGGGGAGTACCACCCCTAGTTCTTTTTTTCGTAATTTCAAATCAATCAATAAGTGTGTGTATCGTTATTTTTCATCCCTACTGGGGAGTACCACCCCTAGTTCTTTTTTTCGTAATTTCAAATCAATCAATAAGTGTGCGTATCGTTATTTTTCATCCTCCTGGGGAGTACCACCCCTATTTCTTTTTTTCGTAATTTCGTTACGGCATTGTTTAGCAGTGCAGAAAATACTTCTTTCCAATTTTTAACTGACTTCAAAAAAAGTAGAAGGTTATCAATTCGGTTGAATTTTTGTTTGTTACCTCAGAACTCCTTTATTTATAAGCCGATTTGCAAAATTCTATTATTTTAATTGAAAGGATATACCTTCAAATTGGTCCCATAGAATTTTTAACAAAATCGGTTCAGTAATTTTGTTTTTAAACCAAAATTACTGGTAAACATTCAAGTTAACGAAATTGCGCCGTTTGCTTTCCTATGAGTTTTCAGTTGTGGCTTAGTGGAATTATCATGGGATGCATTTAGATTTAAGTGGATTTTGGTGTGATTAAGTACACAAAAAAAAAGTTATTACAAAAAAAAAAACAACCGACTTCCAAACCAAACTACAAAGTGAAAAATAAATTTCAATTGCCGAAGTTGGTGGCAAACAACGAAAATGCGAACCCAACGTCGCCGACTTCAACCGACCTTCGGCTGACCGAAAAAAACACTACAAAGTGAAAAAAACAACTTTAATTTCGGAAGTCCATATTGAGAACCTCCTCCACAGGGTCACAGGCTGTGACCCTGTGCGAGACAAAGCCTTGAGAGCTTTTTAACCTTGGCACTGACAAGATATTTCAGTTACATTACGTCCATCCCTGAAAAATAATACCTACGCACGCTGTTCTTTTTCTCCCGATCCGATTGAGAGCCCAGGGCCACAGACCGTATTAGTTTTAGTTTTTATAGTCGTTATCGTAACTGTACCAATGTGGTTTACTATTGTATTCCCAATCCGCGTCGACCACGCAAAATATGTTAGAACGTTACTATGGGTTTTTCTATTGTGTTTGTGTTTTTAGATAAGACTTTTTATATAGCATCGTATTGATGTAAAATATTTCTTATTTAGTACTTAGTTACAATATGAAAGTCTTGAGGCGGGCCTGTGGCTAAGCACGAACAGCCGCACGGGTAGCAGTAACTTGGTTGTGGAGGTCAGATAGGCAGTTGCTCCATGTAAAGTACTGGTAGTCAGTTGCATCCGGTTAGACAGGAAGCTAACTCCAACAAAGTTGGGAAAAGGCTAGGAGATGATGATGCATTATGGAAGTGGTTAAGATCCAAAAAACGTTGAATTGTGATCTGGCATCGCCTTGCGTCAAATTTGCACAGAACTTTTTTTCTTATAAAATGGCAGAAAACGACTGTAATTTTATTTTATTTAATATTGTATACCTAGTTATTATTTTGTGTAGAAACGAGACATTGTTATGGTAATGGCCAGATGACACATGCCTCTGCATAACGAGGAACTTTAATGAGTCAACATAGTTGTGTCACGGTAATAATTATTATCTATACAGTATTCCAACTTCATACAAACGGACGAAGCGCAAGTTATGCCTACGCGCCTCGATCTCGACATGCGCTCGACATGCAGACAGTCGCGACTGTGCCGCAGTGACGAACGGACGGTGTGTTGTTTTTTTAACAATAACCGCGCGATTTTTTCACTAAAAATAAGTTCAAGTACATATTTAATATGACGAGTAGGATATATTGTGCTGTTTTTGGTTGCATGAATTCGTCAAACAATTTTTAATTAAGCTCTATATTAGAATGCGGATTTTTTATACTTTAAAATTTAATAATAAAGCATTTCGTACGTCTCAGTCGAGGCGCAAATATTTTTCGGTCGCAAATTTATAAGACCGATTTGTTATTTAAACATAAACACGGTTTTTAAATTAAATTTTTAATTATCAAAAAACAACACGCATTTTTATTGAACACTTCCTATTCAATTCACAAAGTATTTTATTAGTTTATATAAAAAAGTATATTTACAATCACAAAACTAAATGGAAACACAAAGTAGACAAATGTAATTAAAATGCTGGAAGCGGGCAGCCCTATCGCATGTTTACGTACACACGGCTACACATCAAGCTATGCATTTCCAGTTTTAGCTGACCTCGCATTGTATACGTTTTTCGTACAATCAGAAGGCAGCTTATACTGGTTTTGTATAGCTTGATGTGTAGCCGTGCGTACCGCACTGCTGTAGGCATTTATTTCAAAGATACGGCCGAGTTACAATACTGTATGGATAATATTACCATGGTTGTGTTCAGCGTCTATATGCAGCTTTAAGAAAATGGCAGACCCGTTAATTTTCAATAGCCGTTAAATTATGACCATTGAATACACTATACAATAGATACTTTTTGCAATGAATTAAATTGAATATAGAAAAAACAAAATGAACAAGTTGAAAATTCAATCAAAGAAAAATCAAAATTTGGCACGCCGCAAGGCGGCTCGGCGCCAGTAAGAGAAACACTACTATTTATCGGTAAAAGTTTTAGTTGGAGTCGATTTTATTTTTCTTTTCTTACTAATCGATTGCATTGAAAATTATACAAACATTGTTGATCTGCATGCTGAGCGATGGCCGTTTTGCGTGGATGTGACTCATGTTTTCCCTCTACTTGTTCTTTTTGTGTTTGTGCTTTTTCAATGCGTCATGTTTACCGCAAATAAATGTATTATATTTTCTTTCTTTCTTTACTACTTACTGAGGGTGAGCAGAGGTGTGTGGACGAAGATTCCCCTCCTCGCGATCTCTTCAAACCGCACGTAGTACGTCGTGGCGTCCTCTGGTCGCATTGGGCGGAAGATCATAGTGATTGTAACATATGCGCCTTCTATTTCACTTTTCACCTCTATATTGTCGAAGTTCTGAAATAAGCACATCCAATTTATATCATATTGTATTGGCGCCGATTCCCTTGTTCACAAACTAAACTAAATTTAAGTTCAGTGCATCTTTTTCTTTCTATTTCATTAAGAAAAGGACAGAAGATAAAATATTAGTTTAGTCCTGTCAAATTAGTCAGCGCCTGACTTAAATTAACGTATTTTTAGTAGCCATGTTTTTAATTACGTTTAAACTGTCTATAGAGTATCTTAATTTGACAGGATAAAACTAATATTTATCTTCTGTCCTTTTCTTAATGAAATGGAAAGAAAAAGATGCACTGAACTTAAATTTAAATTAGTTTGTGAACAAGGGAATCGGCGCCATTGTCGTATTTTTAGTGGCCATGTTTATAATCAAGTCTAAACTTGCTATGGAGTATCTAAATTTGATAGGACTAAATCTGATCAGGACTGAATCTTCTGTCCTTTTCTTAATGAAATAGAAAGAAAAAGATGCACTGAACTTAAATTTAGTTTAGTTTGTGAACAAGGGAATCGGCGCCATTTGCTGATTCTTTGTTCAGCATAATAATATACCTATACTTCACTTTGACTATTACTATAATAAGATGTATTATTGTACAGACGCCAGTACATCAAGCTATTACAATCTGTCAAATTTATTTAATAGATTTTCAACTTTATCGCTAAAACATTCAGGTTCAAGGTTGATTGGGAAAATTTGGCAGTTTCGGGTAGCTTGACCTGCTGGCGTCTGTACCTTCCTCTTCTTGGTAAATCAAAACTGTCGAAATCCACCGAAATTACGTATCACACTTTCTATCACAATCTGAATCATTTTGAAGGATAATAACTAATCCATTGCTACATGTGTTCGAAAAAATTCTCAGGTCAACAACGTAAATAACGCAATGAATGTTGTTGAACTGTCAAAATGAAAACCATTGCTACTGTTAGTGTGTTACACAATTACCCCGCAGCGTATTTTATAATTTGACAGCTCTTAAAAAAACTTACGTCCACAGACTGCAACACAAAATATAAAGCAATAATTACACTAGCAATAATTAATAATTACACTACCTATGTCTGGGAGGTAGGCCATGTATTCTGTCAAACGAGTAATTTTCTTGCGAATCATTATGTAGTGTCCGTCCCAAATCCTTATTTATATGACGGACTAGCTGCGCCCCGCGGTTTCACCCGCATAAGTTTCAATCCCGTGGGAATATCGGGATAAAAAGTATCCTATGTGGTTATAAACTATCTGTCTGCCAAATTTCATCCAAATCCGTTCAGTAGTTTTTGCGTGAAAGAGTAACAAACATCCATCTATCCATCCATCCATACAAACTTTCGCATTTATAATTATGTATTAGTAGGATGTTCGACCACAATGTACTTTACTTTTCTTTTTTTCTAAGTTTAAACAAAAAAAGAAAGAAGAAGTATTTATTGCGACTCGTACAGGATTATAAACTAAACTAAACTAAACACAGTTAAAAATAAAACCAAAACACTTACACCGTCCCGTCGACTGACGCGAGTCTGAAATAAATTTTTAATATTATTATTTATCATAATTCTAAGCCGCTTCTCTTTTTTTTTAATTTTTAACTGACTTCAATAAAAGTAGGTTATAAATTCGGTTATTTTTGTTTTTTGCATCATAACTCTGTTATTTATAAGCTGATTTTATCTTTTAATGGATAGGGTATGTCTCAGAGGTGGTCCCATATAAATTTTATTAGCTTTGCTTGGGTAGTTTTGGAGTTAGCTTCGATAATACCTAGATATTTCTGCCTAAGTGGCAGATTTTTGATGACAGTTGCAGAGTTTATCACCTGTCACTGATTTTTACATAGCAAGTAGTATTATACGAATTTGTTTGGTTTGTACAACATAAAAGTGAAGAAAAAAAAAATTACAATTTCGGAATTCAAAAATGGGAACCCAACGACACCGACTTCCGAAATTGAAGTTATTTTTCACTTTGTAGTGTCTCTTTTGGAAATCGATTGTTTTTTTTTTTTTGTAATCTTTCATACAGTTTCCGCTTCGAGAGAAGTATTACAGTAATGCATCGTCTCGCTCACCCGCTGTCCGTTGGGCTGGTACTTGCCGATCCCATGGTACTCGTAGCCCGCGGGTATCCGTACTCGTCGTCTGCTCGTGACGTGATTCTGCCCAAAGAATATTGTCTCATTCCTGTCGTCCTCTGAAAATTAAAGTTTGTTTTAATATTATTTTCCTAGATCTTATTTTTTTTTTTTTTTTTTGTTATCCCGTATTGAGTCCCACTTTTGAGCAAAGATCTCTCCGGCCTCTCAGTTACGTCAGATTTATGGTACTAGAAAATGTACAGACACCAGCAGGTCAAGCTACCCGAAACTGACGAATTTTCCCAATCAACCTTGAACCATAATGCTTTATCGATAAAGTTGAATATCTATTAAAGAAATTTGACAGATTGTAGTAGCTTGATGTGCTGGCGTCTGTACATATCTTTTTATTAATACGTAAATAAGTCAGAAGCAATTTTATTGTAACCAACCCCAAAAGCCAGCTTAACAAATTCTTGAACGCCCCTATTTTTTTGTTTTTTCAGTAATTAAATAATATAATTCAAGGTACGTACCAGGAATAGCTAAAATATAACAATAATAATCAATAATAAAGCTTGCCAATGAATTAAACAAAAACAATAGAGTTTATTTAATTACTTACGGGGTACGATTTCTGTAAATGTTAAAAGAATAAATGATTAATTTGCTTCAATAGTTAACGACATTATCTATATTACTACTGTCTTTTATTAGACAAGGTAACATAGGTATTGGGCAAGAAAAGAATGTAATATCGGAAGAGTCATGAGTACGGGATAACAATTGACAACGAAACGCAAGTGTGAAGTTGGCGCGCTTCGACAGAGTCGAGCCTGACGTTCGTGCGAGTCGAGGTTTTGATTTTGATTTGATTTTTGAGGAGAGCGCTACAGAGCGGTGAGGAGCAGCTCTGTTGGCCATCGCACATCGCACAGACAGCAAGTGTCTAGAAAACGTCTAACGTTTCGTTTTGTTCTTTCTTGTTGTTGTTTGACTTTGACCTTAAATATCTCCGTAACCAGAGAGAAAGGTATGGTCCAGTATAAAAAAAAAATATAATAACGGGAAGAACAAGTGACTCTTAGCTATGTAAAGGTTACGGTTACATCCGTTATTAGGTATTTATCTTACCTTCATCTAAAATGTCAAAACCACAGTACGGTATTATTATTCTCGTAAAAAAAAAAAAAAAAAATGAATACAGAATGCTTAGAAAAGTATTTTTTTTTTAACTCGACAAAATGAAATACTTACTTGAAATTTCTGTCAGAAAAAAAAAATAAAGAAAAACAAATTATTATTGATACTTAATAAAAAAAATATTAAAACCAAATCGTAAAGTATTTTTTTTTTATTTTACCATCATCGGTGTCTGAAAAATAAAACAAATTAATTTTAAAACATTATTATATTTTAACCAAATTTCCATCTTTTATATTTTATCTTTTAATATCGTTTTTAAGTTTTAAAAAAGTTTTTTTTGACATGCTTACGTTTGGATGAAAATATAAATTTTAAATATGAATCCTTATCAAAATAAATTATTTTATGATCACAAGGATAATAAGGAGATAAGATTTGCCCTTTACAATAGGTCAATTGTTCATATAGTTTCGGACATAATATAAAATTACTAAAAACGCAAAATGCCGCTAAAACATTCACGAATACAACTTTCAATCATAGCGTGCACATGCTTTGTGCAGACGTTTTATCCATTCACCCATAGATGGCGTTGTGCAAATAAGTCATTTATTTGAATGACTTTCCGCGGATTTATCCTATCCTCTATTTCCCTCTCGATCTAAACTGAAGAGTTTGTTTGGTTGAACGCGCTAATCTCAGGAACTACTGGTTCGAATTGAAAAATTATTTTTGTGTTGGATAGTCCATTTATTAAGGAAGGCTTTAGGCTATATAACATCACGCTGCAACCAATAGAAGCGGAGCATCAATGAAAAATGTTGCAAAAACGGGAAAAATTATTCCTTTTTGAGAGCTTCCGTTGCGAGCGCTTGGTAAACGGTTTAAGATACGCAAAAATCATTTATGATGGAATTGTTCCTCTATAAAAGTTCTAACATAAAGTCCGCGACAGCATATGTCTATATTTTAAGATTGACTCACTATAACCTTTTTTATGGTAGGTGTTTTATCAACATAATAATTATTAATCCTTATCAAAACAAATACGTTATTCATCACAAGTATTTAATTGTGAACAAAATTGCCCTTGACATCACTTGATTTCAATCAACATCTTAGGAGGAGATATCATATTTTTAAAATAACTCCGCAACAAAACCTATATCTATGTCGTCGTAGAACTTTATAGTCAAAGCATTAAGGTTCAAGGTTTATTGGGAACATTTGACAGTTTCGGGTAGCTTGACCTGCTGGCGTCTGTACTACACTTTGAAAATGTCGCAACTCTGACTCCCAAGATACAGCCAAATGCCTAGTTTGGGGGTCGCCGTCTATTCTATTATTGTACAAATTGTGATTAATAAATAAATAATTTAAATAAAACGTTAAATGTCATAGCATCGTCATTATTTACGTCATCTAGAAGGTACAATACGGCCGAGGAATCATCACGACCCGTCTGAACAAAGGCTCTCCGAACTTCCGCGCATGTTCTCTCCCTCACACTCGCCTTATGACACCATTTGGTTCCTAAAAAATGTTATTGCGCAGCCTTCTGCGCAAAGTTCAGACCGGCCATGATGTAATAGTGGACTGTGCGTCACACAATTGAAAACTTGCAGCAGTATAATTTCAACTCTAGACATTATAGGCTGAAATATTGAATAGGTTACTTGCCTCCGGCTGAAAGTAGAAAATATCGATTATTTTCGTTCCTTGTTTTTTAGGGTTCCGTGCCCAATGGGTAAAAACGGGATCCTAAAAAAACAAGGAACGACTATTACTAAGACTCCACTGTCTGTCTGTCACCAGGCTGTATCTCATGAACCGTGATAGCAAGATAGTTGAAATTTTCACAGATGATGTATTTGTGCCGCTATAACAACAAAATAATACTAAAAACAGAATAAAATAAATATTAACATATAAATATTCCATACAACAAACGTGATTTTTTTGTCGTTTTTTGCTCGATATCAATAACGGCAACAGGTAAACGCTTGAAATATTCACAGAATATTTATTTGTATATTCACTTTAAAAATAAATAATTATTATTAAAATAAAATAAATATTTAAGGGGGGCTCCCATACAACAGACTTGTTTTTTTTGTAACTTTTTTATCTGATGTATGTATCTGGTGTATTGCGTGTCTTTTACTCTGTGCTAAATAAATGTATTTTCTTTTTTTCGGCGATTTTTGCCTACTGATACGGAACCATTCGTGTGCGAGTCCAACTCGCACTTGGCCGGTTTTTTAATAATTCTAATTTAAAGTATTGTTTTTTTTTTTAGAATATGGTATTTCAGTGACTTTGTTTTAGAGGTAATTAATTTAAAAAAAATGATTTTCAAGAACTTACTGTAGTCATCTGAAACAATAATATGAAAAACCATTAAAATGAGAACACTTGACAGCCAACCTACAGGGGTATTGTAAATGGTCGCCTATCAAGAAATATTTCTGCAGCCCCAGGGGCGTTGCAGATGCGATGCCATCCCGGAGACAGTTCACCCACGCCCTTTAAACAGGAACACAGCAACGTTTGTGGGCAGTAATAGGTACGGTAGTAATTCTTCCATCCAATACAAACTGAGACCCCTCCCTGCCTCGGAAAGCACGTTAAGCCGTAGTCCTGGCATTCATAAGTCTTTGACAGTCGTTATGGATAGTCAGAAGCCCGAAAGTCTGACGACTAGTCTTGCCAAGAGGTATCGCGTTACCCAGTAACTGGGCTGGAGGTTAGATAAGCAGTAGTTCCCTGTCAAATTTTAGTATTCAGCAGCATCCGGTTAGACTAGAAACCGACCACAACATAGTCGGGTAAAGGCTAAACAGAGAATGATCTTTCACGAAGGGCTTTAGTGTTAGGTATGAGACAGACTTACGCCACAGTTCGGTGGCCGGCTTGGCCTGGTCGGGTCCAGCCAGGCCGAAGATGTAGCCCACCTGGCAGGGGTTCCAGTGCTCGCACACCTCGCGGTCCGGGTCCAACTCCGACACAAACTTGTACGACTGCGGAGAAAGGGAACGTTTGGTTTATGTGAAATCTTAGTTGAAATGCGCTTTCGTTTCACCTGAGGCTTGGCATTGACACTAGTGACAACTCACATCAACTAAGTATTTAACCACTGTTTGGAGTCTCTAAACATGCCTCGCCTTTGGAGGAAATCAAAGGTTATCCGCTATATCCAAACTAGGTAAACCACATGATGACCCTAAAAACTTTCGCCCTATATCCTTGTTAGGCCACACCTACAAATTGTTCGAGATACTGCTGCTAGCTCGTCTCACAAACCTCGTAGACCCTAAACTTATTCTGGAGCAAGCCGGATTTAGACCAGGGAAGTCTTGCTGTGGCCTGGGGGCCTACTCCGAAGTAGTATCGGCCGAATGTTCGGCCGTTTCCTGCTACGAAGTTACTATTTGGTTCGGTCAGTCCCGATCCTACACTCCTACACTCTTTCGAATATTGACTATGGTCCCGACCCAACTGAGCCGATCCGAACTTTTTTCGCATTTTTCAATAGTATTCGGTTCGGCCATGTGTCGGTCCGATCCGATCATTCGCACTTTGCACTTCGTAGTAGACCCCCAGGTCCTTAACCTCACACAACGTATCGAGGATGGTTTTACAACGAGGAAAGTGACGGGCGTAGTATTTGTAGACTTGTCGACTCACTCAGCGAGTTGCACTCGCTCGCAAGGAGAGATAGGTACTCACTCTGTCGGGATAGTACCGGTAGTGCACCACCACGTCGTCCGTGTCCTCGAGCGCGCACTTCTGGCTGGTGTAGTTCAGTGACGTACGCTCGGCTGGCGCGCAGCCGATCACGCTAGTGCCGTTGCGCGGTAGGTCGGGACCCTCGATCCTGTGCCCTGAATAACGGTCAATACAAGTTAAAGCAATCATTATATCAGTGTTTGGACACATCATGGTGGCACCTACAATATGGACTGCCGACTTAATGACGGTCGCCGGAATCTGCTTAAAGCGAGCAGCGCATGGCCACAGGTCGTTGTGGTGAAGCTCGTAATTTTATTTGGTTCAAAGTTGACTTCCAAGCAGAAATACCAAGGTAGCAACCATGAATACTGGAGGTTTTCGTGAGCAGCCGGTTGGAACGAAGTTCCTTTCGCTTCTGCAGACTTGGCGAATAAGAGCTAGACCGAAATATAATAGAAAGAGACAGCGAGAAAGACAAAGACGCATGGAGGGGCATAACGCTTTTTCCTTACGTGACGATTGCTACCAGACAACTACTACCGCAAGCCGCGTTAAGGAACTTCGTACCAAAAAATGACAAAAGACAGCTAAATATAAACTTACGGTTGCAAAAGAAGTACTTATTGTCTGCTACATAGAGCTCCCTATCCTCTGCGGAGAGGCAGGACTCGAACATGATGGGCGTGGGGTCCACGTTGCCCTCGCACATGATGGCACCGGAGCCGTCGGGCTCCCGCGGCGCGCGGTTGGTGGGGCAGCGGTACATTACGCCTGCGACAGCGAACGGACATGTTTTAACATTATTTTAACCAGACTGCGAATCATGTGGCAGAAAGAGGTTTTTGACAAAATACTAATATTTCACAGAATGGCCTACACTCAAACTGAATGGTTTTTTCTGTTTGTGTATGAGAGTTGTAACGTTTTTTAAAAAAAAAAAAAGAAACTTGATTTACTATTACCCCGTGGCTACGAGCTACAGTTCATTCACAATGGTTTTACCGCTGATTTTGCATCACTGTCAAAAGCACAATGATCTTTATTGTCGTTGTAATAAGGTAGCTGTTGTGTTAATGCCATTGACAAGTCTGACAAAATCACAGTGATCTTTATTCTCGTAACATTAAGGTTGCTATTGGGTCGCTGCTGTCAGAGGTAAAATAACTGTCAAAGGACGTCCAGCGATACGCGTGTTGTGAGAGTGACTGCGGAGAAAAGAAAACAAATGAAAGAAGTTGTGTAGAGCGCACCACAAATCTCCGTGACGCAACGGTAGGTAAGAAACAGCTGACGCGCACGCGAGTTGCTTGACGCATTGCCCGAGGCCGAATTCCTATATACGAGTATAGTGTAAAATCTATGAGGCCGAAAACCGGGCCGAACAAACAGTAACAACACTTGCACGAGCGCGAGCACTATTGTCTGATAGGCTCATATAAATTGAATAAACCTTAATGTTTGTTTTTAGGGTGGGTCAGATAATGCTGCCAAGCGACTGTACCATCGTAAATATGTAACTGTCACGCCCTATATGCCTGGAGCCTTTAATTTTGTAATAAAATGTGTTTTTACATTAAATTTGTAGTTTGAGTTTAGTTTTTATTGTATTTATTGGTATATTGGCTTGGCTAGCTGACATATGGCAAAGTGTCCTGTAATGTTAATTACTTTGCATACCTACTATTGTATAGAAGAAAGTTTATCTATCTGAACAGACCGCTATGCTGCTAGGGAGTTTGTTGCATCACTTCTTATTCCCAGTTAAAGCACTAGGAAGTGGTGAAGGGCGGACGTTCGAAAAGTGCTGATTCTCAGCCTAATTTGAATACTGTTGATTTTAATTTACCCTTCCGTATGATGGCGGGCGGCTTGTTGCGTATCTCGGCGATGGTGACGCCCTTCTCGCCGTTCTGGATGGCCGTCATGACGCGCTTGTACAGCGTGGTGCGTCGCTCCTGCTCCGCGATGATGTATGGCAGCAGCTCCTCCGACAGGACGTCCACCTTCTTCTTCGCTTCGGCGTTCATCTGCGACCAAGTATTTTTGAATGGCATCGCAGGACAACCGACGAGGCTACATGAGCAGGATTTTTTTTAATAAGTAGTTTTAAATATTGTACGGTGAAACGGTGATACGGAACCCTTGGTGTGCGAGTCCTGCTCGCACTTGGCCTGTATTTTTTTGTGTGATAGTTGTATGCTTACCCGATCAGCCTCCGTGTTGAATTTGATACCCGTACCGTCCTGAAACGTTATGCAAAGCTTTGTTAACACAACACGCAACACACAAAGGTTACCTAAGGTCTATTCAAAAATGTATGTTCCCAATTGAAGTTTCAATCTAAAAAAATATCAACTTTAATTCAGGGTAATTAAGTTGACTTCGGAGTGACTGGCACTATTGACAAAGTTAGAAAAACGTTTGAAATTGTAGCGTAAACTGAACTTTATTGTGAAGGTGTTAAAGTTATTTTTTCAAAAACTCATATTTGTTTACGTGTTTGGCAACTAAATGGCGAACGCAGATTATGTACTTAAGTATAAGTAAAAACCCCGTAAGGAACGAAGTTTCTAAAGCTGCGTCCAGATATGTGCTTTTGTCCGTACCGTTCCTTTGTTCCGTATCCGCGTCGCGATTCAAGACTTGAACGCTAGTTGGACGCCGCAAACGGTTCGGCGTCGCGGCGCCTTGTCGGTTTTTTCTCCGACTTCAAAGATGATATATACGATACGGATTGCGCGGCGGTGAGCGCGATTCTGGTAATGATCGTCGCTCGCGTAAGTCGGGTGACCAAATAATGCAAATTTATGATTAATCTTTCTTGTACAGACGCCAGCAGGTCAAGCTACCCGAAACTGTCAAATTTTTCCAATCAACCTTGAAACTTAATGCTTTAGCGATAAAGTTGAAAATCTATTAAAGAAATTTGACAGATTGTAGTAGGTTGATGTGCTGGCGTCCGTACTAAACTCGGTTTTCTGAACGAAAGAAAGAAATATATTTTATTTGGGTCACGCACAGGAAATACAAACAATAAAAAAGAAAATTACATGTAACAAAATCATAAATTTAGACAATAAAAATTTTAAGCTATTTATCTATAGATCAAAACTAACGATGTAGTGAAAACAAAAAAAAAGGAAGACCTGTGCGAGACTCGGCTGATGCTGGGATATTTGAAAAAAAAAACTGCTGCGCTGAAGGCCAATTTCCCGTAATTAAAAACAGTAGAAACATTCAAAATATAGTCGCAATCTCATGGCAGCGACAATCAATGTCAAAAACATGTGAAAAATGTTGGCATATTAAAGGTATTTTTGACAGAATGAACCTTGAACGTTCTTAGAATTAAGAGAATTGCCCTTCAAGGCAATATGGTTTATAACTCGACTCCATAACTTTTAGAACCTAAAGTTGTCAAAAATTAAAAGGCCCGTTTTGACATTTGAGAATGCGTTCTTGTCACCTGTCAGTTTCATACAAACGAATACGTGTTTTGCGAATTTGATCTTATTTAACTACTAGAACTGTCAATGTCAAAACGGGCCTTTTATTTTTTGACAACTTTAGTAAGCCCTACAAGTTATGGAGTCTAGTAAGTCCTACAAGTTATGGAATCTAATATGTAGGTCCTAAAAGTTATGGAGTCTAGTAGGTCCTAAAAGTTATGGAGTCTAGTAAGTCCTACAAGTTATGGAGCCTAGTAAGTCCTATAAGTTATGGAGTCTAGTAAGTCCTATAAGTTATGGAGTCTAGTAGGTCCTACAAGTTATGGAGGCTAGAAGTCCTACAACTTACCTACCAATCAAATATATGAAAATTCTCTATGGGCACCGAATACTTACGACTGCCTGTCTCCTGGCGATGTTGGCGAGGTAGCGGCCGCGCCTGGACGCCGGCAGCAGCACGCTGCCCGACTGCACCTCGTCGCCTATCTATTGTGAACAGGGGCTAATTCTGTTAGTAAGTTATCTTATGTTTTACCCGCATATTTTATAAGTAAGTAGTAATACTTTATTTTATATAAGCCAAAGCTCCTGCTTCGATGGCTTTGTCTCCACTGAGAATCACCGCCAAGGCCTAAATTCGGTCAGGAGGACTGTCACTAAAGATAAATGGAGTGAACGTGCTTACCGGTGGATAAGCGCAATTTGCAAAATCAACATAATGGAAAACAAATAAGAAAATTAACAGGTTGTCCCACATGTCTGTGTAAAAGTAGTTCCCTCGCTGAACTGAATCTAATTGAAGTTACACTAACAGGCAATATTTTATTACTTTGTAAAGTAATTGGAAGGCGACTTACATGGTGTTCGTTATGACTAATTAATAGCATCAGTGACCAAGGACGTCTATAACGTACTGCCTACCACCACCTGCCACCCTGTGTAGATACGAGTAACTAAGCAATATTCTAAAATTATTTAACAATTATTTTAATTTCTTTACGATCGCAATAAATGAATAGATATTGTAATATGATTCGGAAAAGTAACTCTTAGCATTGATTTACTAAAAAAATATCTAATTTTTCTGTCACAAAATACAAAATATTAGCATTTAGTTGATAAGTTTTTCGACATAAATAAGTAGTATTTTATTTAAAAAAAAGAAAAAAAACAAAAGAAAAAAAACAAAGTATGATAATTAGATAATTATTCAATGTCATTGCCGCATTTCGTTCTATTTTACGTATTTTGATAGAAGTATGTAAATTGAATATTTTTCAACGTTTTAGTGAACCTAATTAAATTATATAAAATGAATAAATTATACATAGGTAATACTAATAGTTCATAAGTTTGGGTCTAGAAACTTACTGTAAATCGCACTGCAAATAAATTATTTTGTCATTGAAACGGGTGAATGAATTTTTTGAGGGTAGGCCAGGGTCTTGCCCAGAATCCCCAATGAAAATGAGAGGCCTGTCAGCGGCCAGCAGAGCTCGTACGACTAGGAAACTGTTCGTCCTAAGGAATTATCTGAACATACACGATCGGGTCATTTTAAAAAAGCATCTTACTGAAATACTTCCTTTCTCCCAGCACGTTTGCTCTTGCAAATCACCACCCAAGCCCGCCAATAAAGGCAAGAATGAGGTGGAGGAACTCAGTTCTTCGGCAGAGTTCACACCAGCAGGCCAATAAAGGCAAGCCAGAGAAGAGATGAGAAACATGTCGCCTCCCGGGACTTAGGGTCCGTGGGGTCGCTACTGCCCAACAGCTCCTCACATACTGCCCTGCTGTTCAGAGCGCGCAAGCCCCACCACGACATCAACGTAGAAATACAGCTTTGGGGTTATAACTATTATTATTTACCATTTCTGATGTTAATAACAGAACTTTACAAACGTCAACCGCCACACGTCACACAATTTTCGGATTTAGAACTATCCTGATTTAATATTACTCCAATACGGGACGCGATCCATCGAGTAGTACCGTATTGTAGCATTTGACGAAGAGAAGCTATGAAGCATGCAGGTACCTACACATCAAGCTACTAAAATCTGTCAAATTTCTTCTTTGACACTTTCGGGTAGCTTGATGTGCTGGCGGCCAGAACATCAAGCTACCCGAAACTGTCAAATTTTCCCAATAAACCTTGAACCTTAATGCTTTAGCGATAAAGTTAAAAATCTATTAAAGAAATTTGACAGATTGTAGTAACTTGATGTGCTGGCGTCCGTACAAAAACTTACTTCGTGCGTACTCGGAACAGGTGTAGCGGTATCTACAACGCCACATGCGAACAACGCGTCATACTGACGTCACGCAAATCGTGCGTCTCGCAAGCAAGTTTACCGCGCAATTAGCATAGATACAATTTCCCAACATCAATCGTTGGGCAATTGCCCGCCAGACACAACACCCGTCTGGTCGGAGGATCCTCCCTTTCCTATGGAGTATGAGTGAACTTTACACCCTGTTCCTCATACCTCTAAACAGGTATTTGGAATAAATATTTTTTTATGCTCGTACTAGGTCAGCTTGCTGTCAAATTCTTGAACAATTAGTGACAGCGACATCTGCAGTGAGCAAGTGGCAGTTTTTATAGACTAGAATACTCTTTATTGAACATACACCATACTAATTATAAAACATAAATATATAAAAATTTACAAAGGGTGATACAATGGGCGGTCCATTACATTATACAATTAATATATACATCAATACATTAATTTATCCCCAATATTAAAGTTCAGAACTGCCTATATAACAAATCTAAAAAAAATTGGTTCTCAATTTGTTGCAAAAAATATAAGAATAGAAAACGGCACGCGAGTTGCTGTTATTTAGTCACTGAATTAGTTTATTAGCTATATTTTATAAGTAGATTAGCTATTTATTTTATAGAAGTGGCAATACCGGCGCGTCTATTGTCAAAATGGTTGTTTATCATTGATATTGATAGTGGCATTCACAATTTTCCGAAAAATAAACAATTTCTAATCAAATGTTACGTAAATTCAGTTGATGATTAACAATGTGTGACGAAGACGAGGCCTACTGTCGCCTGTGCGCCGAACCAACGACAAAAGAAACACTAATATCGCCAGACGAAGATGTAGGAATCAACTCCAAAATAGCTAAGAAATTGTTGTGGATAAATATCGATGTAAATACATCAGAAGCTCTTCCAAAAACCATTTGCTTCTCATGTTTCGATTTACTAGAACGTACATGGTCCTTTTTACACAACGTGAGGACTGCACAGACAAAATTGAACGAGATATTTTTGAAAAAAGATGACAAGAAGAATTCGCGTTCTGATTTCAAAATAGACCCAAGTAACGATGGAATACCTGTAGATGTTGATTGGGAAGAGTTTGAAGACACTAAACGAGACGTAAAACCGGAAATCATCAATGAGGAACTGCAAATAGTGACCGTAGACCCTAACTCTTTGATAGACTTAGCTGCGGCTGCTGTGAAGATTGAACGACTGAGTGTGGACGAAATCCTTCAAAATTCCGATGGTTTTAACACGACCGATAGTGATGCACCTCTTTACATGGCTGTTAAGAAGAAAAAACTCAAAAAGAAAAAGAAATTAAAGTACAAATCTGATTTAGATGCTGAGATTAATGAAAAAGAGTCAGAAAAATTGACTTGGGACGACTATATGTGCCGCTGTGCGGACTGTGACGCTCAATGCAAGAATGTCATGTCTCTACGCTTACATGCCTTACAAATACACACCCAGTGCTGCATATTCAAGTGCTCCGACTGCGGTAAAGTTCTGAATAATTACAAAACATTCGTCAACCATGTACGTTCGCACAAGAAATGGCTCAGATACTGCTGCGAGTTTTGCAACAAGCGTTTTACAAGGGCATCAGTTTTGAAAAAGCATATAAGCACTTGTCACGTTAATGCGTACAGGACAATGTGTCAAAACTGCGGTTCAATGTTTGAGAATGAAGAACAACTACAAGACCATATCATAGTTTACACTAAAAACTACAGAAAACGGATGAAATGTGAAACAATAGAATGTGAACTTAAATGTGAACATTGCCAAAAGGTATTTAAATCACGTAGCAACTTACAGCAACACAAACTCATACACACTGAGCGTAGTAGGGACTTTTCCTGTCATGTGTGCGGTAAAATGTTCTTTACAAAAGGTACTTTGAGTACTCACATGATGACACATGACGACTCAAAGCCTTTCAAATGTGAGTTCTGTCCGATGGCCTTCCGGGCTCGTGGGAATCTTCAATCCCACTTCAGTCTCCATTCCGGAGCCAAACCATTTGTTTGTGAGCAGTGCGGTAAAAGTTTCCGAGTTAAAAGACACTTGAAATCTCATTCTATAGTGCACACAGACTTAATGCCTTACGTATGTGCGTATTGTAACAAAACATTCAGGTTTAAAACCCGTTTGAACTTACATATAAGACAACATACAGGTGCTAAGCCGTATAAATGTGTGTATTGCCAACGGGACTTCACGAATGGGTCTAATTTTAAGAAGCATATGAAGCGCAGACATAATATTGATACGTCAAAAAAGCGCTACACTACGAACGTTGTTGAGAATGAGCAGAGTTTAGAACGCAGTGATGTTGATACGAATCAAACGTAGAATGTTTTTGGTAAAGTTAAAATATATTTTTGACGGTACACATAAGGTAGGACGCCCTCAGGCTAGGTGGAGTGACGATCATCGCAGGATGGCTGGTAGCAGCTGGATGAGAGTTGCCGAAAATCGAAATGAATGGCGTGCAATAGGAGAGGCCTATGTCCAGCCGTGGACTGCTGTAGGCTGATGATGATGATGATCAAAATGTATTTTTTATCTTCAAGCTTGTTTTTAAATATGGGATGAATAGGAATAAGAATTCCTTTAGTGTTTATTATCACTGTTTTATATTGTTATTGTCGTACAACTTAGTATGGGACCAAATACTTAAATTACCAGATCCCAAAGGAAGGTGGACCGGTGACCATTCGGTCATTGGTCCACCTTGTGGGAGGCCTTCCAACGCTACATCTCCCGGTACGTGGTCGCCGCTCCAGAACCTTGTGAGGGTCGCAGGAATCCGATGGATTCGAAAAGCATAGAACCGGTCGTAGTGGCGGTGCTTGGGGGAAGGCCGGAAGTGGTAGTCTTCCGGCTGATATGAATATTATTAACATAAATGCATGAAGTAGCAAATTATTTTCTACTTTTCTGGTTTGGTCCCGCTGTAAAAGTTGTTTGTTGAATTATGACAAGAAAATGGCCCTATTTCACGTTTAGGGCACCTTAACAAAAACTAAGGTTGTGATATACATACATAAACTCACGCCATTCCTATGGTGGTAGGCAAAAACTATAGAACACTATCCTAACATACTCGTTTTGCTTCATTTACGTTCATACATCTGGTCATGGTATTACGCACCTGACCTTTCTGATGAACATCAAAAATAAGGTCACTATATGCCCTCCTGGCGTCACTCACATCTGCCTTATAAATACCGTTTGTTTTCCTTCCTCTGCATCACATACCCATACTATGACAACCGATTTCCGCACAAAATATCAGTTACCGGTGTAATTTCAGACTTGTTCATACCTACTTATTTCTTATTCTATCCATTCGTGTAACACCACACATCCCTCTTAGAATTCTCATCTCAGCTGCATGCATTTGGCTTTCATTCGTTTCTTTTGTGGCCCAACACTATCTCTATGTGTTGTCCTTATTTGGCCGGGCTTTTGGCTAAGTTATAACAGCCGCACGGGTCGATCGATCAGGTTAAGCTACGCTTGCCGCTGTTGGTCCGTGGAAGGGTGACCATCTTTATATACGAAAACCCCTCCGTGCCTCGAAAAGCACGTGAAGCCGTTAGTGCCGGCTGTCATTTGTGGATCTTAGACAGTCGTTACCGGTCGTCAGTAGCCCGAAAGTCTGACAACCAGTCTTACCAAGGGTTATCGTATTACCCAGTAACTGGGTTGTGGAGGTCAGATAGACAGTCGCTTCATGTAAAATACTGGTATTCAGCTGCATCCGGTTAGACTGGAAGCCGACCCCAACATAGTTGGAAAAAGGCTAGACAAGCAGATTGATTATTGTCCATATTTAGGTGTGTGCGAGTTCCCCTCCAAATCGATACGCAAGAATGGGCACAATGATATAAATGACTCATGTATATTCCGATACTTGTTATTATAAATACGTACATACATAAACTGACGCCTTCTTCCCATGGGGGTAGGCAGGAACTCCAGAACGCCACCTGCTACGATTCTTACCCCCTCCCCCCCCCCCTCCTCCCCCCTCCTCCCCCCTCCTCCCCCCCCTCCTCCCCCCCTCCTCCCCCCCTCCTCCCCCCCTCCTCCCCCCCTCCTCCTCCTCCTTCTTTTCTCCTTTTGCTTTGTTTACGTTCATACCGACAGTTGCGAGTACCTACTAGGTACGCGCCTGACCTTTCTGAAGGACATCACCAATAAGGTTACTATCTTAAATCGTACTGAACGTTTCCTTCAAGTAGTTTGACGTCTTCCTTAACTTATTATGTAAACCTGTGTCCACTCTCTTGGTGATCTCCTCCTAGGGCGTCCCCTCCCGGCATTTCCTGTCACATCTGCCTTGTAAATACCTTTTGTTAATCGCCTTTCGTTCATCCTCGGGACATGATCAAACCATCTAAGTATACTCTTTTCAATTTTTCCTACTACACCTTCTAACCCGCATCGTTGCCTTATCATTCATATTTATTATTATTAGCCGATATTGTCCCACTACTGGGCAAAGGCCTCTCTCTGTCCAGAGCTGCCAAGAACCAATCTTTATGAAAGGAGTCCAGCTCACCCCACCATCTCTGTCTGGATCTGCCGCGATGTCCGCGGGAGCCACTGGGTCGTATGTTTGGCCCATTGATCGTCTGACATGCGATAGATGTGTCCAGCGCAATTCCATTTAAGCGTGGCGGCTTTCCGAGTGACATCAGTTCTTTTAGTTTTTTTCGTATCTTTCATATCATTAAATAATTTCATGTTTTCATCGTTGTTACCGTTACGAAGCTTGGCTAGATTCCCGCACGAATCAAAATCCGGATTCTAAACTGCGGTCCATAGGTTAGAAGCCGATCCTTTGGGCCACTGCGCCAATAGTGCCTACATTTTACGAAAATCAAATTTGTTTTTTACCCGACGTCTCTTCTTGATCGCGTAATTCATTACTGAAAGTCGTGTCCCGAAAGACCTTCGTGGCTTTATGAACGATGTTCTTCCACTTCGTTCGGTTCTTAGCTTCTCTCAGGGTGGTCTTCCGGTGAGGGTGGCCCGCGAAGCCTGAAAGTAGAGTAATATTAATTTATTCAAATGTCGTAGTAAAATGTATGTTACTTTTTACAACAAACAACTTTCTTGTTAAATATTTGTTCAGTTCGACTGTTTTTTTTTTTTAAATTTCTATTCATTCCATGTAACTCAGCTTGTAGATAAAATGTTTATGCACATTGTTATATAATATACTATCTCAATGACCTGAGGGGGCAATTCTCGTGATTTTAAACACATTCAAAGTCTGATATCAGTCTCAAACTGTCAAAAATACCTCTAATTTCCCTACATTTTTGACAAGTTATTGACATTGATTGTCGCTGAGATGAGATAGCGACTACATTTTGAACGTTTTCAATTACGGGAATTGGCCTTCTGTTGTGGGTTCAAATCTGGGCATGTACGACATATGAAGCTATCGATTTCCAGTAGAAGCTGACTTCTCATTGTACGAAAAGCGAAAAATGTTTAGCTTGATAAATGTCGTCGTGTGTTCCAATGTGAATTTATCAATTCTGAGTTTATCTTGGACATTACTGGCATCGTGACGAAACTTGGACTTGTATAACTCTGTCCACCAGGTGAACCGTTTTTTGACAGCTGCCTTAGAACGTAACTATTCCAGATTACGTAAAAGTTAACTTTAAAATGCGTAATAAAATAAGTATATGAACTGCCTAATCTTATTGCATTATCTTATTTATGACTTCTTACAGACATTATAATACGGTACGTGTCAGTTTTGACAAAAAAAAAATACTGCTCACTAGTTCGATCTGTCAAAAAACAGCTACCCTAGTGGACAGAGTATAGTAGGTATATATAAGTCTGAAATCGCCAACCTGTTTTGAGCAAGCGTGGTGATCAATGCTCGTGCCTTCTCTGTATGAGAGAGGCCTTTCTCCAGTAGTGGTTCAATAATACGTTGGTATTATTATATATTACATATTATTGTTAAAAAAAAACTCCTAATTTAATAATTCACGCATTTTATTGTCATTACAAGACTTTGCTGCATTTCTTAGTTATTGTGAAAACTTTTTAATAAAATGTTGTTCGTTAATTAATGTGTTCGCGCCCTTTCTGTAAATATTATTAATTAGTTATTATTATTGTACTGTCAGGTATACAGTTCTTATGTATGTAAGTAAATAAAGCAATATTTTATTATTCATTTTGGTTCTTTTTATTTCACCCTGACAAAATATATTATATATTTTTTTCAAACGATTTGAGAGGTTTATGCGCTAAACAGCGAGCGAAATTCAAATTTTCTTACATGTTTTGGAATTTGCTAGTCAGTGTCAGGTTGAATGTTGATTAAAATATGACTCGCGACCGCAACAAATTTGACTATAGAAAAAAAACATCAAAAGTTCATACAATCCTATTGAACCACTATTTCATGAAATATCAATCAGTTAAGAGGGTTGTATCGATGACTTTAAATCATTAACCTAACAAATATGACTTTACAGAATTAATAATAATCATTTATTTCTGTAAAGTCATATTTGTTAGGTACGGCCGCGAATCATACTATAATCAACGTACAGACGCCAGCAGGTCAAGCTACCCGAAACTGTCAAATTTTCTCAATCAACCTTGAACCTTAATGCTTTAGTGATAAAGTTGAAAATCTATTAAAGAAATTTGACAGATTGTAGTAGCTTGGTGTGCTGGCGTCTGTACAACCTGACATTGACATGAAAATATTGCAAAAAAACTTGAGAAATTTTGAATTTCAGCGGTACCCTGGCCCTTCCCCCTAAACACCCATATTATAAGTCTTGTTGGTCATCTTTGAAAGGCGACTGCTGCTCGCGTAACATGACCAATTCTAACTATTTTACCAACAATAGACAAAGTCACTCGACATCTCTTCTGCCCAAGCACGGGGCGACCCGTAGACTCGCATTTCCATGAAGACGTTTTCGACGTTTCATATTTATTCTTTCCATAGCAGGGGAACGGGGAACAAACAAAATCAATATTGATTCTTGCCTAGGTCCAATGTGATGTAGAATACGTCCATGGGCGTACGACTATTTGACACTTGTTGAGAAGAAATGTTTCTTCCTGCAAGTTTCAAAAGTAGAGTAAAATTGGTCGTCATGCTTGACACTAGGTATATGTAGACTTGTCGACTAAGGGCGGATTTTTCAAAATCGATTTTTGATTTTTCAGAATCGAATTGTTTTTTTTTGGAAAATTCAGCCCTTAAGAATAGAAACATTTTTTCTATTAATCGCAGTGTACGGTAGAAATATTTCTACAATCTGTCATTTGGTTTTTCGTCGACAAAACCCGTTTCTAAGGTGGTCATGCTACGCGTGCTGAGTGAGGGGTCCGGGGTTCGATTCTTATGTCGGGCAAAGTGTTATTGGGCTCCATTTTTCAATTTCTCTCTAGAATGTTCAGCTGTTTCCTGCTACGAAGTTACTATTTGGTTCGGTCGGTCCCGATCCTACACTCCTACACTCGTTCGAATATTGACTATGGTCCCGACCCAACTGAGCCGATCCGAAGTTTTTTCGCATTTTTCAATAATATTCGGTTCGGCCATGTGTCGGTCCGATCCGATCATTCGCACTTTGCACTTCGTAGTAGACCCCCTGGATTCGTGCACGATTGATGTTAAAATCTCCCGCCATTTGTTACACGAGACCAAAAATAACCAGCGAATTGTGGGTATCGTAACTAATTCTACTAATATTATAAAATGTGAAAGATTGGTCTGTTTGTTATTCAATCACGTAAAAACGGCTGAAAGGATTTGGATGAAATTTGGCACACAGATAGTTTATAACCTGCAGGGTTATTGCGTAACACATCAGTAGCAATGGCTTTCATTTTAACAGTTCAACAACATTCATTGCGTTATTTACGTTGAGCAGACCAATTTTTCGAACATATGAAGCAATGGATTAGCAATATCCTTCAAAATGATTCAGATTGAGATTGATAGTGTGTTACGCAATTAGGGTGCTGAATTACCCCGGTAGTGCGTTTCCGTGGGGTAATTTCCGACACCAATACGGTCGAAGCCTCTATACATCTCTGCCCACCTTCGAGAAATACATTCGTACCTAATGTTAAGTAACTTTTAGATAATTTTCGCTCTAATTAAACTCCTATGAGTACAATAGTTAGAAACGTGACACGACGCCACGGTCTGCAAGTTTGTATTGTTGACGTGGCGTCGTGTCGCTACTCTTTTGTTTTTACTGACCGTTTGACGAGGCTTGTCGGGCATTCTAGCGGTGTCGGTTTTGAGGGAAAACGGTGGGTTGGGTTCAGATAGAAAATGCACAGACTATCGGAGGGACAATTCTCGTAATTTTAAGAATGTTCACTGTCTGATCTCAGTCTCAATCTGTCAAAAGAACCTCTAATTTCCCTACATTTTTGACAAGTTTATGATATTGATTGTCGTTGAGATGAGATTGCGACTAGATTTTCAACGATTTGAATTACGGGAATTGGCTTTCAGATAACCTATCTACCTATTGTTAGTCTTCCTAGCATAGGTACAACAACATGTTTGTCCCAAAAATCAGCTATGTGAACTCCGCTCCCTGACACAGTCATAAGATCATCAAGTGCACTTGTGGCAGGGCATGCGGCGCGCTTGGTAGGTGGATCATTCTATGTGGGGAGATGCCGCATACGCACTTAAGATCTGAGCCGTCCATGAACGTTCTGTGGAGATTAGCTCCGGCTGACTTGGGTCCAAAGTCTATTTAGAGGCTTCCAAAGCGGCCACGATAACGCATGCCCAGGCAGAAGGCTCTCAGATGGTTCGATTAAATTATCAGGAGGTTTACACAGCTCCCGCTATAGAGTAATCTATCTTGCTGTTGAATCCCATTGGTTGGACTATTGTTAATGTGGTCTTATCAATTTATGATAAGGAGGTAAACAAATATATCTACATAATTAGCCTACAACGTTCCCACTGCTCGGTCACAGGCCTCCTCTCAGTGAGAGGGAGTGGGCCGTAATCCACCACGCTGACCCAGTGCGGGTTGGTAGATGTCAGATGTCTTCGAATTTTTGGTGTTAGGACATAGCGGTTTCCTTACAATGTTTTTCTTCACCGCTTTGAGAGCAGTGATGATTAAATAAAATAATACAAAGTAAAGTGCCTGCCTGGGTTCGAACTCACGACCTGAAACTCGTAAGTCGGGGTCGATACCAGTAGGCCACCATTGCTCTTGCCTCACCACTGCTCTCGAATATGTCTAATGTTATTTTAATTCGGTTGCATACAAACTCCTAAGTCTCCAGTAGACCTCATGCTGCTCAGCAGTACCGCTAGCGACCAGTAGATCTCACGCTGCTCAGCAGTACCGCTAGCGACCAGTAGACCACCGAGGCAGTCATTTCTACTCGTTTATGTTAATTCATATTCATCGTAACTACTTTTAATTGCATGTCTTGTCTTTTTTCTACAAGCCACACAGAAGTCATTGCCAGCAGATCATCTTGCAACATCGCGTGTGTCAGACAGATAATTTAAGCAAACATCTCCTACTGTTATTAACGATATATCAAATCATTAAGCTCTCTCCATCTTGTGACGGACCTACATAAATATATGCAGAGATTATTTTGTAGACAGGACATAAAAATGTGTGGGATCGGGGGACCCCCGGCAGGAATGAAGTTCAAAACGAAAATCCAAGATGGCGGCTGCGAAAATTTGAAAATGTCAAAAAAATTAAAATATTCGCAGACGCCATCTTGTATTTTCATTTCGACCTCACTGTCGGCTTCAGCATCCTCAATAACCATAATAATCGACACCCATGTTGAAGAATTTGAAAATTTTGCAGCCGCCATCTTGTATTTTCATTTTATTCTTACTATCGGCTCCAGCTCACTCGAAAACCATAAAAACGATACCCATGACGATTAATTTGAAACACTTTGTCCAAGTTCGGAACCGAATCAAAGACTCATCCATAGGTCAGAAATGATGCTTACAACCACTGACTTTTAGAGAGTGGTTTTGCAAGTCATCCAAAAGCTCACGAAAGGAATGGAAATTACTCTGGGTCGGACATGGTGAAGAGCAGTGGTGGCCCAGTAGCAACGGCCGCGAGTTACAAGTTGTAGGTCTTAGGTTCTTACCCAGACAGGCTGGCTGGATTGCGTATGATACATCGCTCTAGCGATACTTCGAATCTTTTGATTCTCTATACATCAAATCTTATTTTATTTCACATAAACCTACATGGGCACTTATGAAACGTCAGAAGCTAGGTGCACGGTTCCAACTGGTCGTTTCCTATGGAGAAGAGCCGGCAAGAAACTCCACGAACTCTTTTAAAAACAATTGACTTTTACAAAGTTTTCAAATTACAGTGTTCTAATAGTTATTATGGTAGCCCAGCACCTTAATACGAATAATTTTGAAGGATATTGCTAACCCATTCCTTCACATGTTCTAAAAATTTGTCTGCTTAGCAACGTAAATAACGCAATGAATGTTGTTGAACTGTCAAAATGAAAGCCATTGCTATGGTTAGTGTGCTACACAATAAATTATGCCGCAGTTTCGCAGCCAAACTGGCTGACTAATACCATAAACTGGACTGAAATCCAGACCCATCAAAAATCCTTATGAAAAAAATCAATAGGTAACACTTTGCTCAACCTCAGAATCGGATCAAAGACTCATCCATGGGTCAGCAATGCGGCTTACAACCACTGACTAGACCATCAGAGCAGTTAGGAGAAACTGCACCCATTTTATTATTATTGTTATTCTTTTAAAAAGGCAGACTATCTACCTAAGCCCGTAACATACTGTCAATTGCAATCTGAATAATTTTGAAGGATATTGCTAATCCATTGCTTCATATATTCGAAATATTTGTCTGCTCAACAACGTAAATAACGCAATGAATGTTGTTGAACTGTCAAAATGAAAGCCATTGCTACGGTTAGTGTGTCACGCAGTTACCCTGCTGTTAACAAGTTCCTACCAGGTAGGTACAGACGCCAGCACATCAAGCTACTACAATCTGTCAAATTTCTTTAATAGATTTTAAACTTTATCAATAAAGCCTTAAGGTTCAAGGTTGATTGGGAAAGTTCGACACTTTCGGGTAGGTTGACCTGCTAGCGTCTGTACTTAACAAAATAGGAAATGACTAAGAAATCGAAACATCTATAAGTCTACATAAAAGATAAATAAAAAATAATCTTTAGACCAGAAGTAGATTTTACGAAACCAGATAATTTATTACCACCTGCTACCAATATATACTATTTACATTTAATATAACTGTACCGTTTAAGTACATATTCGATGTCTTGTCTACAACATAATACTAGTCTTGGTGAAGTATGTCGCAGTAACGCACGCGATGGCGCGTCGCATGCGCAGCCGCAGACGAGGCAACTAGCTTGGGATATATCTGATGGGTTGTCTGAAGATATATATGTCTTTATGTAAGATTACGGAGAAAAAAGTCGTGGGATTGGTTAGGGATTTTCACACGTTGATTTATAGCACTACGGAGACTGAAGTCTTTTCAGCTTAGCTATTCACAACCTCTCGATACGCTTCCGTACTGTATCGAACATCAATCAATGTTATCGGAGTCCTTTACGCTCCGAAACCCGAAAATATAGTTAGTTTATGGGCTGATTTTTCCAACGCCAGATAATTTTATCTGAGCAATAATTTTGAACTTTTGACAATTGTTCTATACAAAATCGGTCACACGTCGAAAGTTGTCAGGCGATGTTTGACAGTTTTTGTATAAAACTTTTGATTTCTCAATAGATAGATAATTTTTATTCGAAGAATAAAATGGACGCTTGACAGATTTTGTATGAGGTAACTGTCAAAAATTCAAAATTATTCCTCGGATAAAGTTATCTGGCGTTGGAAAAATCAGCCCTAAATCAAATAGACGACCGCTATTCTTCCGACAGCTGATTGCTGTCGATAACCTTTCAGATGGTTGTGAATCGCTACACAGGATATATGTATATAATTCAGTGCCTTCTTGTGGATAGCCACAATACGTACCTAATAATGTTACACAAACTAACTGACCCTACAATCCCATCCCTAGCATTAACATTAAAGTTTGAGATAAAAAGACCAAAAATTAAAAGACTGGTCGACTGTTAAAAAAAGCTGGTTGAATGTTCTCAAAAAATTTGGCTTGATGACATAAAAAATAGAAAAAATAAAAAAAAATTCTTTTAAATGGTTACTGTGCTAGTTTTTCAAGTAAAATGGCCAGTTAATTTTTTTAAAGTCTATATTTATTGTAGACTTCTTTTTACTTTTTGCTACTGGAGCACAAAATTAAGAAAAAAATTGTTTATTTTTACATAGTTTAACAGAGAATGAGTGTATGATTTCAGCTAAAACTTTCAGCATGGGATGAACTAATTACATAATCAGCAGGTGGATATACATTTTACCATCAATAATGAAGAAAACTATGCTGTCTCACCAAAAAGGAGCTTGTACGAGTATATTTTTTAGTTTTTTCCTAAATTTTCTGCAGTCAGGTTTGAGGTAGGCAACTAGGTATTCGAGCGAGTGATCAAAGATTTGCAGGCTTTGCGTTGCGTAATTAACTGAAATCTTCAACCTGCTTCATAATAAAAGTATAACAATCTCAAGATACATAAATGAATCTTGGCTCGTGCCGCTCCCTCGCAAGTCGCCGTGCTCATCAAAGCATGCAGAAAACAAAAGCAACGGAAATATTACTCCAGTCGACGACAAGAAAGCCCAGAGGACAGTTTTCTATACAAAACATTTAATTGTAATCCTTAAATAATTCAAATAAAACCTCGGCTGTGTGCTCGCTTACCATTGCCTACTAGTAGAATAATTTAAAAACATAACCGGTCAAAAATTACCGCCAAATAGTTATGCAAATCAAATTACTTTTGTAATCTCAAATCTCAAAGTTGTAAATAAAAATGAATATTCATGAAAATGTCTAACGTTAATCACATAATACGTTTACAAGTTAATTAATAGTTTAAAAACAGTTGTTTTGTTAAATGAGTGTTTATATTGATGCTGTAATTGAAAGTTAGGAGTTATATTTTTTAAGATGGACGCTGGCAAAGGCATGGTAGTGCGTCTAGTATTTTTTGCTTTCTTCACACGGTATGCGCTATCTCAGGAGTACTTCAGAATGGTAAGTGTACCAATTAAATCCATTTTCAATTTGAATTTCCACTGATTACCCACTTCTTTTATGTAAATTTTATACAGCAATATTTTTTATCTCGTTAAATCTTCGGTCGAGTGCATTGTGATGCAGAATCTTTTGCTTATGTAACATTGTGTGCAAGACAGCAAGACTTGCAAAAGAAACATTATGTATATGCTATTGTATTGTTATAAGATATTACGAAGTTTTTACTACCATAATAACTAATAATAATAATAATAAGCTTTATTTTCTCACCACAATATACATGTTATTTTACATCGGTCAGATTCGACAATGACATATAATTCAGTTGAGTATATATTGTGGGAGACTGGTGCCTAAGTTAGGCTCGTGGCCTGTGTTTCAGGACACCAGGATCCCACCCCTTTACATTTTCATTTCACAAATTATGTGCTATGCGCGCTGACAGAATGTAGTAAGGTAAGTATGACATTTTATAGTTTTATTTTAATTAATTAATAAATATCTAGATTATGTATGCGAGACAAATGTTAGTAGATCTGTAGTATGTGTGATTGAGTGGGTGTGTGGGTGTGTAAGAGTGTGGGTGTGTTAGAGAGTGTGATTCTGTGTTTAGGTTATTGTAAGGATATGTTCAGTATCATTATAATTTAATTTTAGTAGCCAGTCAGTTAGCCTCTTTTTGCATTTATGCTTTGTGAGACTATAGATATGTAACACCTTATTAGTTTTATTATATAAGTAGCCACCTAGATAGCAAAAGAAACGCTCTGCAAAAATAGTTTTGTGACGTAGATGATGGCGGTCCACTGGGTCATATCGTCTTTTCCCCCTGGACAGCGTTGGATTATAGACCATTTTTTTTTTTTTTTTTTTTTTTTTTTTCTGGGTGGGAAATCATCATATGACTTCTCCCGCTCTGGGCGGAGCAGGAGGGCGTGTCAGACTTTTACTGACTAAAACCCACCCGTGTTCCTTCAGTTGCCTATGCCAGGGACCACGGTATCTCTTTCGAACAACCCGCGGCCCTGGCAGGCATCGGCCCTAACGGACCCCGTCACATCGTGCTGACATCTCTTTGAGGCGCGCGTGGAACACAACGCGCCGTCGACTCGGGCCTGGTCCTTGCCGGGCGGCGAGCTGCCCATAGCTCGCCGCCCGCAAGCCCGCGCCTACGGTGGCCGGGAGTCGGCTGGTGACTCCCGACGTCCAGGGCGTCTCCTGCGGCGACTAGGGGCGTGAAGGCGCAGAGATTGCCTCTCCCTCACGCGTTCCGCCTCCTCCTTTGCGAGCATTACTGCTTCGCAGAAGGAGGTGACGGCTTCCCATGCACTCTCGCTCCGTACCATGGCCTGGACCAGGGCCGGACGCGAGAGATCGCCGCCGCCGATCGCCGCCACGAGGACGCGGCGGTGCTCCGCCCAAGCCGGGCAGACCTCCACCGTATGCTCCACCGTGTCCTCCGGGCGATCCACACAGTGGTGACACCCTGGCGTTTCCTCCCGCCTTATCCTGAACAGGAACCTCCCGAAACAACCGTGTCCGGTGAGGACCTGCGTCAGGCGGAAGGTGAGGGCGCCGTGGCACCTCTCCAGCCACTCCTCAAAGAGGGGACTTATCGCCGCAATTGTGGCGTGCCCAGCACTGGGTTGCGACAATCGCACTCTCCATGTCGCCATGAGATCCCGCCGGAGCTCTGTCCGCTGTACCGTGATTTCTCGCGGCAGCGGAGTTACGCCCCGGCGTTTTGCCTCCTCTCGCCACTCCCATATGTGGGCGAGGGCTTTTGCCTCCAGATCCCATGGCGGCAATCCGGCAAGGAGGCTCGCCGCCTCAGCGGAGACCGTGCGGTATCCTCGGATCAGCCGGACGGCCATGACCCTTTGGGACGCGTTCAACCGGCGGACTGGTCGCCGCCTCAAGGAACGCGCCCACACCGGTGCCCCGTAAAGGGCCATGGACCGCACGACCCCCGCATATAGCCTCCGGCAGGAGGCGTTTGGACCCCCTAGATTGGGCAGGAGCCGCCTCAAGGCAGCCCCGGCCCGCTCCAGTCTGGGAGCCAAACGTCGGAAATGCTCCACGAAGTTCCACCGGCTGTCGAGGACGAGTCCCAGGTACTTCATCGTCGACTCGACGCCGATGTGAACCCCTCCTACCGTTATTTGGGAACCCGACGGTGGCGCGTCCCGAAGACCATGAAAACACATGGCCTCGGACTTGTGCAGGGCCACCTCGAGTCCCAATTGCCGGATCCTCTCAACGATTGTCGCAACCCCGCGTGTCGCTATTTCGGCCGCCGCCTGGTGCGACCTCCCCTGCGCTAGGACCAGCGTGTCGTCAGCGTAGCAAACCACGCTGACGCCGCTAGGGAGGTCGGCGCGCAGCACCCAGTCGTACCCGATATCCCACAGATGCGGCCCCAGGACCGATCCCTGTGGGACACCGCACGACATCTCTCGCCGGTTCCACTCTCCCCGGTGACCGGGGTAGATGACGGCTCTGTCCGTCAAATAGGCCTCGACAATGCGACAGAGGTAGGTCGGCATCCGGTGATACCGGAGTGCCTCCCTGATGCAACTCCAGGGCAGGGTATTGAAGGCATTGGCGATGTCTAGAGACACCGCCAAGACAACCCCACCCCGGGCCACGGCATCCCCCGTCGTGAGGGCTCGCACGCGCATGATGGCGTCCACCGTAGAGCGCCCCCTGCGGAAACCAAACTGGCTTTCCGCCAAATCCGGCCCCACCCGCACCAGCCGCTCGACAAGGCGGTCTGCAATGACTCTTTCAAAGAGCTTGCCCACCTCGTCGAGCAGCACGATGGGCCGGTAAGCGGACGGAGAGTCCGCAGGGCGCCCCGGTTTCTTGATGAGGACCAGTTTCCCCGTTTTCCAACGTAGTGGGAACTGGCCCCTCTCCAAGCATGCGCTTAGTAGCCCCCTTAGTCGAGGCCCGAGAGCCTCCAAGGCCAGAACCCAGGCTTTTCCAGGTAAGCCGTCGGGTCCTGGGGCGGTATTTTTGGCATTCAGCCTACGTACCGCCACTCTCAGCTCTACCTCGGTCACCTCCGGAGCATCGTCGTCGTCGTCGGTGGTGTGGTCCGCATCTGGCACCGCAGGAGGCGGAGCCATGGGCGGGGGAGTATGTTCCCCTCGCAAAGGAAACAGAGCGCTCACCACGTCCTCCACGAGCTGGGGCCGGAGACTCTGCGTCAGCGGGGGAGCCCATGGGCGGAGTTTCTCCCGCACCATCTTGTATGGGCGTCCCCACGGGTCTCTGTTCAGAATCCCCAGCGACTCCTCGCGGGCCAAACCCTTGGCCCGCAGGATCTCCGCTCGGAGGGCGGTCTTCGCCGCTCTGTACTCCTCGTATAGCTCCGCCTGCATGGCTTCCGTATCCGGAGGGCGGATACGGAGCCTGCGGTGCCTGGTGTACCGACGTCGCGCAGCCACGCACGCCTCGCGCAGAGACGTCAGCTCCGGCGACCACCAGTACACCTGGCGCCGGGCGCGTCCGGGCTGGACCCGGGGCATTGCCACGTCGCATATTTCGGACATGGCCTCCCGGAACCACTCCGCCTCGTCGTTGATGTCAGCAGGCCTGTCCGGTGGTGACACCCAGGCCTGCACGATCGAGGCTTCCAGGAGGAGCTCCCGGTCCAGCTGCTTCAGCGCCCACCGCGGACCACCCGGGGCCTGTCGGACTGGCGCGCTCGAGGTCTGGGCGGAGACGTCGAACCGGATGTACCGGTGGTCGGAATAGGTCTCCACCTCCTCCATGACGCGCCAGTTGACGACATGCGGCGACAGAGCGGGGCTGGCGAACGAGATGTCCACCACTGACTCACCCCGCATCCGCACGCATGTTGGGACCGAACCCCGGTTTAGGACGACCAGGCCTGTCTCCAGAGCCCAGTCCTCCACCATCCTGCCCCGTGTGTCCGTATACCGGGAACCCCAAGCCACGTTCTTAGCATTGAAGTCCCCGAGGACGAGTACGGGGAGGGAACGGAGCCCAACGACGACGACTCTCAGCTCCGCAAGGGAGTTGTGGAACTCGGCGAGAGTTCGGCTCGGGGAGAAGTATACCCCTACCACGACTATCTCCCCGAACCGTGCTGCCACGCACCCCCGTCCTCTCTTGACCGCCTCGAGGGACGGGGTACCGGCGGCGGCCGACGAAATAAGGATCACTGAGCCGCTCAGGTCCTCCACCCAGTCGTCCCTGGGCGGGACAAAGTACGGCTCAGCGACCACGGCGATGTTAATCGACCACTGCGCCATGCTCTGGAGCAACAGATCCTGAGCGGAGGCGCAGTGATTGATGTTCGCCTGGAGGAGGCGTAATGGGGCCATTATTGGCACTCCATATCAGCCCCCTCTAGGGCCCCCTGTGAGGACCCAGCCGCGATGGATGCGGCGGCGACGGCGGTGGAGGCGGCAGCGGCGGCAGTGGTGTTGGCGGCTGCGGCGGTGACGGCGGTGGCGGAGGGCTTGACCCTGCCCCTTGCTTTGGCGGGTGGAGCGCAGGCCTTGCTCCCAACCCGGTGATCGGCCGGCTTGCCAGCTGCCGCACATATATAACAGTGCGGCATTGCGGCATTACATGAGCCGGCCTTGTGACCGGGCTGACCGCAGCGGAAGCAGAGACTGCTGCAGTCCACCTCCGAGGTGCATTTAGCTCCGACGTGGTTGCCCACGTGGCAGCGGAAGCACCTCAGAGGTCTGGGTTCCAGGAGTTTCACCTGCGCGGAAACCCAGCCCACCAGGAGCCTTCGGCCCTCCCCGGCTATTTTTTGGGCCGCCGACACGGGGCAGCTCACCGTAATGGCTTGCATCCCCGTGAAGTCAGGACGAATGGTGCCCGCCCTCACTTGCTCGGCAGAGCACCCCCCAGTCCTGACGATGGCAGCCACCACCTCCTCCACCGTCGCAGAGTCGTCCAGACCCAGGATGCGCATATCAGCGCACTTAGTGGGTCTGGACACTCGGGCCTCGTCTGCACTTAGGGACGCTCTAAGCCTTTCGGCCAGAGCGTCAGCAGTCGGGCCACTGGCCGCACCAGGGACCTCCAGCATCCGGGCCCCAGTCGCAGTGACCCTTACCCGGAAGCCCTCCGCAACGCCGAGCTCCTGGAGGTTCACCGCAGCCCTCGCCTTGGCAAGCACGTCGCGGTAGGACATGCCCTTCTTCTCCGCTTCCGGCTGTAGTGTGATAACTACAGCTGCGGACTTCGGGGCACGAAGCCTAGCCGCGACACTTCGCTCCTTGCGCCGTTGCCGCCTCTCTTTCTTTTTGGCCGCCCTCGCAGCCTTCCCCGCCTTTCTCTTCTCTCCGGCTACTTGCCAATCGGCGTCGGCCGGAGGGGATGTAGGAGGCGGCGGGGGCGGCCGTTTCGCCGCCGGGGCTGGGGCCCTCGCTGGTTTTGGTGCGGTCCCACCTTTAGCCTGCGCCGTGGCTGTAGCTGTGGCAGCCGCGGCGGCAGCATACGAAGCCGCCTTTCGCTGGCCCGAAACCGGCCGGCTCCCCGCTAGCGGTGGGCGCAGAACAATGGCCTCCAGGGCGGAAAACCTGCTCTGGAAAGAGGCCAGCTCCTGTCGCACCAGTGTCAGCACCCGATCCTCAGCAGGTACTGGTCCACCCCGCCCATGTTGCGCCCTCTCCTGCGGCACCTCCCGGGGGCCGGCTGCTCGTAGCCCGGCCAGGTCCGCTCGGAGCTCCTCATTCTCCTTTCGGAGAAGCTCCATGGCGGCTGTCAAACGAGCGACCTCCGCCCGCATTTCGGACATTCCGTCCGGCGGGGGCTCGGACTGGGTGGCCTTTGCTGCCGCTATGATGGAGGCCGTGGCTGCAGATATGGCCCTGTCTTTGGAGGACTGAATCCTCTTCAGGGCCACACTCTTGATTGCGGCTACCACGACCTCCTCAAACCTGACCGCCCGCTCCGAATTGGAGCCACCAATGGCGTCCAGCTCACCGCCTGATGACTCTGAGAGGGCTGCCTTGCGGCTGGCCACTCCCGAGTGCTGCCCGTCCGTGTCGAGCCTCTCGGCTCGCTGGGCCGGCTCAGCTGGGCTGGCTCGGCTCGGCTCACTGGCCTCCTTCGCGGCAAGCCCTCTGCCCATGCCCCCCTCATGGACTCCGCCCCGCCGGCTTATTTTCCTGCGGGCCGAGCTCGACCCGCCATCCGAGGAGGACCCCTGGCCATCCCCCGATTTGGGGCGCTTCTGGAAGAACCTTAGGTTCTTCCCAGCCGCCCCAACCACTACGCGCTCCGGCCTCTTAAATGAGCCCGTAACGCTAGATGCGGCGTCGGACTCCGACCCCGCATCACTCCCCATCTCTTCTGTGGTTTTTTGGTTCAAATATTTATCCATATTGTTCCCACGAGTATAAACATGTTGTACTTGCTCAAAATAACGGTCCGCACTAGCGACTAAATCAAGCTACCCATTAGCCAAGCTTACAACCTCCCTCACGGTGCGCCGCCGCTTGGAGGTTTGGGGAATTTTTTATAGAGGTTAATCTTCCTCGCGGTCCGGGCGGTTAAGCCAAGACCCTCGACCCCCTTCAACAGCCAGAGACATGACCTTAACTGTCTCCGGGGCTACGAGATTAGCAGCAGTGGCAGAAGGGTTGCCCCTCCTGCCTGCCCGGCGGCAGGGTAAGTGCACACCGGGCCCGCTCTGACCCCCCACAGTTGTTGCTCTGCTACTCAGAGCGACCTGTGTGGGGCGATCCTCTTGGCAGAACATTAGCATGCAGACAGCGAAATCCCACTGGGAAATAATCCCAATGGGAAATCGCTGCCCGCACCCCAGGATGTACCGGCCCGAACACTGGTCTTCCCCTGGACGTATCCAGAAAGGAACCCCAGTCCCCGGGCACACGTGGAGGTTTTCTGCCCTGACATCCCTGGATTATAGACCAAGAGTGAATGTTGTTTCAACAGAATGTGCAATATAAATAGTTGGCGCACTGTCAGGACTTCATTTTCTTTGTATAGCTGTTCAGTGGGGTAGCGATACGGGCGAAAAGACGACACTTTCAGTATAGCTCTTTGGGTTCTTTCAATTTCTATTAGGGTAGTTTTTGGAGCTCCACCCCAAGAGGTGATGCAATAGCATATTATCGACTGAGCGAGGGTGTAGTACACTAACTTCATAATGTTCTTATCGACTACATGTCTCAACGTTTTGAACACATATATTAGTTTCCGTAGTCTGCTACTAAGGGTGGTAATGTGGTCTTGAAACCTTAGGTTTTTGTCGATTGTTATTCCCAGGTATTTTACATTCTCAGCCCTGGTGAGTGGTTCGCAGTTACAACTACCAGTGTGTGGGCTTGTGCAAGAGTGTGCTACAATAGTTTTATGTAATGTTTGGGAGGATCCATTGTTTTTTATGGAGAATGCTATGTAATTGGTTTTGGTTGTATTAAGGGTCAACAGATTGTCGCGTAACCAGTTGGATACCGTATTAAAGCCTAGTTGTGCACACTCATAGACATCTTCCCACGAGTTCGCGCTGAACAAGAGAGCAGTGTCATCAGCAAAGCTAATGATTTTGCCATTAGGGATAGTGAGCGTACCCAGATCGTTGATATAAATGAGGAATAGTGAAGGTCCGAGCACACTACCCTGGGGCGTGCCGTAGTTAATTGTTTGTTCCTCACTGATGAATTCGTCTATCTTTACTCTCTGGGTACGCTCACTCAGGTAGTCTTTAAAGAGGTCCAGTGGAAGTCCTCTGATTCCCAAACTTTCCATCTTACGTACAAGAATTGGGACAGAAACCGTGTCGAAGGCCTTAGCAAGATCCAGAAATATGGCCATAACTTTATCCCCACTATCCATGTTTGTGACCACATAGTCTGTCAACTCATGGACCGCGTCAGAGGTGGATTTGCCTGAGCGAAACCCAAATTGCGTTGGTGAGATCAGATTGTTTTTTTCCAAATAGCTCACAAGTCTGCTGTTCATTACCCGTTCCAGTATTTTGGAAAAAGCAGTTAGCACAGATATAGGTCTGTAGTTATCAACACGGCTCCCGTCCCCACTCTTGTAGATCGGATGAATTATGGCCTTTTTGAACACGTCAGGAAATTTACCTGTGGAAAGAGCAAGGTTACATATGTACGTTAACGGAGGCACAATCACGGCCGTGTGTTTTTTCAAGAGGTCACCGGATATCCCATCCCATCCCGCGGCACAGTTATTGCGGAGTGACATTAATATTCCGGCTACCTCCTCCTCATCTGTTGGGAGCATTACCATGGATTGCGTTCCGTTAGTTTGGTTTCCCTTTGTAGCTCTTGTTTGTTTACCCTTTATGTTTTTTGCTAGTTTTTCACCTATCTTGGCAAAAAAGTCGTTGACATGATTTACAGAGTGTTGTGGTGTACTTAATGAGGCTAATAATTGTGATGATGTGTTGGCTTTCCTTGTCGACCTGCTTGAGATATTATTTATAGCCGACCATAACTGTTTAGTGTTCTTTCCAGCTTTTTTGATCTCATTCCTTTCAAATTCTATTTTTAATTTCCTTACTAATTTATTACAATAATTTCTGTACCTAGTAAAAGTAATTCTGAAAATCTCATTGTTAGGCGCCTGTTTAAATTTTCTATGCAATTTGTCTCGATGCCGCATACATCGAAGTAAACCAGGAGTAATCCATGGCTTTAATATTTGTTTACGGTTCGGAGTCTTACCAGATTTGGAATTAGAATCTATCACGTGTTTTATCAACCTAGTTATTGTTTCCCCTGCCACATGAGGATCTTGGGTCTTGTATACTTCACTAAAATCTAGTTGTTTTAGGTCTGAATCTATTTTACCATAATCAACACGAATACAGTTTTTTTTAATTATTTTAGGCATTCGTTTGGACAAGAACAACATTACTGTCTCATGATCAGTTAAAGCAGAGTGTGCGACTGAAGTAGAAGCAGGTAGTCGAGTTTTCAGTATAACGTGGTCAAGACAAGCTTGTTGTCGCGTAGGTATTGTATGAGCAGGTAAAAGGCCATGGGTGGCCAATAGGTTTAGATAGGAGTGTTTATAGGAATCCTTACAGTGTTCATGTATATTTATATTTATGTCTCCCGTAATAATTATAGTATTATATTTGGATAGCTTAATTAGGGTATTATTTAGAGAGTTTAGAAAATTATCTAAGTCTTTGTAACCTGGCGGGCGGTATATCGCTAAGAGAATAGTATTTCTATCGATTTTTACTTGGAGACAGTTAGCATCTAAGAATGATGGCTCCTCTGCAACTATTTGCAGTTTTTTATGCACATACAGGACTACACCTTCATTTTGTGTATGATTATTTTTGGTAAGGTAATAGTTATAGTTCGTCAACTCGGGAATATTATGGGTGTTAGGGAGCCAACACTCGGTTAGTGCGATTATGTCCCAATCAAGTTTTGTCCGAGCAAGTGTAGTCATAAAACCCGCTATGTTTTTGTTTATGCTTCTAATATTCTGTGTAATGACCTTAAGTGCTTGATTAGGTATAAAATTAGGTGGGGTACAGTTTTCCAAGTCGCAGGTCGAAGCATCCGACACCGAGACAGCATCAAGGTTGTTTAGGTTGTTTTGCGTGTTATCGAATGATAGTGGTAATTATTTCCATTTTGACATTTATGTTTTGAGCGCTGCTTAGTGGCGTAACAATAAAGTTTAAAACCCCTCCTACATCGAACCAATTTTCACGACTACCCGCAACGAAATGGGAAATAAAATGGACAACGCGAGTGCGTAAACAGATCGCTTCACTTGCCGTTTCTCTCATTTCCCTTGACGTCGCCGCAGCAAAATTTAGGGAAATATTTCCGGCAACGCGAATGGCAATGGCAATGGCCGAACGCAAACGAGGTATAATGTACTGGTACAGAGCGGGTGCGATAGAACATATACTAGGCATATTTATACGGTATGCCGGCTGACTAAGTTTGTGAGCGTTATGGATGTGAAGTGCAAGTAATGTGATTGTATATATGATGTGTATATTGTATTGTGTAGAATGTATAGTTAATGTTAGTAACAAGCTTGTTTGTTTTGAACAGTGTATGAATAATTTATTAATTTTAGTGTTATTGTTAATTATTAGTAGAATAGTATAAGTTTGGACTAAGGTTAACAAAACTGTGATGACAAGGATAGCTTGTAGTTGTAGGTACCGTGCTAGTCATTTTTTCTTACGGAGTTTCGCGAGGTCTTCTTCGGTTTTGATGAGCCGGCTTGACATTCCGTCTTTTTCACGAATATACACCTTGCCGTTTGCAACCCAACATTGATGGTAACCGAATTCCTTCGTAAGTTCTCGGGCGAGATAATGCAGGCGTCTGGTCATAGCCGTGAGCACTTCATTTACGTATAAGGGTTGCCTAGGTCCGTTTTGTACTAGATGGGATGTGTTCAGGCGATTTTCCTTGTTGTGCTTATTAAAGTCCTTGGTCGACTTTAGAAACTGTTCTTTAATGGTTGCCGACGTGAATTCTACCAAGACTGGACCCACCGCGTCAGACTTGCTCTTGTAACGGAAGATGTTTTTTATATCTGTTGCAATCACGGGTTGCCTGATGATCTGACCCAATTTTTGTACTGCATCCGTAAGGGAGTCGCGAGTTTCAAGGGATGACGACGGTAGATTTTTAATTTCAAGCGAAGCCGCTTTTTGTTGCTTTTCTAAGAAGTCTACCCTGATTTCAAGCGCTTTTATAACCTTTTGGTTACTGCTACATTCCGCCCGTAAATCGTTAATTTCCACAAGTGCATCATCATATTTTTCTGATAAGAAATCTATTGTCTCTTTGATTTTTTCATTCTGAGTTCTTATTTCAGAGTTTTGCAAGCTGATCGCGGTATTTTGGGACCGTATATCCTCAAGAGCCAATTGTAACGAATTCATTTTCCCATTTTGTTCATTCTGTTTAGCAACTAGTTCAGAAAACATTTCCTTCATATCTTCCATCATTTTCTCCATTTTTATCATGTCATCTACACTGCGTTTCCTTTTCCTTTGGGTTACATTTATACTGGTATCGCTGCTAGTATTAGTAGTCGATGTCAGGTTTGGTTCAGAAGCTGAGTGGGGTGAGGCATGAGGAGGCGTGCGACTAATACCGGAGAGCATATTGGGAATCTTGATTCGCAATATGCTCTGATGAATAGAAACTCGGCTGTCGACCGTGAGGTCCAGTGTTCGATCCCTGAGTGAGGAAAATCTCAGAATTAAACTAACAATTGCACCATTGTCCTATGTCTAACCCTATCTTAGTTCTCCATCTTTTAGAAATGAGGTTTCAGCTTCATGCATGCGAAAACTGCATTCATTAGTTATAGTTATCACGTATGTGATATTCGTTGAAAATCCGCATTTATACTTCACCAGTGGTTATTTATGATTTAAGTCTAATTCTGTAGTTCGAAAGTAGATTCCGTGAGGTATCTAACGTTCACAACATGAAATAAATATATGTATTTACTTCGTGGTCCATCGCTGGCACCATAACTCCCTTTTCTCTGCTTGTGCATGTCGTCTATCGTCAGTCCATCTAGCCGCGAGCTGAGCTTTACGAAACATCTTACGTATCAGGCTAAGTCATAGCAGCCGCACGGGTCAATCGATCAGGAAAAGCTACGCTTGCCTAGATCAGTCTGTAGATGGGTGACCATTTTTATATACGGAGACCCCTCCAAGCTTCAGAATGCACAGATCGTTAACAGTCGTTACGGGCCGTCAGAAGCACGAAAGTCTGAGAACCATACAGTCTTACCAAGGGGTGTCGTGTTACCCAGTAACTGCTGGGTTGTGGAAGTTAGATAGAGGGGCGCTCCATGTACAATACTGGTTTTACAATATAGCTGAGAAAATGCTCGGCAGATGATGATATGAATACGTCCTAGACAATGCCCTCACTGCTATTGTAGAAACTACCATTATACAGAATGCAACTGAAAACTTGCGCCAAATCAGAATAGCAGGTGCAGTAACTGCTACATAATCACTATAAATTGTCATTTCCCAAATCTAAATTCTTGAGAAAAATCGTGTAATTATTGTGTTAGATAGTGCAAACTAAGTTCTTGGCTTCAAGTAGAAACGAATTTTCGTCGTTCCAGATTTTTTTTTCAAATAGAAAATTAAGTATAGTATCTACATACATAGCATTGAAAATTAGAGTTGCCAACGTGAAGCAAGTTGGCAACGCATTGAACTAGCGGTATTTACCAAATTTTGACCGTTCCTACGAAAAAAAGGGAGCGCCGACGACGTTGCCAAATCGCTTGCCTACGCGCACGTATGTGTATCCCTTTCCTTAAAGGCATACTCTAAATTTTCTTTAAAACACGTTGAATTAGATGTTTTAATTTGGCGCACCAATTCAATTTTATCCTGTAATTGTTTCCTGATATAGCCACGTTCAAAAGACGTGCACTCTCTACACAATTACGTATGACATAGTCGATGCAGAATTGTGCATGAATAATGCTAAACAGTTAGACACCTTTACCGATAGAACCATAGACGCGTAACGAACGATACTTGGAATTATATGAATTTGTGTACACAGTCATTTTCCCTGCACTTGCAAACCTGTGCTGAGTTCCTCAAGTTCTGAGTTGAACTACACGATTACTGACAAATGTTTGCAGTGACTGGAATGGTCCACTCAAATCTATGTGGTACTTTTTTCAAAAGACCATTTCAGAAATCAATCTACATGGTCTTCACATGATCTGACCCAGATTATGTCTGGACTTCAAAAGAGACTGTGACCTCTGAGTTTGTTTCGGCCTTTCTTCTCAGAGTAGTCGGATAGCAAACGCCAAACTCATCTAGCTTATTTTTATTTTTTTGTAATATGACGTGTAAAAGTGATCCCAATATCATATTTACAGAAATAATTTCATTTAATTTGTGCCTAGGAAAAAGTTTTGAGTATGTATGTGGATAGCTATACGAGTAGGGGAAGACTAAACTATTCATGGATGGACTGTGTGCTAGAATGCTAGAAAGGGATGACTATCGAGAGACCGGCCGACCGGTACTTGCCCGTGGTCCCCCAGTCTATTTCCCCTTGGGGTATCACGGGCAAATAGAACCCCCAAGAGGGACAAAGGGGTACCATGGGCAAATTATTTGGCCCGCGGTACACCCGCTAATCGCCAAATAAATAAAATGCAAATACAATCTCTTTGCTTAATGCATTAAGTGATGGATGACCTATGATAAAAAAAAAAACTTTCTCTTCAAACTCTCTCTTATTTTTTCTAAACTCTTCCAGCTGATTTTTATTGAAAAATCTCATATGAATTGGGAAAACAATTTATTTGTATTTTTTTTTTAATTTATTAAGCAACAGTTCGTTTTTTAAATGTCAAATTGAAATGTTTGGGATGGGGTATCACGGGGCAATAAAATGGTATCCCAAGGGGAACTAGACTGGGGGACCATGGGCAAGTACGAGTACCGAGGCCGACTAATAAAAAAAACAGGAAGAAAAAGACATGTTGCTCGATCCCAAATAAATTGGGATAAAGGCAGGAGAATGAGGATGACGTAGCTAAACAACAAAGCAGCTCATGGCTTAATAATAACCATGCAGAATCGATGGATCTGTAAGGTAAAGATTAGTTTGGTGCAGTCAAATCGAAAGATGTTCACTGATATTTATCTATATTCGGTAAGACTGCATATTGCATGGGATTGGAGCAGCGTAATAATATTTTTTTGTCTGAACTAATATTATAAAGAGAATATTTGTATGTTTGTTTAGTACGCTTTCACGCTAAAACGGCTGAACGGATTTAAATGAAATTTGGCACGTGGATACACCATGACCTGGATTAGGATATAGAATAATTTTTATACCGATATTCCCACGGGATCGAGAGTTATATGAGTGAATCCGCGGGGCGCAGCTAGTTTATTTATACAGGCTTACTAAATAAATTCACAATTTTAACCCGCAATCTTTTTCATAGTTATAGATGACAAAGATTGAAAAAAAAAGAAAAATAATCAGCTAATACGTTAGGTGGAATAAAAACCTGCCTTTTGAATTATCTATTTAATATAAACCTAATATTACTATAACATCTTAAGCACCTGAACATCCGTATACCCAACGAAACCCCACAGTATACATGACCCAGATAGTTTTATTGTATTTAGTCACGCTTACGATCATACTTACATATACATACGTGACTACGTCATTATAAATGACATTTTTTGTCTCACAACCTTCGTGGTCTGCACAAAGCATGACCGAAATGACAAATTGGTCGGAAGATACATAAAAAGACATTTTGGCCAATTGTTTTTTAGATTAACCTTAATAAAAGTGTGCCATAAGCTTTAAATTTAGATTTTGTCATACCCTGTGCTCTTGTGCTTAAAAGAGGTGGCTATTTCATTGTTTACAAATGGGTGTCGGTTTTTAAGCAGTGCCTTGATTTTGGTAGTTTTGCAGATTAGTAAAAAATATATGGTAGAAAATTATAGAAATAATGTTGCAACCCAAATTATCAACGGTCGTTATTTTTCAAATATTTCAAAGGACACGTTATAATGTCAATTTTATTTACATCACACAAATACACAACATAAAAATACATCAAACACTACAAAATATAAAATGAGCGGTATTATCGCTTTCTGCGATCTCTTCCAGGCTATCTTGGAATGGAGAGTGATTTTCCAGAACATAAAATGGGACTGTCGTTGGTGCAAATATTATGTATACAATACACTAAAGTTAAACGCAACAAATATTTAATTAAGTACACAATGTACCTACTTAAATATTTTTACAAAACACGTTACTGAAACGAAAGAGAATCTTAAAGACTTTTTTGACATTTGAGAAGTTAATAGAATGCTGCCATAGAAGAAAAATACTAATGCACTTAGTAGAATTTTTGCCAAAGCTCAAATGTGCACCAACTGCTGAGCGCCTGACCATTAATGTATTACACACTGCAATCACAGAAACAGAATTTAGCTGTTTGTAGTAAGTATAGAAACTTGATTTTGAATTAGCGAATAAAAGCATTGTAGCGGTATCTACAACGCCACATGCGAACAACGCGTCATAGTGACGTCACGCAAATCCTGCATCTCGCAAGCAGAGTTTACCGCGCAATTAGCATATTATATACAAACTTCCCAGCATCAACCGTTGGGAAATTGCCCGCCAGACACAACACCCGTCTGGTCGGGGGATCCTCCCTTTTCTATGGAGGATGAGTGAACTTTACACCCTGTTCCTCATGCCTCTATACCATCAATCTGCACTAATAATAAAACTGAAGATTTTGATTTTTTTTTTGTCTGTTTGAACGCGCTAATATCTCTACCAGTTGGATTTAAAAAAATCTTTTGCATTTGATGATCTGACCAAGATTATGTCTGGACTTTAAAAGAGACTGTAACCTCTGATTTTCGGCCTTTCTTGTCAGAGTAGTCAGATAGGAAACGCCGGCCTCATCTAGCTTTTTTTTTATAATATGTCGTGTAAAAGTGATTTCGTGATCCCATTTATAGAATAAAGAATTTCATTTCATCCCTCAAAGTACCTATTTATGAAAGAAAGAAAGTAAATAAGTTTATTTGCGGTAAACATGACGCAAAAAAGAACATAAATCACAAAAAAAAAAGGTTTGGGGGAAACATGCGTCACATCCACGCAAAACGGCTATCGCTCAGCATTATGGTGCGACCCTATGCAAGACAGAGCCCAGCGCTGGTTTTCAGTGCCAGCCGGCGCTGACGTAATGACGTCGTCCGGTGCAGCAAACAGTTATTAGGACGCTGTACCGATACAGCGTACTTAAAGAAAAATAATATAATTTAATTTTATTGTAATAGAAACAAACAGGAATATAAAAAAAGAAAAAAAGGAAATATACAAGTCATCTCCAACTTCATTTCGTATTTCGTAATTCTCAAAACCAATAAAAAAAAATTAACAAAATTCCTTCAACATAATTTCCGTTAACGACTCGACCTCCGAACGGTATCGCTAAACCACGTGGTCTGTTCGACTGACCACTTTCATTGAACCATTGTTTCGAGTAACAGACAGACGGACGTCCTACTGACAATGGAGGGACACTTTCGATTCTTTTATAAGATTATACCACTTACCCTAATTTCTTTAATTTGGCTTATTTTGTGACTAGCTTCTGCCCGCGACTTCATCCTCGTGAAATTTCTTGTTCCCCCGATCCATCCCGTCGCCTCGCATCACCTGCCCGTGGTGTCATTTCGTTTTCGCTTAGCGATGTTTCTGACTTGTTTTATTCTAGCTCGGCTTCTTTCTTCAGCGTGATGTTAAATAGCCTATCTCCTTCCTCAAAAATTGGACTACTAAATGCAAAAATATTTTTTCAAATCAGACCGGCAATTCCTGAGATTAGCGCGTTCAAACAAACAAACTCTTCAGTTTTATTATTGGTGTAGATTTGTAAACTTAATTAAAGATCCACGAATGGCGATACGTCAGCCTTGCTACTAAAATGATTGACGTTTTATGGGTATTACCAATACCTACTCTTAATCGATACTATAAGGGCTTCGTGGAGTAATTTCGTAACACACTAAGACAGTAACAGTAGCATTCACTTTCATTTTGACAGTTCAACAACATTCATTGCGTTATGCAGGTTGCTGAGCAGACATATTTTTCAAAAATATGAAGCTGTGGATTAGCAATATCCTTCAAACTGGTTGAGTTTGTGATGGATAGTGTGTTGGTGCTTTGGTGCCGCTCCCTTAAATAACCTACCAGGATTATAATGAAATGAAAGACGTATTTTATCATAAATAATCATTGTAAATAACTCATATCCTTATGTAAGTATTCCTATACTCAGCGGGATTGTCCGAAAGGGTTACCGCTACCCCGAAACATAAAGGGCAAAGGAAGGGCATGGGTGGGTTTTAGTCAGTAAGAGTCTGACACTCCCTTCCGCTCCACCCAGAGCGGGAGGGGTCATTTGATGATTTCCCATCCGAAAAAAAAAATTAAAAAAGGATTCCTATACTTGGAATGAGTTGGATCTACATTTGCGCGTTGTGGATTATGACCCAGTCCCTCTCGTAGAGAGGAGGCCTGTGTCCCAGCAGTGGGAACAGTATAGACTGATTATGCTATGACTTACTACATGATATTTCCACACATGGCAGACACATGCATGTCATACTTCGACTCTATCTCTGACAATACCAGCTTATTACTGTCCCACTGCTGGACAAAGGCCTCTTCTCATACAGAGTGGGCACGAGCATTGATCACCACGCTTGCTCAAGGCTGGTTGGCGATTTCAGACTTATATTAACTACAAAGTCAGGGGGTCTACTACGAAGTGCAAAGTGCGAATGATCGGATCGGACCGACACATGGCCGAACCGAATATTATTGAAAAATGCGAAAAAAGTTCGGATCGGCTCAGTTGGGTCGGGACCATAGTCAATATTCGAAAGAGTGTAGGAGTGTAGGATCGAGACCGACCGAACCAAATAGTAACTTCGTAGCAGGAAACGGCCGAACATTCGGCCGATACCACTTCGGAGTAGACCCCTGGTTTCCTCACTATGTTTTCCTTCACCGATGTCAGTAATCATCACTTCTGTCGAAAGACTGAAGGGCATATTCCTCCCCCAAGCACCTCCACTTCGACCGGTTCTGTGCTTCTCGCATCCAACAGGATGTTATGTCTAAGATAAAATCAGAAACTACATAATAAACGAATAAATTGAAAAAGTAGGTACTTATGCCCGGATTTGAACCCACGACCCATCACAGCTATCACAGCAGCCGATCTATTCTGTAAAAATATCACCGCGAAAACTTAGATGAAATGTGTTGTCAATAGTGTCAATCCCAAGCATCAGAGGAGCAATTCTCGTAATTTTAAGAACGTTCACAGTGATCTCAGTCTCAATCTGTCAAAAATAACTCTAATTTCCCTACATTTTTGACAAGTTTTTAACATTGATTGTCGCTGAGATGAGATTGGGACTAGCTTTTGAACGTTTCTAATTACGAGAATCGGAATGCAGAATGACAGCTCACTGCTCACTTCACCTATGCAAGTCTTCACGGTGAGATTTTTTATAGAATATACCGGCAGATAATCGTAGGAACAAATGAACAGTCGGCCCAGCAGTGCGATTCTGTAACCATCTCACCGTGAAAACTTAGGTGAAGTGAGCGTGGAGTGAGCTGTCATTCCAACTAATGCTAGGGGATTAACACTGTTGACAGCTAACTCTAAGCTCACTTCACCTAAGTTTTCACGGTGAGATTTTTAAAGAATAGGTCGGCAGATGCCAACCTTCCTAGATCACAAACCGTTGTACACGGTTTTTCACGTCGTAAGAGACAATGTATTATTTATTACACACAAGGCCTGCGGACACAGCCATACTACAAACTACAAGGATAACAAAGACATTGTGTGACCAGCTCAAGGTCACCTGCAACCACGATTAGTGTAACGCTAGCAATTCATCTAATAACGTAAAGATTTCCGCCGATTTGTAACAATCATCTTGTGCATTATGGTCTCTTTCTGAGTAAAATAACAAGCTGTGGAACTGTCAGGGTTTTCCGAAGGTCTGCTGGGTGAACCAGAAAGATTCAGCTGGCGTAGGCACTATTTTGTAAGCGGGTATTGTTCTTTGATTCTGAAGAGCGAGAGTCATATTGTTTTATGAAAATACACTACACTGTTAGGTATTATATAAAACGGAAATTCAAAGCATTTTTTTTTTCAAATAAACCAATTACAGGCACTTTTGAATTGTCAAAGGATCGGCCTGTAGTGTAGACGTATTTTCACAAAACAAGACTCTCGCTCTCAGTCACAAAGATGAAGCTAGTTGCCCAATCCAAAGCGTAATCGGTACCTATGGAGAAGAACGGGCAAGAAATTCCATGGACACTCTTTTAAATCATAAAATTTGTTAGAAAATATTGGTTACATCATTCATGTTGAAACTATACATGCGGGACCGATGTAGAAAGACGTGCACGTTTACAGCGTCCGTAATAAAATAGATAAAAACAAAAAAATAACAATTCAGAAATGAAAATAAGCCGTGGTGGCTGAGAGCCTCCCGTCCCAGCCGCCGCGCCGCGGGAGACGCTCCGGGCGTCGGGAGCCGCGTGACGACTCCCGGCAACCGTAGGCGCGGGCCTGCGGGTGGAGAGCAATGGGTAGCTCACCGTCCGATCAGAACCAGGCCCGTGCCGGACGGCGCGTAAGTGTTCCACGCGCGCCTCAAAGAGTTGTCAGCATAATCTGAGGGGCCCCTTAGGGCCGAAGCCTGCCGGGTCAGCGGGATTGTCCCAAAGGGTTACCGCTACCCCGGAACATAAAGGGCAAATGAAGGAACATGGGTGGGTTTTAGTCAGTAAGAGTCTGACACTCCCTTCCGCTCCACCCAGAGCGGGAGGGGTCATTTGATGATTTCTCATCCGGAAAAAAAAAGCCGTGGTGGCTAAGAGATGACCAGTCCCTATGGACGCGACGGCGCGGCGGCGCCCGTTCACGAACATGACGTATGGATCAGCACCATTCGGTTCAACCCATAGAAATGCTGTCCTATATCTATGGTTCAACCAATATGAAGAGAACTTATACAATATAATATGGCACCTGTATTTTCTGAAAGTTTAGGCTGAGGGGTATAAGGGTTGTACACACGGCTACACATCAAGCTATGCATTTTCAGTTTTAGCTGAGTTCGCATTGTATACGTTTTTCGTACAATCAGAAGGCAGCTTATACTGGTTTTGTATAGCTTGATGTGTAGCCGTGCGTACTAACCACTTGGGATGTGACCACTTGTATCTATTTAAGTCCCACGTTACAGGGACGAGCCCATGCTATTACCCGGGCACCACACGTTGGGTGCTGAAAATAAATTGCTGTTATAGAAAAACCCAACAGAAATTGCTCAACCTGGGAACCGAATCCAGGACACACAAGTTGTGCTAACAACCACAACATACACGAGGCAGACATCTAATCAAAATTCATATTTAATCTTCAGGGTGTCAACACAAATACAGCAGAGGCATCCCAGTTCCTTCGGGAGTATGACAGAGAAGCTTCTGGAATGTGCTACAGGTAAGACTCCTTAAGATCTTCACACCCTAAAAAAATTTGGCGGTATCAAGTATGGTTCAAGAACATCATCATCATCATTTCAGCCGAAACTCTGTCCACTGTCCACTGCTGGACATGAGCCTCCCCCAAGCACCTCCATTTCGACCGGTTTGGTTCAAGAACATTAGCCATTGATGTCCCAATACTGGGCAAAGGCCTCCCGATTCTTTTTCCTCCTCTCTCTGTCCAGAGCTGTCCAGAGCCAATCTTTATTATAGAAGTCCAGCTCATCCCATCCCGCAAGAACATTAAACTTACATAATATTCTCACCGTAAAGTTACACGATATCGATAATTCGATACTTCCATAAGCACCATTTCCATCAAGTTCTATTAAGGGGGGGGAGGGCAAAGAATCAGCAGGCTTCAAAAATAGGCCAGCCCTCTGCGGGTATTTGCGTAATACACTATCAGTAGCAATGGCTTTCATTTTGACAGTTCACCCACATTCATTGCGTTATTCATGTCGTTGAGCAGACAAATTTTTCGAGCATATAAATAAAGCAATGGATTAACAATATCCTTCAAAATGATTTAGATTGTGGTTGATAGTGCGTTAGGCATTAGGGTGCACGGTCACGTGAATAGTCGACTCTCTAATTTTTTACTCAAAGTTCCTAAATCCTATTCCAGAGTAACAATGTCCCAATGGAAGTTCGTCACCAACATCACGGAATACAATCGTCGCCGGATGTTGGAAGAGCTGGCACTCAGCTCCAAGTTCGAGAGACTCTCTTGGAGGAAGGCGGCAGCTTATGATTCTTCCAGGCTGTCGGACCCTCAGGGGAGACGGCAGCTGATGAAGATCGTGCAGGCTAGCAGGGCGGCCTTGCCTGATGATAAGTATTCTGAGGTAAGGTGAAGAACTTTTCAGCAAAACGTTTTAGCTGTTAAAAACCTCCACACACGAAATGTCTACCTTTCGTCTCTAGATAGTTAATTAATGGATATAAACTCATATAATATAATCAGCCTATAATGTTCCCACTGCTGGGATACGAGCCTCCTCTCGGTGAGAGGGAGTGGGCTGTAATCCACCACACGGGCCCAGTATGGGTTGGTAGTATGTCACATATCTTAACGTTTTTGGTTCTAGGTCATGCCGGTTCCCTCACGATGTTTTCCTTCACCGTTTTGAGAGCAGTGGTGATGAAATACACAAAGTCAAGTTGCTGTCTGGGTTCGAACCTATGACTTACAACTCGTTAGTCTCGGCCATTACCACTTTGCCACCACTGCTCCTGCATAAACTCAATTCTACAAATCCTTAAAATGAAAAATACTTATTTACAAAACTTTAATTCCAGCTCCAACAACTGATCTCGGAAATGAAAGAAATCTACAACTCGGCGAAAATCTGTCCCTACGGCCAGAAGCCCTACGACCCTCACATACCAAGGATCCCCTACAGCAATGAGTACCAGGACATGAGCCAGGGCTACCAACTGGCAAACCAACCATACCAGCACTACCAACCATACACAGAGTCAACGGAGTCCAACTACTGTGATATGCAGCTGGATCCGGAGATATCCAGGATTTTAGCACATTCGAGGATAGAGAGTGAATTGCTGTACGTATGGAAGAGTTTTCGGGATCAAACGGGCCCGAAATTGAGGAATCGGTTCATGAGATACGTGCAGTTGGCTAACCAGGCGGCTGTGGCTACCGGTAAGTCCTACTAATATAAACGCGAAATTTTCTGAGGATTGATGGATAGATGGATGGATGGATGTTGTAACTCTTCTCACGCAAAAACTACTGAACGGATTTGCATGAAATTTGGAACACAGATAGTTTATAACCAGGATTAACACATAGGATACTTTTCATCCCGCATAAACTTATGCGGGTGAAACCGCGAGTACTAGCTTCTGCCTGCAAGTATAAGCGATTCTGGTCAAGCGTTTCATTCGAATATTAACACGTAACTTTATTTCGGACGTATTAGGTCCATTTTCGAATGAAAGGCACTTAGCTTGAGCAAAGTCAAAATTGTCTCACTTTCCTAAACGAGTTTAATCACAACACAAGGTTATCTCATCTGCCTAGCCTTTTCCCAACTATGTTGGGGTCGGCTTCCAGTCTAACCGGATGCAGCTGAATATCACTATTTTACATGGAGCGACTGCCTATCTGACCTCCACAACGCAGCACCTGAGTATTACGATACCCCTTGGTAAGACTGGTTGTCTGAGTTTCGGGCGTTTAACGACCCGTAACGACTGTCAAAGATCCACTAATGACATCCGAGACCAACGGCTTAACGTGCTTTCCAGGGCACGGAGGGTCTTGGTATGTAATGATGGTCATCATGCACGGACCAACTGCGGCAAGCGTAGCTTAACCTGATCGATCGACCCGTGCGGCTGTTATTAATTAGCCACTAGCCGCTCTATTACTATTAAATACCCTACATTTCCCAGGATACAGAGACGCTGGAGACCAAATGCGAGCCGCCTACGAAGACCAGTCTTTCAGAGCCAGCGTTGAAGAGATGTACAACCAGATACAGCCACTCTACAAGCAGCTGTTCACGTATGTGCGCAGGCGGCTGGTGCAGCGGTACGGGGAGACCAGCGTGCGCTCTGATGGTCCTATTCCTGCGCATCTGTTGGGTATGTCTTAGCATCTATAGCCTTCCCCATAAAGCTGGACCTAGGCATCCACCAAGCTATGTAACCCTGATCATTTGTTGGGTAAGTGTCTTTATCAATACCTTTTCGGAATCTACATACAATTGAGCACACCCCCCATCACGAACTATGTAAACTTGTCATTTGTTAAATAAGTTAGCACTATTAGAATTTCGCAAACTTTAGCTAGCTATAGGGCAAACCCTAGGCACTAAGTACCCCATGTAATCTTCACCATATTCTGATACAAGGGAAGTTTTCTTCTTGTGTCTTTTTCCCATTTTAGCATTCAGCCTATAATGTTCCCACTGCTCGGACATAGGCCTCCTATCGGTAAGAGGGAGTCAAAATGAAAATCAAAAGTCATTTATTCAAATTAGGCTGATAATCAGCATTTTTCGAACGTCAAAATTACAAAAAATAGTCCCCCAAAAACGCCCGCCCTAAACCACTTCCTAGTGCTATCGCTGAGAAGAAGAAGTGGCGCAACAAACTCCCCAGCAGCACAGTTGTCTGTTTAGTTAGAAAATTTATTGTATACAATACTATGTACCTATGTTAAGTAATTAACATTACAAGACACAGAACATACAATTAAATTATTTGCCATATGTATGTCAGCTAGCCACGCCAATATACCAACCATATTATAAAAAAACTATACGTACTCAAGCTAAAAAATAATTAATTAAAATGTAAATAAAAGCCTCCAGGCATAAAGGGCGTGACAGCTTACACATTAATGCATTGCTGGGTTCTGTTCACATAGCTGTCACTTGAAGTCACAAATGATAAACTAGGACCATCGAAGTAAAATAAATAAATAATTTAATACTAATAACAACAAAGACATTAAATTACAAAGACATTAAATTATTTATTGTACCTATCTTAAATCTCTTTGAATAACAATAACCTGTCAGTAAGCTAATTCTGGAGAAAGAACACAAACATTGTCTTGTGTTAACTAAGGCAACCAACTATTCTTATCGTGTAAGTAGTCGTTGATGGAATAGTATGCTTTTGAAGTGGGGAAGTGGGCCATAATCCACCATGCGGGCCTAGTGCGGAGTGGTAGATGTCACATGTCTTAGAATTTTGTCGGTTCTAGGACATGCCGGTTGCCTCAAGATGTTTTCCTTCACCGTTTTGAGAGCAGTGGTGATGAAATAATTCACACACATTAAAGCGCCTGTCTGGGTTCGAACCTACGACCTACAACTCGTAACTCGCGGCCGTTACCAATGGGCCACACTGCTCTTTTGGTGTAACAAGAACTGCGATTAATTTCCTTATTCTTTGCCACCAGGTAACATGTGGGCACAGAACTGGAAGTCGATTATGGACCTGGTGATGCCGTTTCCGCAGTCGCCCAACGTCGACGTCACCGCCGAGATGTTGAGACAAGGGTTCACTCCGCTCAGGTATAGCATAACATCATTAGCATAAATAGTGTTATACGAATTTTTGTGGGGTAAGTACAACTTAAAAGTGAAAAATAAAAAATAAATCCAAAAAAAAAAAAACAACCTACTTATACCAAACATTAAAAATAACCGAATTGTTCAAGTCGGTTAAAAATGCAAAAAGCCAACGTCACGTGGTGTTCCCAGGCGGTCACCCATCCAAGTACTGACCACGCCCGATGTTGCTTAACTTCGGTGATCGGACGAGAACCGGTGTATTCAACGTAGTATGGACGTTGGCGAAAGCGTTGCTCAAATAGTTGAACCCTATCAACATCTGTGATGACATCATTGTTGCTATTAACCTGAGGGGCAATTCTCGTAATTTTAAGAACGTTCACAGTGTAACCTGTGTCAATCGATCAAAAATACTTCATATTTCCTTACATTTTTGACAAGTTTTTGACATTGATTGTCGCTGAGATGAGATTGCGACTACATTTTGAACGTTTTTAATTACGGGAATTGGCCTTCTGTTATCTTCAGGCAAAGACATCGACCGGCAAGTTTTTCGGTTCCCTTCATAAATCCACCTCTCGTGTATCGCGATTAAGGGTTTCACGTTTACATTAGCAAGGATAACCTCTTCGGCTTTATACTTGAGGACTCGGAGAGCAAGAACTCATGCGATCTCTCACTTCGTCCCACTCAGGCGAGAGGAAATCTTGAGGTGGATTTATTCTGTAAAGGAGAAACACATTTTAATTTAAACAACTTAAATAATGTATCAGGTTTTATGTGTTTTTAAAACAATCATAATATCTAGTAAAAATAATGTAATTTAGCGCCATCTATCCTTATTAATGTAGAACACATAGGACGCGACGTAACGCAGTTCTGTCGCTAGTTCCAAATTCGGCCCTAAGTTTAAGTGGCGCCACCTGACTACCTACTGAGCATAGCAATACCTAGATGTCGCCTTTACTCAATGTTCTAGTAAAGCAACCTCCTCGTAAATTCTGCAGCCCTAGTACTCTCAACTCGGAATGGAGCGTGCGTCGGATGGTGGTGCACGGCCACGGAGTAAATACAATCCGTGTGCACGGCGTAGGATGGTGGTGCTCGGCGTAGAATAGAATAGATCATATTTGTTCAAAACTTAGGTATGCACACACATGACTTGCAAGATGTTACATAAAATTATAGCAGAGTCATGTTTTGCTTTAACGGCGCGGCGTACAAATAAAAACAGGTTGGTTGTTTTTATTAGTAGGTTTGTCCATTATTCAAAGCCATTAACATATCAAATTAATACTGAATCAATCAAATTATAATAAATATACAACAGAATAGTGTCAAAAACTCGTCTTTGAAATGTTTAATAAAATAAAAATTAGCCAGTCAAAAATCACAGTAATTAGGAATAAAAATTTTATGTCACACGAGTCAGATTATTTTACGGCCCACTCCCTCTCGAAGAGAGGAGGCCGTACCCCAGTAGGGGGAACATTATAGGCTGATTATGCTATGAGGACTCTGCTGCAATCCAAATAAATTCTAAGGCAAAAAATCATGTGACGCATCCTAAATGACATGTCAAGCAGAATAACAGGCAACATATTTTTTTTTTTTTTCAGAATGTTCCAAATGGCCGAAGAATTCTACACATCAATGGGCCTGAAGCCAGTCCCTCCCGAGTTCTGGCGCGGGTCCATGTTAGTGCGGCCTGCACAGCGCAGTGTGCAGTGCACAGCGAGCGCCTGGGACCTGTGCAACAGGATCGACTACAGGTAACTAAACTTGGGGTGCCAACTTTTTTATGATATAAAATACCATTGCCTGTAAAAATATAGTAGATGTCAAAAAAAAAAATAGTTGAAACCTAAGTTTACAATAAATGCGTTTTTTGTTACCTACTTTTAGCCTTTACTAACAGGTTTTTTTAATGTCTCATAACTATTATTTAACTCTAAAGAACGAGTATGAGGGGCCCGTGGCTAAATAATAACAGCCGCACAGGTTGATCGATCAGATTAAGCTATGTTTGCCGCGGTTGGTCTGTGGATGGGTGACCATTTTTACATTGCGCTCATCTCGTCACTACAAAATGGTTGAATACAAATTCAGCACTGAAAATATGCGCTCAGTAAAAGCTGAAGTTGCTGATACTGAAATGATACTATTTTGAAATTATAAGAAACGTCAAAATTACTGTGCAACACTTGCCATTATCTTTTCTTCAGAATCAAGCAATGTACAGAAGTAACAATGCAAGACCTTGTGTCCACTCACCACGAGATGGCGCACGTGCAGTACTACCTGCAGTACTCCGAGCAGCCGCAGCTGTTCAGGGATGGCGCGAACCCTGGTAAGTCTTCATTGTTAATTCAGCTGAAAGACGGCCGCTGCTGGACATATTTATTTATTTAACCACTGAAATACACACACACACATAAATAGACAATAAAAAAGAACTGCAAAATAGGTACGGACGCCAGCACATTAAGTTACTACAATCTGTCAAATTTCTTTAATAGATTTTCAACTTTATCGCTAAAGCATTAGGGTTCAAGGTTGATTGGGCAAATTTGACAGTTTCGGGTAGCTTGACCCTTGACAATTCAAAAGTATACCTGTAATTAATTTAGTTGAAATAAATAGTTTGAGTTTGAGTATGTTTATGTTTTCAATAAATAAATAATATGAGAATATACTTACATCATACAAATAAACATACTGCTAAAATAAATATCACTAGAATATTAACCCTACTTCGGAACGTTTGTGATGATGGATGGATGGATATTTGTTACACTTTCACGCAAAAACTAGTGAACGGATTTTGATGAAACTTTACAGTAATATACATCAGAATAACACATACGATACTCTTTATCCCGATATTCCCATGGGATCAACACTTATGCGGGTGAAACCGCAGGGCGCTGCTAGTACTGTATATAAAGTATTGAAATTAGGATGCACTACACACCTCTGCCTACCGTTTCGGAACATAGACGCTTGATGTTTGTTAAGTCGTAAGCAAAATGTACTTCGCATCAATAGATCAGTAATTTCGGCACTGTTCTCACATCTTCGGTAGTATAGTGGTAAGTATCCCCGCCTGTCACGCGGGAGACCGGGGTTCGATTCCCCGCCGGAGAGATTCTTTTTGTGTTTTTTCTCCTTATTTTTTTTAATACTAAACCATTATTAGTGTAATCAAGCATTTTTCAGTTTTTATTATTAACACATTTTTATTTGCTTCACTTTTAACTAACAAATAAGTAATAAAATCTTAGAAGTCAAATTTAACCTACTTCTAATTGTCGTATCAAAATGAAACTTTGCATGTAAGTATATGTAATTTGAATGACAAAACTATAATTTGATATCTTGGAGCTGATCTGATGATGGAGCCAGGAGGTGGATAGTGGAACTCTTTAGTGACTACTAGTAAAGCGCTCGAGTTTGGGGTTATTTGATTCGTTATGATGAAACTTTGTACGTGTAAAGTGTTTTTTTGAACCAATTGATTTAAAACCTAACTTAGTAGCTACAAAAAATACATGATACGGTGGCGCCGATTCCCTTGTTCACAAACTAAACTAAATTTAAGTTCAGTGCATCTTTTTCTTTCTATTTTATTAAGAAAAGGACAGAAGATAAATATTAGTTTAGTCCTGTCAAATTAGTCAGCGCCTGACGTAAATTGACGAATTTTTAGTAGCCATGTTTTTAATTACGTCTAAACTGTCTATGGAGTACAGTAGTAATTTGACAGGACTAAACTAATACATATTTATCTTCTGTCATCTGTTATAGACTACAGGATATGGTTGTGATTTTCTTTGTTATTTAACAGACTTCAAAAAAGGAGGAGGTTCTCAATTCGACTGTTTTTTTTTTGTTTTACCTCAGAACTCCGTTATTTATAAGCCGATTTGCAAAATTCTTATTTGTAAGGACATAGGTACTTTCAGATTGGTCCCATAGAAATTTCATCAAAAACGGTTCAGTAGTTTGGTTTTTAAACCAAAATTACTGGTAAAAATGACAACTTAACAGTGAAAAATAAAAACTTTTTGCAAAAAAAAAACAACCGACTTCCAAAAAAGACAGTAGGTACAAAGTAAAAAATAACTTTAATTTCGGAAGTCGGTGGCAAACAACGAAAATGCGAACCCAACGACACCGACTTCCGAAATTAAAGTTTTTTCACTTTGTAGTGTTTTTTTGTTAGAAGTCTGTTTTTTTCGAATAAAGTTTTTATTGCTAAATAGGCCTGCTTTTGACCTCGATCACGCCTGATGGAAAGCGATGGATGAGGTCTATGATGGAACGAGCGTGCCCAGAAAATGCCTGTTCACTCTTGCTTTGAAGGCGGACGTGTTAAATATGGGAGAGAACACAGATGGCCGGCAGAGAGTTCCACACTTTCTAAAAACTTAATCTGTGAAACTAAAGTTAAATCTGTATTTTTTTGTCAGCATTCCACGAAGCAGTCGCCAACGCTGCCACTCTGTCCGTTTACAACCTACCTCACCTGCAGAGAGTTGGACTATATCAGAACAAGTGAGTTTGTTTCATAGGTACTCCTTTCATTTTTAACATAGCAAACAACAGGACTGCTCATTGCGAATTTGGAATTTTAATTTGTTACCTAATGTGCAAAAGATGCCTAGAAGTATGGATGGAGAAAGGAGAGGCCTTTGCCCAGCAGAGCGCTTTAAGGGAGCAGTGGTGGTCCAGTGGTAACGGCCGTAACTACACGAGTTGTAGGTCGTAGGTTCGAACCCAAACAGGCGCTTTACTTTGTGTAAATTATTTCATCACCACTGCTCTTAAAACGATGAAGGAAAACATCGTGAAGAAACCGGAGGAGACCTGTGTCCCAGCAGTGGGAACATTACACGCTAATTATGTTTGCCCAGCAGTGGGACATATCGCAGACTAAAATAAATCATATAGATCTGTGTTCCTAACGGATTACAAGTTGTTCATTACTGGTTTTTGGGGTGATATTAACAAGATTCTTCCTCCCAGGAGTCACGACCCTTACGAGGTGGGCATGAACTTCCTGATGACGATGGCGCTGGAGAAGGTGGCGTACTTACCCTTCGCGTTTATGGTGGACCAGGTAACACGATACAAGGTTAAATTAAATTAGCTAGCAAAACTCCGCAAACGTGATGGGTTATATCTAAACATGATACCTAAACCAAAAAAGAAATTAATTTGATGGAGTTTTGTGTGGGTCGGGTCATCGTCCGCAATTAGTGTAGTAAACTTGAAATATCAGTTTAAAATCAGGTAAACTTCATAGACGTGATGGGTTTCGATATATCAACACTATATAAAATATAATAGAAAACTTTTCACAACTCGAAACTTCAAGTAAAAAAAATAGTAGCGTTCATCGACCCCAATAAAAAAAACATTACATAAATCATTTGTTATTTTTATTTTATCATATTAAAGATGAAATTAAATAAACAATGTTTAATATATAAGACCTCAATGAACCATAATACTGAGAAATATATAAATACAATACAATAATATAGGTAACATATTTAATTAACTTTTGCAGTGGCGCTGGTCAATATTTGAAGACGGAGTTCAGAACATGAACACAAGATGGTGGCAAATGAAACTAAGATATCAGGTAACAAAATATTCTTTATTTCCATTCCAAACTACCGTAGCGACATCTACATCACCACATGCGAACTACGCATCATACTGACGTCACGCAAAATCCTGCATCTCGCAAGCAGAGTTTACCGCGCAACTTATGACATATATACAACGTCCTGACATCGACAGATCCTCCCTTTTTATGGAGGATGAGTGAACTTTACACTCTGTTCCTCATATCTTTATACTACCTATGTTCTGCGGGGTAATTGCGTAACACACTAAGAGTAGCAATGGGTTTCATTTTGACAGTTCAACAATATTCATTGCGTTATTTACGTTGTTGAGCAGACAATTTTTTCGAACATATGAAGCGATGGATTAGCAAAATCCTTCAAAATTATTCAGATTATGATTGAAAGCGTGTTACGCCCTTATTAGGGTGCCGATGTCCGAAATAGTTTTTTGTAGCTCATACAACAGATATGACCAGACCAGTTCTAATCGAATTTGGTATAATCTGCCTGCCTTTTCCCAACTATGTTGGGGTCGGCTTCCATTCCAACCAGATGCAGCTGAATACCAGTAATTTACATGGAGCGACTGCCTATCTGACCTCCACAACCCAGTTACAGGGTATTACGGCTCTGGACCCTAATTGCGTAACACATTATCAATCTTAATCTGAATAATTTTGAAGGATATTGCTAATTCATTGCTTCATATGTTCGAAAAAAAAAACTGCTCAACTACGTAAATAACGTAATGTATGTTGTTGAACTGTCAAAATGAAAGTCATTGCTACTGTTAGTGCGTTACGCAATCACCCCGCTGTTTGGTAATGTGTTTGAGACATATTTATAGCTGTTGTACCGTCATTTACATGTGTTATGTTCCAGGGAGTGATACCGCCCCTCGCAAGACACGAAAGTGACTTCGACCCTGGCTCCAAATACCACATAATTTCTGATCAGGTTAGTAAAGCCCGACTCGGCGATCGAGCCCAGGACCTCGCGCTCAGCAGTAGCACTTGCGACTACTAGTCTAGTCAGGCAGTCAAGATAGACCTTAGAATCTGAATTATACAGTAATATTATGTTATTACTATACATCCTTCTATTAACACAAGTCGTATGGTCGATGGGATATCCGATCGACAAAAATTACGAAGGATAGCAGGGGTGGCCCAGTGATATCGGCCGCGACTTACGAGTTGTAGATCATGCGTTCGAACCCAGACAGGCACTTTACTTTGTGTATTTAATTTCATCACTTCTGCTCCCAAAACGGTGAAGGAAAACATCGTGAGGAAACCGGAATGTCCTAGAACCAAAAATTCGAAGACATGTGATATCTACCAACCCGCACTGGGCCCGCGTGGTGGATTACGGCCCACTGCCTCTTACAGAGAGGAGGCCTGTGTCCAAGCAGTGGGAACATTATGGGCTGGTTATTCTTATGCTTCCATAGCGCTCACTTTCGTTAGTCTAAGAGCTCTTGTGCATAATGTCATGTTTCTACACCCAGCGGTTTTGGCTGTGCGTTTCCTATAAGTGAATTTTAGATTTTTAAAGTAGATTTTCTTTCTGCGCTGTCTATTGGTCAGCAGAATTTAAGACGCTTTTTGTCAAATTCCAGGAGTACATCAAATACTTCCTAGCTACTATCCTGGAGTTCCAGATCTTCGAGCAGCTGTGTTCCGTGTCGGGGCACACCGGACACTTGTACGAGTGCGATGTCTACAGGAGCAGGGATGCTGGACGAGTGCTAAGGTTAGTTAAAAATATCTGGGCAATAAAGGTGTAATAATTATTTAAATAAAATAAAAACCCGAAAAAGGTACGGACGCCAGCACATCAAGTTACTACAATCTGTCAAATTTCTTTAATAGATTTTCAACTTTATCTCTAAAACATTAAGGTTCAAGGTTGATTGGGAAAATTTGACAGTTTCTTGTAGCTTGACCTGCTGGCGTCTGTACATTATAAACAATATAAATTCCCTTTGGACCAACCATGACCAAACCGCGAACAAAAGATTAACCTATTCATAAAAGTTGCTCAAAGTTAAGTAGTGATTAGCGACTGTTTAACCATACATTTTTAACGTTTAAACGTTAATAATCGTTTATAAATAAACTCTTGTATCAATTACGGCGATTTTCATACTAAACTTAATCATTTTACTTTCAGTGAAATAATGCAAGCTGGCTCTTCGAAGCCTGCTTCGGATATCATCAAATCTATGACCCGAGGGAAGACCAACAGGATATCCCCTGAAGCTCTTGTTAGGTATAAGTATCCTAGTTATACCCAGCTGCTGGCTATAGGCTTCACCCATGTCCAGCAAAATATTCTTGTCTCTTATAAGATTTGTGGCGGCATCTACACCGCCACATGCGAACTACGCACACTGACGCACAAAATCCTCCATCGCGCAAGCAAAGTTTACCGCGCAACTGGCATATATATGTATACAACTTCAGGACTTTTAAAAAGAAACTATCTCTGAGTTTGTTTCATCTCAGAGTAGTCGGATAGTATATTTTTTTTTTTTTTACGTGTTAAAATGTCTTTTACAAGCATAATGTTCCCACCACTGGGACACAGGCCTCCTCTCGGTAGGAGGGACTGGGCCATAATCAACCACGCGGGCCCAGTGCGGTTTGGTAGATTTCACATATCTTCGAATCTTTGGTTCTGGGACACGCCGGTTTCCTCACGGTGTTTTCCTTCACCGTTTTGAGAGCAGTGGTCATGAAATAATTTACACAAAGTAAAGCGCCTGTCTGGGTTCGAACCTATGACCTACAACTCAGTAAGTCACGACCGTTACCAATGGACCACCACTGCTCTTTTTACAAGCAGTTTACAGAAATAAAAATTATAATTTATCAATAAAATCGTACCTACTTATTCTGTTTCCTAGATACTTCCGTCCCCTAGAGCTCTGGCTGCGAGTACAGAACCGCGACGAACCCCTCATCGGCTGGAGCTCCAACTACCACGACGTGGCTCTGTTCGCGCCACAGAAAGGCTCTTCGGAGGCTCTGAAGACGTCCTGTGTGGTGATAGTGATGGGAGTCGTATTGATGTTGTTATAAATCGTGTAAAAAATAAATTGTAATTTTGATCAAGTTGTTTTATTTATCCTTCCTCAGACTGACCTTTCAGATTCGTGAAAACAAAACTTTTTGGGTAAGAAAAAAGTCCTGGGTTCGATCCCAAGCCGGGCAGTGTTAATGAGTTTTTCTATCAGGAATTTCTCAGTAACAGCCCGGAATCTGGATTTGTGCCACGTTGCTGGCAATAGGCTCGCCACCTATTACATGGGACTGAAACATGACTGGCGAAATGTGGGTGTACTGTAGGTACTATCGCCAATATCTGACCACCGTAAGGACTATTCCAGCTTGCAGCGCATATTATTAGTCGACCTAAAAAGGATCCTCTTTTGGTTTACTTACGAAAGCAGCTGTGGTCATCATGTGCACGGGATTATGTTCTCAAAATGGTCAGATACAGGTTTTGGCGATAGTACACTTCTGCCTAACCCTCCGGGGGTTACAGGCGTGATGTAGCACCGCACTCGTACTGGATGTTGGATGAATCGATAATGCCCCATTTGAAAGAAAGATAATACGTTTATTTGCGGCAAACGTGACGCAGAAAAAGAACAAGTTCGGGGAAAATATGCGTGACATCCACGCAAATTGACAATTTGCCAGATTATGATTGCAGCGGCATACGCAATCATACCGCGATCATACTGGTATTCAGCTGCATCCGGTTAGATTGGAAGCCGACCCCACCTAACCGAGTTAGGAAAAGGCTAGGCAGGTTGATTGGATCATTAATACTCATTATATCGATTTCGAATCGATAGTACACAAAGTGAAATTCAAATAATTTAAACGGTTTATTGGCGACAAGACGTTGCTTGTGGCTAAGTAATAACATCCGCAGGGGCCCATCGATCAGGTTAACCTACGCTTGCCGCGGTTGGTCCGTAGATGGGTGACCATCTTTACATACGAAGACCCCTCAGTGCCTCGGAAAGCACGCTAAGCCGTTGGTCCCGGTTGTCATTCGTGGATCTTTGACAGTCGTTTCGGGTCGTCAGAAGCCCGAACGTCTGACAACCAGTCTTACCCAGTAACTGGGTTGTGGAGGTCAGATAGGCAGTCGCTCCATGTAAAATACTGGTACTCAGCTGCATTCGGTTAGACTGGAAGCCGACCCCAACATAGTTGGGAAAAGGCTAGGCAGATGATAGGCGACGAGACGTTGGTAGCTACGATTGACAGCCTAGCTCATCGGCGTAATGTTGCTTGCCTGTCGGTGTTCCACAGACTGTACTTCGGAGATTTGTAATATTCCTATCTGAAGACTTTTAATTTATTTGAATTGTATCGTATATAATGTTTTATTTAATTTCTAATACTGTATAATGTAGTATTAGAAATTAGAAAGGGTAGATTTTTGAGTTTCTATGCAATATCTGTAAGACCTGTTGTATCACCAAGACTCGCACTAATAAATACTTTGACTTTGACTTTGACTTTGAGAGTGTGCGCAGAAGCTCCACGACCTGATACCACCATCGCCCTTTTACCACCGTACAACCAGACGTACTGCAGCGTACCACCCACATTCCACACATGGTTGATATCCCGACGAGTAGTACTCAGCGCTTCTCCTACACGTTTATTATGCGCACAGCCAAAGTGTGGAACTCTACCGGCATCTGTGTTCCCTCCCACATTTAATCAGTCTGCCTTCAAAGCAAGAGTGAACAGGCATCTTCTGGGCACGCTCGTTACATCATAGAGCTCATCCATCGCTTTCCATCAGGCGTGATCGAGGTCATGAGCAGGCCCAATTAGCAATAAAAAAAAAACTTTAAATTGTATTCTCAACTTATTCGCTTTAATCTGAGCGCTGGGCTTTGACCACAAAATTCATTATAGATTACATGTTGTTACTTTTGTAAAAGTACTCATTAAATCCATCGCCATTTTGAAACAAACAAAACAACGTCACATAGACAATCTCCAAAATATTTTGAACTCATTTGTTATTTTTCTTTTCACTCTCTATTATAATTTAAAAAGAGAAAGTGTTTATGGTTAGTTTAGACTTTGAGCGCTTTTGAATTACCTATGTGAAGGTCATAGTGTGAGCTAAGCTAGGCGAGAAATGAACGAACTAGAAAATGGGAGATATCTATAAATCTATATTATTCAAGTACGGTGGACTAAATTTACTATACGAAATGACAGTTGTTTTTTGTGCCGATTCAAAGCGTCCCGCTCGAGCGTCTCGGGAACTAAAATTGACACATTGCATTGCCGCAAATGGCTATGTTGTTTTGTTTTGGTACGGACGCCAGCACATCAAGCTACTACAATCTGTCAAATTTCTTTAATAGATTTTCAACTTTATCGCTAAAACATTAAGGTTCAAGGTTGATTGGGAAAATTTGACAGTTTTGGGTAGCTTGACCTGCTGGCGTCTTACGTCTCTGACGATTTAGGTCTAAATCGTGGAATAAGACTTTTTTTTGTAATTCGTGTTTACTACGAGATATTTAGAAGATTTTTATCATGAGAGTATGCGCATCTTGTAAAACTTGCTATCAAAAATATTAGTTCTACGGACGCTCACGTTGCTGTCAGCGCCAAAATGGCTAAATCAAATGTCTTCATTTTGTCATCGATAGTATGAAGTCCAGCGTACTTGTTTATTATAGTTCAGTGCTTTAAACTGATTGAACATCTAATGATACACACGTTTTTAGGGTTCCGTAGTCAACAAATAAACCTTACAGTTTCGCCATGTCTGTACTGTCGGTCAGCTCAAAGATTCTTAGTACCTACTAGAACGCAGTAATTTGGCATGGGTATAATTAATGACGTCGACAAAATCGACAAATAAAATCTTATAAAAAAAATTGTACAAGAAAAAGAAAAGTGTGTCGTTGGAAAGGACGTTCAAAAACGAATTGGTCGCAGTAAGTAAGCTAGGGCACTCCAACCAAATGGGTTAGGTTAGGTTAGATAGAACTCTTCCCCCCCGGTGGGTTCCCGCATTGTCGAGGCGGGGGGGCTCAGTAGCCGTGGCTTGGTCACCCACGGTGAAGCCAAGAGGACCCCGAGGAGGGGCCGCTCGTCAGGGCTTTGCCAGTAAGCCGACGACGTAGCGGTTGCGGTGCCGCTTGAGCGACATCGCAACTGAGGCGGGCCGTGATGTGGTATGGGAGGCATCACGGCTGAGAGTTGGAGGCCGCGGCGGGGGAGGAGTGCCGGTATTGCGGTGCGCCGCTCTCCCTACCTTCCGCGGCCTTGACGGGGTCGCCACCGTCTGGTGGCGGACGCGGTGGGGCCATAGGGGAGAATGAGTGTTGGTATGACGTTGGCCGCTCTCCCTATCCTCTGCGGCCGAAAATTGACAGGCGGCGGGGCCAATGACCTGACCCGTCGCAGGGGGACCTAGCGTGCCCAGACCCGGGGTCGTCTGGTGCCCATGTGCTGGTTTGGTCCTGGGGGTGGTCACGGCGTGCGCCGGTGATGGGGAGTACTCCCCAGAGGAGGGTCCGGTGACGGACAGCCGAGGCGGGTTCACGGATGAGTGCCAACGCGTGCCCGTGTTCCCGCCGTAAGCGACAGAGGAGGACACCGTGGAGTTTTAGTGGGTTAGAGTCCCACATAACTGCACTACCTCCTCGTGGTAGTAAATTTTCCCAATCAACCTTGAACCTAATGCTTTAGCGATAAAGTTGATAATCTATTAAAATTTTTTGACAGATTGTAGCTTGATGTGCTGGCGTCTGTACGTGAAGACGATAACCTAGAATAAAACTACCACAATAGGTAAAAGAATTAAAAATGAGCACACAAAAACACACAAAAAAAAACACACACAAATAACACAAATCAATCAATCAATCAATCTTGTGTCTGTCACATAAATTAATTATGTGACAGATACAAGTTGGTGCTCACACACACGATAATATTACTTGCGGCCCGCTCTTGAAGCTCATCTTACAATGAGACCAAACCTCATCCAAAGTCTTACTCTAATAATACACACCAAGTTAGTTGAGTACATTTAGTACAGCGCCATTTTTTGCTACAATTTCGACTCTCACTGACATTAGGCTATAGACCGGAAAGAAACTAGTTTTTTAACATAAGTAATTAGAATTAGAACAAGCGTACGATGGAGTTATAAAGTAGGCGGGGATCGAAGTGTGCAAGTCATGATGCTTAAAAAGATTACACATATAGCTTTGAACACTTTAGGCTAGAGCTTCAGGCAAAAGTCCTAATAAAAAGTTCCATTTCGCTGTATTTTTTACTGACTTCAAAAAAAGGAGGAGTTTCCCAATTGAGTTGTATTTTGTTTTTAATGTTTGTTAGATCACATCAAGCTACACATAACCAGTATAAGCTGACTTCTGATTGTACGAAAACCCTATGCAATGCAAGGTCAGCTAAAACTGGAATTATCTGGAAAACTCAGAACTCCGTCATTTATAAACCTATTTGAAAAATTCTTCTTTTGTCTGAAAGGGTAAGTACCAAGGAATTTACCTACAAATTCCTTGGTAAGTACTTACTTTTTGTGACGACGTTTTGTGATCTGACGTGCATCCCGCACGTCTATACTACAGAAACAAACAGAAGGCCAATTCCCGTAATGGGTGTTGAGGGGCCGAAGATTTTTTTTGAAAAATTTACCGGAATTTCACGATTTACAAGGCAGATGTGAGTGGAAACGCCAGAAGGGAACGTCCTAGAAGGAAATAGGTAATATAGTGAACGAAGCAAAACGAGTGTGTAAGGCTCGTAGCAGGTTTCAGCGGGATTGTCCGAAAGGGTTACCGCTGCCCCGGAACATAAAGGGCGAAGGAAGGAACATGGGTGGGTTTTAGTCAGTAAGAGTCCGACACTGCCTTCCGCTCCACCCAGAGCGGGAGGGGTCATTTGATGATTTCCCACCAGAAAAAAAAAGGCTCGTAGCAGGTGACTTTCTGTAGTTTCTGCCTACCTCTATGGGAAGAAGGCGTGAATTTATGTAAGTATATGTAGGCAGGTGTATTTCTAATCCTTAATTAAATCTTCAATTAGACACTTTCATTTTTTCTCGAAAGTGAAACCCTCTGACCTGACATTAGTAATGTCGTTGTCCTTGTTTTTGTGGCAGCCTCAATGTCGGAACTTAGTGTCAGAAATTTCTATTTCTGAAACTTGAATACAAGTACTTATAGAGATATTAAATGTTTAGAAAAAACTGGTCCGTTTGCGGTCCCAAATGGTGGACGTGTCATTAGCGGTAATCTACGTAGCTTTATCAAAACGAATGTAAGAATTTTTATAAAGTATCATGTTGCCTGCATGCAGCTTTATCTATTGATACTGGCTGTATTGTCTATTATATAGCAATTTAAAAAAATAAAACAAGAGTCACAAACAAGAGTCTTTATTTATTTATAAAGGTACACCAACAGCTTCTGTATACAAAATATCAATTAACAATAGATAACAGCCATGGGCTTATACACTTGCTAATAACAGGTGAACCAACATTCCCAAATATAGTGATAACCTAAAGTATAAAAATGAAGAATGAAAAACAATTAAGTTCGAAATGTATAAAAATTAAGTGGTAACAAACTTTATAAACAGAAATATAAAATGACACAAGAAATAAGTTACAGAAGTTCCTAGAAATACTTACATACTAACACAATGAATCCTTAGATTGTGTGGGTTGCGTGCTTTGGGACCCCAAAATTTGAGTTTTAAAGATGTTTACGGAGTCATGATATATGTCAACATCTGGAGTGGATTTTATTTATTAGTTCTAAATTTCAAATGTTTTATTTTTTGCATTTTTTCCCCCAACTTGTAATTTTTTTGTGTTTGTGTTCTTTTTATGCGTTATGTTCGCCGCAAATAAACGTAACGAGCTAAGAAGTGTATTTTTATACAAATATGAATTTACACAAATTAAAGCACCTGTCTGTCTGTGGACCTATACTCGTAAGTCGCGGCTGTTACCACGGGGCTACCAGTGCTCTATAAATAGTTAAATATAATATTAGTAGTTCCTAGTGGTGGTGGTAGAGTCGGACAAAGTGCTATTGTGTTTTCCATTAGGAATTTCTTAGTAACAGTCCGGAGTTTGGAAGTTGGCGGTTTAATACCCCCATGGCTCGGAAAGCACGTAAAAGCCGTTGGTCCTGCGCCTGATATCTCCCCGGTCGTGTCGGGTTGCCGTCCCATCAGACTATGTCACTATGAGAGTAAAGGAACAGAGAGTGCACCTGTGTTTACGCACACACTTGTGAACTATAATATCTCCTGCGTACCTGGGTAATCTTCGTTGAAATTGGCCAACGGAAGCTATTATAATAGTTATAGAGCTATATACTTAAACAGTGCATGATATCTACTCGTACCTCATACCATAATATCTATCTCAAGTAGAAAGTCTTTGACCAGTGCGTGTTGCCAGAGATGACCTATGGCACTGAAACCAGGTCGCTCACAATGGGCCTTATTAGAAGGCTATGCCAGGACAACCAAGGTAACCGACATAGCTCTAAGAATTTCCAAAATTAAGTGGCAGTGGGCGGGCACATTGCTCGCAGAACAGATGACCGATGGGGCCGAAAGGTTCTGGAGTGGCGACCGCGTATCGGAAGACGTAGCGTTGGAAGACCTCCCACAAGATGGACCGATGACCTTGTGAAGGCCGCGGGAATCGGCTGGATGCGAGGAGCACCAGAACCGGTCGAAGTGGAGATGCTTGGGGGAAGCCTGTATCCAGCAGTGGACGTCTTTCGGCTGAAATGACGAAGTGTAGTTAAGTATGTATCTTTCACTTTCATCCGATCCGCCGCACTTTAATAAAGTCTTTAAAATATTCTAGTTAGTTAAGATAAAATCTACAGAAAAAGTACTTCAAGCGTGGACTACAAAACAATGTGTATTGCACCGAAAATAAGCCTTTTTTGAGAATCGTGGTCAGACAAGATGGTTGAATTTAGGCAATACATTATGTTTTTATCTTAAAATCTAGACAGACTGCACTCTTTTTGTCTGAATTACATTCAAAATTTCTTTATTCGTTGAATACTAACACATATTTTGAAGATAAATAAGTAGCATATGGGTACATTTAACTATGATAGTAAAATATTGTTTTAGGTTGGTAATTGCAGGGTTATATAAAGACCCCTCCGTGGCTCGGAAAGCACGCTAAGCCGTTGGTCCCGGCTGTCATTCGTGGATCTTTGACAGTCCTTACGGGTCGTCAGAAGCCCGAAAGTCTGACAACCAGTCTTACCAAGGGGTATCGTATTACCCAGTGACGGGGTTATGAAGGTCAGATAGGCAGTCGCTCCATGTAAATTTACTGGTATTCAGCTGCATCCGGTAAGACTGGAAGCCGACCCCAACATAGTTGGGAAAAGGATAGGCAGATGATGAATTATTTGGCAGGCCTATAGGTAAAACGTACAGATGGAAAATGATTTTACCTTCGTATCATCTATAGATACAAGACTTCAGAGACGTGAGGGTTTCGATAAAGATAAAGATGATAAAACAATTAATATTATATGCTTTTTTTTGGAGAGCAACAGCCTCATTGCGTACTCGTAACACTCTCTCTATCAATTTTCTTTTAATAGCCGACGCAAATTTTCATCGAATGATTTCAAAATCTTGTACTGAATTCATGGTAAAAGGGGGCCCAAAAAGGCTACTTTGAAAAGCAGAATCATAATAGAATAACAATATGAATCATATTGTAGCAATGACTTTAATTTTGACAGTTCAACAACATTCGTTGCGTTATTTACGTTGTTGAGCAGACAAATTTTTCGAACATAATAATATGAAGCAATGGGTTAGCAATATCCTTCAAAATGATTTAGTTTGTAGTTGGTAGTGTGTTACGCAAGATGCTGGTTCTAGGGCGACTGAAAGAGTATACAACATTGGGAGAAGTTTCTCTTATTAACATGATTATTTTCTCCAGTGTACCTAACACTGGAAAAAATAATCATGTATTGCATCACAACTAAAAGTACCAAAGTCTACGCACAATAGATGCTTACAACAATAGTCAAAACTTAACTTCAATGGATTTTCGTAAAGAAATTACTAATTTTATGTCGTACGATATGGGTAGGATACGATGACCACCCGGGCTTTTTCTTTTTTTTTTTTTTTTTTTCTTTTTTTTTTTTTTTCTGGTGGGAAATCATCAAATGACAGGGGTCATTTGATGATTTCCGATGAGCGGAAGGGAGTGTCAGACTCTTACTGACTAAAACCCACCCATGTTCCTTCCTTCGCCCTTTATGTTCCGGGGTAGCGGTAACCCTTTCGGATAATCCCGCTGAACCGGCAGGCTTCGGCCCTAAGGGGCCCCTCGTTATGCTGACATCTCTTTGAGGCGCGCGTGGAACACTTACGCGCCGTCCGGCACGGGCCTGGTCCTGATCGGACGGTGAGCTACCCATTGCTCTCCGCCCGCAGGCCCGCGCCTACGGTGGCCGGGAGTCGTCACGCGGCTCCCGACGCCCGGAGCGTCTCCCGCGGCGGCTCTCTCCCTCATCCGTACCGCCACCTCCTTTGCTAGCATGATTGCTTCGCAGAAGGAGGCGACTGCCTCCCACTCCCTCTCGCCCCGGACCATGGCTTGCACCAGGGCCGGGCGCGAGAGGCCGCCGCCGCTGCCGATCGCCTCTACGAGGACACGGCGGTGCTCCGCCCAAGCGGGGCAGACCTCCACCGTGTGCTCCACCGTGTCCTCTCACTCCTCAAAAAGAATAGAGCCTGGAATACAAATACTACATAGCAGTGGCGAAGCTAGAATTTTTAATGTGGTGTGTTTTTATTGTTTGGCAACAGTAGAACAACGGCCGCTCTGTGTCACACAGAGCGGTTGTTCCAAAGACAAACATATATAGGAAAGGAGTCGGGTTGTATGTCCTGATTAGTACACAATTAGCATGTGTCTATACACATGCTAATTGTCAAAAAGGTATGGATATCATTTTGACAGATTGAGGCTGAGATTAGACTTCCGTTCTTAAAATTACGAGAATTGTCCCTCTGATACTCGAATGAATGTCAGACCAGTTTCAAATTAATGTCGAGAGGAAACTGGCATGTCCTAAGATAAAAAAATTGTACGTTTACGAGTTGTAGGTCGTGGGTCCAAACCCAAGCAGTCACTTTACTACTTTTACTAATACACTGCTCTCAAAACGTAACTGGGTTGTGGAGGTCAGATAGGCAGTCGCTTCATGTAAAATGCTGGTATTCAGCTGCATCCGTTTAGACTGGAAGCCGACCCCAACATAGTTGGGAAAAGGCTAGGCAGATGACGATGCTCTCAAAACGGTGAAGGAAAACATCGTGAGGAAACCGGCGTGTCCTAGAACCAAAAATTCGAAAACATGTGACATCTACCAACCCGCACTGGGCCCGCGTGGTGGATTACAGGCTAGTCCCTCTCACAGAAAGGTGGCCTGTGTCCCCGCAGTGGGAACATTATAGGCTGATTATACAGTATTCTTATTCTAATGTCTTCTGTTTCTTTGTTGTCGTCTGTGCATTATGAAATAATTTTGGTTTAAAGAAATTAGGAACCTAAGGGACAACTCTTCACATAATTTTAAATAGATAATCCCGAATAAAGTAGCTTTTAGAGCCCAGCGGGGTAATTGCGTAACACACTATCAGTAGCAATGGGTTTCATTTTGACAGTTCAACAACATTCATTGCGTTATTTATGTTGTTGAGTAGATATATTTTTCGAACTTAAGAAGCAATGGATTAGCAATATCCTTCAAAATGATTCAGATTGAGATAGACAGTGTGTTGCGCCATTAGGGTGCAGGCTGGCACGGGCGATTTTATTCGCACACTCCATTTCGAACAAACTCAAACTCAAAGTATTTATTTTAACTAAACCAATTACAGGCACTTTTGAATTGTCAAAGGGTCGGTCAGTCAAAAAGATAAAGCTAGTTGCCCATTCCAAAGCGTAGTAGGTACCTATGGAGAAGAACGAGCAAGAACGCTTTGCTTAGTGTCGAGAGTTGAAAATCCAAGTGCTTTTTTGAGGCACTGGGATGTGCTTGTTGTATTATGTGTATATGTAATGATTATTGATTGTATATGTAATGATTAGTAAACTAATGTAATGTATGCCTCGGGGTCGATCGATCAGGTTAAGCTACGTTTGCCGCGGTTGGTTCGTGGATGGGTGACCATCTTTATATACCAAGACACTTCGAACCTCGGAAAGTACGTTAAGCCGTTGGTTCCGGTTGTCATTCGTGGAAATTTGACAGTCGTTACGGGTCGTCAGTAGCCCGAAAGTCTGACAACCAGTCTTACCAAGGGGTATCGTATTACCCAGTAACGGGGTTATGAAGGTCAGATAGGCAGTCGCTCCATGTAAAATACCGGTGTTCAGCTGCATCCGGTCGACCAAAGGCCACGACTGCTGATTCGAAAAAAAGTATTAAGTAAATAAAACGCCTTTCTTATTTTCAAAACGTTGAGTTTTCAGTTTCGAAAAAGTGAAAACTGCTGTTGATTTACCGTAAATAATTACAAGTTTCAACGTGCCAATTATTAAGTGGTAATTAGACATACCAAACACACATAAAATTAATTGTAATCCGGTAATTAATTAGTATACGTGGTCAAATTAAATTAGCTAGCTAAACTCTAACTGAACAGACAGCTGTGCTGCTGGGGAGTTTGTTGCGCCATTTCTTCTTCCCAGCGAAAGCACTAGGAAGTGGTAAAGGGCGGGCGTTTTGGGGGACTGTCTTATGTAATTTTGACGTTCAGAAATTGCTGATTCTCAGCCTGATTTGAATAAATGACTTTTGATTTTGATTTATTTCGATAAAATAAAAAATTAAAAAATAGATGGAATTTTTTGTGGGGTCAACGATCGCTGGTAGTGACTTGTTACTTGTAGCATGAGTTTAGAAAATCTGTTTGCTTTTGTTTTATCGTGTTTATAAATATTGATAATCCAAATCCCTAAAATCTAAATACCTAATGATTGTTTCACTTATATTCAAAATACCGAAAACTTAAAATGTTAAATGGATATGTTACTGAAGTTCATAAAGCTAAAACTTGAAATTCCTATGTACAAAGTTCCTTAAATTGGTTTACCTCACTGTTATATGTTTCTGTACCCGCATGCGTAACACGCATACATGTTTTTTTTAAATCGGAACAACTAGGTTAGGTTAGGTTAGAACTGTGACCACACACGAGCCGAGTGAGCGAAGCGAGCGGTGCCACGGCAGCGGCCGGCGAGTGCCAGAAACATATTTTTGAATGATAGGTATTTAGTCCAAGCAGTATTTTAAACTTAGGTAATTCTTAGGTAGGTGTTAGTTGCTTAGGTATTTAAAAACATTAGGTATTTAGATTTTAGGGATTTTGAACGTAGGTTATTTTACGTTAGTTCTTTTAATTTTAGATATTGCAATACGTACCCCTGTGAAGTTTACACGAAAAAAACCAGAGGAGTAATTCTCGTAATTTTAAGCACGTTCACAGTCTGATCTCAGTCTCAATCTGTCAAAAATACCTCTAATTTCCCTACATTTTTGACAAGTTTTCGACATTTGTTTGTCGCCGAGATGAGTCTGCGACTAGATTTTCAACGTTTCAAATTACGAGAATTTCCCTTCCGATATTACAAGTGACTACACAAACTGCGGTCCATGACGCCACAGAAAAGAATAAATACTTAATTTATTTCATCGTGTTTAGATATCACATCACGTCGCACATCGTGAGGAAACCGGCATGTCCTAGAACAAAAAAATTTGAAGACATCTACCAACCCGCACTGGGCACGCGTGGTGGATGACGGCCCACTCCCTCTCACAGAGAGGAGGCCTGTGTCCCAGCAGTGGGAACATTATAGACGATTGTGATGACACATCACGTCTGCAGAGTTTCGCTAATTTAATTTGATCCTGTATATTATAATAGGACCTTAGCATAACATCATAACATCACGCCTGTGTTTCCCCGAGGGGTTAGCAGAGTACCCATAGTAACTACACTCACATTTCTCCAGTCATGTTTAAGTCCCATGTAATAGGGGGCGAGCCTATTGCCAGCAACCGGGCACGAATCCAGACTGCTACTGAGAACTTCCAAAATCCAAGAACGCTTTGCTTGACCTGGGAATTGAACCCAGGACCTCACGTTTAGCAATAGCGCTTGTGACTAACAAGGCAGTCAACAAATTATGTTTAGTTATTTTTTTTAATAAACTAGCAGCGCCTCGCGAAGTTTCGAACTCGTGGTGTTTGACCAAATTGTTAACATTTGTGCCGATAGATGGCGTTGTTCATTTGTGGGCGTTTTCTGAATCGCGGTGTCAAGAGTCTCCGTGAGTTGACTAGGTCAAAAATGTTGTCAGGCAAAAAGCTCTCAATACACGGTTGTAAATAACTTGAGTTGTTTCATTATAACTACTTCAACCCTGCTACGTGAAAGAGTGCTGCAGAAGTGTCTTTCTGTGAAAGTTTGTGACGCCTAATAAACGGGTTGTTCATATGGTCCTTCGAGCTCGGATCTGTTTTTGTGTATCAGCCTTGGTCGAGCAAGTGGATCGCTTGTGATAATTGACCAAGTCCACAGCATCAGTGAAGTGCTAGTGGCAGCAGCATCAGTGCGGCGGTGACAATCAGCAGCAACTCTGGGAGCAGCAGCAGTATCGCGAGAAGCGAGCTACTGCAGACGGTGCCGGGTGAACGACATCGTCAGGAATCAGCAGCAGGGTGACCTCTGAACCTGGAGGAGGTGTGGGACGTGCGTGACGTGACGCAACGTCAATCTACCAGTGAACGACTCATCAGATGATCGGGTGGTATCAAACGAAGTTAAAACCGTGAGTGACCATTCAATAATAACATAGTGCAATTTGTGATTTTGATCCTCATAAATTCGGAATTTGGGACTTTATTACTTCGGATTTTAAAACTATTATTTTAGAACTTTCAAGTTGTGTGTTTATGTTTCGTGTACATTAATTTGTGTTTTGAAGACTTGCTATTTTAAGACATTAATTGTTAGTCTCAAAAAATTGACAATTCTGTTATTCTTGTAATTACAATATCATTATGGAATCGTTAAGTAATAAATTAGAAGACAATTGTTCAAGAATATGTGCGGGACAACTAATTGTGGACATATATAGTGTATAAACTAATTGTGAACATAGTGTATAGTTATACCCATTAGTATTAGTGTATAGTTATACCCATTAGGTTTGATAGTGTGATATTTTTATTGTATAGATTATAGTTTATAGATTAGAAGAAGCATAGTTATAGTACACAATAAGTGAAAAGTACGATGAAAAATGTACATAATGTTATGCGGTTCTCATTACGGTAACGTAACATTGTACTTAAGCCTACCGAACTTTATGTGGCTCTCGTTACGGTAAAGTAGCATCGTACCTAAGCTTACTGTACCAAGACCCGAATGTTATGTGGCTCTCGTTACGGTAAAGTAGCATCGTACCTAAGCTTACTGTGCCGAGAGCCAAATGGTACGCGGCTCTCACTACGGTAAAGTAGCGTCGTACTTAAGCGAGCTGCGCCGAAAATCGACTTTACGCCTATTGGCCAAAATTATTGCGCTCTGATTGGTTGACGAATCAGAGGGCCTACATTTTCTTAGAGTATTTTGTATAAATATCGGCCCGTTTCCGACATCGATACAGTCGGCGGGCACCAGTAACAGGAAGAACACAAATAAAGAAGAACTACTAAGAAGAACTCCGGGTTTCATTCTCCACCAATCCAGTGTCTGAATGTGTATACTGCACATTTAATGGTCCTTCGAGCCGGATATAGTGAAGAATAATTTCCTGAAGAATTTGAAGAATAGTACTACAGTGTTTCAAGACTCAAGACAGTAAAAGTGCTCAAGCCTATCGACAGTAAAATCAGCTGACAGCATGCCTATTACACGCTCAGTCGGTAAGGGCCGCAAACAGTCGGGGGAACAGAAGCCGTCGTCGTCCGAGGCCACTACCTCGGCGACCGGTACCAGCACGGAAGCAACCACGGAATCAACAGTAACAGGGACGACCGCTACGGAGACTACAGAACAGACAGATTACTCCGCGGCAACCGAGCCATCCAACGTGACTTCCGCGACCGCTGCAAGCACCTCGACCGCCGCCGCCCCCGCCTCGGCCGTAACCGCCCCCCCCGCCTCGCACCCCGCCAGTGTCGCCGCCCCCTCCGCAACCCCTTCCGCTGCGACAACGCTAGCTGCGGGTGCGATGGCCAAACAGCTGATTAAGACGCCCGCCGCTGTCAACACCAGTGAAACTCGCCAAGAAACAGAAACCTCTACAGTGAAGCGAGTTATGAAGAACACAGCCGGTCAATCAAAGCCAACCGGGCTACAGGACCCGCGCCCTCCTAGCAACAAGGGAGGATCTACTCACAGTAGAGCAAAGCAACTCAAGCTTGCGAAGGCGAAAGAAGACTTACTACGCCTTCAAGTAAAATTAGCCGCGGCACACTTAGCTGTATTGGAGAAAGAAGACTCAGAAGAGGAAGAAGATAACGTCTCCCTCTACTCGAAGTCAGAAGTTAATGCAAGAGTGGACAACTGGTTAGAAAATCAAGTGAATCGTCCGGTGTTAGCGATCACCAACGAGCCTCACCACCCACCAGAAGAGCCTGCAGTCGTCCACATAGAAGAACCAATACCAGCGAAGTGTGAAGAAACACGTCAGCCACCGGCGGGAGGTCAAACCGACCTAGCCCTCCTAGCTGAAGCCATCACCCGAGCTGTCAGCGCCGCTCAGCGACCCAAATTCGTTGAATTACCGATCTTTAGTGGGGCTCATCAGGAGTGGCTACCCTTCCGCGCCGCCTACCATGAAACAGAAGCGATGTTCAGCACAGTTGAAAACACGAACCGACTTAGAAGAAATTTGAAAGGCAAGGCCAAAGAAGCGGTTGAGGGCCTACTAATGACCAACGCGCACCCAGCTGAAGTGATGAAGACTTTGGAGTCAAGATTTGGAAGACCAGAGTCAATAGCCATGCTGGAGATGGAGACGCTTCGAGGTCTGCCGCGCCTTACTGAGTCACCAAGGGACATCTGCATATTCGCCACTAAGGTCTCCAACGCAGTGGCAACATTGAAGACTTTGGGTTGTTTCAACTACATGTACAACCCTGAGCTCACGAAAACAATAGTGGACAAGCTGACACCGACCCTGCGATACAGATACTACGACTTCTCAGCCACACAGCCACGTGAAGATCCTTGTCTCATCAAGATTGAGAAGTTCTTCAAGAGAGAAGCAGACTTGTGCGGACCTTACGCGCTGCCTGAACAAGTGGCAGCACCTGCTACAGCCGTAACACAGAAGAGGACGCAAAGGGTCAACAATGTGACTGAGAAGACACAAACACCGAAGTGCTTCATATGTGAAGACGCAGGGCACACCAACGCAACAGAATGTGAACACTTCAAGAAGTTGGATTCGAATGCGAGATGGGACATGGCCAAGTCTAAACGTCTCTGCTTCAGGTGTCTCCGCTACAGAAGCAAGACACACCACTGCCGACCCAAGACTTGCGGTGTAAACGGCTGCAAGTACTCACATAACAAGATGCTGCATTACGACACGAAGACAGAGAAGGCAGAAAAGGACGAGACAACGGAGGCCATCAATTCAGCTTGGACACTCAAGAAACAGTCATACCTAAAGATCCTACCCATACAAGTCGAGGGTCCAAAGGGTACAGTAGACACCTTCGCGTTGATGGACGACGGGTCAACGGTCACGCTAGTCGACGACAACGTGGCTAACAGCATCGGAGCAACAGGACCCACGGATCCATTGAAAATCGAAACGATCAACGAGTTGAAGGCGTCCGAATCAACTTCACGTCGAGTCAACATTAGGTTGAAGGGACTCAACAACCACGGAGAGCAAGTACAAGCCCGCACAGTGAAGAACTTACATGTTTCGTCTCAACGGGTACCAGCAGAAACAGTAGAAGGATGCAAACATTTAACAGACATCCGCGACCACCTCACATATGGAAATGCGAAGCCGCAAGTGCTAATAGGACAAGATAACTGGCATCTTCTGTTGACATCAGAAGTCAGAAGAGGAAACAAGAATCAACCGGTGGCATCTCTCACACCACTAGGTTGGGTACTCCACGGCAGCCAGACACGAACCTTCGGACGCAACATCGACTTCGTGTCTCATGTCACAGAAGAACCAGAAGATAATCTGGAAGTACTAGTGAAGCAATACTTTGAGATGGACGCGTTATGCATCAACCCCAAGAGACCAAACACCGACCCAGAACAGCGAGCACTCCAGATACTAGAGAAGACTACCAACAGAACAGAGGAAGGAAGATTCCAAACTAGTCTTCTCTGGCGCAAAGAAGATGTCGTATTCCCTGACAACTACGCCAGCTCGCTGAAACGACTCTTCAACATAGAGAAGAAGCTCGATCGTGATCCAGAGTTGAATCAGAAATACACAGAACAGATGGAAGCTCTCATCGTGAAGGGTTACGCTGAGCCAGCTCCGACACAGAAGACTCCGAACAAGACCTGGTATCTGCCGCACTTTGCTGTTGTCAATCCGATGAAGCCAGATAAGCTACGAGTCGTCCATGACGCGGCAGCCAAGACCAGGGGAGTGGCCCTTAACGACATGCTGCTCAAAGGGCCTGATCTCCTACAATCACTACCAGGCGTTGTCATGAGGTTCCGGCAGCATATGATCGCGGTCACAGCAGACATCAAAGAAATGTTCATGCAAATCAAGCTACGAACAGAAGATCGAGATGCACTGCGCTACCTATGGCGTGGGAATCGAAGAGACGACGAACCTCCGACAGAATACAGAATGACGTCTCTGATCTTCGGCGCATCAAGTTCGCCATCAACGGCGATATACGTCAAGAACCTGAACGCCAAACAACACGAGGAAGCTCACCCTGAAGCCGCAGCAGCAATAGTGGAGAAACACTATGTAGACGACTACCTCGACAGCTTCAGAAGTCTCGAAGACGCCAAACGCATCGCGAATAGTGTACGTGAAGTGCACAGGAAAGCTAGCTTCGAGTTGAAACAGTGGAAGTCGAACTCAGCATCGCTCCTAGAATCACTTGGAGAAGACAGCCACACAGAAGACATGGAACTCTATAAAACGGAAGACAAAACTGAACGAGTCTTGGGAGTCATCTGGAAAATCAACTCAGATGAGCTCACCTTCGACCTCAACTTAGCCAGAATACCTTCCACACTCATAGAAGGTAGACAGCCGACAAAGAGGGAAGCGCTGAGAATAGTGATGTCGCTCTTCGACCCACTCGGGTTTGCTTCGCCTGTCACAATCAGAGCGAAGCAACTCCTCCAAGAAGTATGGCGAAGAGGGACAGCATGGGACGACAAGATCGACGAAGACCTGGCAGAGCAGTGGGAAACATGGATGGGGCATCTAAAGAGCCTCCACGAAGCAGCGATCCCGCGGCCATATTTACATTATAGCGACGCCGCCTCCTTAGAACTCCATGTCTTCAGCGATGCCAGCGAGTCAGCCTACTCTGCAGTACTCTTCTGGAGAGCGGTGACAGCAGACGGCGAGGTCGGCCTATCGCTAATCATGGCCAAGGCGAAGGTAGCACCGCTGAAGCTGACGTCAATACCAAGGTTGGAGCTACAGGCAGCAGTCATGGGCGCCAGGCTCGCAGAGTCAGTGGTCGAAGAGCACGAGAGGAAACCTGACCGCAAAGTATTCTGGACAGACAGCAAAACGGTACTAACCTGGATACGAACAGGGTCACGTTCATACAAACCCTACGTGGCCCATCGACTAGCGGCAATAGAAGAGAGTTCCAAAGTCAACGACTGGCGCTGGGTTCCGACGAGACTAAACGTGGCAGACGACGCCACACGAGACGTACCAGCCACATTCAACAGAGATCATCGATGGTTCAAAGGGCCAGACTTCCTATGCCAAACAGAAGACGCCTGGCCAACAGAAGCTACGAAAACAGCACCAGAAGAACCCTCCGATGAAGAGAAAACGTATCACGTAAGCGACAAGAGACGATTGAAGCTCGCAGAGGGTCTGCCTGATCCAACGAAATTCTCCAACTGGGACCGACTCCGATACTCGACAGCCCGTGTTCTGCAGTTTATTCAACTCTGCAGAGCTACCAAACAAAGAGTCAACTACAGGAGAACGAAGAAAAATAAAGAGTCCGATCCCGCTTGGAAGAAGACCAAACCCACAGTGAAAGGGCAGGCACACACGACGACAAAAAGGCCAGCACAAGGAGAGAAAAAGTGGTTGCCAGTAACAGCCGAGCTGCTCAAGACGGCTGAAGAACTCCTAATGCGGTCTTCTCAAGAAGAGTCCTTCGCGGAGGAAATAAACAGTCTGAACGGAGGAAAGTCGATCAATAAAGAAAGCCGCCTTCACCAGCTCAGTGTCGAGTCCATAAACGGCACGCTCAGACTCAGAAGCCGCATTCGAGCCGTCCAAGACATGAAGGAAGACTTCAAAAATCCGCTTGTAATCGACGGTGATCATCCTACGGTCAAGCTCTGGGTGCAGGCTGTACATCGACAACTCCATCACGCCGGTGTAGAAGCTACGGTCAACGAGTGCAGACAGCAGTATTGGGTACTAAGACTGCGCCCTATCACACGCACAATACTGCGAAGATGCCTATTCTGCAGAATGAAGACGCAAGTCCCGCCACATCCGAGAACCGGGGACTTACCAGCGTGTCGCTTAGCTCACCATAAGCGACCTTTCACCTTCACCGGGGTCGACTACTTCGGACCTCTTTCAGTGACCGTCGGAAGGACTCGACAGAAAAGATATGTAGCCGTCTTCACATGCCTCACGACACGAGCCATACACTTAGAGATCGCTGGTTCGCTTAACGCCGACTCAGCGGTGATGGCAGTGAGAAGGATGATCGCACGACGAGGATGCCCGACTGAAATATGGTCGGACAACGGCACCAACTTGAAGGCCGCAGACAAGGAACTACGACAGGCGATCGACGCGGCGACTGCAGAGGAGGTAGCGAAGAGAACCATCTCCTGGCGATACATACCACCCGGAGCTCCATTTATGGGCGGAGCTTGGGAGCGAATGGTTCGATCCGTCAAAACCGCTCTCACCGCGACGTTACACGAACGTCACCCAACAGAGGAGGTCCTCGCGACTCTACTGGCGGAGGTAGAGAACACTATCAACAGTCGCCCGCTGACCCACGTCTCAGTCAGCGCAGAAGATCCCGAAGCCCTTACACCCAACCACTTCCTGTTGGGAGGACCAGGGCGCGTGCCGCAGCCAGGCACTTTCACCGAGAAGGACACCATCTCGCGGTCCAGCTGGCGAGCCGCGCAGAGGCTAGCAGACATCTTCTGGCTACGCTGGGTAAAGGAGTACCTCCCCGAGCTGCAACACCGGCGGGAGCCCCACGGACGAGGGCGACCAGTAGCAGTGAACGACCTCGTGCAAGTCGTTGACCCGAACCTGCCCCGAAACGTGTGGATACGAGGGCGGGTCGTCGCGACGTATCCTGGCCCCGACAACATCGTGCGGACGGTGGACGTGCAGACCAAAGGAGGTGTCCTGCGCCGACCTGTGAGGAAGCTGGTGATCCTGCCCCTGCCTACGGACGACGTGCCCACACCGGAACGAGATGCGACGCGGTCGCACGGCGGGAGTGATGTGCGGGACAACTAATTGTGGACATATATAGTGTATAAACTAATTGTGAACATAGTGTATAGTTATACCCATTAGTATTAGTGTATAGTTATACCCATTAGGTTTGATAGTGTGATATTTTTATTGTATAGATTATAGTTTATAGATTAGAAGAAGCATAGTTATAGTACACAATAAGTGAAAAGTACGATGAAAAATGTACATAATGTTATGCGGTTCTCATTACGGTAACGTAACATTGTACTTAAGCCTACCGAACTTTATGTGGCTCTCGTTACGGTAAAGTAGCATCGTACCTAAGCTTACTGTACCAAGACCCGAATGTTATGTGGCTCTCGTTACGGTAAAGTAGCATCGTACCTAAGCTTACTGTGCCGAGAGCCAAATGGTACGCGGCTCTCACTACGGTAAAGTAGCGTCGTACTTAAGCGAGCTGCGCCGAAAATCGACTTTACGCCTATTGGCCAAAATTATTGCGCTCTGATTGGTTGACGAATCAGAGGGCCTACATTTTCTTAGAGTATTTTGTATAAATATCGGCCCGTTTCCGACATCGATACAGTCGGCGGGCACCAGTAACAGGAAGAACACAAATAAAGAAGAACTACTAAGAAGAACTCCGGGTTTCATTCTCCACCAATCCAGTGTCTGAATGTGTATACTGCACAGAATAGCCAAAGCTTATAGTAACTTTAAGAAATCTCCTAAAGATCGAGTTACACGTCCATATATTAAAGTAAGATTGGAAAACTTAGACAAATTGTGGCAACAATTAGCAGGCGCTCATAGTCAATTATACGGAGCATATGGTCCGCAGGAGTTAAAAACTTGTTCTTATGTTAAAGAAGATTGTTATGATCAGACCGAAGAGCTTTACATTCAATATAAAACTGAGTTAGAAATTATTTTAGAGTCATTTGAGGTTAAAAAAGAGGAAAGTCAAATAGAATATCCTAAACATGTAAAACAGTGTCAAGTCAAATTACCTAAAATTGTTATCCCAACATTTACCGGGAAATATACTGAGTGGGTAACCTTTCGAGATTTGTTCTTATCACTCATTCACCACAATAAGTCTATAGATAACGTACAACGGATGCAATACTTGAAAGGGTATTTATCTGGGGAAGCGGAACAACTTCTTAGACATATTCCTATATCAGAGTCCAATTATGAACGATGCTGGGAACAACTTAACGCGCGATACAATAATAAGAGATACTTGTCACATTTTATACTAAAAAGGTTACTTAGTCAGAAGAATATTAATAAAGAATCAGCTGTTTGTCTCAAAGAATTAATTGATAACACTTGTGATTGTTTAAATGCCTTAGCTAATCTTGGTATAGATGTCGGTCAGTGGGACCTTATCGTTGTACATATCATTTCTTTAAAGTTGGATCCAGAATCCCGCAAACAATGGGAATTAAACGTTACTAGTGAAAAATCGTGCAACGATGAGATTCCAACTTTCGAGCAATTTAAAAGTTTTTTGACCAGCCGATATCGCGCTTTGGAATTTTTGACCGCGGGCTCTAATGCGGGTAGAGGTAAAAATACAGAGACGCCAAAAGTCTTCCATGCGGCGACTAACAATGTATCGGAATGTAAATGCTGTAAAGAAAACCATAAACTTATGCATTGTAAGAATTTTATAAAAATGGATGTAAACACCAAACGGGACTTTGTTAGACAAAACGGTTTATGTTTTAACTGTTTAGGGAACAATCATTCGGCTAAGCAGTGTCTGAGTTCATCTGTATGTCGTGTTTGTAGACGCAAACATCATTCTTTGCTTCATCCCGCGGGTTCAGTTCATACCGATGACAGTTCGGATCGTAAAAATAGTATAGTATCTCAAAACGAGAATGAAAGAGACGCGGCGCAAAATGCTAAACCATCCGGATCGACTAACTCGGACACAGTAGCAACGTTCTTCTCGGCCAACCAGCTACAAAAGACAAATCAAGTTTTATTGGCCACGGTTCTAGTTAACGCCACAGCCAACAATGGTAGTTATCGTACTGTAAGGGCGTTGCTAGATCAAGGCTCTCAAGCCTCCTTTGTAACAGAGGCCACGGCACAGTACTTAGGTCTTAAAAAGACGCCAGTGAGGGGACATATTTCAGGATTGGACGGAAACAATAAAATTATATCGAAGTTTATGGTGGAAATTACTCTGAAGTCCATACACGACCCCAACGTTCAGCTTAAGGTGGCGGCGTACCTACTAAAGAGTATAACCACCTTCTTGCCTGGCAAACAAGTTGTACCTGTGGATTGGGTATGTGACTTCCCGTTAGCTGATCCACATTATCACACACCAAACAGAATCGACATGTTGCTAGGGGCAGAAATCTATGGGCAAGTCATTCGGGAAGGAGTTAGGAAGGGACCTCAGGGTAATCTGGTTGCGCAAGCGACTTCATTGGGTTGGATTATATCGGGTGTGGTGGACAAATCACACCAACCACATGACAATGTTTTGGTTATGCATTCGCATGTGGAGGAAAGTGACCTAATGAAACGCTTCTGGGAACTGGAGGACAATGTTATGAACGACCATAACATATTATCCGAGGAAGATAAACAGTGCGAACGTTTCTTCGCTGAAACAACGCGAAGAGACAGTGACGGGCGCTATATAGTACGGTTGCCATTTAAAACCCAAGATGCAACACAAACAGTAAGAAATTCCAAAAAGATAGCTGAAAAAAGATTGTCTTCATTAGTCTCAAAGTTGAGTAAACATACGGACATGGAAGTCAAGTATCAAGAGGTGTTGGAAGAATACTTACTGCTGGGACACATGGAGATGATACCTGGAAAAGAAATAAATAACTGTAAAGGAATTTACTTACCTCATTTTGCGGTTGTTAGGGAGGATAAAGATACCACGCAAGTAAGAATAGTATTCGATGCTTCCTGTAAAGGTGAAAACGGCGTTTCATTAAATGATTTGTTAATGATAGGCCCTACTTTACAGCCAACGTTAAGACATATTTTAATGAAATGGAGAACGTATCCAATATGTTTATCTGCGGACATAGTGAAAATGTATCGTCAAATCAAGGTTGATGAACATGACGTAGACTTTCAGAGAATTCTGTGGAAAGGAACTACAGATAATCAGATTCATGAGTATCGTTTGTTGCGGGTAACTTTTGGTACAGCATGTGCCCCATATCTTGCTGTTAAGGTGCTTCAACAGGTAGCCATAGACGAGAAGGAGAAGTACCCTACCGCTGCTGTAAAGGTTAAGGAAGACTTTTACATGGATGATTTACTTACGGGCGTTGATACAGTTGAGGAAGGGGCCAAGCTGTACTCTGAAATGAATCAATTAGTAGAAAAAGGAGGGTTTTCGTTGCAGAAATGGTCAAGCAATAGTGAGGAACTGTTGAGAAGTTTGCAAACTACAGATAAAGATACTACAGAAGAAGGAAGAAAAATTAAAATAGATGAAGTGATGAAATTATTGGGACTTACCTGGGATCGAACAGTAGATGCGTTCCGCTACACAGTAACACTCCCACCGACGAAGAAACCTGTAACCAAAAGAATAATTATATCGGACATATCACGTTTATTCGATCCACTTGGATGGGTTTCTCCAAGTGTCATAGTGGCAAAAACAATCATACAAAAGCTGTGGTTATCAGGTATAGGCTGGGATGATGAAGTTCCCGAAACAATATTAAATGAGTGGCTTACTTACCGTGACGACTTGTGCCAGTTGTCGGAGTTACAAATACCTCGCTGGATCAATACAAAACGTAATAACACACTCGTTGAATTGCATGGCTTTAGCGACGCGTCTAAGGTGGCTTATGCCGCCGTGGTTTATCTTCGATCAATCAACGATCAGGGTCAGGTGTCTGTAAACTTGATAACATCAAGAACAAAAGTAGCACCCATCAAGCAGATATCGATTCCACGTTTGGAGCTCTGTGGAGCAGTTCTTCTGAGTAGGTTATTGGTTGAGGTGGCTGACACATTGGGTATTCCGAAGGAGAACATTTATGCCTGGTGTGACTCCACCGTCGTGCTAGCCTGGCTTAATAGTCATCCAAATCGGTGGCAAACATTTGTGGCGAATCGGGTTTCTGAGATCTTAACCACTTTAGACGCACAACAGTGGTCTCATGTACGGTCCGGTGTAAATCCAGCTGATTATGCATCAAGAGGACTCAATCCGTCTGATCTCAAGAAACAAACATCATGGTTTAATGGTCCTGCCTTTTTATGTTCAGAAAACATAGTATATAGCAAACCTAAAGACATGGATACAGATTTAGAAGCTATAAAAAGCGTACACTTCTCGAGCACGGAAACAAATTTATGGGATCGGTTTTCAAATCTAACAAAATTAATAAGAGTGATAGCATATTGCCGACGTATGTGGATAAAACGAAGGAAGGATCAAAGTGAAAATACAGGGTTATCAGCGCAAGAATTAGCAGAAGCGTTACGTGTTTGTATCCAACAGTGTCAAGTAGAAAGTTTTGGAGAAGAAATAGAAAAGGTATCAAAGGACGGGTTTTCAGCTAAATTAAAAGGACCTTTAAAATGTTTAAACCCATTCGTCGACGAAAACAGGATATTACGAGTAGGAGGTCGGTTACAGAAGTCGGAACTAAGTGAAGATAGGAAACACCCAACATTATTACCAAAAAAATCAAATTTAACCAATTTAATCGTGGCAGACGCTCATAACAAAACCTTGCACGGGGGGCCTCAACTCATGTTAGCGTATTTGAGGACTAAATATTGGATTTTGGGGGCCAAGCAACTGGTTAAATCACACGTTCGGAAGTGCGTTAAATGTGTTAGACATTCGGCAGCTATATCAAAACAGTTGATGGGGCAGTTACCGGCTGCGAGGGTAACGCCTACAAGACCCTTTAAATGTACTGGGATAGATTACGCGGGTCCCATAAACATAAGGACTTCCAAAGGCCGTGGTCATCATGCTTACAAAGGGTACATTTGTTTGTTTATCTGTATGGCAACAAAAGCCGTACACATCGAAGCAGTGAGTGATATGACCACCCAAGGCTTTTTAGCAGCATTCAGGAGATTTGTCTCTCGCAGAGGCTATTGTTCGGACCTTTGGTCAGATAATGGCACTAACTTCGTAGGAGCATCAAGGGAGTTAAAGAAGTTATTCTCTGCGGAGCAAGCTAATCTAACAAAGGAACTTGCTGACTCTCTAGCGTCTCAGGGAACAAAGTGGCACTTTATCCCTCCATACTCGCCTAACTTTGGTGGTCTTTGGGAGGCTGGAATCAAATCGATAAAATTCCACCTTCGGCGAGTGGTTGGAGATTCAACCCTTACTTACGAGGAATTGTCAACAGTCCTGACACAAATTGAGGCTTGCCTCAACTCGCGACCACTGTCGAGGATGGGTGATGATACGGATGGTTTAGATCCATTGACGCCAAGTCATTTTCTTGTAGGTGAGCCGTTGGTGGCCGTGCCGGAATACAATTTCGAAACTGCCACTTTAGGAAGTCTACGCCGGTGGCAACTGACCCAACGGATGATGCAACAATTTTGGCGACGATGGTCGCAGGAGTATTTAGTACTGTTTTTAAGCCGTTATAAATGGAGTCATCAGACGCCTGAACCATCTGTCGGTACGTTAGTTTTGGTGAAGGAAGATGATTTGCCGCCTTCTCGATGGCTCCTTGGTCGTGTGGTTGCAAAACACCCTGGTCATGACAACATAACCCGAGTTGTATCTCTACGCACAAAAAATGGTGTCATAAAAAGGTCAATATCAAAACTATGCATCTTACCTGTAATGTCCACGTAGACAAACAGATGCATTATTTAGGATACTAAGATTTATTATTATTCATTTAAGGTTATGTTTAAACTACTGTTATTTTATTTTATCTAATGTTTCATGGTGGGCGGAACTTGATCATGTAGCGTAAGGCCAAATTTTAAATTTGTCCTTGGTGGGCGGAATGTTTGACCAAATTGTTAACATTTGTGCCGATAGATGGCGTTGTTCATTTGTGGGCGTTTTCTGAATCGCGGTGTCAAGAGTCTCCGTGAGTTGACTAGGTCAAAAATGTTGTCAGGCAAAAAGCTCTCAATACACGGTTGTAAATAACTTGAGTTGTTTCATTATAACTACTTCAACCCTGCTACGTGAAAGAGTGCTGCAGAAGTGTCTTTCTGTGAAAGTTTGTGACGCCTAATAAACGGGTTGTTCACGTGGGAATATCGGGATAAAAAGTATCCTATATGTTAATACTGGTTACAAACCATCTGTGTGCCAAATTTCATCCAAATCCGTTCAGTAGTTTTTGCGTGAAAGAGTAACAAACATCCATCCATCCAGCCATCCATTCATCCATCCATCCATCCAAACTTTCACGTTTATAATATTAGTAGGAATAGTAGGATGTTCACAAATAGGCCCTAATGTTGTAGTATCAATAGGTCGCAAATTTGGCCACAATAGCTACATCTTCGGTAGTATAGTGGTAAGTATCCCGCCTGTCACGCGGGAGACCGGGGTTCGATTCCCCGCCGGAGAGATTCTTTTTGTGTTTTTTAAACACTTTCAGCACCACTAACTGTGCGTTTTGTCGCTGCAATAAGATGCAGAGCTGTCGGTTGCGTCTGCGACTACGATCTCTCGGCTCTACCTATTCATGGTGTGCCTAGCCTTTCCCAACTATGTTGGGGTTGGCTTCCACTCCTGAAAACCAGTATTTTACATGGAGCAACTGCCTACCTGACCTCCACAAGCCAGTTACTGGATAACACGATACGCCTTGGCAAGACTGGTTGTCAAACTTTCTGACTGTAAGTCCGTAACGACTGTCAAAGATCTACAAATGGCAGACGGGACATGCTTTCCGAGGCACGGAGAGGTCTCTGTATGTTATGGATGACCACCCATCCATGGACCGATCTCGGCAAGTGTTGCCTAACCTTGAAGATCCATCCGTGCGGCTGTTATTACTTAGACTACCTACTAATGATATTAAAAGCTAGGATCTATTTATTTTGTAAAAAAAACTGTTTTTTTTTTACCTCTATCACTTCGTTGTCCGTCTGTCTGTCCGTTTTACTCAGGAACGCGTGGAGTGATCAAGTTGAAATGAATATCAAATACTCAGGTTGATATCCCTTGAAGCAGTGAAAAAATCAAACTTCTTAGTGAACGCACTTAAAATAAACGGACGTTTATAAACTTTATATATATATTCCGTTTATGTCGCACGTTTTGACACTCGCAGGGGAATCAAAACCTATACGGTACTTCCTATTGACCTATTATCATAAAATTTGGCAAGAAGCAATGTCATCTAGCACAAGTAAAGCAAAAAACCGTTATGTAGTTACATAAAAAAAAAAAGAATCTCGTGATTAACTACATATTTACATACCTACAATTTTTTACGGAACCCTCGGTGAGCGAGTCCGACTCGCACTTGATGGGTTTTTTTTTTCTTTCTATTCAGTGTTGGTATGTTGTAGGTACAACTTTTTAATTTCTCTTTAGAATGAGGCCTAGTTGTAGGATGAAATAATTATGTATCCGTAAATAGAGGTGAATATATTTGAGAGCAGTGGTGGCCTAGTGTTAATAGCCGCGATTTGCGAGTTGTAGGTCATGGGTTCGAACTCAAGCAGGCGCTTTACTTTGTGTAAATAATTTCATCACCACTGCTCTCAAAACGGTGAAGGAAAACATCGGGAGGAATCCGGCATGTCATAGAACCAAAAATTCGAAGACATGTGACATCTACCAACACGCACTGGGCCCGCGTGGTGAACAGCACCCACTCCCTCTCTCAAAGAAAGAAGGCTGTGTCCCAGCAGTAGGACACAAGCCTCCCTCAACATTACAGGCATTAAACAGGCATTTCAACATTATTTTGATGAGTATTGTCCTTTGCAATTGTATTTAAGTACTAACAATAGTTTTTCTAAGTTTTTGTAAACTAACCTTTGGAACTAAATGTCCCAAAATAAATAATTTTGAATTTGAATTACAGCCTGATTATATATACTAAGTCCATTTTACAAAGGCCCATCCATTCAAACAAATAAACCAGTATTAGAGATCAAGATAAATTGGTCTTATTATGCACCTTTCGAAGTAAATAATTATGTACATAATAATCGTCCAGCCTACGGAGTACATTTTTTGGTCCAGTCGCATTGTTGGAACGCGAGCGGACGCTCGCATTCAAAATTCAAAAAATCCAATATGGAGTCGCTACCGAAATTATTAATATTTTTTATTTTTTGTTGTAATTTCAACCATTTAATGGCGGAAGAAAATGGTTTGATGACAGTTTTAAAAGAAAAGTTTCAAGATAAATTAAGTGATTGTAGTAATTATGTTGTGACATGGTTAGAAGATTTTAATGATAGGCATTTAGGGAGTAGTGAGTTCGGGAGGATACTTCATTACGAGGATTTGAAACCTAAGTTTAGTGTGGAGTCTTCGAGAAGTAAGTACATTCTTTTACTTAAATACTCCCTAAGGCTACGAATGACAGCGGGATTGTCCGAAAGGGTTACCGCTACCCCGGAACATAAAGGGCGAAGGAAGGAACATTGGTGGGTTTTAGTCAGTAAGAGTCTGATACTCCCTTCCGCTCCACCCAGAGCGGGAGGGGTCATTTGATGATTTCCCACCAAAAAAAAAGGCTACGAATGAGGTGGTGTACTTCTTTGGTTTAATTCCATATTTATATATTATAATTATTATATTCAAAACAGGGTCAAATTTAATTAGCTGGCGAAACTCTGTAGACGTGATGGGTCTCGATATCTAAAGACCATAAAATTAAAAAGATTTGATGTTTTTTTTGTACGACGACCGCTGTATGGTTTGTTACTTTGAGGGCTGATTTTTCCATCGCCAGATAACTTTTAATCCAGGAATAAAATTGACGTTTGACAGTTTTCAAGTATGAAAAAACTGTCAAAATTAATCTTCGAATAAAGTTGTATTGATGATTTTATTTAATATAATCATAAATTTATTTATTTTTAATTAATTATATTATTATTACTAGCAGTGCCCCGCGGTTTCACCCGCATAAGTTTCGATCCCGTGGGAATATCGGGATAAAAAGGTATCCTATGTGTTAATCCTGGTTATAAACTATCTGTGTGCCAAATTTCAATGGATGGATGTTTGTTATTCTTTCACGCCAAAACTACTGAACTAATTTGGATGAAATCCAGCGATCCATACATCAATACAAACTTTCGCGTTTATATGTATTATAATATTAGTAGGATTAAGTCATTAGAGCAGTGGTGTTCCAGTGGTACGGCCCCGAATTACTAGTTGTAGGTCGTGGGTTCGAACCCAGACAGGCGCTTTACTTTGTGTAATCTATATCATCACCACTCTCAAAAACAGTGAAGCAAAACATCGTGAGGAAACCAGCATGTCTTAGTGCCAAAAATTCGAAGACATGTGAGATCTACCAACCAGTGCGGGTCCGCGTGGTTGATTTAATCAACATTCAACATGACACTGACTAGGGGGTCTACTACGAAATGCAAAGTGCGAATGATCGGATCGGACCGACACATGGCCGAACCGAATATTATTGAAAATGCGAAAAAAGTTCGGATCGGCTCAGTTGGGTCGGGACCATAGTCAATATTCGAAAGAGTGTAGGAGTGTAGGATCGGGACCGACCGAACCAAATACATAGTAACTTCGTAGCAGGAAACGGCCGAACATTCGGCCGATACCACTTCGGAGTAGACCCCCAGAATTGTTTTCTTTTACCTCTATCATTCATGAACGAATACATAAACTCATTTGGTGCAATAATTCAAACTCGCTGCATTTATTTTGAACAGGCACTTTTGAATTGTCAAAAAAAAAAAAAAAAACTCTTTTAAATCATAATGTGAAGTTAACAGGCCTATGAACCATTTTCAACAGTAATCTCGGCACTTATTTAAAGATTAACACCTCACTGAGCTTAGGGTACCGTAACAAAATTGATATAATGAACGCAGTTTACAAGACAAACAATTTGACGGTTGGACATGGATAGATTATATCCATCTTTACTACATACCGAGACCCCTCCGTGCCTCGGAAAGCACGTTAAGCCGTTGGGCCCAGCTGTCATTCGTGGATCTTTGACAGTCGTTACGTCAGAAGACCGAAAGTCTGACAACTAGTCTTACCAAGGGGTTTCGTATTACCCAGTAACTGGGTTGTGGAGGTCAGATAGGCAGTCGCTCCATGTAAAATACTGTACTCAGCTGCATCCGGTTAGACTGGAAGCCGAGCCCAACTTAGATGGGAAATGGCTAGGCAGATGATGACATGAATTGATTATAAACTATTAGGTATACTGTAAGCAGTGTAGCGGTATCTACAACGCCACATGCGAACAACGCGTCGTACTGACGTCACGCAAATCCTGAATCTCGCAAGCAGAGTTTACCGCGCAATTAGCATAGATACAATTTCCCAACATCAAACGTTGGGCAATTGCCCGCCAGACACAACACCCGTCTGGTCGGAGGATCCTCCCTTTTCTATGGAGGATGAGTGAACTTTACACCCTGTTCCTCATACCTCTAAAGCAGTATATATAGTACAGTTCACAATTTATTGACAGTTTAAAATCTCGCAAGATAGATTAAAAACTAACGGTGTTCACAATCATACGGTGACATATATTTCGCGCTTTTTCAATTGAATATCTGCCTTTGTTTCTATCCATAGTCAGCGTTACACCTGAGGGGCAATTCTCGTAATTTTAAGAACGTTCACCGTCTGATCTCAGTCTCAATCTGTCAAAAACTTCTTTAATTTCCCTACATTTTGACAAGTTTTTGACATTTGTTTGTCGCCGAGATGAGACTGCGACTAGATTTTGACCGTTTTAAATTACGAGAATTGGCCTTCTGATGTTGTACTCCTTATGTTGTTTTTGACTAGATATGTCCGGAACCATGTGCCTAAACCCCGACTTTAATTTTACGACTATATTATTTTTGGCATAGTCGGTCGGGGAGTTATTGTAAGCGGTAAATAAATAGGCTAACGAGATTCCAATTTTATAACTGCCTAAGCGAGGTACACCTCATTTATACTCCATTCGGAATAAGATTAGACATTTAAACAACCCTTTTTTACAGTCCGTTCAATCGATTTTGACTTATATTACGTTGGTGGCATGACTAATGGCAGCTGCAGTAAATAGTTGGTATTGTAACCACTTTTTTGCTTTTAATGCCATCCTTATGCGTACGGAATAGAAGTTAAAATCGGTTGAACGGACTGTAAAAAGGGTTGTTTAAATGTCTAATCTAATCTTATTCCGAATGGAGTATAGGCAATTATAAATATTAAATAATTATTCACAGTACGGCTGGTCCATAACTTCAAGGTCGCTTAGCGAGCTTTGGAACGGGCTATGTTTGAAGTCTCTCTCAGGGATCGAATCCACAACAAGGTGATCCGGCAGAGAACCAAATTTGTGGACATAGCTCACAGAATAAGCAAGCTGAAGTGGCAATGGGCCGGTCATATTAGCCGTAGAACCGATGACCGTTGGGGTAGACGTGTTCTTGAGTGGAGACCGCGAATCGGTAAACGTAAGGTGGGACGCCCTCAGGCTAGGTGGAGCAACGATCTTCGCAGGATGGCTGGTAGCAGCTGGATGAGAGTTACCGAAAATCGAGTTGAATGGCGTGAAATAGGGAGAGTCCAGCAGTGGACTGCTGTAGGCTGATGATGATGAAACATATATGTATATGTTACTTTATGTATAATTAATGTTCTAGTGCGCTAATTCATAGTGCCGTGCATCCAAAGTTTCACTAGCTAATTTAATTTAACCCTGTATAAAATCCTACTAAAATTATAAACGCGAAAGTTTGCAAGGATGGATGGATGGATGTTTGCTACTCTTTCACTCAAAAACTACAGAACGGATTTGCATGAAATTTGGCACACGGATAGTTTATAACCAGGATTACCACATAGGATACTTTTCATCCCGATATTCCCACGGGATCGAGTCTTATGCGGGTGAAACCGCTGGCAAAAGCTAGTAAATAATCATTCTCTGTGTGATAACTCAAAAATAATTACTACATATTATGTTATCGACCACGCTAACCTGTTCTCCCCAACAGACGGCAAGAACATGAAGAAAATGGGCATGGCGATGATCCCGCTGATATTCCACGTGGGAGCCACCTCCACCTGGATGGTGCTCACCAGCATCATGGCTGCCAAGTCTGTTGCCATAGGCCTGGCGCTACTGGTGTTCAAGATTGCTGTGAGTTCTGCTAAGGTAAGAAAAAAAAGAAAGAAAATAGGTTTTGTCACAGAAATACGTCAATCTGCCTATCCTCTTCCCAACTATGTTGGGGTTAGCTTCTAGTCTCAGCGGATGCAGCTGAGTACCAGTATTTTACATGAAGCTACTACCTATCTGACCTCCACAAACCAGTTACTGGGTAATATGATACCTCTTGGTAAAACGCGCGGTACGGTGCGGTTGTCAGAATTTCAGCTACTGACGACCCGTAACGACTGCCACGAATGACAGCCGGAACCAATGGCTTATCGTGCTTTCCGAGGCACGGAGAGATCACGGTATGTAAAGATGGTCACCCATCCACGGACCAACCGCGGCAATCGTAGCTTAACCTGATCGATTGACCCATGTAAATACATACTTGTTACGCTCGCGAATCATATTTTAATCGGCATACAACCTCACACTGTCCTACAAATAGCAAATAACTAAAGAAAATTTGAATTTCGCGGCTACCTCATTCCCCTTAAGGAACGCTATGGGTAGAGCCCCGGATCGTAGCTTAGTGTTGCCAATTAACAAGGGTGCGTTCCTGACTAACTTATAGATACTTACACTATTATAGATGGCGCAAAAGTCATCACCCTATCGGAAGGTGCTATAATTTTTGCAAATGGCGGTAAATGTCAAATGATAAATGATTTATTTTCTGTAAGTAGGTTTGCACAAACACGTTTACACGTCAATCATATTTTAAAAACTAGACGAGGTCGGCCTTTCCTATGTGACTAAGTATTCTCAATCCATTTTGACATTTGTGAAGTAAACAGATACAATATACACGCCAACAAGACATGAATCGCTATACTACTAGAGAACGCGGAAAAAATGTGTATACCGGTCGCCTAATCTTTTTTTTTTTGGCGTTTTGCACTGACCGGCAAGGTCGCCTGATTTAACCGTTCCAGACCTCTTTTTGTGGGGTTTTTTGAAGTCACGAGTCTATGTAAACAAGCTTCCGACTCTTGAAGCCCTCAAAGAGAATATCCGTCTAGAATGTCTCTTTGCCGATATCATTTTGTCGACTTTATGGAAAACAAAGACATCAAGTAAACATATGCAGAAGAGGGCATGATGCTGTGACATTTAAAAATTAAACGCCCCAGCGCTGGTATTCTGATTGGGTGACAACTTCTTGTATTAAAACAATACAGGTGACGAAGACGTCGTTCGAGTGAGTTGCATCAACTAACTATAGCGATAACCAATGTTTTGACAGCCGTCAAATCTCCGGTTAAGCGAAATTCGGGTTGCATCATTTTGACAATTGTTATAATGATGTCCCAAATCAATGATTGTGAATGGCTGATTGACAGCCCGAATAAGAAAAAAATATTTCTGAACTCCCCAAGTTCAAAATTCTATTACAGTAAACGCATTTTGATTGCAAAAAAACTGCTCAAAAAACTATGGTACATTGACCCAGTATTTTTAAAGTAATCAGCATAGTTAACACATTTCCTGTGAGTCGTTTATCACGGCAGTATCTACGAAACTTAATGACAGAAATGTATACAGGGTGTTTGGTAGAAAGACCGATACAATTTTTTGAGGGATTTGTGATGTAATTTGCTAGTATCAGACGTGTGAGGAATAGGGTGTAAAGTTCACTCGTCGTCCATAGAAAAGGGAGGATGTCTGGTGGGCAACTGCTCGATGATTTATGACGGGCTGTTGTATGTATGCTAGTCGCGCGGTAAACTTTGCATGCGCGATGCAGGATTTTTGCGTGACGTCAGTATGATGCATAATTCGCGTGTGGCGATGTAGAGCGGTGTAGAGCGGCTACTCTAGCACAAAATTGTTTTATTTCACATTTTTATTACGAATTCTTAAATTGAAATTTTCGTTCCTTTACACAATTGTACGACTTTGGAAGCACCCGAGTTATTTTTCTAGAACCAATTGTACATTTTTATTAATAAATTAGGAATTAGTTGTTATTTATTATAATTATTTTATATGTACAGACGCACATCAAGCTACCCGAAACTGTCAAATTTTCCCGATCAACCTAGAACCTTAATGCTTTATCGATAAAGTTGACAATCTATTAAAGAAATTTGACAGATTGTAGTAGCTTGATGTGCTGGCGTCTGTACATTGCAGACAACACCAAAAATTATAGCGCTCTATTACAACAGAACAAAAAAATTGTGACGATATTTCGAGTTATTAAAAAGAAATATATTTATCTTAATCACTTACCGTGACACTTAAAATTATCCAAGTTTTCACCCATAACACCTGTTTATGGGTGAAAACTAAGACAATATGACACTTCGTATCCCTAGAAAATTGTGTCTTTCTAACCAAACATCCTGTAGAAACATAGAGTAAAAACTAAAAAGGTTTGTCCGGCACGCGATGTTGTCTATGAACGTCTTTTGTCTGTGCTATGAATTTAATAGTTTTCGATGGTGCTACTGGTTGGGAAAAAAAGACGATGTTGGTGTAGTGGTCGCAAGAACGACTGCTGAGCGTATGGTTCAAGGGTTCGATCACAAGGTCGGGGAAAGTGTTATTGGGATTTTATTTATTTATTGTTTTTTGTACACCACAAAAATACATAGCATAAAAAATACATTAAACACTACAAAATATACAATGGGCGGTATTATCGCATTACTGCGATCTCTTCCAGGCAACCTTAGAATGGACAGTGAGTGTTTTTCCATTAGGATTATCTTAGTAACAGCCCAGAGTTTGATGTTGGCAGGTATTTTGCCCCCCAGGTATTTTGTAAACCAAACAAGTTATTATTAGTTATGACTTCTTTCGAAAATCATGCAATTTCTAGCTTTTATCTATACGCGAACGATGTGGGGGGCAAAGCTAGAACAGCAGTGCGATTCTGTAACCATCTCACCGTGAAAACTTAGGTGAAGTGAGCGTGGAGTGAGCTGTCATTCCAACTAATGCTAGGGATTGACACTATTGACAGCTCACTCTACGCTCACTTCACCTAACTTTTCACGGTGAGATTTTTACAGAATCGATCGGCAGAAGCTGTGCCCGCGACTTTACTCTCGTGGATGTCGGAAAACAATAATGTGTCTTTTTACTAATTCTTGAATAGAGAAAGAAACACATTATTGTTTTAATTTGTCTAAAATAAGAGTACTACGTCTAAGTTACTCCTTATAATATCAGCTACTGCCAGTGAAGTTTCAGTGAAGTTGAAATCGGTCCAGCCGTTTCGGAGATTAGCCGAAACAGACAAACAAATAATTTAAAAAATAGTGTTTTCAGTACCATATACATCTACTATCTCCTACTTTCATATGCATAGAGTAAAAAGCTGTTATTTTCACATTAAAAACAAACAGACACTGCAGTTTTATTTAAGTATATTTTTTTAGATTACCGAAAACAAACATAAAAAAGTCAAATTTTATCTCTTATAGCATTAATTTAGACAGCTAGTAATTAAACATTTCTTTAATTACGTTTATAAATCAAACCATTCTTAATTACTGCAATTTAATTAATGATCTAGCCATATAGTTCGCGAGTTGTTAGAACAACTCGTTAAAATTAGATTATTATACCTAGAGCGGCGTTTTAAAGCCGACTCAACTATAATTTACGACCTAGATTTGTACCTAATATGAATTGTACAGACGCCAGCACAACAAGCTACTACAATCTGTCAAATTTCTTTAATAGATTTTCAACTTTATCGCTAAAGCATTAGGTTCAAGGTAGATTGGGAAAATTTGACAGTTTCGGATAGCTTGATGTGCTGGCGTCTGTTCTATATGTAGTCTAGATACTAGACTCTCGAATGAAAGTTTAATTTACGAGGGCGGAGTGATAAGTGCCGCGTTTACTGACTGTTGATCAAAAACGCATGCGTGTGACCACTTCGGAGGCAGGTTTGGCGTTGTTTCAACGGGATAAAATCGAATTTTTGCGTCGTCGAACAATCTGAAAAACTCATGATGGTAGTCCATGTGATGAACTTTGAAGGAAAATTAAAACGGCTTAGATAACTTTGTTAGTTCAGGAGTTATAGAGGCCTAACTTCTTAAACGTTACGGACAGTAATGGTTAAACCGTTTTATTCAATTAATTTATTCACAGTAATAAATACCAACCCCGCCTTCTAAATCCACGTGCCATTATGGGTGACTACGGAACCCTATTCTATGCGTGGCCTGAAACGCACTTGGCCGGTTTTTTTTTTTAAATATGGTTGGCCACCACAGCGCTTCTGAACATTACGGATGATATAAGGTCAGCCATGGAAAACGGTAATCTAACGGTTATAGCTTTGCTAGATTTCAGTAATGCTTTTAATACTGTTGGTTTTGATGTTTTGCTTGGCATTCTTTGTTCTCTTAACATATTTCCATCGGTAATTGACTGGTTTCGTAGTTACCTGTTCGATCGCCGGCAACGTATTTGCATCGGAGAGACCTTGTTTTCCTGGAGTAATACGTCTGCCGGTGTACCTCAGGGTGGCGTTCTATCCCCTTTACTTTTCGCAGTTTTTATTAACTCAAACTCCGACGAACTAATTTAGATGATTTACAAATTTACTCGCGAGCGCCTCTTGGAAATCTGTCCGAGGGAAATCTGTCTATTTTAACGATTAATCGTGATCTGGCCCGTATATGCGACTGGAGCAAGAGATATGGACTTATGGTCAACCCCATAAAGTCGCAGGTTGTAGTGGTGGGCAGTTCTAGGGCGGTCTCGAGAATCGACTGGACGACCCTTCCCTTTCGTTTTTTTTTGACAACTCAGTTCCCTTTAGTGACAAAGTTAAAAACTTAGCGATATTTATTGATAAGACCTTCTCTTGGACTGCCCAGCTACAGGAAGTTAGCCGCAAGCTATTTGCATCCGCCGCGTCTTTGAAGAGATTGCTTAATTTCCTACCGACTGCCACCAAGATTGCGTTTGCACAATCGCTTCTTCTACCCATCCTTGACTATGCTGATGCAGGCTATCTTGATCTTACCCATTTTTTTTTTTTTTTTTTTGTTCCGGGGTGGAAAATCCTCATGGATATCCGCCGCCCTGGGGCGGGCGACGGGGTCTGTCAGACTCTTACTGACTAAAAACCACCCCAGTGTTCCATCTCTCACCTACGCCGGGGGTCGCGGGAACGTAAGATCCTTCCGCAACCCCCGACTGGTGCCGGCCCGCAACCGCGGGCCTCCTCGGGTCAGGGTGGGGAGTGAGGTGTCAGACTCCCCCCGCGACGTCTAAGAGGGGCGCGCGTGGAACACTACGCGCCGTCACCTCGGGTCCAGATGTGTGGGGGGCGACGGACGTATCTTGATCTTACCCAAGACCAACTAGATAAACTCGAGCAGCTTCAAAATTTTTGTATAAGGTTCATATTCGGTTTGCGCAAATATGACCATGTTTCCGAATTTTGTGTGAAGCTCAAGTGGTTACCAATTCACCTTCGCCAGAATGCTTAGGTATATTCTTTCCCTTCTGTTTAATGTGCTCTTTTCCCCTTCCACCCCGCTCTATCTCAAGAAACGTTTTCAGTTTCTTTGCGACTCCCACACGAAATTGTTAAGGTCATCAGATAACTTGAAGCTCAAAATGCCTATGCATTCCACAACTTTCCTTGATAAATCCTTTACTGTCCAGGCCGCTCGCTTGTGGAATGCATTGCCAGTTGAAATAAAACGCGCGCAGTCGTTACAGGTGTTCAAAAGACTGGTAAAAGAACACTACTTGTCGTTGTGATTTTGTTGTCCTAACTGCAATCATCTACGGTTTTTTATTTTTCGTTGCATATATACCTATATATAGTATGTATGTATGTATTTATGTATCTATAATGTTGGATATGTACCTACATATATATTTGTGTATCTATTTTAGTGTATTGTATACATAATATTTGCACCAACGACAGTCCCATTTTATGTCTAGAAAAACACTGTCCATTCTAAGGTTGCCTGGAAAGATCGCAGTAATGCGATAAGGCCGCCCATTGTATATTTTGTAGTGTTGTTTTTATGCTATGTATTTTGTGGTATACAGTGTAAGTATATATTAAAATACACAAAAAAGCCGTATTCCACGATTTAGACCTAAATCGTCTCAGACGTACCAAAACAAAACGACGGCCATTGGCCATCATATTTAGTCCAGTGTACTTGTATAACAACGGTCAGAGGCGGGACCATTATATTGATCAGTATTTTTGACAATCTTGCCTTTACAACATTGTTGTCGATAGCCTACGTTAGTGGATCTGCACAGCCACATCAATAACTGGCCGCAAGCAGCAGCGGCCGTACCATGCGATGCACCGCATAAATAAAGTATCGTTTTGTAATTTTTTACATTGCTTGTTGCTTGTCTAGAAACTTAGTGACATACTTAGGCGGTGGTTAAGGAGCAATGTATTTACTGCGAAAATAGTACAGTCGCTGCGATATTTGAAAACAAAATTAACGTAGTAAGAGCAGGAAATATTTTACAATTTGTTGTTTATCATGATTTTAAAGACAAATATAGTAAAATACTTATATTTATATATGGTAAGTGATTCCATGATTTACAAACTTTTGATTTTGGCTTCGGTTTTTACAAGAAACCACTCAAAACACACAGACACGCCTCCTTGCCACTTCTCCTGTTTTATACATTTCTATGATCGAGACACTCCGTGCTTCGGAAAGCACGTTAAGCCGTTCGAGGGTCTCGATTCATACGAAATAAATGGTTCCATTCCATCAGTAGTTTTAAGTTGACCGATCGACCCGTACGATGCGACATTTACTTAGCGACGAGTCCCTATGCGTATACGTAAAAATTGGCGCTAAGGCGTACACGTCAGCAAAAGCCCTCGCCCACATATGGGAGTGGCGAGAGGAGGCAAAACGCCGGGGCGTAACTCCGCTGCCGCGAGAAATCACGGTACAGCGGACAGAGCTCCGGCGGGATCTCATGGCGACATGGAGAGTGCGATTGTCGCAACCCAGTGCTGGGCACGCCACAATTGCGGCGATAAGTCCCCTCTTTGAGGAGTGGCTGGAGAGGCGCCACGGCGCCCTCACCTTCCGCCTGACGCAGGTCCTCACCGGACACGGTTGTTTCGGGAGGTTCCTGTTCAGGATAAGGCGGGAGGAAACGCCAGGGTGTCACCACTGTGTGGATCGTCCGGAGGACACGGTGGAGCATACGGTGGAGGTCTGCCCAGCTTGGGCGGAGCACCGCCGCGTCCTCGTGGCGGCGATCGGCGGCGGCGATCTCTCGCGTCCGGCCCTGGTCCAGGCCATGGTACGGAGCGAGAGTGCGTGGGAAGCCGTCACCTCCTTCTGCGAAGCAATAATGCTCGCAAAGGAGGAGGCGGAGCGCGTGAGGGAGAGGCAATCTCTGCGCCCTCACGCCCCTAGTCGCCGCAGGAGACGCCCTGGACGTCGGGAGTCACCAGCCGACTCCCGGCCACCGTAGGCGCGGGCTTGCGGGCGGCGAGCAATGGGCAGCTCGCCGCCCGGCAAGGACCAGGCCCGAGTCGACGGCGCGTTGTGTTCCACGCGCGCCTCAAAGAGATGTCAGCACAAACTGACGGGGTCCGCTAGGGCCGATGCCTGCCAGGGCCGCGGGTTGTTCGAAAGAGATACCGTGGTCCCTGGCATGGGCAACTGAAGGAACACGGGTGGGTTTTAGTCAGTAAAAGTCTGACACGCCCTCCTGCTCCGCCCAGAGCGGGAGAAGTCATATGATGATTTCCCACCCACAAAAAAAAAAAAAAAAAAAAGGCGTACACGTCAAACAAAAAAAAAAGCGTTGTTTCATAAAATGATGACCTTGATGTACATCAAATAATAACGATTACGTAATTTGACGTACGTATGTTACGTTAACCAACCGTTTGAAACAATCGGCCGATATTACCCAGTCAGGCAAAAATAATAATTCAATTCAATTGTTTATTTTCCAGGTGGCGTCATTCTTCACGACGTTGAAGGCGAAACAAGTTGGTCATCATCACGAGTACTCGTGGCCCTCACCTCCTTCTGAACATCATGGTTAGTTAAACACTCTAAATACTCTAGATTTACTCTAGTGGTAGTGGTACTCTAGATTTTAAAAACAGCTAGATTTTATTGACAAATCCTTGGTAGACTCAGTCTGTCTGAACCACTGCAGGATCAAGGATCAATTCCTCCTCTCATACAGAGAAGTATAGACAGGTTACTGTTACCCTGAATCATCCCACTGCTGGGCAGACCTCTCTCAAGAATTCCATCTCTTTCGATCCAGGGCTCAAGTGGACCACTGGTCGTTTGTTTTGTCCAGCTCGTGCCACCATCTTCTACGGGGTCTGCCGCGATGCCTTCTAGCTGTGTCGGGACTCCACGTGATGGTTATTTTGGCCCAAAGCTCATTGGGCATACGGCAGACGTGGCCAGCCCAGTCCCACTTCAGCTTAGCGGCTTTTTGAGCAACGTCAGTAATCTGTGTTTTGGAGCGCAGTGTAAGGTTGCGAATATGGTCTGCCGCCATCTTGGATTTTCATTTTGGTTTCATTCACTATCGGCTTCAGCACCCTCAAAAACCATGAAAACGACAGGCATGACGAAAAATTTTAAAAAAATAACATAGCGCTTTTTCGTTACGTGATGGTTTCTCTCATTTTACTCCTACCGCAAGCTACGTAAAGGAACATCGTTCCAAAAAAAACGGATTGAGAACCTCCTCTTTTTTTTTTGAAGTCGGTTAAAAAACGATTCCTCGTCATTATTATATGGATTAACTAACAAAATCTTATTTAAAATATTGCATCTTTTTCTCATTACAGGGTATGACAGAAGTCTGCCGGATCCCGGTAAGAAATATTTTATTTGTTTAAATATGCAATGTAAATAAATGAGATTTTGTTATTCACTCCTGTTATTTTACATAGGTACCTACACATTTTGTATTGTCAACCTATTCTTCTTCCTTTCTAACCGTTCTAACTAATTTCTCCCCCTTTATTTTCTGTACGTCCACACAGCCTTTTTCATACAAATGCATGGCATTATAAGACTTGTTACTAAGTTTTAATTTTACGCCATTCTACTCTATATGCCAATCGTCTCGACAACATTCTACGCCAACCACAATTATTCACTCTTCAGCCGCCATCTTGGATTTTTATTTTGACCTCATTATCGGCTTCAGCACCCTCGAAAACCATGAAAACGACACCAATGACGAAAAATTTGAATTTTTTGCAGCCGCCATCTTGGATTTTTATTTTGACCTCACTATCGCCTTCAGCACCCTCGGCTTCAGCACCCTCGAAAACCATGAAAACTATCTCTCTCTCTGTGTGCGTGTCTCTTTCTATTATACAGGGTTATTGGTAAAACACCAACAACCTCTTAAGAGGTCATTGTACTCATCATTATGAACAACTTTTACTATGGGACCAAACCAGAAATCGCGAAAAAAAAATCAGCTGTTCCCTACATTTAAGTTCGTCTAACTCGTCAAAATGTAGGGAACAGCTGGTTTTTTTTTACAATGACCTCTTAAGAGGTTGTTGGTGTTTTACCAATAACCCTGTATATAATAAAAAGTCGCATGGAGGGAGGCTTATCGCTTTTTCGTTACATGACGATTTCTCAAAGTTTACTCGTACTGCGGTAGGAGTAGGCTCCGTTAAAGAATTTCCTTCCAAAAATCATGCTACAACTATGAAACAGAATCACTTTATTTTGAATATATCTTTACAAAAACTCTTTATCGTTTAATTTTATTCCAGGTTCCTACTACCCAGCAGCTTGGAACTCCTACACCCCTGAGTTCAACGACGTGTCGCCTCCATACAAGACAATTCCCATGTACAAGCACAATGAACCGACATACGAAGATACAGAGTACACAGAGGAAAGCAAACCTCATAGCTGATACGATTTAGTCATGTACAGACGCCAGCAGGTCAAGCTACCCGAAACTGTCAAATTTTCCCAATCGACCTTGAACCTTAATGCTTTAGCGATAAAGTTGAAAATCTATTAAAGAAATTTGACAGATTGTAGTAACTTGATGTGCTGGCGTCCGTACTATCGCCAAAATCTATATCTGACCACCGTAAGGTCTATTCCTGCTTGCAGCGCATGTTATTAGACGACCTAAAAAGGATCCTCTTTTGTTTTACTTACGGACGCAGCTGTGGTCATCATGTGCACGGGATTTTGTTTTCAAAATGGTCAGATATAGGTTTTGATGATAGTAATTCTGGAAATTATAAGTACCTAATTAAAAACTGTGTTAAAAGTAAAAGTTAATTGCCGTGTCCTCGTATTTTAAGACTATTTTTTGACTAAGGTTACGTCCTAACCAAAAGGATCGCCGCGCGAATACGCGTCCGTGAAGGGGTTCGGCAAACCTGGGGGTCTACAACGAAGTGCAAAGTGCGAATGATCGGATCGGACCGACACATGGCCGAACCGAATATTATTGAAAAATGCGATCAAAGTTCGGATCGGCTCAATTGGGTCGGGACCATAGTCAATATTCGAAAGAGTGTAGGAGTGTAGGATCGGGACCGACCGAACCAAATAGTAACTACGTAGCAGGAAACGGCCGAACATTCGGCCGATACTACGTCGAAGTAGACCCCCTGAACGCGTGATCGCGCCAGCAAAAGGTGCCTTCCGGTTTACTATCAAATAAGTGACATGAACGCGACATTCGCGTGCGAGCTATCTCTTTGGTTAGGACGGGGGGGGTAAGACCACAGTCCGATAATAATATTATACATGTCACCGTATGATTGTGAACACCGTTAGTTTATAATTCTCGCGAGATTGTGAACTGTCGATAAATTGTAAACTGCTTACAATTTAACGTATTCATTTTCGATAGATTATAATCTATCCATGTCAAACCATAGAAAGTGAAATAGTGAACGAACCTGCGCTTACCGACAGGATTCACAGTCTGCCCGATTTTATCACCACAAATTGTGACCGGCCCTGATTTGTCGGTCTTGGTGATAGCCGAATTGGTTACAGCAACTGAGCCAGGGCTCTCCGACCAAATGGGTTAGGTTAGATTAGAAATGTACCCAAACGCGTGCGAGCCGAGCAAGCGAAGCGAGCGGTGCCGCGGCAATGGCCGGCGAGCGCTACTTCCAAGTTTATACAGTTACTTGGATGTTTAGTATTAGCGCAAGGTGCGATCCTTCGCATGCAGGTTTGATACCAGTTCACAATTTGTCGGTTTGCCATGGACAAATTATAAATTATCCAAAAATAATGCGTAAAATTGTGAATCGTTTTTGATAGTTTATAATCTCGCGAGATAGATTATAAACTAGCGATGTTCATAAGTAGATATACGGTGACGTTTACAAGTAAATGATGCTTAATCTTGATTTTGATTACAGATTTGTATGAGGTCTGTCAGAAATCTTAATTCATGACTGAGCATCGTTCTAATATAGAGTATGGGTGTAATTTTAGTTGCTGCATTTATTCGGCTTGGTTCACGCATTAAAAACCTTAGAAAAGAGGGTATGTTGTGAAGTGATTATAATCTTAGTAAGTAGTTCACAATGTACAGACGCCAGCAGGTCAAGCTACCCCAAACTGTCAAATTTAAGCAATCAACCTTGAACCTTAATGTGTTAGCGATAAAGTTGAAAATCTATTAAAGAAATTTGACAAATTGTAGTAGCTTGATGTGCTGGCGTCTGTACATGTGTAGATAACTAGGTAGGTTAGGAAAACTGCATTTATAATTTATAAGGGTAACTTTATTTATTGCAATAAAAAAATTATCAAAAAGACGGACGGACTATCATTTTTCCTTAAAAATATACAATTTATGTAAAATATAAAAACATAAAATTTACAAAAAATTTAGAGAATAAAGCTCATTTTGGAATGTAAATATCGATATTCGATCCCTGTTTATATAAAAAATCCTATATACAAGTCAAAAATATTTTATAAGATTCACCAGAATATAATATTATTATACAAAACTATATAATTGTATAAAATATACAAGGTGTAGACGACAATACAACAATAAATTAAACTGCATTTATATAATGACGTTCTTAGTCTGCATACGAAAATTCAATCAAATATATCCAATAATTTAGTCACTACAGCTAGTCAAAGATTGGCATAACCCATAGTCGGCTCATCACTACTATTTAGTTTGATTAAAAAAATCCCTTTTTTAATTTCGATGTGAGGATTTATTTGATTTTTTATATTAAAAGCCTGTGATGTCCCACTGCTGGGCAAAGACCTCCCTACTCTGTTTCCACTTCTTTCTGTTCAAAGCTGCTAAAGACCGGTTCTTGTTGAGGGAGTCCAGCTCATCCCGCCAACTCCGTCTGGGCATGCCGCGATGTCGCTTGCCATTAAGAGGGACCCATTGGGTCGTAAGTTTGGTCCATTGGTCGTCTGACATGCGGCAGATGTGACCAGCCCAGTTCCATTTTAGCCTGGCAGCTTCCCAAGTGAGCATCTTTGTGATGGAACGAATAGTTTATTTGATAGTTCCAAAATACTCTTTTTAAAATTGCCAGTTTTTTTTTAATTTATTGTCGTATTGTCGTATCCACATTGTATTTATCAAACTATAAAATACCAAACATCAACTTTTGTATAAAAAATACATTTTTGAGCTCAAAAAATCACATTCAGTTACAGTTTTACACATAAAAAGATCTCCAAGTTTCAAATTAAAGCTAGATATTGTGATGAAAGATGTCAAATTACAATATCACAAAATAAATTATAGTTACAAATAATTACCCTCCCCTTCCGCTCCGCTACAGTCGGGTAAGAATGTCAAAGTAACATGGCAGTGATAATACTCTTTTTTTTATCAAAAACTTCACTTAAACTTATTGAACAAATGTCGATATTAGAATCTGACTGTTCTTTTCATTTTAAGCTTATTTCCGAAAATATTTTTTTTTCTCATGCACATCTACGGCAACATTATACAAGCCTTACAATAAAATATAGTCAATCAATCAATTTACGTCGCCATTTCATTTATGAAACGTCAGAAGCTAGGTGCACGGTTCCAATTGGTCGTTTCCTATGGAGAAGAGCCGGCAAGAAACTCCACGGTTACTCTTTTAAAAATCCCATGAATATTTCAACAATCAAGAAAATTCTTGAACAAAGATTTCAACATATTCATTCGATAGATTTGTTTTTTAACCTCCTGTTTTTTAAGTCGGTTAAAAATAAATAAATATTTGCGTTTTCTCGTTAAAAATACTATTATAGTGTAGAATATTACTAAAATTATTGCAGCTTTGGTTTCATAGAGGAGCGGTGGCGCCATTACGGGCGCAGTGAGGCTGTCATGGAAATGGGCCTTTACTTTATTCATGGAAATGGGCCTTTACTTTACGATCCGAACATTCTACAGTTTCTAGGAAAACCACTGAACTATATTATACAAGTACGCTGGACATCATACTATCGATGACAAAACGAAGACATTTGATTTTCGCCATTTTGGCGCTAATAACAACGTGAGCGTCCGTGGAACTAATATTTTTGATGGTGAGTTTTACAAAATGCGCATACTCTCATGATCAAAATGTTCTAAATATCTCGTAAACACAAAATACACATAAAAAATCTTATTCCACGATTTAGACCTAAATCATCAGAGACGTACCGAAAAAACACGACGACCATTTGCAACAGTGAGTGCATTTTAGTTCCTGAGACGCTCGAGCGGGGCGCTTTGAATTGGCACAAAAAACAACTATCATTTCGTATAGTATATTTAGTCCACCGTACTTTTTTATTAGAGGTCAGTGAGGAAAACGCACTAACTTACTTTCAGAAACAACGGTTCAGTGACGTCATTCGACCGTCAGTTGCGGACTCTATGTGGCGGCCACCGCATAGCTTATGCGGACTAAATGATAACGAATGGGCTAAATTGAACCCAGTTGTCCAACTATCTTGGCCATACGAATATTACAATACAAGAAAAATATTACCCAGGACGCTAACTGTAACCATGAATTCAGCATGATTCTAGATGTAACGTAGAAAATTATCGTCGCTTATCAAAAAAAGAAATCTGTTTCATAGAAAAGTTCAATACCTACGTAATCAAAATGTATGGAACAACTTATATATTTTTTTATTACACTGACGAGGAATTTCTATGCTATATTACCATGGGTTCAGTACATGATTCTGAACCCCACTGCGCTGAAATTTGTCGTCAGTTATTATGAAAAAAATAGGAGTTACCGACATAGCTTGCAGAGTAAGCAAACTGAATGGCACTGGGCTGGCCATGTCTGTCGAAGGACCGATGGCCGATCAGACGAGTCCTGGAGAGGAGACCGCGTATCGGCAAGCGTAGTGTGGGACCCCAGCTAGATGGACGGACGACCAACAGAAGGTGGCTGGGACAGACTGGATGCGGAAGGCGGAGGACAGGGTGTTGTGGCGCAGTCTGGGAGATGCCTATGTCCAGCAGTGGACTGCGATAGGTTTTTTTTTTTCTTTTTTTTTCTGGGTGGGAAATTATCATATGACTTCTCCCGCTCTGGGCGGAGCAGGAGGATGTGTCAGACTTTTTTACTGACTAAAACCCACCCGTGTTCCTTCAGTTGCCTATGCCAGGGGCCACGGTATCTCTTTCGAACAACCTGCGGCCCTGGCAGGGACTGCGATAGGCTGAGTTGATTATTAAAAAAAAATATTATTCTATACATTTTGACCGGCGTAGATATTGCACTTTTGCACTTTGAAACAACAGTCTTTTTTTATAACCTACCCTTACCTCGGTCCCTGTCAGAATATCAGCGCTGCGGTATTAATTTTTTTAATATCGCAGCATTATGATGAGGTAGGAGCCTTTTTGGCCTCGCACGGGACTTTCTTTTTGTTTTTTTTTTTTCTAGTTGTTTTTTAGTGTGACTTTGTTAGGTTTTAATGCATTTTTTTTTTAGTTTTTGTATTTCCTGTGTGTGTCCCAGATAAAAAGGTTTTATTTCTTTTACTTACGGGGTTTAGAATCATATGCGGAATTCCTGGTTACAGTTTGCAAACTGGTTACTCTTTTTTCCTGTATTTATGAAACCATCCAATTAAGTCTATTTCCACATCTACAAGTCATCAGTAATTTTGAAACAAACGCTCAAAAATATACACAAAGTAATTAAAATGGAGTCACTAACCAATCCAATAACACTACTGCTACCAAACCAGCTATACTTAACCTTTTTCTTGGTCAACCTCCTTTTATCCACAACCAACTTTTTGGGCCAAGAATTATAGTCTGTGGGCACGGCTTGACATTGACTCGGATGCCATTTCCGAGGAGTGTTATTTGAATTTTTCGCTTGTATACAAACTTCATGCGTTTTTCCATCTTGGAGGGAGATTTTGAATGGCTCGTCGATAGGGATGGTCTGGGATCTCAGAGTGTATGCCACGTCTGCTGAATAGTGCAGCTTGTTGGTGCTGTCTCGAATGTAGAGGATGAAGTCTCCGACGTCCTCGTTCGAGGTTATGAACCAATGGGCGTAGATCGATGATTGGGAGCTGAAAGAGATAGAAAATGTATTTATTAATTTATTTAATACTTCAATGCTACAGGCTTTTTCTACCAGTCAACCTTTGGGTGATGCAGAGACAAACAGTGGTAGATGCAATCATGAAAATTGAGGAATCAATATTTTAAATATAAATACACATAAACCTAAATTGATTTCAGATATCTTTTTGATGGATTTGGGTATAAATTGGGAGATAAAGTGGCAGCGCTGGTAGGATAGCGTCATGCTATTCACGCCAGCATTAATGACAGCAGCCGTCTGGCTCTTGTCACCCTGCGTGGGGTGCCAGCTGTTTTAGAACCCAATGGCTTGGTACGCGACGATGGGAAGAGGAATAATGCTTTGGAAGTTGGGTAGACCTTTGGTGTGGGATGCAACCTGTGTCGACACCCTCGCGCCATCCCATCGTCCTAGCACGGTGGGCTGTGCTGGGGCGGCTGCTGTAGGAGCAGAAAACCTCAAACGGCGCAAATATAACAACCTTATTGGGAGCTATATGTTTGAGCCGTTTGGGGTTGAAACACTAGGGCCGTGGGTTCGGGGTAGATTTGTTTGGGTTGTGGCGTAGTTCCAAGGTGCCTTGTTGTTGGGAGACCAGAGGGAGACTATTAGGCTGCTGAAGAATGCGGGACAGGTGAGGGGAATATTCCAACAGTGTATAGAGGCGTGAGGAACAGGGTGTAAAGTTCACTCAACCTCCATAGAAAAGGGAGGATCCTCCGACCAGACGGGTGTTGTGTCTGGCGGGCAGTTGCCCAATGACTGATGTCGGGAAGTTTGTATGTATGCTAATTGCGCGGTAAACTCTGCTTGCGAGATGCAGGATGTGCGTGACGTCAGTATGACGCGTTGTTCGCATGTGGCGTTGTAGATACCGCTACAGGGTTATAGAGATGATACGATAATAACGAGATTAGATACTTTTTCTTTCTTTCTTTTCTTTCTTTCTAGATAAAATTACCATAATAATCATGAACACTTGTAGAATAGATTGGTGCCCGTAGTTAGTTTTTAGGGTTTCATAAACAAGGGGTAAAAACAGGACCTTATTACTAAGACTCCACTGTCCGTCTGCCTGTCTGTCTGTCACCAGGCTGTATCTCATGAACCGTGATAGCTAGACAGTTGAAATTTTCACATACGATGTATTTCTGTTGCCGCTATAACAACAAATACTAAAAATAGAATAAAATAAATATTCAAGTGTGAAGATACAAGAAACGTGATTTTTTTGGCGTTTTTTGCTCGATATTAATAATGGCAACAGGTACGACGCTTGAAATATTCACAGAATATTTAGTTGTATATTCACCTTAAAAACAAATAAATAAGTTAAAATATAATAAATATTTAAGAGAGCCCCCCTTAAATATTTATTACAACATAAGTACCCCATACAACAGACGTGATTTTTATAGATAATGGTACGGAACTCTTCGTGCGCGAGTCCGACTCGCACTCGCATACAAATAAAAATCACTAAAAGTAGTTCTGAGAAAATTGCGGACATGCATACATACCAGTCGAAGACAGAAAGTCTTTATTAGAAGTTTTTTTTTAAAGTAAACTTCGGGCCAAAAGCAAAGAGGTATTTTATACCACCTCAGAAATATTTGTAAATAAAAAATATATTTTAACCAATATTTAACGACATTTCATAATTATATCGTAGTTCCAACTAATTTTGATGTTTTTCTTGTGAATACTGTGTTACCAAAAACACAAAAAGAATCTCTCCGGCGGGGAATCGAACCCCGGTCTCCCGCGTGACAGGCGGGGATACTTACCACTATACTACCGAAGATGTGACAACTGTGGTCAAATTTGCGACCTATTAGTACAACTACATTGGAATGATCGTTTTAAAATAAAATATATTTATTTAGCACAGACTAAAAGCCACACGGTCTATATACTAAGGGCTGATTTTTCAATCGACAGATAATTCTTATTCATGGAATAAAATTGACGTCTGACCGGTTCTGTATGGATGAACTGTCAAAAATTCAAAATTATTCCTAGAATAAAGTTATCAGATGAATGATAGTGAAGGCGCAGGAGCTTTCGGCACCATCCGAGGCAATGCCGCCAGTCTCTTGGATACATTACCAGTCGACAGCGATGCGGAGGAATATTTTGACGCCATATTTTAGTTTGTTAATAGTTTTAGTTAGGTATTATCGATCAGGTTAAGCTACACTTGCCACGGTTGGTCCGTGAATGGATACAGATAGGCAGTCGCTCTATGTAAAATACTGGTATCCAGTTGTATCCGGTTAGACTGGAAGCCGACCCCAACACAGTTGGGAAAAGGCAGGCAGATGATGAATAGTTTTAGTTAGGTTAGGATAATGGAGCCGATTCCCTTGTTCACAAACTAAACTAAAATTAAGTTCAGTGCATCTTTTTCTTTCTATTTCATTCAGAAAAAAAGGACAGAAGATAAATATTAGTTTAGTCCTGTCAAATTAATCAGCGCCTGACGTAAAACGATGTATTTTCTAGCAGCCATGTTTTTAATCACGTTTAATTTGTCTATGGAGTATCTTAATTATCTATATTTTTATTTTATTGGTGCAAAAAAAAAGCTAGGATAGTACCAAGGCTACATCAAATTCTGATGACTAATTATCAGTCTTCAAACGTGGTTTTTATAGCAACAACCTATGATTTTACTGTTGGGACTGATTGTAGTTGGGAACACCGAAGGCAAGCGATCGCGCAGTCGTTCATCAACACGATGGACCGATCAGGTGAAGGAATCATCGTCCTCTAAATTCTACACGGTGGTAAGGGATGCGCTGGACAGAAACCGGTGGAGGCGGATCATCCACTCCAGATGCAACTCTGAAGCTGACCACGACCCTCAGACATGAGGGACCGACTACAGAGAGATGATTATTGTCGTTCCATATAGGTCAGGGCTTCCAATCCCGCAATACCGACAGTCCGGTATTCCGGGATCCCGCGTCATTCACCAGTCAATCGTGTTGCGGGATTCCGCGGGATTTGCGGGACTATTTTAAGACTTTCTAATGAGAATGCAGTGCAGCCTTTCCATCTCAACTGAGAATATAGGTACACGAGTGATAACCAGGTCGAACAAAGTCAAAAAAAATGTAGATCTAATGAAATATAACCAGAAATCACTATTTCGTATCGACATTACGATTAGAAAAGTTTAAAATCATTGCCCGCTGAAAAAAAAACACAAAAAGAATCTCTCCGGCGGGGAATCGAACCCCGGTCTCCCGCGTGACAGGCGGGGATACTTACCACTATACTACCGAAGATGTGATAACTGTGGTCAAATTTGCGACCTATTATTACAACTTCATTGGAATGATCGTTTTAAAAGAAAATATATTTATTTAGCACAGACTAAAAGCCACACAATCTATATACTAAGGGCTGATTTTTCAATCGACAGATAATTCTTATTCATGGAATAAAATTGACGTCTGACCGGTTCTGTAGGGATGGACTGTCAAAAATTCAAAATTATTCCTCGAATAAAGTTGATATCCTCGATTAAGATGATTGATATTGAAGGCGCAGGAGCTCTCGGCACCGTCCGAGGCAATGGCGAATTCGGAAGTGTGTGTGTTTTGTACTGACGCCACTCGTCTTCACGCACATATTTACAGCGTGTTTGGACACTTGATTACCACAACAAAGCGCGCGTCGCTTCGTGAGATAAAAATACAACAATGCTGTAATAGGAACTAGCCTTGTTTCTCGGGACATCGAAAAGCAATCTTCCAAACGCCTTCATAAAACATTCTCAAACTAAAACAAACAATGAATGCTTTAAAGTCGAACGCCCTCTCACCTTTTCACGCGAAATTCTATTTAAGAAAAAACTGGAGGTCATTCGGTAACCGAGACTCTAGCACTATTTCTACGTTTATTACAGCAATATCCATTATTGAGGTAAGTTTATCTAAGTACCGTCTGGCGTTCCCTTGATATCATTTAAGAGACTAATAATATGACGATAATGTAAATTACGGATTAAAAAAACCCTTTTTATTACTACAAATAATATGAAACCATTGTACCGCCTAAAACTGTCTAAAAAAAAACACAAAAAGAATCTCTCCGGCGGGGAATCGAACCCCGGTCTCCCGCGTGACAGGCGGGGATACTTACCACTATACTACCGAAGATGTGGTTGTGATGGCGAAATAACGTATTGGATGATACAAAAAAAAAAGCAAATAGAGCCAATAACAGAAAAATATAAAAAAAAAACGAAAAAGCAAATGAAAAAAAAAAGCAAATATTAAAATGAGTTAAAACCCAAAATACGGTGTCATTTGAGGAACGTATAAGTCGCGGGGTCGCACAACCATCTGAAGAACCATTCTCGTAATTAAAAACAAACAAAATCGAGTCGCAATCTCATCTCAGCAACAATCAATGTCAAAAACTTGTCAAAAATGTAAGGAAATTAGAGGTATTTTTTGAGACTGAAATCAGACTGTGAACGTTCGTAAAATTACGACAATTGCCCCTCTGGTGCGCAACGATTGTTCAAGACGTTTGCCGAATATTAGAAAACCTTGAATGTATTCAAAAGTTATTTGAACAACTGTTTAAAAGTGTCTGCAATAAGACTTAAATCAAATTAAAATTGTTATTTCAATAACCGTTGGCAGCTTGAATAAAAAAATATCTTGTACTAATAATAAAGCTGAAGAGTTTATTTGTTTGTTTGTTTGTTTGAACGCGCTAATCTCTGGAACTACCAGTCGAATTTGAAAAAATCTTTTTTCATTTGATAGCCCAATTATTGAGGAAGGCTATAGGCTATTTAACATCACGCTAGTACCCTTGGGAGCCGAGCAAAAAGAGTAAAAGCCAGAAAAAACGCTAAGCGAAAACGAAGTAATAGTGCAGGCAGGCTGCGATGCGACGGGGTGGGTCAGGGGAACAGGAAATATCACGCGGAAGAAGTCGCGGGCAGAAGCTAGTAGATAATATTATTAATTATACTTACTACTGTATATCCCTAAACGCCAAATCCGGCTCAGAAACAAAATCGAACGCACTCTCTCCCTCAGTGTTGCTATGCTCCAAAATCATAGTATCAACTTCAATGTTGCCAGTGCACAAAAGTCTATCTTCGTCTACAGTCAGTAGGTTTTCATTTTGTAATGTTACCGGCTCAGCGCAGGTTAGATTTTGGTATTTATCGTCCATTTTGAGTAAAGATGGTTTCATATGGTTTAAGTAATGCTTTAATGGACGCGTGAAGCAATCGCATTTTAGGCTGTTTCCTGTAAATTAAACAAGAAATTTAAAAAAATTACAATTATGGTAATTTTTTAGGGTTTTTTTTTTCTGAGTGACTTGTCGTTAAGTGATAACAGCCGCACGGGTCGAACAGGTTAAACTACGATTACCGCGGTTGGTCCGTTGATGGGTGACCGTCTTTACATACCAAGACCCCTCCGTACCAATATGTTATAATATTAATAACTGAACTACGAAATTATGCTGATAACAACTAATTCTGGTCAAAAATTACCAACAATCAATTTGCCTAGCCTTTTCCAAACTATGTTGGGGTCAGCTTCCAGTCTAACCGGATGCGTCTGAATACCAGTATTATACATAGAGCGGCTGCCTATCTGACCTCTACAACCCAGTTACTGGGAAATACGATGCCCCTTGGTAAGACTAGTTGTCAGACTTTCGGGCTTCTGATGACCCGTAAAGACTGTCAAAGGTCCGCGAATGACAGCCGGTGGAAACGGCTTAACGTGATTTCCGAGACACGGAGGGATATTGGTATGTAAAGATGGTGGATGGGACCCATCTACGGACCAACTACGGCAAGTATATCTTAACCTGATTAACCGACCAGTCGATCGATTCTTTAAAAATATCACCGTGAAAAGTTAGTTGAAGTGAACGAGCTGTCAATAGTGTCAATCCTTAGCATTAGTTGGAATGACAGCTCACTCTACGCTCACTTCACCTAAGTTTTCACGGTGAGATGGTTACAGAATCGCACTGCTGTGCGGTTGTTATTACTTAGCCACAAGCACCCCCTGTATTTACAGAACTATAAATCAATTCTGTAAATACATGTACTCGTATGTTATGATCGCAAATCATATTTTGATCATCATACAACCAATTGCAAAAAAATTAAGAAAATTTGATCTTTCGGGCATCATCCACAGCCCGCCTTTACCCACTGCTGGGGCATAAGCCTCCCTTTACCCACTGCTGGGGCATAAGCCTCCCTTTACCCACTGCTGGGGCATAAGCCTCCCTTTACCCACTGCTGGGGCATAAGCCTCCCTTTACCCACTGCTGGGGCATAAGCCTCCCTTTACCCACTGCTGGGGCATAAGCCTCCCTTTACCCACTGCTGGGGCATAAGCCTCCCTTTACCCACTGCTGGGGCATAAGCCTCCCTTTTCTTGTGCCTGGACACACCTGTGCCAGCCTCATCCTCATCAATTTGATTAGTACTGACCTTGAAACAACACCGTCAACCCCTCATGCCTGACCTTCCTGACCAACTGGGGCTCGAAGCTCGTCAGCTCGTTCTGTCGAACATCCAACAGCTTCAATTGTTTAGCTGACATTATATTTGCAGTAGGTAATACTTGTAGGGAGTTGTTTCTTAGATGTAGCTCCGTTATGTTCTCGGGGAAGCTGAATTTGATTTCGGCTGGAATCGTAAAAAAAAAAATGTTGATTATACACCGTGCTCCGGACAATATACATAAACTTCGACCAGATATTCAGATCATGAAAATAAGCATTTTTCATTATAGAGACATTAATGAATTCTTATTTTTTAGTTTTTGTTGATTTTCATGCAAATTAAATACCTTGACGTAAATCACGCGATACGCCCGCCTCTTTATCTCATTATCCGAAGCATTTGATAGATTTATCATTTTAATTGCACTAAGCGGCAACATGGGCCAAATTAAGACCCTTTCTTACTGCATAATTCAATTAAATTTTATTAAATGAAATTACAAATATCTTTGTAACGAAGCCTTTTTAAGTACTACTTCCTTTGTTAGATTTGATTTCTAAAAGCTATAGAAGCGTTTGCCAAAGTTTATGGATAACGTGAAGAACACGGTGTATAATATTATGACGGTTGTATTTTCTGAAGGGGTAAGCAGTAGGTACATTTCGGCAGTTACGGTTGTTTCACGTATTAGGGGGTGCGCCTTTTGCTATTAACCGGGTACAAAGCTAGATTCCGGGCCGCTACTAAGGATCTCTTATGGAAAAACAATGTGCCAACTCAGTAGTCAAGCTTTTCGACCTCTAGGCCAAAGAAAAAGTCCGTCTCTAACGTTTTATGGTCAGTGAAATACTTACATGTTCTTGATATCATATCTTTCAGATTATTGTCAGATAAATCCAAGACTTCCAACGATGTTAGGTTTCCAAGGACATCTGAAAAGTAATGTTTAAAAGCACTTAGTATTGAGTAGTAGAATATTCAGTGTACTTTCTCAAGAAATTAACTCTATGGTCCTTCTATAGTGTAGCGGTATCTACACCGCCACATGCGAACAACGCGTCATACTGACGTCACGCTAAATCCTGCATCACGCAAGCAGAGTTTACCGCGCAATTAGCATATATACAACAGCCCGTGATGATTCATCGGGCAGTTGCCCGCCAGACACAACACCGGTCGGAGGATCCTCACTTTTCTATGGAAGATGAGTGAACTTTACACCCTGTTTCTCATACCTCTATAATAGCAATAAAAATGAACCGCCATAGATGATTTTATTTATGTAAGTCAATCGTCAATCATATTTTAAAAACTAGATGAGGTCGGCGTTTCCTATCTGACTACTCTGAGAAGAAAGGCCGAAACAAACTCAGAGGTCACATCCCCCTTAGTACATGTACTAAGGGAGATGCGCTAATGTAGCCAGCGCTGTGTTGCTGTGACACCAATATCCTTTATTTTCGTGAAGTTTAGTCAGTTCTTTCAGGGAGCAGTGGTGGCCAAGTGGTAACGGCCGCGACTTAAGAGTTGTAGGTCGTAGGTTCCCAGACAGGCACTTTACTTTGTGTAAATTCTTTCATCACAACTGCTCTCAAAGCAGTGAAGGAAAACATCGTGAGGAAACCGGCATGTCCTAGAACCAAACATTCGACCAGACATGTGACATCTACCAACCCGCACTGGGCCCGCGTGGTGGTTTACAGCCCACTCCCTCTCACTGAGAGGAAGCCTATATCCCAGCAGTGGGAACATTATAGTCAGTTCTTTTATTTTGACACTCTTTTTTAAAGAAAAATTAAAATACGAAAAAAGACTTACTACTTCTAATGTCGTTAATATAATTCCCAGACAGAATCAATGTCTTAACTTTCTGAGCGCCTAAGGTCAGATCATGCGTCAACACCGGTATCTCGTTGTAACTTAGGTCAATTTTCTGCAGTCTGTAGGGAATCCAGGGACTCGCGGGGAACATCTTCTTCGTCAGGAAGCCGAATTTATTGTGGCTTAGGTTTACCTGGATAGAGAAAGAAAATGCGTTATTACACCAAAATTTTACAAAGAAAGAAAAATCTTTAGTTGGCACTACATAGTTTTATTAAGTGAATTGTTTGTGATTTTATGTATTATTGTTTTTTTCTACTTTACTCTTTCACACGCTGTCTACATCTCTGTATCTATTGTCCTGTCTCGGGTGTGCTGGAAGAGATATCTTATGAAATAAGCATCACCCCAGTACCTATTTATTCTGTTCTGTTTTTTCTTGACTGTTTATATATGTGAGTACCCTGTTGTTATACGATTGTAAAAAAACAATAATTATATGGTTGAGATCCCTAACGTATGACGAAACAGAAAATATTCTGACCAGGATTAGCTGAAAATGGGTACACTCACACACGTACACACACACACCCTCAACACTCACACACTTACATACATACACAAACACACACTCAGAGCTGCTAAATTAATGTTTTATTTTATTTTTACTTTTCTTTTTTAAAAACCTTTTACGCCTCATCATTGTTAAGCTACCACTTATGGGAAGAGCGAGACAGCTCCGACACAAGTACTTTTGTAACTTACTGGGGCTGCCTCAATTTATGTATGACACAATGTTTAAGTTGAAATAAATATTTTTGTATTTTGTATTTGTATTTGTATTTGAGTACATAAATGGTAAAATAAATACAATATATCCGCCATTTCTTCGTCCCAGCTAAAGCACTAGGAAGTGGTGAAGGGCGGGCGTTTTGGGGACTGTCTTATGTAATTTTGACGTTCAAAAAGTGCTGATTCCCAGCTTAGTTTGAAATTAATTATACCCTGTCCATTAGGTAAACCGTTTTTTGACAGATAGAACTAGTGATTGCAGCAACACACAATACATTGATTGATACACGTACGGTATTATAATATCTGTAAGAAGCCATAAATAAGATAATTCAATAAGATAAGGCAGTTTATATATTTATTTTATTACGCATTTTAAAGTTAACTTTTACGTAATCTGGAATATGTACGTTCTAAAACAGCTGTCAAAATACGGTTATAGGGTTACGGTGGTTACGGGTACGGAACAGGGTATAGTTTGAAATGAATTAGTCAGTCGAATGAAGAAATAATTAGCCAACCAAAACGAACTTACCTCTTCCAAAGATAGGCAGTCATCCAACAACCCATTTGTCTTGTTATCAATCTTTTCTAAGAAGTTATGTGACAGATCCAACCTCCTGTGAAATAACAATTATTTAAATCAGTTCTAAACAAGTTTTAACCGTGAGATGCAATCATTATTGCAAAATTTGAACAAGTATTGTGCGATATTTCAGCAGTTGACAGATAGTTGCGCAACTGTTATGAGTGAGTTGCACATTTTTTCGATGTAGTTGCCCGAATAAAAATAGTTCCGATTATTTTTCTAATTTGCGCGATTTTTTTAAGATTTTTTAAAAACTCCTACAAACCTCAACGCTACCAATCCTTTAAAAGCCTCATTAGGTATATGCTCCAGCCTGTTCCCACTGAGCGACAGATCGAGCAATTGTTGCAAGCCATTGAACGTGCGTGGCGCGACAGTTGTCAGTTGGTTGCGCGACAGATCTATCTTGAACGTTGTCGGTAGGTTCCCGAATGCGGATCTGCTTAGTTCTGTTATATTGTTATCCTGGAAAACAATTATAAAGTATTATTATTTATTATGTTAGCGTACGCTGTCCCACTCCTGGGCAAGGGATTCCATCATCATCACAGACCATCTTACGCGAGCCCGCGCGTCCTCCTTCTAATTTTGACGGAACCACAGACTTATCAACTAAAGGGAGATATGGTGTGGCTGCCCAACTGTTCGAGTCCGGCTGTCGTCTTCAACTACATATGCACTACAATACGAACACGCGCTCACTCACACTATAACAGTCACCACACTCAACGCGAGCCAATCGCGTAACGCAGATCGCAACGTTGAGACACACAACTACATTGACAATTCTTATTGACAAATCAACGGCGCCCGCGTTTGTTTCTGTTTTGTGCATACATTGTTCGTACGCGCCACGCTTCCTTGGCATATCTCCCTTTAGTTTATAAATATGTGGACGGAACCTATCCAGCTCGTCCCGCCATCTCCTACGTGGTCTGCCGCGACCTCGCCTCGCTGTCTCAGGGCACCAATTCTGAGCTATTTGGGCCCACAGTTTGTCCGGCGGCAGACATGTCCTGCCCAGTCCCATTTAAGTTGGGCAGCCTTTTGAGCCACGTCAGCTATCTTTGTTTTGGAGCGCAGTATTGTGTTTCGAACATGATCCGTTAACTTAACGCCTAGTATACTGCGCTCTATTGCTCGTTGGCAGACCTTGAGTTTGGACTTCTGGATATTAGTCAAAGACCAAGTTTGTGCACGGTGAATACGGGAAGAATACACATGTCCATGAGCCTGCGTTTCAGTGCCATAGGCAACTCACCCTTAAATAGATCCTTCAAGGACCAGTAGCTCTTCCAGGCGTTTTCCGTTCGTCTTGTGATTTCTTTATCTTGTCTCGCCTGGAAAGAGACTACTTGGCCCAAGTAAAGGTATTCTTGGAAATGTTGTATTATCTCCCCGTCTACTTTTATGTTAGTATATTTTAGACAATAGACAAAATACCCGCCCCGACCCTTGCTCGAGTCAGCTCGCGCCGCTGAGCCTGTAGTTTTAAATTCGTCCCTAAATAATTCCGATCCAGCCTGTCACTTGCCCCTCTCCCAGCGCCCTAAGCCGAGGTCCGTACCCCACAGGGGGGCCCTTTTTTTTTCTGTTGGGAAATCATCAAATGACCCCTCCCGCTCTGGGTGGAGCGGAAGGGAGTGTCAGACTCTTACTGACTAACACCCACCCATGTTCCTTCCTTCGCCCTTTATGTTCCGGGGTAGCGGTAACCCTTTCGGACAATCCCGCTGACCCGGCAGGCTTCGGCCCTAAGGGGCCCCTCGAATTATGCTGACATCTCTTTGAGGCGCGCGTGGAACACTTACGCGCCGTCCGGCACGGGCCTGGTCCTGATCGGACGGTGAGCTACCCATTGCTCTCCGCCCGCAGGCCCGCGCCTACGGTGGCCGGTAGTCGTCACGCGGCTCCCGACGCCCGGAGCGTCTCCCTCGGCGACTGGGACGGGAGGCTCTCTCCCTCATCCGTCCCGCCACCACAGGGGTGCCCTTAGCGTGTAGTCGCTTAGTTTTTTTAAGCCCTGGCTGGAGGAGGCCTTAGTTTATTGAGGCATCCAAAGGCAAGCCAAGCTAAGCAGACGACAATCTCATAGGTTGAACTGCGAGATGCCCAACGATTCGGTCAACTTGTTGGACGCCATCGAATCGGCCAACTTGTCTGACGCCTACAAGACCGCCTTTTTATATATTTACCTGCACATACAAATACTGCAAACTGGACAATGTAGACAGCGCCTCCCACGGCGGTTTCGTCAACCCATTGGCCGACAGATCCAGAGCTTGCAGCGTCAACAGGCTGGAGAAGCTGTCGGACGCGAACGTGTCGCCCAACATGTTGGACGATAGGTTCAGGCGGAGGAGCGCGTTCATGGACGGCCAGGTGTTCGATTTGATTTCCGTTAGGTTGTTGTAGGCGACGTTTAGTTCGCTATGGAGGAAAAATAAGTAATTTGTTTAAATTAATGTGACTGGAGCTATACTCTCGACATTGCAATTAAAATTATCCCACGGGAACGTATTACCGGGAAAATCCTATGTGCTAATCCAGGTTATAAACTATTTGTGTGCGAAATTTTATCTAAATCCGTTCAGCCGTTTTTGCCAGATCGAGTAACAAACATCCAAACACGCAACTAATCTCCAAAACGGCTGGACCGATTTTAACGGGACCTTCACTGGCAGATAGCTGATGTTATAAGGAGTAACTTAGGATACTTTTTGAAGTGAAGCTTCTTTACGCACGCTTGACTTGGGGAGTAAGCTGGCGAACGCGTGACTTAAGCGTTACGAAAAGTGTGATCGGGCGAGGCGAACGGGAGTTGAGTGGGGGATATAAGCAACAGAAAGCAGTGCGCGCTCACATTTTCTTTCTCTCTTCCTCTCATAGCCAAATACGTTCCGTATATCTAAGCACAGTGCAGGCCTATTGTCTGTATCACAGTGTAGGAGCAAGAGAGAGCAGTGCGCGCGCACATTTTCTTTCTCTCTTTCTCTTATAGCTAGTAAATGAAATATGTATATATCTCAGTCAGTAGTTCGTTTGCGAGTTTACTAGCGTTACGCGAACGGTGATTCTTTGGTTATTTTTCGTAATTCTACTTCGTTTTGAACAATTTAATGAATTAATATTTTGAGAAAGAAGTTTCACTCCAGTCGTGTGGTCATAAGCACACCCGGTTTTTTTTTTTAAGAATTATGGTTCCCCGCTGCAAAATGAAAACCCTTGAAACCCAATATAATATAGACTACAGTAGAATAGAATACTCTTTATTATGTATACCATATAAATTACAGGCATAAATATAGAAATTTTACAAACGGTGACACAAAGGACGGTTTTATCGCTAAGGGCGATCTTTTAAAGACAACCTTTGGATGGATATACAGGGTTATTGGTAAAACTCCAACAACCTCTTAAGAGGTCATTGTACTCAACATTATGAACAACTTTTACTATGGGACCAAACCAGAAATCGCGAAAAAAAATCAGCTGTTCCCTACATTTTGACGAGTTAGACGAACAAAAATGTAGGGAACAGCTGATTTTTTTTTTTTCGCGCGTAAACCATTGAACGGATTTCGATCAAATTTGGCAAGGAGATAGATGGCATCCTGGGGAAGGTCATAGGCTACTTTTTGTCCCGGTAGCACGGTCCCATGGGATAATTTCTGACGTCAACGGGGGCGAAGCCGCGGGAAGAAGCTGCAAAAAATTTACTCACCCCAAACTAATAGGTATTTGGAACAGCTTCTCCAGCTTATTAAAGCTGATATCAATAAGGCGAGCACTGACCAGCTTGGCTAAGCTGCCTCGGGAAATATCGCGTAGTCTGTTGTGTGAGAGATCTAGTTCCAATACGGTGGGGATAGTGCCGAATGTTGCTGGTTTTATCACTTCTAGTGAATTGTAGCTAAGGTTTAGGAATCTGTGGAACAAGAAAAGCATATTTAAATTATCTATATCCTTTTTTCTGACGTTTTACTCCAGCAGCCTTTTCGTTCTTTTCTTTTTGCCCCACACTAGGAATTACTCCTGTATCGTGGGTGCGTTTACAAACATTTAAACTCACATACACAAACAGCCAGACCCGGAACAACTACTTGTAGGTCATACAAATATTTGTTCCGTGCGGGAATCGAACCCGCGACACGCAGCGCAGCAGTCAATCGCAGCAGCCAGCGCGTCAGCCTGTGGACAGTGTATACGCAAAGGGCTGTCAAAGCTCTGCAGGTCCAATACAATAACGCATTCAGGATGCTGTTGAGGCTGCCTCAGTTTTGCAGCGCATCCGCCGTGTACATGGAGGCAGGCACAGATGGTTTCGCGGTGATCTTAGCCAAGAAAGCGGCGTCACTGCTGCACAGAGTGCGTGTGAGTAGCGACAGCATCCTGAGTGCGATAACGGACAGGTACGACTGTGCTTTCTTCAAAAATTGTATGCGTTTATCTGTGAACTAACATAGTTTCAAACATTTTTTTACTAACAAACTGAATCTTGTTGTCTGTAATATAAATATATAACAATATATCTAAGCTGATTCGGGAAATATCGCGTAGTCTGAAGGCTATTTCTCGTATGTTTAATAAGGTTGACCGTATGAAGGCCAGTTTTCGTAATTTAAAACGTTAAAAATCTAGTCGCAGTCTTATCTTGGCGACAAACAAATGTCAAAAACTTGTCGAAAATATAGGGAAATTAGAGATATTTTTGACAGATTGAGACTGAGATCAGACTGTGGATATTCTTAAAATGATGACAATTTCCAGTCTGTTATGAGACAGGTCTAGTTCTAATACGATGGGAATAGTGCCGAAAGTCGGTTTATCACTATACAGGGTTATTGGTAAAACACCAACAACCTCTTAAGAGGTCATTGTACTCATCATCATGAACAACTTTTACTATGGGACCAAACCAGAAATCGCGAAAAAAAATCAGCTGTTCCCTACATTTTGACGAGTTAGACGAACATAAATGTAGGGAACAGCTGTTTTTTTTTTTCGCGATTTCTGGTTTGGTCCCATAGTAAAAGTTGTTCATAATGATGAGTACAATGACCTCTTAAGAGATTGTTGGTGTTTTACCAATAACCCTGTATATTTTTGAAGTTGCATCGTTTGTTAAGTCTAACCCCCAACTCTTTCCACGACAGTCTGACACTTTTCCGCGCAACAGACGTGACAACAGCCAACTTTGCTTGCACTCGGCAAAAACTGCCCTCATGGGGAAAAGCTTTTTTGTATGGCCCCGAAAATAAACACCAAAATACCACAGTCATTCAAAGCTATGACAAAAAATCAATTTAAAAATAAGATTCGAAATCTATTAACAGACAACTGTTAGTATAATATAAATGACTTTTTGACAGATACCTTTTGACATGCTTTAAATTTTATATTATTATTTTTTATATTTTTTTTTTATATTCGCATAAAAATTTAATAATGAATGTTAGTGAACCAGTCTTTCGTCTTTGGTTCATTCTACTTTTGTTACATAAAAACATTTTGTACGCCTCGTCGGGCAAAACATGCAAGGCCTTTTAACCTATATTTAAGATCTTGCATGCTTGATTTGTATGTAAACGCATGTTTAACAAATAAAGTATCTATATCGTTATCACTGTTAGGGAATTGTAGCTGAGTTTAGGAATCTGTGGAACGAGAAAAACATATTTAAGTAATCTATTGTCGTAGTTGTTATGTGACTGCCTCGTTGGTCTAGCTAGAAAGAAAAGGTATTTATTGCAACTCGTACAGAAATATCATAAACTAAACTAAACACACAAAAATAAAACACCAAATTATATAAAAACACAAAAAAAAAGAAAAATGAAACAGAAATTCCTGTACGAGGCCAAAAGGCTCCTATTTCAGCATGATGCTGCGACATTTAAAAAATAAATGTCGCAGCGCTGGTATTCTGATAGAGACCGCTGTGACGTCACGGGCAATTACAGTCTAGCGGTCGCAAGCGCTACTGTCATCAGTACCACCTACCTCGGTTTACCAGGTGGTCTACTCCGAAGTGGTATCGGTCGTTTCCTGCTACGAAGTTACTATTTGGTTCGGTCGGTCCCGATCCTACACTCCCACACTCTTTCGAATATTGACTATGGTCCCGACCCAACTGAGCCGATCCGAACTTTTTTCACATTTTTCAATAATATTCGGTTCGGCCATGCATCGGTCCGATCCGATCATTCGCACTTTGCATTTCGTAGTAGACCCCCTGGTCGGTCAAAGCGTTATTAGATTTTTTTTTTAAATTCTCGATAGCAATCCGGAGTCTGGATATGTGCTCGGTTGATGGCAATAGGCTTATTGCCAACCTCCAGAAACAGATAACGAAATGTGGCATAACGTGGCTGCAGAGGAAGTTTACACCTCTGTTCACCTCTTAAAGCCATACAGCCATAATGTTATGATAAAAGATCCCGTGAATCAAAGCAGTTCTCGAGTTAAAATCATACTATACCCTGTCTAAGATAAGATTAACCATTTTTTGACAGCTGTCTTAGAACGTACATATATTATACCAGATGACGTAAAAGTTAACTTTAAAACGCGTAATAAAATATATATATACTGCCTTATCTTATTTATGGCTTCTTACATACATTATAATACCGTACGTGTATCAATGTGTTGTGTTGCTGCAATCACTAGTTCCATCTGTCAAAAAACGGTTTACGTAATGGACAGAGTATAACGGATACAATTCCTTTTTTTACATGAAACAATTATTATAATCCTCTAACCTTATAGAAAATAGATTCTGGAAAACAGCATTGAAGATTTCACTAATGTTATTATGTGATAAATCCACTGTGTTCAGCTCGTACAGCTTCGGGAATGCTAGTCGCTGTATAGACTCTATCTTGTTGTACGACGCGTTTAGGATCTGTATGCCTGACATGTTTTGTATCGGTATCTGTAAAAGAAGAAATTAAAGTTACGACAGTTTTCGCAAATGCCAGTTTCGTAATGTCACCACGGGCCATAGTTATCAGGGTAATATCGCCGAAAATAATACTGGTTAAGTCAATATTATTTTGAGTAGTATTGCTAGTCACTATAGAGGTATGAGGAACAGGGTGTAAAGTTCACTCATACTCTATAGAAAAGGGAGGATCGTCCGACCAGACGGGTGTTGTGTCTGGCGGGCAATTGCCCAACGATTGATGTTGGGAAATTGTACACATGCTCATTGCGCGGTAAACTTTTTTTTTATTGCAAATAATATTTATTACTTTTAAAGTGTGTTAGTTTACGTACGAACACTACGTGGATGGCCAGATCTTTTTCTGTCACAAACAGAGGAGGTCTCATTGTACCTATTAATAGCCCGGTACACAAACCAAACATTTGACTAATACCAAGCGTATGGAGAGTTTTAAAAATTGCATTTGGCTCCATACCAACTTTGTGTAATGCAATGCACAGCGATTCGGTTCTCTTTATCACCCCACTCCATTTTAATATCGCAAAATATTGTACAATGTATTGGCGCCAAAATTAGAAAACTCAATGAACAATCGTATAAAAATGACAGATTCCAAATTCAAATGTAATAATTTTCTTATTTTTAATTGTAACAGTATTTATGGCCAGTCTGTGTATATAATATCATTGTCCACCGACGTTAATTAATTGATTGTCAAAAAAGATACTAATAGATATTTAAATAGTGCCTTTAAAGGTACTGTACGCACCATGGTTGAGGTAGACTATATTTTGACAGTGATTCGTCAGTTAAGAAATCTTTTACAGAGTAGTAGCATGTGTCCACTAGCACGTCATGCAGTTTCTTTTTAAACATTTTTATTATATTGCTGACTCTTTAACCGTTTACTAGCTTCTGCCCGCGATGTCATCCGCGCTAATTTTTTTGACCCACTCCGTCGCATCGCGTCGCCTACCCGCGACTTCGTTTTCTCTTAGCGTTCATTCTGACTTTTTATTTATTTACTCGGCTGCCAAGGGTCCTATCGTGATGTTTAATACCCTATAACCTTCCTCAAGAATTGAGCTATCAAATACAAAAATAATTTTTCAAATCCGACTGGAAGTTCCAGAGATTAGCGTGTTCAAACAAACAAACTCTTTAGCGTTATTATTAGTATAGATAAATAGATACCTGAGAGAAATCAGTGAACTCATTATACGACATCTGCAGTGTATACGCATAACTATTCACATCGAAAGCCTGCGGACTGATCACAGACAACTTGTTATAGCTAAAGTCTAGCAGTGTCATGTTGTTGCAGTTCTGGAACGCGCCCGTCTCTATGGTCGATAGAGCGTTGTGTGATATGTTGACGACTGCATGGTAGAGGTCCGTGAACGCCTGGTTCTCTATTATAGTTATGTTGTTTTCGGCTAGGTTTATCATCTGAAAAAAGGTAGTTTAGATTTAGTTAATTTTATTTATTATTTTTGATAACAAACTTATATTTACAGTTTGAACCACACATCCAAGTTATCGATCAATACTAGTAATTACACAAACAAACACAAAATTAGGTTAAATTACATAAAACTAGACATTTGATGAAATTAAGGGTTGATTTTTCCAACCCCAGTCCCCAGATAACTTTTATTCGCGGAATAAAATTTACGTTTGACAGTTCCTCCAATAAAGCTCTAAGGGCTGATTTTTCCAACGCCAGATAATTTTATCCGAGGAATAATTTTGAATTTTTGTCAGTTCTTCCAAACAAAATAGGTCAGATGTCAATTTATTTCACGAATAAAAATTATCTGGCGATTAAAACATCAGCCCTAAATTAGATAAAATTAAAAGAAAGAAAAAATGTTTATTCTGCACAAACAAAAAGCACATTATAAAAAAAAAAGACATAAAATACACTCATACAAAGTAACTAAAAGCCTGATACTCAAGCAATAAAAGGTTGGCAATTTTGTCCATTGCATGATGTCAGGGCCAGGGACCAAAGACAACAGACATTTATCTGCGTTGCGACACTAGCAAATGTGAAAAAACAATCAAAACAAAATGGCGATTACAGATTGGTCCCATTGGCACCCTTTGGCTACGGAACCCTAAAACAGATATCATCATCTGCCTAGCCTTTTCTCAACAATGTATGTTTGGGGTCGGCTTCCAGTCTGACCGGATGCAGCTGAATACCAGTATTTTACAAGGAGCGACTGCCTATCTGACCTCCACAACCCAGTTACTGGGTAATACGATACCCCTTGGTAAGACTTCTTTTTTTTATACTGGTTGTCAGACTTTCGGGCTTCTGACGACCCGTAACGGCTTAACGTGCTTTCCGAGGCACGGAGGGGTCTTGGTATGTAAAGATGGTCAACCATCCACGGACCAACCGCGGCAAGCGTAGCTTAACCTGATCGATCGAACCGTGCATCTGTTATTACTTAGCCACAAGCCCCTGGAACCCTAACACATATAAGTATAAATATAAAGTCACACTCACCTCAGCATATTTAACCGCCTGGAACATCTGGTAGTCTACTTTGTTGATCTTGTTCCTGGCGAGGTCCACAGTGCCGATGCGCGTCACCGCCGAGAAGGTGCCGCGACCTATGTCTGAGATCTGGTTATCTTGCAGGTACAGACGTCTGGGAAGAGACAATAACAATATTAACGCGATATTACCCTGATCATCAAATCCAAGTGCCTGAAGATGGACGCCGCCGCCGAGGTCACCCCAGAAAGCGGTGGTGAGATGACCTGGGGGCCTACTGCAAAGTGCGAATGATCGGATCGGACCGACACATGGCCGAACCGAATATTATTGAAAAATGCGAAAAAAGTTCGGATCGGCTCATTTGGGTCGGGACCATAGTCAATATTCGAAAGATTGTAAGAGTGTAGGATCGGGACCGACCGAACAAAATAGTAACTTCGTAGCAGGAAACGGCCGAACATTCGGCCGATACCACTTCGGAGTAGACCCCCTGGACGCGTACAGCGAGGGTTGGTTCGAGGTGGCACGGCAAAAAAGTTCAAGGACTTGAAGGAGGTTTTTGCTCAGCGGTGGGACAGTATAGGGTAAACAAAACAATAAAATATATCGTGATATGCAGAGGTACTGGCGGGACGGATGGGGGAGAGCCTCCCGTCCCAGCCGCCGCGGGAGACGCTCCGGGCGTCGGGAGCCGCGTGACGACTACCGGCCACCGTAGGCGCGGGCCTGCGGGCGGAGAGCAATGGGTAGCTCACCGTCCGATCAGGACCAGGCCCGTGCCGGACGGCGCGTAAGTGTTCCACGCGCGCCTCAAAGAGATGTCAGCATAATGAGTTCACTGATTTCTCTCAGGTATCTATTTATCTATACTAATAATAATGCTAAAGAGTTCAGCGGGATTGTCCGAAAGGGTTACCGCTACCCCGGAACATAAAGGGCGAAGGAAGGAACATGGGTGGGTTTTAGTCAGTAAGAGTCTGACACTCCCTTCCGCTCCACCCAGAGCGGGAGGGGTCATTTGAAGATTTCCCAGCCGGGAAATGGATGGATGGATGGATGTTTGTTACTCTTTCACGCAAAAACTACTGAACGGATTTTGGAAAAAAAAAAAACCCTTAGCTTAAGCACAATCAGCCTATAATGTTCCCACTGCTGGGACACGGACATCCTCTGTGTGAGAAGGACTGGGCCGCAATCCGCCACGCGGGCTCAGTGCGGGTTCGTAGATGTCACATGTCTTTTTTTGGTTCTAGGACATGCCCGGTTTCCTCACGATGTTTTCCTACACCTTTTTTTTTTAAATTCTTATTTGATACAACTTATTTGTGGTCTTAGGTACCTCAAAAACCTCATGCCTCTAAAACTGTTAGTATCCAACTTCTTGATCTTATTGTTGTCCAAATGTACCACTTTTATGACCGTGTTCCTTGCAAACATGCCTCTGTAAAATAAAAACAGTAAGATTAATATTTAAAATAGCTTTTGTCTGCTACTTTTTTCGGGTAAGTAGCTAGGATAACGCGTATATGGAAGGATATTGATGAGCTGGTCCTGAGCTGGTTATTTTTTGTTTGTCGTGTTTAGATATCGATACAAATCTCGTCTGCGGAGTTTCGCTAGCTAATTTAATTTGAACCTGTATAATTATTTTTCTATTTTTGTGTGATAAATGGTTTTATTTCTGTAAGTAGGTTTCTACAAACACTTTTAACACGTCGAATCATATTTTTTATAACTAGATGAAGTCGGCGTTTCCTATCTGACTACTCTGAGAAGAAAGGCCGAAACAAACTCAGAGTCTCTTTTAAAGTCCACACATAATCTTGGTCAGATCATGTGAAGACCGCCAAAGAATCAGCATTGCCATCCAACGTGGTAATGCTGCCAGCCTTTTGGACACTTATCCCATTGACATCGATGCGGACAAATTTTTTGATGTCCCATGAACTCCTGCCTTTTTCTTTATTTTTTTATTATATACTTATATATAATATCTATATTTTAGTGTTAGCTTGTAAAAATAGTATTTAATGTATTGAAAATTGAAATTGATTACAAGGTATTGAAGCTTTCAATAGAAATACAAAAAAAAACAATTCAAGACTTTGTTTTCTTTGCAGTTGTGTAACCATCATAGACCCAGACACAAATTGCTCAGGATTACCAAAACTGGGTTTAAAAATACTCTAAAGATTAAAAAAAAAACATGTACTTACCTCGGTATCTCTCCAAGCTGGTTGTGACTAGCGTTACACCAGCCTAGTTTCGACAAATCACCAATATGGCTTCCATCTAGCTTGGTCAAACTGTTGTGACTGAAATTAAAAAATATACCTCAATTTTTAAATCCGTTTGCTTACTTAAACTCTAGGAGGGAATGAAATTTCTATATCTCCCATATACAAAATTCATTCACTCACTGTCATACAAAGCACATTCTAATCCCATGGGTCCTAGGAGCATAAAATATTTTACAGACGCAAATGCCTGCTGGGCTACCCGAAACTGTCAAATTTTCCCAATCAACCTTGAACTTAATGCTTTAGCGATAAAGTTGAAAATCTATTGACAGATTGTAATAGCTTGATGTGCTGGCGTCTGTACAAGAGTTCCTTATTATACCGGTTGACTTTTTTTACCATCTGGACAAAAACAGGGTATAAAAGGTGATCGGGGTAGAAGCCTATGACATATTTTTTTTTTCACGTATTCGGTCAAATTTTCGGGCTACTGACGACTCGTAACGACTGCCAAAGATCCACGAATGACAGCCGGGACCAAGGGCTTAACGTGCTTTCTGAGCCACGGTTCGTACGGTCTTTGAAAAGTCAATTAACTAAAAATTATTTTACTCTTGACCAGGTGAAATAAAACATTATTTAGCGTTATTTTGTTGTATTACAAGGTTAAAAGACCGGCATTTTTTTTTTAAATCAAATCCAACAATTGTTCCATTCATTCTTTACGCAAATTCGTTCACTTTCCCAATACAACACTATTAGTTGTAGCATGGTAACATTAATTTACTTTGAACTGTCAAGTTACTAAATACGGGTAAAAGTCTAGCGGGGTAATTGCGTAACACACTATCAGTAGCAATGGCTTTAATTTTGACAGTTCAACAACATTCATTGCGTTATTTACGTTGTTGACCAGACACATTTTTGGAACACATGCAGCAATGGATTAGCAATATCCTTCAAAATCATTCAGATTGTCAATGAAAGTGTGTTACGCAATTCGGGTGCAGTATAGATTACTGTTAAACACAACCCTACTTTTTGGCTTCGCCGCAGTCGGGTAAAAACAGTAAATGATTTAAGGGAGTCAGTTTCGTTCGATACAATAGTGAAAATTACCTTAAATCCAATACTTCAGTGTCTCTCAATCCTTTAAATTGACTACGTTTCAGTGTCACTAGTTTGTTCCCGTGCAGATCTAATTTTTTTAGTTTTTTTAGCACCTGGAAATTTAACACGGAAATTATATTGTGCCTGTCCATTTTTTTTTTTTAAACTGGTAACTGGGAGTCTGAAAGTGGCACCGGTAACTCAAAAGTTGTGTAGAAATCGGTTGTCATGGTATGGGCATGTGTTACGGAGTAATGGGGAAAATGTCGTGAGGAGAGTTTTGAGTATGAGTGTCGATGGCTATAAGAGTAGGGGAAGACCAAAGAAACGATGGATGGAATGTGTGAATGATGATATGGTTAGAAAGGGGGTGACTACCGAGATGACGACTAATAGAGGAGTATGGAAGAAAAAGACATGTTGCGCCGGCCCCAAATAAATTGGGATAAGGGCAGGAGTGATGAATGATGAACTGGGAAGAATCTGGGTGACCAATTAACGAATGCGGCTGTAAGCCCGGGTACAAACGGGCGCGTCAAGAAATAAATCAAACACCTGAAAAGCTTCCGGCGGCATATCAGCAAGTAATCCGTTGGACAAGTGCAGTCTCTCCAGCTTGCCTGCCGCCTCGCTGCCCGCGAAGATATCCTTGGCCAGCTTCGTCATCTTGTGTCCGTCTATCGATAGCACTGACAGGTTGCCGAGGATCTGGAAGTATTATTATTATACTCTTTGCTGGAATGTAAGACCAACATAAAGTCACGTCTGCATTCCCAGGTGCATAATCAGCCTATAACGTTCCCACTGCTGGGACACTGGGTCACAGGCCTTCTCTCTGCGAGAGGGAGTGGGCTGTAATCCACCACGCGGGCCCAGTGCGGGTTGTTAGATGTCACATGTTCTAGGACATGCCGGTTCCCTCACGATGTTTTCCTTCACCGTTTTGAGAGCAGTGGTGTTGAAATGAATTACACAGAAGCGCCTGCCTGGGTTCGAACTTACGACCTGTAACTCGTAAGTCGGGGCCTTTACCACTGGGTCAGCAGTGCTCAAGGTGCATTAATTACCTCACATTCCACATGTCAACAACCTCATGTGCTAAGTCGAGATATTTTATTATCATTATTTGTAATTGTGCGTTTTGTTTGAGCAGAATAAAATATTTTTCTTTCTTTCTTTTCTTTCATTAACTTTTATTTTTATTTTTTCGTTTCACTATGGACGTTTTTAAGAATGGAATATTATTTTGTACATTATAATTATTACAGATATAAATGCAGAAATTTTAACCCTAACACCTAAGGTTCCTTGCGTGATATTAAATAGCCTATAGCCTTTAAGAATTGGGCGATCAAAATGCAAAAATATGTTTACTAATCCGACTGGTACTTACAGAGATTTTTTTTTTTTAAACGTTGCCCCACAGTAGGAATTACTCCTGTATCGTGGGTGCGTTTACAAACATTTAAACTCACATACACAAACAGCCAGACCCGGAACAACTACCTGTAGGCAATACAAATATTTGTTCCGTGCGGGAATCGAACCCGCGACACGCAGCGCAGCAGTCGATCACTCAGCCACTGCGCCAACCATACCCCTTACCCCTTATATATAAACTTACAAACAAAACAAAGTTTAGTTTTAAGTATTTTATACCGGAAGGTTCGGTTATAGCCAACCAAAGAAAGTGGTCATCGCCGCCTATGAGACCTGCATAACCAATTTGATTGCCGATCCAAAGTTGGAAAATTCCATGTAACTGTAATTGCCTCGCTGCAGCAACTGTACCCGACACAGCACAATTGCTTGGCGGTACATATACGAGGTCATATTGAATTAGCTAGCGAAACTCTGCAGACGTGGTGAATATCGTTATGATATGCAAACACGATAAAATAAGCATTTAAAATATTTGATGTTTTTTGAGGGGTTAATGGGGTATCCTATTAATATTATAAACGTGAAAGCTTGTATGGATGGATGTTTGTTACTCTTTCACGCAAAAACTAATGAATGGATTTGGATGAAATTTGGCACACAGGTGGTTTATAACCAGGATTAACAACCACATAGGATACTTACTATCCCGATATTCCCATGGGATCGAAACTTATGCGGGTGAAACCGCGGGGCGCAGCTAGTAAGTTGATAAAATTTGTTTTCTTTTGTTCTATCGCGATTAGATATCGATACTTCTGTGAAGTTTACACAAAAAATACTAGATAGGTATGAGGAACAGGGTGTAAAGTTCACTCATCCTCCAGAGAAAAGGGAGGATCGTCCGACCAGACGGTGTTGTGTCTGGCGGGCAACTGCCCGATGAATCATGTCGGGCTGTTGTATATATGCTAATTGGGCGGTAAACTCTGCTAGCGCGATGCAGGATTTAGCGCATGTGGCGTTGTAGATGACGCTACAAAACTGATGTTACAAGTGACAGCACTAACTGCGGACCCCACAAAAAAGTCATCAAATTAATTTATTTTTTGATCTATCACGTTTAGATATCGATACCCATCTCGTCTGCGAAGTTTCGCTAGCTAATTTAATTTGAACTTGTATAAGTATTTTTCTATTTTTGTGTGATAAATGATTTTATTTCTGTAAGTTGGTTTCTACAAAAACTTTTAACACGTCGAATCATATTTTTTATAACTAGATGAGGTCGGCGTTTCCTATCTGACTACTCTGAGAAGAAAGGCCGACACAAACTCAGGGGTCACATCCCTCTTAATACATGTACTAAGGGAGATGCGCTAGCACACAGTCTCTTTTAAAGTCCAGACATAATCATGGTCAGATCATGTGAAGACCGTGTAGATTGGTGTCTGAAATGGCATTTTGAGGAAAGACCCCACAGATTGAGTAGACCTGGCCAGTCAGTGCACGCATTTGTCAGTAATCGTGCAGCTCAACTCAGAACTTGAGGAGCTCAACGATTCTCTTATTGTGTCTAGGTACAGACGCCAGCACATCAAGCTACTACAATCTGTCAAATTTCTTTAATAGATTTTCAACTTTATCGCTAAAGCATTAAGGTTTAAGGTTGATTGGGAAAATTTGACAGTTTCGGGTAGCTTGACCTGCTGGCGTCTGTACATATTCAGTATTAATGATGACTATAAATGGGCAATCCACCGGGTTTAAACCCGGTGGATTGCGGTGGACAGTATTACCCTGGAGTAAAGACTTACCCGAAAAGCATCTTTCGGAAACTCCTCAATGTTAGTATTAGTCATGTACAGCTCCTGCAACGTCCTGTTGACTCCAGCGAAGGCATACTGGTCTATCGTCTTGATAGGAGTGTCCATTATCTCCATGACCCTGATTGTGGAGCGGTGGAAGAGCGGCCCGAAGAGATTTGCTGGAAAAAGATGATATTAGTTTTATCTATTTATTTAGCTCGTAGAGTCCGTTTCCCGAAAGAAGTCCCGCGGCAATAAGTGGAACTAATTATTATTATATAGTTAGCAACATTCCAACAACAACTCTCCTACCCCAGACACCTTTCTTTATTTAAGAATGTGCATTTTATTAACCAATAATCAAGCCTGCTACTCGTATATGATGTCGAGATAAATAAATAAATCAATATTTATGATTCCGTCCTACGACAGTGGCGCCGCGTCTACGAGACTTCTTTTGTGAAACGGATTTGAATGTCCCACAGCTGGACAACAGCCTCCCTTTTATACACATGTCTGTCCACTGTTTATTTTGTAAACAGGGTTAAAAAGACCGCTAACTACGCATTCTGTACGGACGCCAGCACATCAAGTTACTACAATCTGTCAAATTTATTTAATAGATTTTCAACTTTATCAATAAAGCATTAAGGTTCAAGGTTGATTGGGAAAATTTGACAGTTTCGGGTAGCTTGACCTGCTGGCGTCTGTACATCAAACTAAGTAACATTGAACAAAAATAAATGCTGGAAAACGACTTTTATATCTGGCATGAAAATGTTTGGGTAGTGTGCAATGTAACACACGCTAAACATTGTGCTCTTGGGTGCATGCAACGGTACATGGTGTCTACTGCGAAGTGGTATCGGCCGTTTCCTGCTACGAAGTTACTAAGTGGTTCGGTCGGTCCCGATCCTACACTCCTACATTCTTTCGAATATTGACTATGGTCCCGAACCAACTGAGCCGATCCGAACTTTTTTCGCATTTTTCAATAATATTCAGTTCGGCCATGTGTCGGTCGGATCCGGTCATTCGTACTTTGCACTTCGTAGTAGACCCCCAGGTGTCGTGGGGGTATTTAAAGTGATGTTATAACATTAAACATCTGTAAAAGTTGGAACTTTAACCTTCAATATCTCCGTAACCAGAAGGTTCAAAAAATAATGTTTGCAATGACGGGGAGTACACCCGTTATTCATTATATACAGGATCTGCGTGCGTTACATTGCGTGCTACACTTTGTACACCAAAAATAAAGTCTCCCCCGACTGCTTCATTGTCATGGTCTAATCTTCGCAAGTGTTACTGCTGAGCACGAGGTCCTGGGTTAAATTCCCAGAGCGGACTAAGTGCCATTGGTTTCTTCCATCTGGAACTTCACAGCAGCAGCAGCCCGGAGTCTGGATTTGTGCCCGGTTGATGATAATAGAATAGAATAGAAACTTGTATACGCTCGCCCCCTATTACATGGGTCTTGAACATAACTGGCGAAATGTAGATGTACTATAGGTAAAGCCCTGCCTAACCCTTCGGGGATAACAGGCTGTTTTGTTAAGTACAGACGCCAGCAGGTCAAGCTACCCGAAACTGTCAAATTTTCCCAATCAACCTTGAACCTTAACACTTTAGCAATAAAATTGAAAATCTATTAAATAAATTTGACAGATTGTAGTAGCTTGATGTGCTGGCGTCTGTACGTTATAAAAAGTAATGAAAATAAAAAAATAGTTTATTATTTTAACAAGTAAACCTTACAAACGAGTGATTGGAGCCTCTTTTAAGCAGAGGAGCCTGTGTTAGGAGACTCCGCTCTTGTATCGTTTAGGTACTTGTTTTATGCAAAACTAAAGGGAATAATAATACAAAAAAAAACCGACAATTAAAACTAAACATGCAGCACGCATACGAGTGTGTGAGTGTGAATTCAAATACAAATGAAAACAAGTAGGTAAAAAAATACTCACAAATTTTACACTCCTTCAACAACAACCTTTCAATTGGCAACCCCAATCCCGCGATATTCCCCAGCCCCACACTGAGCACAGACAAGCCTGTATTCTCACATTTTATGAACAAGCCTGTATCCGACCCTTTTTCACAGACACAGGGGTACAATAGGGTGACTGTCGAGTCTTTTGGGCAGGGGTAGACCGGGCCAGGTGGTATGTACTCCGCGTTCGTGTAGGTAAGCAGAGTTGCCAGAGCGAAAATTATTTTTGTGACCATTTTTGTGGGTGAGGGATCTGAAAATAGGAGATTTTTTTTTAACAGTTGCACAAAACATGTTATAGTACAAGTACTGCACAATATCATTTAGTTTTATGACTACTACTAGCTGCGCCCCGCGGTTTCACCCGCATAAATTTCGATCCTGTGGGAATATTGGGATAAAAAGTATCCTATATGTTAATCCTGGTTATAAACCACCTGTGTGCCAAATTTCATCCAAATCCCTTCAGTAGTTTTTGAAAGAAAGAAAAAAAGAAAAAGTATTTATTGCGACTCGTACAGGATTATAAACTAAACTAAACACGCAAAAACTAAACGAAAGCTTGTGAGTAAGGATGGATGGATGTTTGTTAGTCTTTCACGCAAAAACTAAACGAAAGTTTATGAGGATAAAAACAATTTAAAAATACATTGTCTTACCGAAAGTTAATTTATAAACTAAGTCTAAATTATTTTTATATTCACCTACCACATATAAGAATGTGGGACACTGTCACACAATAGATTTCATACAGAAGGTTCGTTCCAAACCACAACACCAACAGCGCAACATATGCACACATAGACAACGATCTGTTTGCGGACGAATGGACGAAGATTTTGTCGGCATGTCAGAAGTACTGTGAAGAGGGATTTATGAAAGTGTAGTTAAATTTTTTACCTGAACTCGATGTTTTTATATTTTCTCTTTTATGTATACTTACACTAGCTGCGCCCCGCGGTTTCACCCGCATAAGTTTCAATCCCGTGGGAATATCGGGATAAAAAGTAGCCTATGTGTAAATCCAGGGTGTCAGCTATGTCCATACCCAATTTCATCAAAATTGGTCCAGCCGTTTGAGCGTGAAGAAGTAACAAACACACACAGACACACACACACACCCTCACTCACAAACTTTCGCCTTTATAATATTAATGTGATTAATTAAAAAAATAAATACACATAAAAAATAAATAGACACATTTTTCTTTTCCATGTTTGCGCGCGTGCACCTGTTTTCGATCGTTTCATGGAGCTGTCCTTCTGTACCTATCTCTTTAGTGGCACTATGATAAAAATATTCAATTAGCTATTAAAAACAATTACAAAATTGATAAGATTTCTTGAACGTTTACTTGACTTCCAACCTATTTTTACTTATTATTCTTAACTAGCTTCCGCCCATGGCTTCGCCCGCGTGGAATGTCGATAAAAAGCCTATGTCCTTTCCCAAAGTTCAAAATATCCTTAGACCAAATTTCATCAAAGTCAGTCTCGGAGATTAGCGGGAACAAACAGACAGACAAAGTTTTTTTAAATTGTTTTTTTTTTATAAGTACCGTATGTATACTGTCTTGAGCATTTATTAAAAAGCTATTATTTTGACATTACAAACAGACACTTCAATTTTATTTATTTGTATGTCATCATCTGCCTAACCTTTTCCCAACTATGTTGGGGTCGACTTCCAGTCTAACCGGATGCAGCTGAGTACCAGTATGTACCATGGAGCGACTACCTATCTGACCTGCACAACCCAGGTACTGGGTAATACGATACCCCTTGGTAAGACTGGTTGTCAGACTTTCAGTCTTCTGACGACCCGTAACAACTGTCAAAGATCCACAAATGACAGCCGGGATGAACAGTTTAACGTGCTTTCCGAGGCACGGAAAGCACCCACAGCTTACAACTCGTAAGTCAGGTCTGTCCACCACACCTAATTACCTATTATGGTAGAATATGAATTTAAAGTGTTGACTAATGCATTTATACTGGGTTTGCCCAAGTAGTTTAGAGCAGAAGATGTAAATCTCTCATTATAAGCCTTGCAACAGAATAACTGGTGTGAACACATACGAAAAATTCTTCATTCATAAGAAGTATAACTATTAGTTTAATATAACTAGCAGTGCCCTGCGGTTTCACCCGCATAAGTGTTGATCCTGAGATAAAAAGTATCCTGTGTTATTCAGAATAAAAGCTATATGTTACTGTAAAGTTTCATCAGAATCCATTGTATTTTTGCGTGAAAGAGTAACAAACATCCATCCATCCATCCTCACAAACTTTTATAATATTATTAGTAGGCTAATTTATACACCTAATTTGTTACAGAACAATTAAGAAAAGGTTGCTGCAAAAATAAAACTTGTCGCTGGCAGCAAAGATGTAAAGAATAACTTGTTATTAGCTTAAGGACATTATGACGAATAAAAACTCACTCAAGGCTGCAAAACATAGGCCTAAAATTTATATTATGTATTTCCAACTTGTTTGCCAACTTGGGTCGAAAAAACCAGTTTAAAACTAAAACAAAGCGACAATAGGATTTAGAACTAAAATTACCATATGGTAAATCTCCGTCTAATTAAGAATAATTAACATGTTATAAACAGCTCGCATTCCCTTGAATAGTTAACTTTAAATACTTTGCAAACTACGACAAAACTTTCACTTCTGATAAATCAGTTGAAAACACAGTACCTGCGCTTAATCCTTGAAGAAACATGGATTACACGAAATCCTGCAGTTGATGTGTGAATTACCAAATCCGTATCATAATAATTACGTTAAAATACGTAACATTATTTTCTTGGAAGAACTGCGTAACTTCACTCCACCATGATCAACACGGAACTAACCATAGACAATTTGTTAAGTTGTTAGTGAAATAGTGACATTATTTTGACGACAGATATCAAAGTCAAAAATGGAAATAGACTAAAATTAATATTTTTTGGTGCACTTCTGCCGTGCAGTTATTATATGCATGAAACGTCTCCGTTTGTTTTACATAATATGTTTTCATTTCGTTTGTGGTGTCTTCGCTCGTTCGTCTAAAGTATTTCGATTAGTGTTGATATTACGAAATGTCCCGTAATGTTTACAAATGCTTAATAGTATAAATATTTTGCCTTTGGGTAAACCTTAGAAAAACATCATTTTGGAGAATTTTTTTTTCAAATCTGGGAATAAAATCACATCTGGCAATAACAACTAATAACTTTTGGCGCTTTTTTTGGAATTTAATCTGTTGCTACTGTGGCGCCACCCTTAATTAACGCAGTTTGACGGACACTTTTTCACTACAGAGTCAATTCTCCTTACCTCTACACTCCATAGCCTTTAGCGAACTTTTGGAGTGAAAAAAAATAGATGACATAATAAGGATGATATACATGAAGATGACAGCACAGAGTACATTTTTATATAGGGGATGACAGCGAGTTTGTCAGTCTTTTGAATGATGTTAGGATTTTTAGTGCCGAAATCTAAACTCTAAATAATTAATTCTTAATTTAATATTACACATGAATAAATCAAAATTTATTCACCCCCAAATTATGAGTTGAAGCTTATAGTCAAAGAAAAAATTTAGTTTAAGGAGAAATTCAAATATGGCACCCAAGAAGAAGGTAAAACGAAGGGAAAGGTTCCGATGTGATGAAGTTCATGGCGAAGAGTTCCACGCACAGATCGAGGAAGTCTTCGGTTACAACTGGTGGGATGTCTTCTGCTTTCCATATATCCTCGGAGCCAGGCTATGGGACTGCTGCGTCTCACTATGCGCGGGAACAAATCAATGTCTCGTCTACTGGATGATGATACAATGGCTAGTTTGTAAAATCACAAAATTAACAACACCTGACCCCATTATCTTCCCCTACTATTTCTACATGTTTTGTCAAGTTATACTTTTAACAGCATTCTTCGTTATGGTTTGGCGTTATATCGGGCATAGCGTTATTATACCGTATTTCGTAGCTTATTATGAGGCATGGATGGAAGTCGATCAAGGGCAAACCCCGAAAAACACAACACGATTATCCTTCAGAAAATATTGTTTTAGAAAAGGTGAAATTTTTGATACACCTTATGAAAATTCATCTTTAATGTTGAAGAATGGCCCAATAACAATAGTTTCGCTTTTAATAGAAGTGTTTATATACGATGTTCTGAGATAATATACAATCTACAACCATGTATTCAGTTTGATTTATTGATATAGCAATCACGATTTCACAATTACCATTCAACTACGAGTTTATGATCATGGCAACAATCTGTGCAACTATGGTATGAGAACACACGACGACACAGTCAAGTTATACATTACTCATTACATTGGCGGCCCGCGCAATGGGAGAGAGGTCAGTATATGTATAGAGCTAAGATAAAAAATCTAAAGGTTGTGTCGTCGGACGTACCAATTAACCCATAGCCGGTAAGAAGAGACCACTAAAATGTTATTGACTGAGCAGTTTGCCGATAATCAGTTCAGTAAAGGTATTTAATTTATAGTTTCTACCTACCTTCATCGGAAAATGGCGTGAGTTTATGTCAGAGGGCTTACCACCAGGGGGTCTACTACGAAGTGCAAAGTGCGAATGATCGGATCGGACCGACACATGGCCGAACCGAATATTATTGAAAAATGCGAAAAAAGTTCGGATCGGCTCAGTTGGGTCGGGACCATAGTCAATATTCGAAAGAGTGTAGGATCGGGACCGACCGAACCAAATAGTAACTTCGTAGCAGGAAACGGCCGAACATTCGGCCAATACCACTTCGAAGTAGACCCCCAGTTCTTAAAGCAGGGCAGAAATTGAACTCCACTGTATTTTTGTACTTAGTCAACAAAAAAGCAGTGCAGTTCAACTTCTGCCCTGCTATAAGAGCTGGTGATATGCCCCCTGCTTATCGTATATTTATATTATTCGTAAATTGGAGTTTATGGCGCGAGACAAGTTTTAATTTTTTTTTAGAAGATTAGAAATAAAACTATAGCAATACTATCACTGACGTTTTAAGTTTGACATTGACAGATAACAGATGGTAGAAAAGAATTCCTTTACGTCAGTAACGTCAGTCACCCCGAAAATGGCGAGAAGTGTGTTACGTTGACACTATTTTTAATTTCAAAATAAATCTTGAGCTTTATTTCAAAGCGAAAATCATTTCCTCAGACTCCAAATATCGTGTCTAACGTTTAAGTAAATACCAGAATATCAAAACGCTCTACTGGTAAGTAAAAATATTTAATTTGATTATTATGAAAAAGTGAAATTTATGAGACAACTTTGGTGATGTATTTATTCAATTAATTTGAATAATAAAGAGAGATCTTAACTGCGATCGATTGTGGTACTATTTTTGTCCGTTTCTCAGTGTGTAGATGTATCTATTCAATTCTTTTTCACTCTGAAATGAATGAAGAATTACATTGTTCGTAGTCGGTGGTTTACATAAAGGTACTAAAAGATTGCGTGCTACTATACAGTAATCAGTTTCAAGTGAGCATAAGAACGTTCTAACGTGCAGAAAAATACTGTGTTCCGCCGGCAAATATTTTCACGTAAGTTTTGACTACGAGAAAATACGTTTTGAATGTTGACAAATAAAAAGTATGTGTATAAACTCTACTGACCTAGTAACGGCGCGGAAGACACTTGACACACTTTCTAGATCATAGATAATTTAGTGCCTTTTTTTTCTTAGAGTAAGCAAAGGATACTTGTATAGAAAGTTTAGTGTTGTTAGAACTATTTCATAGATGTTTTTTTAAAACTAGGCGATTTAATTAAATACCTTGACACGTTTTTAAAACAAATTTTTTACAGTTCTGATTAAAATTTGATCCAGTAAATAGCTATTTTTGGAAGTAGCATATAGAATCTAAGTTCATAATTTTTCAAAAATGTTATATTAAAATTTTACAGTCATCTAGTGCGATTTGTACTGTTAAAAAACTAACAGCATCTTGAATCTGAGATGAAAGAACAAGATTGAGAGAAAAATATCAAGAAATGATAATGGTCCAATGGAAATATGCACTACTAGCTTCTGCCCGCGACTTCGTCCGCGTGAACTTCGGCCTCCATCGCGTCGCTCCGCCGTGATCGTATTTCGTTTTCGCTTAGTGTTATTTCTGACTTTTTTTTCATTTTGCTCGTCTCCTATGGGTCGTAGCGTGACGTTAGATAGCCTATAACCTTCCTCAAGAATTGGACTATCACATGCAATAAGAATTTTTTAAATATGGCTGGTAGTCCCTGAGATTACCCCCTACATACGTACAAACCAACAAACAAATTATACCTCTTTATAATGTTAATATAGACTAGCTTGCGCATCTTCATCCACATGGAATTCTATGTTCTATGTTATGGGTTTGCTTTCCGCACTGAAAAAAGAAAGAAAAATACTTTATTCCGCACAAACAAAACGCACATTACAAATAATAAAATAATAATAATTAAAAAAAAAAAACTACAACGTAGGCAAAAGCGTCGTACTCAAGCATATAAAATGACTTAGTCATCATGGCGGCCGCCGATGGTAACCAGCCCACCTCCCTCCAGAAGTTTATTAACCCTTCGTATGCTGGAACGTAGATCAACACGACACACAATGGCTTTTTAATTGTGTCTGTAATTACAGCATTCAACGGGTTAAGTCTCCTGGCCTGTTGCGAACATCTGTGTAAGACCTGGGTGTCCTGAGGGTTTCTGACCTAATCTGGGTGACACCTGTACAGTCAAAGAGCACATGCGCAACGGTTTCATCGCCCTGCACCGGGGGACTGTCCGTTATGCCTATTGTGTGGAAGTGTTTGTTTAGCGAGCAGTGTCCCGTGATTGTCCCCGTCACCAGACGCAGGCCTTTCCTGTCCAGGCGTAGTAACCATCTGGTTAGCTTGCCATCTAATCATGGCATGGAATCCACATGAAATTTTTAATTTGGACATAAAATATATCCTACAATACCGTAGTTTTCCATTAGTGAAAGAATTTTTGGAATTAGATCAGAAGCTCCGAAGATTATCCCCAAAATATAAACTCTCCATTTTTGTTACTGCTTTGACAAAGTGACGATTTGAATTATGTACAGACGCCACCAGACGATTTTAAAATATGTGGATGAAGTTGCAGGCAGAAGCTAGTAAGTACAGACGCCAGCAGGTCATGCTACCTGAAACTGTCAAATTTTCCCAATCAACCTTGAGCTTCCTTTAGCGATAAAGTTGAAAATCAATTGAAAGAAATTTGACAGATTGTAGTAGCTTGATGTGCTGGAGTCTGTACATCTATGTTATGGGTTTGGTTTCCGCACTTAGTCCTTCAGGTGGACCATTGTGCGTCTGTACATCTTTTACCATCTCACAGAATCTAAAATATTCACAACACTCATCTATCTGAAAGAAAGAAAAAGTATTTATTGCGACTTGTACAGGCAGATTTGCAACTAAATTAAACACAGTCAAAAATAAAAGAACCTAATTATATAAAAATGAAACAGAAAGTCCTCAGTATCTGCATAATCTGCCTATAATGTTCCCACTGCTGGGACACAGGCCTCCTCTCTATGAGATTGAATGGGCTGTAATCCACCACGTGGGCCCAGTGCGGGTTGGTAGGTGTCACACGTCTTCTTTTTGTTGTAGTTCATGCTGGCCTTTACAGTTTTGCGAGAGCAATGTTGATGAAATAAATTATACAACATGGCTAAATAGAAACAGCCTCACAGGTCGATCGATCAGGTTAAGCTACGCTTGCCGCTGTTGGTTTGTGGATGGGTAACCATGACCATCTTTTACCGAGATCCCTCCGTGCCTCGGAAAGCACGTTAAACCGATGGTCCCGGATGTCATTCGTGGATTTTTGACAGTCGTTACGGGTAGTCAGAAGCCGGAAAGTCTGACAACCAGTCTTACCAAGGGATATCGTATTATCCAGTAACTGGGCTGTAGAGGTTAGATAGGCAGTCGCTCCATGTAAAATACTGGTATTCAGCTGCATCTGGTTAGACTGGAAGCCGACCCGAACATAGTTGGGAAGAAGCAGACAGATGACGACTAATGTTATAAATTAGTAGGCAGATGATGAAAGCGCCTGGCTGGGTTCGAACCCACGACCTACGACTCGTAAGTCGGGGGGGCCGTGAGCATTGAGCCACCACTGCTCAATGCCTCTAACAGATACTTATTTCCCCTCGATAATCACCTATACGTAATTAACAACTATGTATCTTTAATTACTGATAATACAGGATTTAAACTTAAATCCTAACCAATTTGACCTTTCATAGGCATTTATGTGAAATTTAATAGTACTATAGCATAACCAGCCTATAATGTTACCACTGCTGGGACACAGGCCTCCTCTCTTTGAGAGGGAGTGGGCCGTAAGCCATGGTTTTCAGATTGGTAGAAAATCAAAATCAAAAGTCAAAAGGGCCATTTCAGGCTGTGAATCAGCACTTTTCGAACGTCAAAATTACCAAAGACAGTCCCCCAAAAACGCCCGCCCTTCACCACTTCCTAGTGCTATCGCTGGGAAGAAGAAGTGGCGCAACAAACTCCCCAGCAGCACAGCTGTCTGTTCAATTAGAAAATTGATTGTACACAATTCTAGGTACTGTAGAGGTTTGTCTGCCGAAGGCAACCTCATATAATGCAGGCCGGCTATGATTTAGCGCGGGTTACATTCGAACGTTCAAGCTAATGTCATATATTTTCTATTAGGATTTTTGTTTACAAGAGTCAGTGGTAATTTAGTCTAGAATATGTAAAGACGTGCTTACAATATAATCTTAAAGTAGTCTTATAATTGTTTGATTCCTCCCGTTACCTCAGAGGGCTCTTCAAGCCCTCTATATATGGTGGAGGCGCCGGGTAATAATGGAACAACCTGTTCATTATTCTCTTGCATTAATTTTGCAAAATAAAAATAATCAATTTTTGATATTGACTTTGAACTTCTTTCTTCCATAGAAAACTTACTCATGACTATATTATTTTTACTTGTATTGCCTACATCGCCTTGACAGACTAAGGTATTTGACAACTCACTTTGTTCAGAAAATTTACACGGATGCATTTCTTCAACAACAAACAATTATTACGAAAATCTATGACCATGACTGCATCGTATTTATAGAAAAAATCTTGTCCGAGCACCAGTTTCTGGTTTATGTCTTTGATGACGACGAAACGGTTAACAAACACGCATGAGTCCATCATGAAGCTGAACTGCGTCTCCCCTACAACTTTTTAATATGAGCCGGAAATTGATCTTACAAAATGTTTTGTCTTATCAGAAGTAAGCTCCAGCTTTAGTTCTAGCAACAGTTGTTCTGATGTGCATGAAATTGATGCCCCCGTGTCTGTCAATGCGATATATTTCTGGTTGGCAATACTTATACTAACAAAAGGATCGAATACACCATTTACGTTACTCTTAGGTGGGAGTTTCTCCTCTCAGGACATAGCCTGTAACACCCGGTCATCCTTCATTGTCTGTGTCCTTGGTCGTTTGGGCGTCTGGGAGCTCATGTAGAGGTTTGTCTGCCGAAGGCAACCTCATATAATGCAGGCCGGCTATGATTTAGCGCGGGTTACATTCGAACGTTCAAGCTAATGTCATATATTTTCTATTAGGAGTTTTTATGTAAAAACGTGCTTACAATGTAATCTTAAAGGAGTCTTATAGTTGTTTGATTCCTCCCGTTATCTCAGAGGGCTCTTCAAGCCCTCTATAGTACCTACATAATGTTAGGTAATTAACATTACAAGACACAGAACATAAAATTAAATTATTTGCCATATGTCAGCTAGCCACGCCAATATACCAACCATATAATAAAAAACTATACGTACTCAAGCTAAAAAATAATTAATTAAAATTAAAATGTAAATAAAAGCCTCCAGGCATAAAGGGCGTGACAGCTTACATATTTCTGCATTCCTGGGTTCTGTTCACTTGAAGTCACAAATGATAAACTAGGACCATCGAAGTAAAATAAATAAATAAGTTCATACTAATAACAATAACCTGTCAGTAAGCTGATTCTGGAGAAAGAACACAAACATTGTCTTGCGTTAACTAAGGCAACCAACTATTCTTATCGTGTAAGTAGTCGTTGATGGACTAGTATACTTTTGAACAAAGGTTGGATTTTACTTGAGCTTTAAACGCATTGAAAGGCAAGTCTAGAAAAGCTTGAGAGCAAATGAGTTATGAACCTTATGAAGCCGGTGAAAGGGGGCACGTAGTTTGTCCTTATTTCTAGTGTTAACACTGTGAATATCACTGTTTTTAGTGTACTAGTCTAAATTTTGCCTAATATATAAGATGTTGGCGAAGATGAATTGAGATGCAACCGTGAGAATACCAATATCTTTAGAAGTCAAATGTCTTCGAATTTTTGGTTCTAGGGCATGCCGGTTTCGACACGATATTTTCATTCACCGTTTTGAGAGCAGTGGTGATGAAATAATTTACACAAAGTAAAGCGCCTGGCTGGGTTCGCACCTACAACTTTTAGTACTATACCAGCCTGTAACTGTCTTACTGCACTGCAAATAATAATAATAATCACTTTATTTCACGCAACTAAGACCCATAGATAAAAAACGACATAGCTTTCCGTGAAAACGTCGATACACAACACCCATCGGCCAAAATTCCTCCTTTATGATAGTCTCCAGATACCCGTAGTCGGAACCTGCACCAACTTCGTCTCCAACTTTTCGACTCTCAAGGTGAACTTGGTCTTTATCTTTATACATATAGTCCACGACCTCCTCTGCCGTCGTAGAGTGATGTAGACGGGACACGTACAACTGCGTCGATGGAATAAAGGCCTCTTCTCGAACCGAGAAAGAAGAAGCATAACTCTACAGTAAAAATACAAAACCACTTTGCTGTTGCTTTTTCACCAGCTTTTCCATAAAAAAATGTTTTGTAAAGTTATCTAAATTTTTCGCCCTGTTCGGGAGTGGTTTTTTTGCTGTGTCCTCATGGATACCCTCTGTGTGGGGAGAATGGATTCCTACGTACTAAAACCGCACAGTTCCCTCTACTATGAGTCTAGGGCTCGGGAGATACTTGTACATTCGCCGCGCCCTCGACTGGTATCAACCCGCCATGCCTAGCGGGCGCCACCACCAAGTGGCCGCTTCCACGACCGCACATCCTCCCATAAAGGCGCGCATTTCTTTCTGTTCTGTTAGTTTTGCCATGTTCTGGCAGTTTGAGTAATTTATGTGGCCTACCCAAATGTCTTTTCTTTTTTTTATGATATAAATGATATATATATTCTTTGGTTATTGTTCGTCGAATCGTTGAGCTCCTTTAGTTTTGAGTTGAGCTGCACGATTTTTGACAAATGCGTGCACTGAGTGTGGTTCTTTCCTCAAAAGACCATCTCAGACATCGATCTACATGGCCTTCACATGATGTGACCAAGATTATCTCTGGACTTTAAAAGAGACTGTGACCTCTGAATTTGTTTTGGCCTTTCTTCTCAGAGTAGTCAGGTAGGAAACGCCGACCTCATCTAGTTTTTAAAATATGATTGACGTGAAAAGTGTTTGTGCAAACCTCCTTACAGGAAATAAATCATTTATATCATAGAACACTGCGCGCCGCTTCTTTGTGGCCCTGTTATGGCCTGCTTTAACTGCCCCGTTGGTCTCGTCGTCGCCAGTGCGTCTGATGAACGTGGGGGTCCTGGGTTCGATTGCCAAATCGGGTAATGTTATTTGGTTTTTCCGTTAGGCATTCCTTAGTAACAGCCCGGAGTTCCAAACTCCGGGATGCTAGTTGTGTAGTTGGGGGTGTGATACCCCCTTGCGTACCCGCCTCGGTGCCCACGCACTTGTGCACTATATCTATATGTATAAGGTGTATCTACATATTCATACACGAAATATTTTATGAGACACATCTAAAGTGGTAAAGAACCTATAGAAAGTTTTTTTTTTTATTCTAATTATGTATATTATTTAAAAAAAAAATACTTGACACATAATAAATACTGGCTCCTTATTTTTTAACATCCATTACGCTGGTTTCTACGTAGTATTTACTTTCATTGAAGCGGGCGCGCCTTGCCGCCGCAGCACAACGCGATGGCGCGGCGGCGCCCGGCCTTTTATGAATGATCAAAAGAGAACCGCCCGAGCTCACGCGGCGCGCCTCCCTCCCCCGCGCGTCTCTTCAGTCCCACCCGGTCCCGTCCGGTCCGCACGTCGCATCGCACGCGCCTTAGCAAGCGTCGGGCTTCGTACCAACCAGAAGTACCAGAACATGGTGGTGTGCTACATTAACAAGTGTATAGGGAGGCACTAAGCACCAACCTCGCGAGTGCCGATCGTGATGTGATTCCTCCGGTTTGGTTGAGCAACAACAGTGGGTTTTCTGTAGGTTAGGAAATTCTCATAAACCTACAACAGTAGGTAAATGCCTATCTCTGGTAAAATTTTTGATTAAATAAATCCGCGCTACGCACTTTCTTACAGTTCACATCTATGTGGCAACTGTGATCTCTGAGTAATCTATGGGTCAATTATACTAAAGGGCCGCTGGATGTCCTTCGCGTTCAGTACAATAATGGTTTCAGGATGTTGTTGGGACTTCCTCGCTACTGCAGCGCGTCGGAAATGTTTGCACTTGCTCGTACCGACGGGTTTCACGCGATTATTCGTAAAAAAACAGCGTCACTCCTGAGGAGAGTGAGAGACAGTCGCAACAGCATTCTGAGAACTTTAGCGGAGAGTTTCGGCTCTTTAATTGTAAAGCAGTAGGTGATGGGTACTAACACTAGATAATAAGTTGTTTTAATATTATGTTACTAACACTCTATGAATTCTTTGGTCCGAAATCAAAATCATATTATTATTATATCTCCCGCGCCAAAGTCTAGTCTCCGTTGAGATTGGCCACCATAGCTGGAATACGGTCTGGAGGACTATTTGGCTTACTTTATCACAAGTTCGACAACTTTCATGAAACCTTCAACAAGAACACCATTTTTTTTTTGTTCACCCTGTACTGTCCCACTGCTGGGCAAAGGCCTCCCCAAGATTTTCCAGAAACTCTTCCCGCGCCACCTCGAACCAGCCCTCGCGGTACGCGTCCAGGAGCCAGGTCATCTCGTCACCGCTTTTTGGGCCGACCTTAGCGGCGCCGTCCATCTTGAGGCACCCATTGGCTTTTACCCAGCAGCCTTCCTGCATCCGGCTGATGTGACCCACCCGATCGCCTTTGAGCCTGGTACCTATAGTAGTTTTAAATCGCCAATATGCAGTAAGCAATCATTGATATCAATGGTTAGTCCATCTCTGTGTGATGATGCCTTAGCCCTTGTTGAGACCGCTCCTCTCAAAATCGCCGCGCGCTGGCGGCAGTAAACGACGGGTGCGGGGAGTCAGCTGGCCGACGGCCGAACTCGGCCCCTCGCGACACGACAGTCAGCTGCTGCACACCTCCATTTGATACCGACCGTTCCGTTATAATTTCATTTCTTTTCATTTTTTTAATGGAACGAAGTTCTTTGACTTTGCTTTCGGTAGGACTAAACTGGGAGAAATCGTTACGTAACGAAAAAGCGTTATGCCCCCTCCATACTACTTTTTATTACATATAATAGAAAGAGTCAGAGAGAGAGATACCGTAGTTTTCATGGTTTGGCAAAATAAAAATCCAAGATGGAGGCCGCAAAAATGTAAAAAAAAATCATCATGGGGGTCGTTTTCATGATTTTCGAGGGTGCTGAAGCCGATAGTGAGGTCAAAATGAAAATCCAAGATGGCGGCTGTGAATATTTTCAAATTTTCGCAGCCGCCATCTTAGATCTTCTTTACCGTTTTGAACTTCGTTCCTGTCGGGGGTCCCACGACACAAGTTTTTTTTTTTAATATTTACATGTTATGCAGTCCAGTCTACTTTCATTTTGCTCCGTCACGACCTATCGTTGGGACAGTTACAGGCTAACCATCATCATCTGCCTTGCCTTTTCCCAAATATGCTAGGGTCAGCTTCTAATCTAAACTGCCTATATTTCCTCCACAACCTAGTTACTGGGTAACAAAATACCCCTTTGTAAGACTGATTGTCAAACTTTTAACAATCAGCGGGCTTGTCCAAAAGGGTTACCGCTACCCCGGAACATAAAGGGCAAAGGAAGGAACATGGGTGGGTTTTAGTCAGTAAGAGTCTGACACTCCCTTCCGCTCCACCCAGAGCGGGAGGGGTCATTTGATGACTTCCCATCCGGAAAAAAAAAGGACTTTTAACAAACCTTGACTGAAATAATTCTGCTTTGAAGTAATTATCAGTATTTTACCTGTTTTTTGCTAAAGTTAATTGTAGGTATTCGATAAGTACGATTTACACCGGCCGAGCTGGCGCAGCGCGTCGACTGCGTCACGCTGCCATGACTAGAGCGACCATTAGTACTGCCGTGACGACACACGCGCACGCGGTTGTAGCCGGACCGAAACGGATCCGACCAAATGCGACAGCAGCCGAACGCAGCTTCACATGAATTTTAGAAATGTCATTAAACGTAGCCGAGAGTGAGCTAGAAAGAAGATATTTACTTCGAAACATGTACGGCTCCTTATACAAACATTGTGATTCATAGTATTAAGATCAACAAGTCATTTACAAAACGTTCTCCAAAAAAAAAATTCAGAAAATTTTATGGTTGTAACGACTGTGTATGTTATTTATTATGTTATGTCTAGTCGCAAACTTTAGGTAGGTAAATATAGACGAATTACTTATTCCAAATAACGTATTTTTTTAATGTATTTAAGTGTTGTCCCGAATTTCGGGACAGTTGTCCCGGGAAAATTTAGTCCTAAGGAAGTCTCCGTTTCTTGTCTCTGTTCTTCGAAGTTTAGGCAAATAGGCACTACCTATTCCTATCACTGCTTATAACTGGTTAGCGTGTGCGTGAGATTGGATTTTAGTTATAATTCGCGATCTTGAACTGACTAGGTTTATTTGAACTTGATCTGCGAAGGTTGCGTTTACTAGCACGAATATGTAGCAGGCCAACAGAACTTAATGAGGATGCTAAGGTAACCCGCGAAATTTAAAGGGCTTTGAAGATCCCTTACCTACCTGTCAGCCATTTTGTTTTTTTTTTTTTTTTCAAAATGGCTGTCTCTCGTGAAACCCATATAAATCGATAGCTGACATCAATGCAAGTAGAAAACCTTTTAAAACCAAACGGTATCACGTTTCCAAGATATTAACGTTCAAAGTTGATTACGTGACATCCACATTTTTTAACTTGCGTAGATCTTGTTACGTAGATGTTTGAAATCATCACTCTGAAAGTTGAAAGTAATCAAACTTCTATGTAGCAAGATGTAAAAAAGGCCAAATTTAAGCCTTCTCTGCGAGAGAGAGTGGGCCGTAATCCACCACGCGGGCCCAGTGCGGGTTGGTAGATGTCACATGTCTTCGAATTTTTGGCTCTAGGACATGCCGGTTTCCTCACGATGTTTTCCTTCACCGTTTTGAGACCAGTGGTGATGAAACAATTTACACAGAGTAAAGCGCCTGTCAAGTTTCGAACCTACGACTTATATTTCGTAAGTCGCGGTCGTTACTACATATTATAAACGTGAAAGTTTGTATTATGGGTGGATGGATGTTTGTTACTCTTTCACGCAAAAATTACTGAACGGATTTGTATGAAATTGGGCGGATCGAAACTTATGCGGGTGAAACCGCGGGGCGCAGCTAGTAATTCTATAAAAATATAAGTATTTGTTACGACCGCGAATCATATTTAGATCAACATACAACTCGATACTGACCTGCAAATGGCAAAACTATTCAGCTTTATTATTAGTATCGATAACACACATGATGCGTGTTATGTATAAATCAAGAACCGTTTACTCATTCGGACTGTTTACAGTTTCCCCGAATCGCAACTGCCGAAGTAGCGTCCTTGAGGCTGGCTCACACTTCGTCAATGTGTAGCTTGAGAGTAATGCGAAAGCATTTTTAACACCCTTTTTGTCACTCATAACTAACTAACAATGTAAAAAAATCTTAGAAGTCAATTTTAACCTACTTCCAATTGTCATATTGAAATGAAACTTTGTATTTCTATGTAGTTAGGATGACAAAACTATAATTTGGTATGTTGGAGCTGATCTGATGACGGAGCCAGGAGGTGGACAGTGGAACCTTTCAGAGGCTACTAGTAAACCCCTCGAGTTTGGGCTCGATATGATTTGTTTTGACGAGTGCAATAGATTGGGCTTGGTAACGAGGGTCTGGTGATGGAGCCAAGAGATGGATAGTGGAACTCTTTAGTGACTACCAGTTTTTTATGCGTATTAAAAGCGTGTTTTTTAGTTTTTTTTAACCTACATATTTTTATTTTCTATTTTGCATACTATTCTATAGAACCGTGGCCTCGGGGCTAAATAACAACATCCAGGCCTCAGAAGGCACGTTAAGCCGTTGGTCCCGGCTGTGATTTGTAGATCTTTGACAGTTGTTACGGGTAGTCAGAAGCCCGAAAGTCTGACAACCAGTGGGAGCTTTTATGAAGACGCGGGCTCCCGGTAAAGCCGGTACCTATCGGTCTGGGTAAAATGGCTATTAACTTATGCGCTCACACATAAAGGAACGTAAAATATTGTGACCGTTTGCTTCCGTAGATCAACCTGCAGCGATCTGTACTGGAAAACCCGCTGCATTATGCAAGTCGTTTTACCCAGTAACTGGGTTGTGGAGGTCCGGTAGGTAGTCGCTCCATGTAAAATACTGGTATTCAGCTGCATCCGTTTAGACTGGAAGCCTCCTCCAGCATAGTTATATCTCGGAAACGTCACGTGACGCTTTACGGGGTTTGGTTTCGTTGGTCCTTTTCCGTTTGCATTGATGTCAGCTATCGATTTATGTAGGTTTCACGAGGCCGCAATTTTGAAAAAAAAACCAAATGGCGCGGCAGTAGAAATGCAAGGGAAAAAAATCTCCATATTGTGATTTTTTTCAAAATTGCGGCCACTCATGAAGCCTATATAAAATGATAGCTGACATCAATGACAACGGAAAATATCATAAATCTTTAATCCCCTTCGAATAAATGACTTTTTATAGTCTAAACTTTCCGTATAACAAGAGGCAGCTTAAGTAGGGTATACAAGGAAATGTATGCCTTTGTTTGACGTCATTCGTACATGAATTTATAATAAAAATGTGTCCTTTAATTTTACTTACAGTGCGTCATAATTTTTTTTATGATATTTCTTTTTAAATTGTCAGATGAGCGCAATGAAACTGATGAGCGTCATTTTTCAACGAGTTTTCGAGGACTTGAATATAACTGGTGAAATGTGAATGTAGTATTAAGTACACGCAGCCTCGGATCTAGAATATTTTCGAGGCGGGGCTGTCTGCCGCCCCCCGCCCCGCCAATCCTTTAGGTACTTAACCTTTTTCATAAAGCCTTTTACATGAACATATCGGCCATTTTTTCAAATTAGGATAAGACTTCAAATAAATCGTGAGATTATAGCATCTTTGAATTACAATTTTACTCTTTGTTCTGAAAAAACCGCTGCCCTTGTCATTCTTAATCTGATGTACGTTCCGATTTTCGATTGCTAAGATCACAAGACATAACTTATGCAGAAAAGCTTAAGACCAATTAAGATAATCTAGAATGCACGAGCGAGTGCGTAAATTTTAGCACTCTGCCTTTGATAAGTTAGATTTTTTAAGTACAAACGTCAGCACATCAAGCTACCCGAAACTGTCAAATTTTCCCCATCAACCTTGAACCTAATGCTTTAGCGATAAAATTGAAAATCTATTAAAGAAATTTGACAGATTGTAGTAGCTTGATGTGCTGGCGTCTGTTCTTAATCGACTTACACAGAAAAGTTTTAAGAATTAAGAGTCAAAGCTGCTGCTGAAATGTTTACCAGCAATATATTAGTCTAATTGTATCGATATATAATGCGCCAATCCAACAGGAGCGCAGCGCTATGGTAAAAACTTAAACGAAATCGTGTCACCTTTGTAATTATAGGCGTCGGAAAGGGCGGCCGAGCTAGACAATTAGCATATAGGTAATGTTCCCACTGCACTGTTGGGACACAGGCCTCCTCTCGTGAGAGGGAGTGGGCCGTAATCCACCACGATGGCGCAACCTGCCGGTCGATTCTGTAAAAATCTCACCGTGAAAACTCAAGTGAAGTGAGCTTGATGTGAGTTGTCAGTAGTGTCAATCCCTAGTATTATTTGGAATGACAGCTCACTCCACGCTCACTTCACCTAAGTTTTCACGGTGAGATGGTTAGAGAATCGCACAGCTGCTCATACCGTCTGACTACGCTAATCACGCAGTGATTACCTCAGTGCGCCACCCGCAGAGAAAGATAATATTTAGGTGCTGCGCGGCTCATTTGCAGTGCGCTGCGTGGTGCACCTGTTTGCTTGAATTTGCCGCCCCCTGAAATTGGAAGTCGGGGCACGGGCCCTGGCTTGCCCCCTCCCCTAAATCCGGGACTGAGTACACAGGGTTATTCCGTTTACTCACCCCAAAAAATCCATTTTTAACCACCACCACCACCATATATAACCGGAATAACCCTGTGTATTCAGCCCCGGGTGCGGCGCGGACATGCTTTTCCGCGAAGCGACAGCTACGCTACTTTTTCGTAAAACTTTGCCGCATTCATCAATAGACGTGCGTCAGTTGCGTCGCCGACCTGTCTACAAACCTGCAGACAAAAAAGTCTCCCAGCTGTCGCGTCGCTTCATGAGCGCACTTTCATACAAACCCGTAGACTTGATGTGAGAGTCAAATTAGTTGCGGAGACAAAGTTGCTCGTGGGCGCCCTCCTGTTAGCATTCACTAGACCCGATTATCATCCTCTGCTGGATGTAGACCTCATAATGGTGCTTCTTGCTTATCTCTCCCAGTGTCAAAATCTCCTTATTTTTTTGACGTAATTTATCACTTTGGTTCCTGTCCTATATTGATCAAGGACTCTGCGAGATTATCACTCTTACGAGAGTAGGGTATTTAAAACTTTTTAAAAGACAGTCATTACTTTAAAAAAAATGAATTCTTCTTTGACATCGGGAGTTTGGAAACACTCACAAAATCTGTCCCTTTTCACAGGGCTCTGGAGATAAGAAGTCTTTTTCCTTCCAAGTGTTTAGCGATAAGACCGCCCATTGTCTACTTTTATGTCTGTAATTCGATTCCCAGGTCGGTTAAGTGTTATTGGGTTTTTCATCAGGAATTTCCCAGTAGCAATCCATTCATCGCACAGTTCACAACATGAAACATGTGCATCGCGTTGAACTAGCAGTATTTACATAATTTTGAGCGTTCCTACAAAAAAAAGTGCGCGCGACGACATTGCCAAATCGCTTGCCTACGCGCACGTATGTGCATCCCTTTCCTAAATGACATTTCATCCTGTAGTGTACACTGTACATAATAAAGAGTATTATATTATATTTTTCAGTTTTCTGAAAAAGTTGAGACATCCTAAGCCCGATTTTACTCGATTTACGTCAGTGTGTGACTCATTCAAACAGGAAAGTGATAAGAATACTTTAAAACTGTGTTTTGTTTTATTATTACTGTTATTTCACTATTATAGATCATATAAAAAGAGGATTGAAGATTTTTATATGTAGTACTTACTGTCGCGCTATTTTGAGATTTTTTCAAAATGGCGGCCTCGCTTGTAACCTATATAAATCGATAGCTGACATCAATGCAAATAGAAAACTTAATACGAACTAAGCCCGTAAAGTATCACGTCGAGATATTAACATTCAAAGTTGATCACTTGACACCCATATTTTTTTAACTTGCGTAAATTTTGTTCAAGTGTCCCCTCTCCCTTTTCCATGCAATTCTGCTTTTGCGATAATAACATCAATCACCATCATCAGCCTATAGCAGTAGCAGTCCACTGCTGGACATAGGCCTCTTCTATTGCACGCCATTCAACTCGTCTTTCGATATACATATATTTTTGCGATATACAACGAAAAATATATTTTTGAGCTCTGTTTTACGATTGTTTATGCTGTTCCTTAGTGGCAACTGTTGGCTTTTTCTCATAACCTAGTCGGAACTAATCAATAGGTCACATTCCAAGGACAACCATGTCTTCATCACTCATTGATTTTTTCGTTAACTGGCTAAATAATATTGGCCTTATTACGTAACATAGTTATCTTAAACCCAGTTCAAGTTCTCGCGAGATTTTTTTTTTTGGATTGCATCTCGCGGTTCAACCTATGAGGTTGACGTCTGCTTAACCGGGCTTGCCTGTGGATGCCTCAATAAATTAAGGCCTCTAGCCAGAGCTTAAAAAACTAAGCGACTACACTTTAAGGGCACCCCCTGTGGGGTACGGACCTCGGCTTGGGCGTCGCTGGGAGAGGGCAGCAAGGGACAGGCTGGATCGGAAAAGCCCTTTGGAAAATCAAGTTCTATGAAAGAACCACTACATATATCAATAACAAATAAAGTTTATTGAACACTTCGATAATTGAGCTTTGTCGGTAACGACTTTGTTTTGAATATTTTACGTTTCTTTTACACCCAAATTTACGTTAAAATTAGCAAGAAAAACGAATCTTTGTTGGCTCATAACTTTTTAATAGCTTTTTATTTCACAATTCTCTTTCCGTACAGACAAAATTAACAATAAGACAAAACGATATCATGTTTAACTTTGGATGTACAGACGCCAGCACATCAAGCTACTACAATCTGTCAAATTTCTTTAATTGATTTTCAACTTTATTGCTCAAGCATGAAGGTTCAAGGTTGATTGGGAAAATCTGTCAGTTTCGGGTAGCTTGACCTGCTGGCGTCTGTACAATGTCAAACAGTGGAGTAATACCCTCCCGAAATTTGTATGGATAAAATATCGCCTAGTGCCACCTTAAATACACGAGCACCATGTTGTCAGCGCCAGCCACCGAACGAATAGTTCCGATCAGTCACACCTTGCCGTCCACGCTGTTGACGATCGGGAAAATATAGTTTCTGCGTGATCGCTAACGCAGGAAATACGAAAAAATGCCTTACAAAATCATCTCAAATTGGCAAATCTTACGATAAGACTGAGGCATAACAGATCGTGGATATGTATTTGGAAATAAGAGTACTTGTTTTATTATAATTTTACAAGAAGTAATTTCAATACTACCACGCAACTGCACCGTATACAATTTGACACAATGTAAGTTATTTTATTCTGCGCATATTGGCTACCCTGTGTTTGCGAAATAGTTCTATGTGCTATGTTACGGGTTTGGTTTCCGCACTTAGTCCTTCAGGTGGTGGACCATTGTGGTGGTGGTGGTGGTCCTTGGACTGCCTGCAGCCCGGTGACGAGGACCACCAGCTCTCTGCTTGTGTGTGGGTGTGCTCCTGTAGCCACCTGCGTAGTTGATCAAAGGGGATGGGCACGACTGGTTCCGGTCCATAGACTGACGTGCTGGATGCCCTTCTGGCCAGCTCGTCAGCCGCGTCGTTACCTAGTGATCCACTGTGTCCTTTTATCCATTGTAGTGTCACTGTGTTGCTGTTCGATACAGTTACCTGTTCAAGGGCCTTGTGACATTCTATATTAGATGTGATGTGATGCATCCCTTCTTCAGGGATTGGAGGACTGAGGCGCTGTCTGAGATTATACGAACATGAGTGTCCGTAACTCTCCTGGCTGCTATGGCATGGGCCGCTTGTATTATACCCACACACTCCGCTTGGTAGACCGTGTCGAGTATTCCTAGCGGGCTGGATATGTTTATGTTGAGGTCGTGTGAGAAAACTCTGACTCCAGTTCCGCAGTCGGTCTTTAATCCATTAGTGTAAACTCTCAGCTCTCTCGGGCCTGAGCAGTCGCACTGCTTCTCTTCAAGCAGTATGTTGTAATGCTTTTGGAAGCAGTATTGCTTAGGGGCTTTGTCGCAGGGTGCTGCCATCATTGACAAACTACGTGCCCCCTTTCACCGGCTTCATAAGGTTCATAACTCATTTGTTGGGCTTGGTATAACCTTTTAGAACAAGATACCCTCTTCTTTGCTAAACTTGCCTTTTAATGCGTTTAAATCTCAAGTAAAATCCAACCTTTGTTCAAAAGCATACTAGTCCATCAAGGACTACTTACACGATAAGAATAGTTGGTTGCCTTAGTTAACGCAAAACAATGTTTATGTTCTTTCTCCAGAATTAGCTTACTGACAGGTTATTGTTATTAGTATTAACTTATTTATTTATTTTACTTCGATGGTCCTAGTTTATAATTTGTGACTTCAAGTGACAGCTATGTGAACAGAACCCAGCAACGCATAAATATGTAAGCTGTCACGCCCTTTATGCCTGGAGGCTTTTATTTAGGTAGTAAGTTTTTATTTACATTTTAATTTTAATTAATTATTTTTTAGCTTGAGTACGTATACATGGAGTTTCTTGCCCGTTCTTCTCCATAGGTATCTACCTACTACGCTTTGGAATGGGCAACTAGCTTCATTTTTCTAACTGACCGACCCCTTGACAATTCAAAAGTGCCTGTAATTGGTTTAATTGAAATAAATACTTTGAGTTTGAGTTTATATTTTTTTAATATATTTGTATATTGGCGTGGCTAGCTGACATATGGCAAATAATTTAATTTTATGTTCTGTGTCTTGTAATGTTAATTACTTAACATAGGTACCTAGTATTGTGCACAATCAATTTTCTAACTGAACAGACAGCTGTGCTGCTGGGGAGTTTGTTGCGCCACTTCTTCCCAGCGATAGCACTAGGAAGTGGTGAAGGGCGGGCGTTTTTGGGGGACTGTCTTTTGTAATTTTGACGTTCGAAAAGTGCTGATTCTCAGCCTAATTTGAATAAATGACTTTAATTTTAATTTTGATTGGTTGCTGTTTGATCGCCTGATCCTTTAGGCGTATGTGTTTGATCCTCGAGTCTTTGCTCAGAGTTCCTGATATATAGAGTCTGAAGACAGACAGGGCCGCCTCCTCCCGTACGATAAGGTGTAGGGGAGGCAGTCCAAGCATAGTCTGTAGGGCAGCGGTGGGTGCAGTTCTCATGCAGCTAGTGATTGCCACACAAGCAAATCGCTGCAGCTTTTCGAGATCTCTTTGGGCTGTGCTCAGGTCTGTTCTGGGCCACCAGACTAGTGAGTCGTATGTGATAATTGGTCGGATAACTGTGGTGTAAAACCAAGCATTTTCTTACATTGCCACAGGGATATGCTGGCCTTTGTGGTGATGTATTTGATGTGCTTTGCCCAATTCAGCTGTTTGTCCAAAAAGATGCCCAGGTATTTGGTTTCAGTTTATAGACTTAGGGTAGTGCCAAAGAATCTTGGAAGTTGTAGTGTAGTAAGTTTCCTCTTTTTTGTGAAGAGGATCAATTCGGTTTTTGTTGGGTTCACTAATAGTTAGTTGGTGTGTACTACATCAGTTCTCTACTATTTTCAGGGTCTGGTGCATTAAGTTGCACAGGGTGTTTTCGTGGGTGCCATTTATTATTATGGTTAGATCATCAGCGTAGCCTACGGTAAAGTAGCCTTTATCGTTTAGTGCCTTTATCAGGCTGTCTACAAACAGACGAAATAGTTTCCAAAAATGTAAAAAAAATATGTGTTTTTGGAAAAAGAACTTCAACTCTAACACATAAAGTTCAGTTTGCGCTAATACTCCAAACATTTTTATGATATTTTCAATAATACTAGTCATTCTGAAATCAACTTAATTTCTACTGACATAAAGTTTATAATTTCGCTTTGCGAAAATAACTTCAATTGGAAACAAGAATTTGAATAGGCTTTAGAAAAAGACGTTCCCTAATTCAACTGTACAGCTAGATTTGTTTGTGAAAGCCAACCTATGGCGCCTACCCCATCGCGGCGCGACGAAGCGACCAGCTATACAACAATGATTTATTTGAAAAAGATTGTAAATAAGTAAAAGAGAGATATACATGGTGGCAGGGACATCAACGCACAACCCGATACCACGGATTCAGTACATGATTCTAGGCGTAGAAATTATTCTAAGGTTATCAGATAAAAATTTGCTTCATAGAGTACGCGGTCAAAATGTATGGAACAACAATTTTTTTTTTTCTTCGATACGTTATGGAAGCGTATCGAGTCTTTGTGAATAGCTATGCATGGCGGATTGGTATGGCTTAGGGCTTAAACCAGACTTGTCCCAATAGATATTAAATTGTATTAATCCTACTATTATTATAAACGCGAAATTTTGTATGGCTGGATGGATGTTTGTTACTCTTTCACGCCAAAACTACTGAACGGATTTAGATGAAATCCCCTGGCTTAGTTACTGCGACCAATTCGGCTCGCAAGTGATTGGTTACAGTTCCAACCTAAACTATAATTTATTGAATATCATGCAGACCGTTAGTAGAACGAACACCGTTTAGTTAAAAGGCTAGGCGGTTAACTAAACGGCTAATTAAACGACATATATGTAGATTCAGACTTATTACTGAAAAAACTAATATATTTGTACACCAATTTCATTGGTAGGACATCTATAGAGCTCAATTAAAATGTATACTTATGACCATATTGTAATACCTGTGTTCATAAATAAAGAATGATTGATTGATTGATGTAGAATAGAATACTCTTTATTCTGTACATCATACAAATTACAGAACATCTTCATATATATAATTTTTCTGTACGTGCTTTTGCCACCTAACTCGTCCAAAACGGCTGGACCGATTTGGAAAAAAAATTGTATGTATATTTCAATGGGTTCCTGGATGGTTTTAAAACACAATTGGACCCGGTAGGTGGCGCTGCTTTCCCGGGCAGGACGACGTCTGCCGGGTCCGCTAGTAAATATATAGAATACCAGACACCATGCGACATATGTAAAAGAAAGAAAGAAAAGAAAATACGTTTATTTGCGGCAAACATGACGCATAAAAAAGAACATAAACACACAATAAAAACTAACAAGTTGGGGGTAAACATGCGTCACATTCACGCAAAACGGCCATCGCTCAGCATAATGCTAAGACTCTATACGAGACAGAGCCCCAGCGCTGGTTTTCAGCGGCAGCCGAAACATATATAGTTTTACATATGTAGTTTAACTCGTTTCTTAGACCTAAAACTAAATATTTATGATGACGATACTGTATTTGCTAGATGCTGTGATAAAATTCATTACGTCAAACAGCACAATACATCCATTGTTACTCGAATGTTTGCGAAATACGTGTAAGTTATAAATGAATTGTGATTCTAATTCCGACGGAAGCTGGTTTGCGTGTGTACATGTACTCGCCTTTATTGCTGAAGAACTAAACACTAATATAATCTAATAGTATTACAAAAAAACTTAAATCTAACAAACGATCTGGTTTTCCGGTTTAGAGATCAGCGTGTCCTGTGACACAGGCCTCTTCCAGCTGTTTCCACTCATTTCTGTCTCTAACTTTTCTAGATCAAGTAACGCCTCCAATTTTTAACAGACTTCAAAAAAGGAGGAGGTTCTCAATTCGACGGTATGTTTTTTTTTTTGTGTGTTTGGTACGCGATTACTCCGCCAATTGTGGACCAATTTTCAAAATTCTTTTTTTGTTCGAAAGGAGATACTTCTGAAGTGATCCCATAGTCACCAAGACAGGATCTGATGATTGGATCCTGGAGAAATCGAGGGCAACCCTCAAATTTTACGGGCCCACACATCGTTTTTTTTAAACCAAAATTTTGGTGAAAATTACAACTTAAAAGTGAAAAATAAAAACATTTTTGCAAAAAAAAAAAACCGACTTCCAAAAAATACACTACAAAGTGAAAAATAACTTTATCCGACACACCGACTTCCGAAATTAAAGTAATTTTTCACTTTGTAGTGTCTTTTTTGGAAGTCGGTTTTTTCGGTTTTTAAAGTAAAGAACAATATGTACCCTGTCAGGCACAGCAAAAATTAGGAAACTAACTGGTTGTTGCCGAATACCAGTATTTTATATGGAGCGTCTGCCTATCTGACCTCCACAACCCAGTTGCTAGGTAATAAGTTACCCTTTGGTAAGACTGGTTGTCAGACTTTCGGGCTACTGACGACCCGTAACGATTGTCAAAGATCCAATAATGGAAGCCGAACTAACGGCTTAACTGGTTTTCCGAGGCACGGGAGTCTCGGTATGTAAAGATGGTCACCCATCCACGGATCGACCGCGGCAAGTGTAGCTTAACCTGGTCGATCGAACCATGTGGCTGTCATTACTTAGCCACGAGGCCCTCCTTTTGATTTCGCTGTCTCACTTAAAATTCCATGTCGTCGACTTTCACCCAACGATCGCGCATGGTACATGTAGTGCTTAACTCAATTATAATTCATTACCGTTTCCGATGGGTGTCAGGCTGTCAGGGTGCGAACATGCCATCCGTGTTCATTTTTATACCTACACTTGCTTCTGCCCGCGACTTTGTTCGCATAATTCTTGTTTTAACATAGAAAGAAAGAAAAGAAAGAAAGAAAGAAATTACGTTTATTTGCGGCAAACATGACGCATAAAAAAGAACATAAACACACAAAAAAAAAGTAACAAGTTGGGGGTAAGCATGCGTCACATTCACGCAAAACGGCCATCGCTCAGCATAATGCTAAGACTCTATACGAGACAGAGCCCCAGCGCTGGTTTTCAGCGGCAGCCGGCGTTAACGTGATGACGTCAACCAGTGTAGCATGCAATTATACACAAATAAAAGAATAGAATATATCCTATGACGTGAAAGAGTTTTTCGGAATCGGATCAGTATACAAAGGCATCTCCATAGAAAAGAAATGATCCTCCGACCAGACGGGTGTCTGGTGGGCAACTGCCCGACGATTGACGCCGTGAATTTGTATATATGCTAGTTGCGCGGTAAATTCTGCTTGCGCGATACAGGATTTTGCGTGACGTCAGTATGATGCATAATTGCATATTGATGCATGATGCATATTCGCATGTGGCGGTGGCAAACTCGAACCTCGGCAACTCTTATCGAGCTGCTGTCTCCCTGCGAAAATGATCACTCCACCTATCCCGAGGGGGTCCTACTTTAAGTTTACCGATTCGCGGTCTCCATTCAAAAACACATCTACCACAACGGTCATCGGTTCTACGGCTAATATGACAGGCCCATTGCCATTTCAGCTTGCTTATTCTGTGAGCTATGTCGACAACTTTGGTTCTCTGCCGGATCACCTCATTCCAGATTCAATACCTCAGAGAGATTCCAAGCATACCCCGTTCCATAGCTGGCTGAGCGAGTTTGAATTTATGGACCAGCGGGGTAATTGCATAACACACTCAGTAGTAATGGGTTTCATTTTGACAGTTCAACAACATTCATTGCGTTATTTACGTTGTTGAGCAGACACACTTTTCGAATATATGAAGCAATGGATTAGTTCCCCTTCAAAATGATTCAGATTGAGATTGAGTGTGTTATGTACAGACGCCAGCACATCAAGCTACTACAATCTGTCAAATTTCTTTAATAGATTTTCAACTTTATCGCTAAAGTAGTAACGTTCAAAGTTGATTGCGAAAATTTGACAGTTTCGGGTAGCTTGACCTGCTGGCGTCTGTACTTAGGGTGCTGTATTGTCCCACTGCAGGGTAAAGGCCTCCCTCTCCCTTTTCCACACAATTCTGTCTTTGGTTCAAACTCAAACTCAAATCATTTATTTCAACTAAACCAATTACAGGCACTTTTGAATTGTCAAGGGGTCGGTCAGTCAGAAAGATGAAGCTAGTTGCCCATTCCAAAGCGTAGGTACGAGTACGTATAGAGAAGAACGGGCAAGAAACTCCATGTACACTCTTTTAAATCATAAAATTGTTACAAAATATTTGATTACATCATTCGTGTTGAAATTAACCATGTGAGAACGATGTAGAAAGACGTGCACGTTAAAAGCGTCCGTTATAGAAACATAAAACCAATTCAGAAATTAAAATAAGCCGTGGCAGCTAAGAGATGACCAGTCCCTACTGACGGCGCCCGTTCACGAACATGACGTATGGATCAGCACCATTCAGCTCAACCATTTTGAAGGTAACTTAATGATCCAACGCACACGCCAACACCATCAACACATTAGAGTAAGCATGACATACTCTCAGCCTCCAGGGCACATTCAAGTAATGAAAGTCGTACCCAGTAAATGGTAGCTTTATAGAAAGTACATAGTGCTCACACGTGGGCTATGCAATTATACAATACTAAGAAATTTAATTTATACAATGCAAAGATATTTTTTTTTCCAATGTCCAGCAGCTCCCAGCTCAGGGGGTCTACTCCGAAGTGGTATCGGCCGAATGTTCGGCCGTTTCCTGCTACGAAGTTATTATTTGGTTCGGTCGGTCCCGATCCTACACACCTACACTCTTTCGAATATTGACTATGGTCCCGACTCATCTAAGCCGAACTTTTTTCGCATTTTTTCAATTATATTCGGTTCGACCATGTGTCGGTCCGATCCGAACATTCGCACTTTGCCCTTCGTAGTAGACCCCCAGATTTGTTAGTGCCAGGCACAGGCAGTCCTTTCAGTAGGAGTCAAGCTCGTCCCGCCATCTTCGTCTTGGCCCCGCGATGGCGTCGTGCGTTTAGTGGCACCGAATTGGTGCTTCTCTTAGCTCAATTGTCACAAATAATTAGATAGTGTTACGCATGTGCAGTTCACGTAGAACCGAGCAGCGGTAGAGCACTGGTGGCCCAGTGGAAACGGCCGGAACTTGTGAGTTTTAGGTCGTGGGTTCGAACCCAGGCAGGCACTTAACTTTGTGTAAATAATTTCATCACTTTCACTCTCAAAACGGTGAAGGAAAACATCGTTTCATCATTTCAATAATTTTTTGGTTCTAGGTCATACCGGTTTCCTCACGATGTTTTTCCTTCACCGTTTTGAGAACAGTAGTGACGAAATAATTTACTGAAAGTAAAGCGCCTGAGTTCGAACCTGCGACCTACAACTCTGCCTGTTGCGGCCGTTATCACTGGGACACCGCTGCTCAAGTCCTCAATAACCCCAAAACGCATGGAACTCAATCTGAAGGTTAACCAAACGATTTTTCTCAAAGACCGAATGTTAACCGACATTTCATTAAGTAAGACACAAGGTCATGCATATTGACGTTATGAAATACCACTTCGAATACATATTAGCTAACGAGCCACTCAATTATCACTTCAAAAACTATGTTTGTTGGGTCTAAAATTATTGTGTAGGAAAGTTAATAAAGTTCAGTTTACGGTACAACTTCAAACATTTTTATAACTTTTTCAATAGTGCTAGTCACTCTGAAATCAACTTAATTACCATTAAAATAAATTTGATATTTGTTTAACTTCTTCAAATAACGTCAATTTGAAACACAAATAAAATTTGAATATAGGTATAAACGTTTGGTAAAATTCGCCCTATTTGCTCGCCCGAAAAATGATTTTTGACACACGTTTTGACGGATCAACTACTTTCGGACGGACCCGTATTTTCGTGTCGTCGTCGTCTCTATGTTCTATCTATGGATCGAGTGGACTATTGTGCGTGGGCCATGGCAACCGTCAGTGGTCCTTACCAGCCCACCTCCCTCCAGAAGTTGATTATATCTCCTGGCCTTTTGAGAACATCTGTGTAAGATCTGGGTTCCGAGGGTGTCTGACCTAATCTGGGTGACGCCAGTGAACTCAAAGATCACATGCGCAACGGTATTCTTAGCCTCCATGCAAGCCTGAGAGCAATGGGTAGCTCACCGCCCGATCAGGACCAGGCCCGTGCCGGACGGCGCGTAAGTGTTCCACGCGCGCCTCAAAGAGGTGTCAGCATAATCCGAGGGGCCCCTGAGGGCCGAAGCCTGCCGGGTCAGCGGGATTGTCCGAAAGGGTTACCGCTACCCCGGAACATAAAGGGCGAAGGAAGGAACATGGGTGGGTTTTAGTCAGTAAGAGTCTGACACTCCCTTCCGCTCCACCCAGAGCGGGAGGGGTCATTTGATGATTTCCCACCAGAAAAAAAAAAGCCTATCGACACCCTAATTTCGTTACACACTATCAATCTCAATCTGAATCATTTTGAAGGAATTTGCTAATCCATTGCTTCATATGTTCAAAAATTTGTCTGCTCAACAACGTAAATATCGCAATGAATGTTGTTCAACTGTCAAAATGAAACTCATTGCTAGGTACTGATAGTGTGTTACACGATTACCCTGCGGGGCCTAAAGGCACGGTAATATTATCCATACAGTATTGTAACTCGGCCGTATCTCAAATCAACAACTACTTAATGTAGTTTGATTACTGTAGTTAAGTTACATGTAATCCTAACTAAATGTAGTTAACTACTTTTAATCGTAATTAGTAACCATTACAAAATTGTAGTTAACTACTCCCTACACTGTCCACAACCCAGTTACTGGGTAATACGATAGCCCTTGGTCACGGTAATATTATCTATACAGTATTCCAACTTCATACAAACTGACGAAGCGCGAGTTATGCCTACGCGCCTCGATCTCGACATGCAGACAGTCCCGACTGTGCCGCAGTGACGAACGGACGGTGTGTTGTTTTTTTAACAATAACCACGCGATTTTTTCACTAAAAATAAGTTCAAATACATATTTAATATGACGAGTAGGATATATTGTGCTGTTTTTGGTTGCATGAATTCGTCAAACAATTTTTAATTGAGCTTTATATTAGAATGCGGATTTTTTATACTTTAAAATTTAATAATAAAGCATTTCGTACGGACGCCAGCACATCAAGTTACTACAATCTGTCAAATTTCTTTAATAGATTTTCAACTTTATTGCTAAATCATTAAGGTTCAAGGTTGATTGGGAAAATTTGACAGTTTCGGGTAGCTTGACCTGCTGGCGTCTGTACGTCTCAGTCGAGGCGCAAATATTTTTCGGTCGCAAATTTATAAGACCGATTTGTTATTCAAACATAAACATGGTTTTTAAATAAAATCTACCAATCAAAAAACAACATGCATTTTTATTGAACGCTTCCTATTCAATTTACAAAGTATTTTATTTGTTTATATAAAAAAAGTATATTTACAATCACAAAACTAAATGAAAACACAAAGTAGGAAAATGTAATTAAAATGCTGGAAGCGGGCAGCCCTATCGCATGTTTACGAACCGCGCGGCTGTAGGCATATATTTCAAAGATACAGCCGAGTTACAATACTGTATAGATAATATTACCGTGCCGACATGCAGCGACCGAAAGCGAGAGCGTGCTATAATGCGCTCTTGCTCTAACACACGCGACTACAACGCGATGCTCTAACTACCTACCAAACGACAGTAGATAAAAAAAGTAATCAAGTAATCGTGATTGCAACTACAATTAGAGTTAGTAGTCAAAATTTGTAACAACATTTTTCGATTTTTATGTAGTCATGATTACTAATTACTTTATGTGGTCGTAGTTAGTAATCAGTAGTTAGATTAAATTTTGCCCAATGCTGGTTGTGGAGGGCAGAAAGGCAGTCGTTCCATGTAAAATACTGGCACTCAGTTGCATCCGGGTAGACTGGAAGCCGACGCCAACATAGTTGGGAAAATGCTAGGCAGATGCACTTTATCTAAACATCGTAAAGTTTTTTTTTTGCTCCAATAAAAAATATCATTATATATAGGTAGTTGTATTGTCTTCCTAGTGTGTTGTTCACAACGTAATAATTTGATATTCGTGCCTTCGTGTTGGCTGCCATGATTGTAATACTATTCACAGTCTACTCGAAGTATACGTGACGAGAATGTTATGAGGATACATTTTACATTATTTGTTTCCTAGCTCCTGCCCGCGACTTCGTCCGCGTAGAAGTCAACTATAGGTATCAGATAGCAACTATTTCCTGCTAATTTCTTACATGGGACTTTACACTTTTTTATTTGATTTTTATTTTTATCTGATACATGTATCTGGTTTACTGTGTGTCTGTGCTAAATAAATGTGTTTTCCTTATTTCTTTCTTTAGATAACATACTAGCTGCGCCCCGCGGTTTCACCCGCATAAGTTTCGATCCCGTGGGAATATCGGGATAAAAAGTATCCCATGTATTAATCCTGGTTATAAACCATCTGTGTGCCAAATATCATCCAAATCCGTTGAGTAGTTTTTACGTGAAAGAGTAACAAACATCCATCCATCCATCCATAAAAACTTTCACGTTTATAATATTAGTAGGATTATCCTATGGCATTTAGCAATTGTGTAGCTTTCTATCAGCGAAAGAATTCTTGAAATTGAAGCAGTAACTACTTCTAGGGATTATCTGGTACAAACAAACAATATTACTTCTTTATAATATTATTATATACTATCTTCTACCCGCGACTTCATCCGCGTGAAATTTCTTGTACCATCAACATGTTCTAGGTACCATATATTGTAGTAACACACTTTGTATACCTTGCTAGTTACTAGTATAAGTTTTGTTTTTTTCTCACCATCTGTACCTTTTTGATCAATAAACTATTATTATTATTACATAATGTAGCTTTCTACCAGTGAAAACATTTTTAGAATTGGATCATTAACTCCGGAGATTATCTCCTACATACATACAAACAAACAAATTTTACCTTTTAATATTAGTAGGATGGACGAGATCACCAAAATGCATTCTTCAATCCTCGTTTCTTATTTGATAAAATAAATTTTCTTGAACAGCCTACATTTTGCCGAACAGACAACAAAAAATATTGTTGTGATTTTTAGATTATTATTGTTTATTTTTTTCGTAACTAGCTGACCGGCGAACTTCGGACCGCCTCAGAATCATTAAGAATGAATCTATGAGAAAACGAAAAATCTCCAATTTTTTTTTTCCTACAAATCAAAGATCATAAAAATCGGTGCAAAAAAAAATTCAAAAGTCATTTATTCAAATTAAGCTGAGAATCAGCACTTTTCGAACGTCAAAATTACATAAGACAGTCCCCCAAAACGCCCGCCCTTCACCACTTCCTAGTGCTTTCGTTGGGAAGAAGTGTCGCAACAAACTCCCCAAACAGTTAAAAAATAACTAGCTTCTATACAATAGCAGGCATGCAATGTAATTGACGTCACGAAACACAGAGCATTAAATTAAATTATTTGCCATATGTCAGCTAGCCACGACAATATAAAAATAAATATAATGAAAACTATAATTAATAAAGGAGAATGGACTGAAGAAACTTACACGTTGCGCCGACCACGAATAAATTCGGATAAGGTGAGAATGATGGATGGATGATTTATGATATAGGCATAATAAATTCAGCCGCGAGTAACAACTCCTCTGGAAAAAGACAATAAAGGTACAGCAGTGCGATTCTGTAACCATCTCACCGTGAAAAGTTAGGTGAAGTGAGCGTGGAGTGAGCTGTCATTCCAACTAATGCTAGGGATTGACACTATTGACAGCTCACTTTAAGCTCACTTCACCTAACTTTCACGGTGAGATTTTTACAGAATCGATCGGCAGGACGCCAGCACATCAAGCTACTACAATCTGTCAAATTTCTTTAATAAATTTTCAACTTTATCATTAAGGTTCAAAGTTGATTGGGAAAATTTGACAGTTTCGGGTAGCTTGACCTGTTGGCGTCTGTACTATTTATCCCGGAATTTAAAAAAAGGCAAGGTCAGACGAAAACAAGGAATAATTAAACTAACTTTCATTTTCATTAAAATACCTTTAAAATGTCAATGCTTCGTAGAAAGCTATCACGGTCATCTGTCCGTTTTTAAGCACACAACACCGAAACTGGTTTTTTTATAGGTCACTAGTGTTGTCGTACAACGTTTATCGAGCGAATCGTAACTGTGTATCGTGTCCGTTGTTTATAAACAGTGTTGTGTTTAGCGCGTAACGGGTTTGCGGAATTACCGGTGTTTGGATCAGGCTACATTTACATCATTTAGTGCTGCGGGTTTAGAATTGAGATCTTATATTTAGATTGTTTATTTCCCGTTTCTGGGGGTCTACGCCCAGTGCGCGAAGTCCGTAGTTTCGGCCGATTTTACGGGCGTTTCTAACTCCGTATCAGTTACGGACACGGTTACATGGAGCGACTGCCTATCTGACCTCCACAACCCAGTTACTGGGTAATACGATAAGACTTTGGTAAGACTGGTTATCAGGTTTTCGGGCTTCTGACTACCAGGAACGACTGTCAAAGATCCACGAATGACAGTCGGGACCAACGACTTAACGTGCTTTCCGAGGCAAGGCTTCTCGCTATGTAAAAATGGTCACCCATCCGCAGACCAATACATACAGACATTTAAAATATTTTTGTTAAGAAATTGTGAAAAGTTAGGTGAAGTGAGCTGTCAATAGTGTCAATCCCTAGCATTGGTTGGAGTGACAGCAGTGCGATTCTGTAACCATCTCACCGTGAAAACTTAGGTGAAGTGAGCGTGGAGTGAGCTGTCATTCCAACTAATGCTAGGGATTGACACTATTGACAGCTCACTTTAAGCTCACTTCACCTAACTTTTCACGGTTAGATTTTTACAGAATCGATCGGAAGGTCACTCCACGCTCACTTCACCCAAGTTTTCACGGTGAGATGGTTATAGAATCGCACTGCTGTTTTCTTATGGGAAATGACATCTTGAGCATTTTTTACTATTACAGCAAAAGTCTGCAATTAAAGCCCCGGCTGCTATTTGAGATTGAAAATGCCTAAAATTATATTTTTAGAACATGTGTTTTAAGCATAACAATTAAAAAATACCAACCTTTAATTGAATATAACATCCCGTACATATTTTAAATATTACAGCATAAATCTAGAACCTCCTAGCTGCTATATATGATTTTAATACTGTATTTAATACTTATTATTTATACCTAACGCTCATGTCCATTTTTTACCATGGAGTAACAGGCTTAGGACGGAAAACCAGTTAATCAATAATTGCACCCTAATTGTGTAACACACTATAAATCTGAATCAATTTGAAGGATATTGCTAATCGATTGCTTCATATGTTCGAAAAATGTTTCTGCTCAACAACGTAAATAACGCAATGAATGTTGTTGAACTGTTAAAATGAAACCCATTGCTACTGACAGTGAGTTTCGCAATTACCTCGCTGTTTGCGTCTTTAAACAAATGTCCGAAGTATTGTTGGCAAAAATACGATTTTTGGTACAGACGCCAGCAGGTCAAGCTACCCGAAACTGTCAAATTTTCCCAATCAACCTTGAACCTTAATGCTTTAGCGATAAAGTTGAAAATCTATTAAAGAAATTTGACAGATTGTAGTAACTTGATGTGCTGGCGTCCGTACAAATAGCAGCCAGAGGGTTAATTTTGCTGTGGTAGTAAGAAATGCTGAAGATGTTATTTCCCATAAGAAAACAGTACTTATTTTTGGCCAGCACTTCTTTTTGGGGTATAAAATGATCGACACTTGAATGATGTCCTTTGGCTGAGAATCAGCACTTTTCGAAGGTAAAAATTACATAAGACAGTCTCCCAAAACGCCCGCCCTTCAACTATTGATATTTCTTTAACCTAACCATAAGGTATAATAAGACTTACGGCGAAGGCCGCGAGTTGGAGGTCGTGAGAGAGAGGTTGTGAGTTCAAACACGGTTCAAACCTCACCCGTCGAACTAGTGAGTTGAACTTACTCCTCTTAAAGCGCGGTAAGAAGCAAATATTTAGGTAATTGACAATAGCGCATCGCGGCAACAAATAAGGTTCAAAACCATCACGGTTTCATGTTAGTTGATTCGAATGAACACCAAAATAAAAGTAAAAAATTGCAGTTTTAAGGCTGATTTTTCAATGGACAGATAATTTTTATTCGTGGAATAAAATTGACGTCTGACAAATTTTGTATGGAAGGACTGTCAAAAATTCAAAATTATTCCTCGGATAAAATCATCTGTCGTTAGGAAAATCAGCCCTTAATTAAATTAAACGCACGGCTCAGTGGAATCATTTTTAAGTATTTCTTTAGTTGATTGAATTCCCTTTATTATCATTACATGAAATATGATAGTTTACGCACTAGATTTTGAGAATTATGCCACGGAAAATATTTTTGAGCTTTTCTACGATTGTTTTATCATGATACTATTTTGTTTTTATTAAATGTTTTTGTAGAAGTCTTTTCGTTGAACATTTGAAAATACACAAAAAAAATCTGGCTTTTAATTGTTTTAATATGTACCAATACGCCTAACTGTGCGACAAAAAACTGAGCATTTTTCGCTGTCCTACTTTTTTTTTTTTTTTTTTTTAAACGTTGCCCCACACTAGGAATTTCTCCTCTATCGTGGGTGCGTTTACAAACATTTAAACTCACATACACAAACAGCCAGACCCGGAACAACTACTTGTAAGTCATACAAATATTTGTTCCGTGCGGGAATCGAACCCGCGACACGCAGCGCAGCAGTCAACCGTTTAACCACTGCGCCAACCGTGCCGTCAAAACGTTTGGGCAGCGCCTTAAGGTAAATACACTTTGTGCTAAAAGCAGAAAGTGTATTTAGGTTCATTGGGGCGCTACACATCGAAACTAACTTTTCCCAGTTCAACAACGCAATGAATGTTGCTGAACTGTCATAATGAAAGCCATTACTACTGTTAATATGTAAAGTAAATATCCTGCCGAATACATCTCGTATAATATCCAATCCCCTTTCAAAAAACCTCAAGAACTAATCAAAACTCTTTCCACTATTCCAGATATCAGCTGTGGAAGCAGCTAAGCAGTAGAAATGAAAGTGTGGGGAGCTCACGGCGAGTTCTGCGCTCGTCACCAATGGGAAGTGATCGTGGCAACGCTGGCCTTGCTCGCATGTGCCGCTAGCGTCGAGAGAAATGGTCCGGGTAATGGATCGGAACACTGCGCGGGATGGGCGAGAGCATGCCCGGGGCTAGAGGCCGAATACCAGGCGGCAGACGCAGTGATCATGACCTTCGTGCGCTGCGCAGCACTCCTCTACGCTTACTACCAAATCTCAAACCTCCACAAAATCGCTTCGAAGTATCTTCTCATCATTGCCGGGGTGTTTTCCACGTTTGCCAGCTTCATCTTCACGTCAGCGGTCGCTAGTTTGTTCTGGAGCGAGTTAGCGAGTATTAAAGACGCCCCATTTCTGTTTCTGTTGGTCGCTGATGTGGCTAGGGGCGCCAGAATGGCAAAGGCGGGGTGGTCTGCTGGTGAGGACCAGGGAAAAAGGGTCGGAAGAGCGCTGGCTTTGCTGGGACCGACAGCAACCTTGGATACTCTCCTAGCAGTCTTGTTGGTAGGAGTTGGAGCCCTATCTGGAGTACCCAGGCTAGAACATATGTGTACTTTCGCCTGCCTGGCGTTGTTAGTAGACTACCTAGTTTTTGTCACTTTCTATCCAGCCTGTCTTTCTCTGGTAGCAGACTTCGCTTCAGGACGCAAAGAAATGTCCCCTGACAGTCCGTTTTCTGAAGCAGATTTGAAACCGAATCCAGTTGTTCAACGAGTGAAGATGATTATGGCAGCTGGGTTACTATGTGTCCATCTTACCAGCAGGTGGCCATGGAGTTCTGATAACAGAATCATCGAAGGTCCGACAGACACTTTGACCCCTGCTCAAAATGACAATATTCTTTTACATTCATACGTCAAATGGTTTTCAGTCTCTGCTGATTATATTGTCATAGCAACTCTACTTTGCGCTTTGATTATAAAATTCGTCTTTTTCGAGGAGCAAAGAAACTGGGTCATAGATATGAATGACATGACTGTTAAAGAAGTAGTTCAAGAACAGGCCAGAAATAAGCCTAAATTCTCAGTGGGCGATGACTCGAATTCAGAAGTTTCTACGCAAACTGAGGGAGTTTTAGAAGATGAATGGCCTACACTGTCTCCGAGCTCTTCTGCGGCCAAACTTAACTCCAAAAAGCGGCCAATGGCAGAATGCCTCGAAATATACAGATCTGAGGGAGCTTGCGTTTCACTAAGTGACGAAGAAGTGGTGATGCTCGTAGAACAGTCCCATATACCCTTACATAGGCTAGAAGCAGTATTAGGTGATCCGTTGCGTGGTGTAAGATTGCGCAGAAAAGTCGTTGGATCAAGGTTCCAAACTGAATTGGCAATCAAACAACTGCCATACCTAAATTATGATTATTCCAAAGTTCTTAACGCTTGTTGTGAAAATGTTATCGGGTACGTTGGTGTGCCTGTCGGTTATGCTGGTCCTTTAGTCGTCGATGGCAAGCCGTACATGATCCCAATGGCTACAACAGAAGGGGCGTTAGTCGCGTCCACAAACCGAGGTGCTAAAGCCATTGGTACGCGAGGAGTCATAAGCGTTGTCGAAGATGTAGGCATGACAAGAGCCCCAGCAGTTAAACTCCCCAACGTTGTAAGGGCCCATGAATGCCGACAATGGATCGATAATAAAAACAACTACGCTGTAATAAAAGAAGCCTTTGACTCTACATCAAGATTCGCTCGCCTCCAAGAGATTCATATAGGAGTTGATGGAGCAACACTGTACTTAAGATTTCGAGCCACAACAGGCGATGCAATGGGCATGAACATGGTTTCCAAAGGAGCCGAAAACGCCTTAAAATTACTTAAAAACTACTTCCCAGATATGGAAGTCATAAGCTTGTCTGGAAACTACTGTTCAGATAAGAAAGCTGCAGCCATTAACTGGGTTAAGGGTAGGGGCAAAAGAGTAGTCTGTGAGACTACGATAAGCAATGATAGTTTAAGAACCATTTTTAAAACTGATGCCAGAACTCTGGCTAGGTGCAACAAAATTAAGAATCTCTCTGGCTCAGCTTTGGCTGGCTCTATAGGCGGGAATAACGCCCATGCAGCGAATATGGTAACAGCTATTTACATAGCTACAGGCCAAGATCCGGCTCAGAACGTAACCAGCTCGAATTGTTCTACAAACATGGAGGTCTGCGGCGAAAATGGTGACGATCTTTATGTTACGTGCACCATGCCTTCTCTAGAAGTCGGTACTGTTGGCGGAGGTACTATTTTGACGGGACAAGGAGCCTGTTTAGACATCCTAGGAGTTAAGGGAGCAGGGGCACGCCCTGCAGAAAACTCTGCAAGACTAGCGTCACTGATATGTGCTACAGTGTTGGCTGGAGAGCTGAGCCTAATGGCTGCGCTTGTCAATTCAGATCTTGTCAAGTCACACATGAGACACAATCGGTCGACGGTCAACGTACAAGTACAAGCTGAGAACATGACTTTGAAAGTACCCACCTTATAACACACAGTTTGATAAGTTTTAAAATTTAACTCAAGCTAAATGGGGCCTTATGGAGATCATTCAAGTTTCATGCCGGTTTTGCGGCTAAACTCTTCGCTGAATCCGTGTTAGTAGGGCGTAGGCATAGTGCTTAATTCGGCTAACGATGTGAGTAACAAGTCCAGTATTCTGCTTATTGTGAAAAGCTCTGTCATAAGGTAAAGAAAAGTCAGATATAGTGCAGCAAGTCCATCTAGCCTGGGTGTCTGAGTCCGTCAACGAAGATACGGGTCTGTCCGAAAGTAGAAGGAGAAACCGTCAAAACAAATGTCAAATTAATTTTTTCAGACGGGCAAATGTTTATCGGGAGAAGGGATAACTGTCAAATGTGTAGTCATTTATTCTTAGGTCGGGCCCCGAACTAATCTTATGTTCGTAAGTATTACGGAGTTGGAAACGACCATATCTTCGGCCGAAACACGGACATTTTGCTTACGGAGTAGGCCCCTGGTGCAAAGAAACAGACAGAATTTGTCGATCTTAACAGTTCTTCCATAGTAATATATTCCAATGGGGAGGATTATGTATATTAGTTCCAACTGTGTGTCGCTATAAGTTTTTTACGCTAAAACAATCCTTATACAGGCTGTCCCAGAACTCAACGTCAAGCCGAAACGGGGCGACAGGATTGATTGTAAACATCATGAGAAAAATCTGAAAAAATCTATCCCATGCAGTTTGAAAATTATGGGCATTTAAGAAAAACCTGAAAATTTGGTCAATCTGTAACCATTTTTTGGTTATTGTGGTTAATTTTTATTATTTTTGTTCATTTAAACTTTGGAACCGTAACCCTAAATAATATTTCTAAGAATCACAGTCAAAAAAAATGACACAATTGCCCCAAGTTTCCTAGAATTAAGACTAAAATGCATTTTAAATGAACGAACCAACTATGCATTTTAAATTTTCAAAATTTGTCGAATTTGAAAGGTCCTCCTTTAAAAAAGAATGTACTAGAGTGCCTTGGCAAGTGCCATTAAAAGTTGGCGCATTAAATCAGGATTGTAAAATGGTGCTGTTAGTTTCATACTAAAAAAAACGAGTAAAAAAAATTCAAACCTCAAGTAACCCGATTATTGCTAACCCATTTTACTCAGTTAAAATGTTTTTTATTCGCACAAGCTCTTGGTAGGTTCTTAATTTTACGGCAAAATGACGAGAGAGATGCCCCGTTTCGGCTTGACGTTGAGTTCTGGGACACCCTGTATACCTAAATGTGTATTTCCTCGAAGTATGTAAAAGTTTGGCAATGTCTAGACTTTGGATGTAAAGAAATAAGCGTACATAAATTTCCAAGTAATGACTTGACTAAGAAAAAAGTGGGAAAATGAGAAAGCTCGGAGGATACTGAATTTTAAATATTTTCGAGGTTATGCAGAAAACATTTCAAAGACATCCGACAGGCTATCGTATCGAAAATGACACTTTTCGGTAACCTGAAGGCCAATTTTGACGGCACGGTTGGCGCAGTGGTTAAGCGATTGACTGCTGTGCTGCGTGTCGCGGGTCCGATTCCCGCACGGAACAAATATTTGTATGACCTACAAGTAGTTGTTCCGGGTTTGGCTGTTTGTGTATGTGAGTTTAAATGTTTGTAAACGCACCCACGATATAGGCGAAATTCCTAGTGTGGGGCAAAGTTAAAAAAAAAAAAAACCCGTAATTAAAAACTTTCAAAATCTAGTCGCAATCTCATCTCGGCGACAATCAATGTCAAAAATGTATGGAAATTAGAGGTATTATTGACAGATCGAGACTGAACGTTCATAAAATTACGAGAGCTCCTCTGGCTTACTTTGTCCCGCGACAGCAAACAGCTGTCGGATGAATAACGGTTTCCTATTTGATTTAAACCGACAATTTTTTCGGGTTTTGGGCTTATGAAGAGTGTTTAGAGGACCTCTACAATAACATTGATTGATGTTCGATACGGTGAGGAAGCGTATCGAGAGGTTGTGAATAGCTAAGCAGTTCTAAGACAACAGGTACGGGAAAATAGAGGGATTTTACGTTATATTGGCGCTGATTCCCTTGTTCACAAACTAAACTAAATTTAAGTTCAGTGCATCTTTTTCTTTATATTTCATTAAGAAAAGGACAGAAGATAAATATTAGTTTAGTCCTGTCAAATTAAGATACTCCATAGACAAATTAGACGTGATTAAAAACATGGCTACTAAAAATACGTCAATTTACGTCAGGCGCTGACTAATTTGACAGGACTAAACTAATATTTATCTTTTGTCCTTTTCTTAATGAAATAGAAAGAAAAAGATGCAATGAACTTAAATATAGTTTAGTTTGTGAACAAGGCAATCGGCGCCAATAAACAATACATGTCTTTTAGACGTAACAACCTTATAGCGCCCTCTGCTGGATAAACTTCCGTTACTCTGGAGTAGATAAGCTTGCTGCAATAGTCAACAGTTCCGATTCTTTTGTTTTTACCTTTTCTACATCGCAGATAGTGATTTTAGAGGGGAAAGCATTTTGCAAAAATCATGTCATTGATATTACTGTAGTTTATTGTAGTTCGACTTGGTAAAAAGAAAATTAGAAATATTGTCTTCCTCTCGATAATTTAGAATATATTGACACCTGAAGGCCACGTAAGTGTTCCACGCGCGCCTCAAAGAGATGTCAGCATAATTCGAGGGGCCCCTTAGGGCCGAAGCCTGCCGGGGCAGCGGGATTGTCCGGAAGGGTTACCGCTACCCCGGAACATAAAGGGCGAAGGAAGGAACATGGGTGGGTTTTAGTCAGTAAGAGTCTGACACTCCCTTCCGCTCCACCCAGAGCGGGAGGAGTCATTTGATGATTTCCCATCCCAAAAAAAAAAAAAAAAAAAAGGCCAATTCCCGTAATTGAAAACGTTCAAAAAATGTATGAAAATAAGAGGTATTTTTGACACACGAAGCTGTGGACGTTCTTAGAATTACGAGAATTGATTGATAATGATTGTTTTTAATTTCTAGATTTCTTTGCCAAGGTAACTTATAGATTTTTTCAGTGATTTTATTAAATTCCTAAGTCTATTGATGTATAAGGGAAGTTTTGGTGGCCTATTTGTAAGTAAAATATATCATTTAAATGGTATTAACGACAATATTATATTTAGTTGAGTGTCTGCTGATGCTGTAAACGTAAAGCGTGATCATTGTAACTAATAGTTGTTCATTAAATTAACTTGTGAATGTTTTATTGTGTTTTATTGAGAAAAAATGCCCCACTGTGTTATAACGGGTGTAAAAAGACAAACAAGCCGAGACTGTACTCTCCGTCATTGTGATAATTTTTATGTACAGACGCCAGCAGGTCAAGCTACCCGAAACTCAAATTTTCCCATTCAACCTTGAACCTTAATGCTTTAGCGATAAAGTTGAAAATCTATTAAAGAAATTTGACAGATTGTTACGGAGATATTGAAGGTCAAAATTTCAATTTTATCTGACGTTTTTTTACAAAAACAAGTTATTAATTTTATAACACAACTTTCGAGTCCCACGAGCCCTGTACCGTTGCATGCACCCCTAAGCACAATGTTATGCGTGGTTGTTACATTACTCACTACCGTAAACAGCAAATTTTCACACCAAAACAGTCGTTTCCCAGCAATATTTTTATTACAATTTTTTGTTGTAGGGCAAATTTTTTCAACGCAGATAATTACGAGGAATAATTTTGAATTTTTGACAGTTCTTCGATACAAAATCTGTTAGACGTCAATTTTATTCCACAAATTTATATATTATCTGTCGATTGAAAAATCAGCACTTAGTTTGATTTACAGAGTGACATAGTTGACGGCTATGTGATGGGTTTTTTTACACTTTATATTAATTTTGGGACATCTTAAAAAACCTAAGTTTTTTTTATCATGTTTTCCCAATCACGGTCCACAGTCAGCCATAGCAGATATTGCCAAATAATACACGAGGAAAACCATCGATATAAAATAGGGGGAAACTGTAAAGCGGGCTTCCCTGGCAATATCCGAAGGAAGGTATACGCCGCAAGCAGTGTCGCCAAGTTAGAATACCCAACCACCGCCATCTACCGACCATTGAAGGCAACTAGTATAAAATAAAGGCAGCCGCTCCATCTTAATCCACTGATGTGTTCATTTATTCGTTGGATATGATGGTACAAAGTTGGTTGGTATATTTGGATAAGTTCGGGACACATCCGCCGCTCTAATAGCGGCATACGAATGCTTACAATACTTATCTATACCTACTAATATTATAAAGAGATAGTTTGTTTGTATGTATGTAGGAGGTAATCTCCGGAGTTAATGATCCAATTCTAAAAATATTTTCATTGGTAGAAAGCTATATTAATTGTGAGTGCTATAGACTATAAATTATATTTACATCATGCATTTTAGCTGAGCTATCACAACTTTTGTCTAGCAAGTCGGAAAGAAATGCCTCTTAAAACAGAATTATTTGCATGCGCTGCCTAAACAGTTGTATATAGGTAAAAACAATGTATCGCAATCTGGACCGCCTTAAATAGTTCTACAAAAAAGTCCGTGACACCGTATTTCTATCTTTTATATTTTATCTTTTAATGTCGCTTTTATGTTTTATGAAAGTATTCTTTTTGACATGCTTACGTTTAGATTAAAATATAATTTTTAAATATGAATCCTTATCAATATAAATTATTTTATGATCACAAGGACATTCTACAGACAAGATTTGCCCTTTACAGTATGTCAATTGGTCATATAGTTTCAGAGATAATAGAAAATTACTAAGACGCAAAATGCCGCTAAAACATTCACGAATACAACTTTCATATGCGGTTTGATGAAATTGTCGGTATTGTCATTGGGTGGTGTAAAATGGTTGGATGTCGTTCTATTATTGATTTCTATTGGTTTTGGTTATTTGATGTCATAAATACTTCGTTCCTTCTCCTCTTCGTCATTCTGGTTTACGATTGTTTCTATTTCAAGTTGAGGTAATAATAATAATAAAGCTGAAGAGTTTATTTGGTTGAACGCGCTAATCTCTAATTTTAGCATTTGATTGATAGCCCAATTCTTAAGAAAGGCTATTTAACATCACGCTACGACTTTTCGGAGCCGAGCAGAAAGAAAAAAAGTCCGAAAGAAGGAAGAACGCTAAGGGAAAACGAAGTAATAGCGCGGGCAGGCGACCGCGACGCATTGCGACGACGGGTCGGATCGGAGGAACCAAAACATCCACGCAGACGAAGTCGCGGGCAGAAGCTAGTACTCTAATATTTTGACGTTCAAAAGTGCCTTCTAAGCCTTTTTTTTGTAAAAATTAAATGGTAACTCTCTTAATAGCTTTGGAATATGGTTATATATTTTAATGGTCATCTGGGCTGTGGCTCACTGGCTCTAAATAATAGGATCTTCTTAAAACATAGATTGACCCCATTAGATATTACGTGTAGTTTTTTTTTTAAGCCATGATTTTAATGCCTAACTTGGTTCACTTGGAAGGTCTTTCAACCTTCCAAAGTTCCAAGTGAAGTGGGCATTCAGCGAACGCAAATGTGTGCTACAGCAGAAATGCCAATTAAAAAAATTAAAACATTAAATAAAACCTGCTTTTATTATTACCAGTGCCATCTATTTCTATATCTTCTACTTATAAATAATCATACAACCTACAATGACGTTTCATGAGCCTCCTAGATAGTTCACAATGTAATCTGCAGATGTCGCTGCAATAGGAACAATATAACCCGCCCAATTTAGAACTGTCATGGCTACACGAACAAATCGCTTCTGTTGATTGATTTAGAAAGTATTCTTGATTTATTTACCTTACCTAAGTTTAGTATCATAAAAGTTGGCGAGAGGAAAACATGTTTCACGCCAACTGATATTTTATTGTTTATTTACACGTTTTAATGTTAAGAAAACAATGTAAAGTGTAATTTATATCGTGTTATTGTTATGCGACTGTGTTTGTGTACAAAATGAAAGTTATTGAAGCTAAAATTGTAGTTTTAGGATCACAAGGTAAGTTGGTTACTTAAGTTTTGATTGCTTTCAAGTTGTATTCATGATGTCGTAATTTGTACTTCAATTAATTCGGATATCGTTTTGCTATCAGTTATTTCGTCATAATTAGTGGCATCTTAAGAAAAAAGTTATAACAATAAACAATAATATTCTTTAGAGTTTTGAACATCCTACGTCCGAGTTGATTGTATATTGTTCTATTTACTGCGATTAGATAATAATTGGAATTTATTTTCTAGATCTATTGTTCTGTTAAAAAACTAGCTTGTGTGTGTAACTAATTATGTATTCAAAAAATCATAAGTGCCTACCATGCAGCGCGGAATTTAGACTTTGAAAACTTTATTAAAACGTCAAAAAGTTTCGTTTTCGCTATCCTACGTTGATAGTGAAAACTAAATTGTTTGCTGGAATGAAAGTAAGTTCCACAATCGTTTAGCGGAAAACATATTATTGAATCTTTTTCCCATAAATCTAAATTACGAATAATCTGAAAACCTATCCTCATTTAAATCATTTTGACTAACTATTTACTGTGGGCTTGACATTTTTGCTACATTTATTCATCTAATTTGTGCCAATGAGGCCCTTTGCCTAATGTTTTTATGCGTTGGGTACAGTTGATGGATACTCGTAAATAATAACTCCGCAGGCTGGTAATTGAGACTTAATTTAGCTTAATGGGAAATCGCGTCGCCCCCGTAAGGGGGCGAGGCGAGCGGTTCCGGGGCTTCGCCCCCCGGCCGCGGAGGCCATACGGTGGCCTGTAACTACAGGCCCCTCATTGGCTTGGCGTTCTAGCCTAAGCCTGTTGGACGCGCGTGAGTTGCGCGCGTCCATGTGAGTGATTGCTATGTGTTTTTCTGTAGGCGCGTCGCGACGCCGACTCACGGCGCCGCTTTCTTCACGACACCTCGGCGGTCTGTCCCCGCCAGGTGAGACCCCCAGTTTCCTGGGGGAGGCCCGGCGAGGGACGACCAGCGACAGAGGTGCCGACTCGACGCTCCTACAGAATATAGGTGTATTGCTCCCGCCCGTCCGGTTTCCAGAGCTAGCCGGTCACGTTCCGGGCTAAGGAGCAGTCGTGTGTGTGTGAGCGGTATTGTGTTGTGTAACACCGCTCAGTGTCTACGTGCGTCGCGGCCCGCGCTGCGCATGCACGTGTGAGTTTAGCGTCTGTATAGTGGTGGCTGCCTGAGTTCGCCGCGCAGCGTGCCTATATTAACCTAGTACACGCTACGCAGCGAATGTATGTTGTATGTGGAGTGCAATTGAGTCTAGTGAGCCGCGTGTAACCTGGGTGCGGCTCACTAGGGAAGTCAGTCCGGTATTGTGGGGTCATCGTCCGCTACCAGGTCGCGGGGCAAGGGTTTCGCGTCAGGGGGGCGCGCGTGCCAGGGCGCGATGTCCTTGACATGCGGCCAAGTTGACGCGTCGGCACGCGCGTACATGCCCTTCGCGAGGCGCCGCACAAACTCTTCCAGGCTCTCAATCCTGAGGTCTCGCTGTATTACGTCGTTCCTCACGAAGCGAGGAGCGTCGACTATGGTCCGCAACGCAAGGTTTTGCTGCGTGCGGAGCATCTTTCGGCTCGACTCGCTCGTGAGGGCGAACCAGGCTGGGGCGGCGTACGTCAGTATTGGGCGTATGTACAGCTTGTACACGCCCAATTTGACGCGCGTCGGGATGCAGGACGAGAGCACTGGTTTGAGTAGGTGGCGGGCAACCTTACCCCGTGCGGCGACCGAGCGGACGTGTGGCCCCATTGTGAGCCGACGATCGATGGTTACCCCCAGGTACTTGACCGAGGGCGACCACGCGATGTCGGCTCCTTGGAGTCTCAAGGGTGGTGGGAGGAGCGCGAACCCGGTGAGCATCGCCTGCGTCTTACCCACGTTCACCGACAGCCGCCACTTCGACAGCCACTCGGGAAGGAGGTCTAGCGCGCGCTGCATCTTGACCGCCGCGTACTTCGCATTAAGCGACGAAGTGATGTACGCGGCGTCGTCTGCGTACAGCGCGAGCATCGCATCCGAGGTAGTGGGGATGTCGTCGGTGTAGCGTGAGTAACACGCCGGCGACAGACAACTGCCCTGCGGCACACCCGCGAGCACCGGCCGGGCGCCGGATAGCGCCCCGTCGACCACCACCCTGAAAGTCCTGTTGGAGAGGAAAGTAGAGACCACCTTTACAACGCGACGGGGCGCGTCGGTGGTGGCCATCTTGTATACAAGGCCGTCGTGCCACACACGGTCGAAGGCCTTCTCCATGTCGAGGAATACTGCCACCGAGTACTCCTTCTTGTTGAGCGCGGCTGTGAGCTGGTGCAGTACCCTCGACAGCTGGAGCGTCGTGCTATGCTCCGCCCGAAACCCGAATTGCTCCGGGCGTGGCGCGATGTGTGGCTGGAGATGTCGCAGCAGGAGTGCTTCGAACACCTTGGAGACAGTCGGCAACAGCGTGATTGGCCGATAGCTCTCCGGCTTCAGAGTATTCTTTCCCGCCTTGGGCAGCATAATGACGCGCCCTTCCTTCCACGAAGCGGGAAAGGTCCCGGTGCGCAGTATCGCCGTAAACAGGCGCGCCAGCGCCGCTACCATGCGGTACGGCAGGTGGCGCAGCGCTGTGTTGGCGACACCGTCGGCACCGGGGGCCTTTCTGGGCTTCGTCCTTAGGATGGCGCGTCTGACTGCGCCAGGCGAGAAGAAGATAGGGTCTTCATCGGGAGCTATCGGCGTGGCGAAGTAGTCTCCCAGGTGTTTCTCGACTGCTGCGACATGGTCGGTGTCGCTGGTCGGGTTGGGGCGGAACTGACGCTCCAGGTGTTCGGCGAAGACCTCCGCCCGGTCCTCCGCTACATATCTTAGCGCCCCGTCGCTGTTGAGCAGCGGTCGTACCGGGGCTGGGGTACTCGTTAGTTGGCCGCAAAGTTTGTGTAACGACGGCCAACTGTCCGTCGTGGCGTCGATTCTTTCCTCCCAGCCCGCGGCGGTGTGCGCCTTGAGCTCGGCCTTGACCTTCTCCGCGAGACGGTTGAGCTGCGTCTTGAGCGTAGGGCATCTTAATTGCTGCCACTGTTTGCGAAGGCGCCTCTTCTCGGCGATCAGTGCGTTAAGGCGCGCCGGCAGGGGCGGCAATTGCCCTCTCCCCTGCGGCTGCGTGCTCGTCGCCGTCTGTAAGGCGCTCTGTATGCAAACAGTGACATCATCCGCCATCGAGTCTACGTCCGCGGAGGTAGTAATGGGCCGAGTCGGCGTGGTGGTCTCTACTTCCTCTGCGAACCTAGTCCAGTCCGTTAGTCGGCGTGGCGCTATGGGTTTCAGTTGGGCCGGCGTCCCTGATAAGACGACGAGTACAGGTTGGTGGTCCGATTGTAACTCGTCGTCTATCACTTGTTGCGTGATCTGGCGGCGTAGCCCTCGGTGGACTACGATGTCCAGCACGTCCGGCATGTGCCGTGCGACATCTGGGTAGTGGGTCGGCGCCTCTGGGCCGGACACCGTATAGCCGAAGGCTTCCGCGTCCGCGAAGAGTCGTCTCCCCTCGGTGTTCGTCTGCAGCGAGTTCCACGCCGGGTGCTTGCAGTTTAAGTCGCCGGCGAGGATGGTGGCGTGCGGCGTGCCAACAAGTAGGGCCCGCAGCTCAGCTAGGTCCAAGCGAGCCACGGGCGGCTTGTAGCACGCAAACATGTTGATGTCCTCGCCGGCTACATGTAGCTGCACACCCAGCGCGTAAAAGCTGCTGAGCGACGGCAAGGGGAGTTCTTGATGGACGACCCTTCGCCTCACAAGTACCGCCAGACCACGGTACCGTACGTGAGCCGACCTTTCATCCTTCCTATAGACGAGATACCCTGGGAATTTGACCTTGTCCTCGGGTCCCAGGTGCGTCTCGCCTATTAGCGCCACGTCGACATCCTGTTCCCGAAGGAGATGGCGGAGGGGGGCGACCTTACCCTTTAGGCCGCGGGCGTTCCAGTGGATCACCCTCAACGGTCTAGCCATGGTACAAAGTTAGTAACGTGGCCAGACCATCGAGGATGACCGTTTCCACGTCCTGTCCCTGCCTTATGGCCTTAATTAGGTCCATTAGGAGTTGGATGGCACAGGTCGTGAACTTCTGTTTCTCGGGTTGGCTTCTCGTAATGTTGTTTGCGCCGGAGGCGCCGCGGCTAGCTTTCTCGGTTGGTTCCGCCTGTTGCCGCGGCACTGTACCGGCGCTAGTTGTTGTTTTGTTTACGACCTGTGCCCTGTCTAAGGCAGGGGCGGCCGCGAGGGTCTCTTCCTGGGTCGCTGGGGGGTGGGGTTTCTTACCCCGTCCTTTCCCCCCTCGTCCCTTCTTCCTCCGCCTGGAGGAGGAGGCTTGGGTCCTCGTTGTGGGCCCGTTGGCCGCCGCCATCAGCGTCGTGCCTTCGGCCTCCAGTGGCGTCTCTAGTGGCCCTGTGTGGGCCACTCTTGGTTGGCCTGTCGTGGCCGTGATGGCGGCGGTCCCCGCTCGCTTATTCCTAATCTCTTTTTGGAATACGGGGCACTTTATGTTGCACGCGGGGTGCGGGCCGCCACAGTTGGCGCAAGTGGCCGGCTCTTCCCGCGGCCGCGGACAATCGCGCGCCGCGTGCTCGTCCCCGCATCGCACGCAAGCGAGCGGTCGGTGGCACATGTGCGAGCTGTGTCTAAACCGCTGGCACCTGTGACACTGCGCGGGCCCTCTCTTCCCACGCCAAGCCTCTATCTTGACACCACGCATGTACATAAACACGGTGGTGTCGTAAATGGCCCGGACGTCTGGCGTCTTTTTTAATATCGCGTGGAATACGCAACCGGGTCGTCCTTGTGCGCCCTTTATATGGCGCACGTACTCCGGTTGGTATCCCAGCGTCCGGAGCTCTTCCTCGATCTCCTTCGGGTCTGTATCCGCCGGCAGCCCCCGTATGGCGATCTTCAGATTCTTGTCCGCTGGCAGCGAGTACGCGAACCAGGAGACTCCACTGTCCTTTTCGAGGCCAGTCAGGTACCGCTGGACCAGCCGGTACTCCTCTTCGCTGTCTGGGGTGAAGCGGACTCCACCCCCATAGGGACGAGCGTTTGGAGGCCGGCCCAGCTTGGCACTGATGGCCCTGAAATGAGCCGCCCAGTTCGGCAGCTTCTCCACTACCAGCGGAGGGTAGCGTAGCTTCTTCCCCGGCTTCTGCTTGTCGGCGGTGCCGGGGCCGGCAGCATGCTGTGCACTGGCTGCTACGGGGGCAGGGGGTAAGGTAGGTTGACTTACCCCCGAAGTTGTAGGTTGCGGTGATGGTGAGCGCGGCGGTGTGCGGCGCGTCACCGTGGCGAAGGTGGGCGACGGCGGTGCGCCCCGGCCCCGCGGCGCGCTCTCGCGCTGTGGCCGCGGCGGGTCGAGGCAATACCGCTTCGCCTCCTCCTCCTCTTCGTCGGTGCTCCGCCGACGCCGCTGAGGTCTGGCCCCGAGTTGGAACTCGAAGCCGAACCCGAGCGGTGGCGTCGGCGAGGCCGGTGTCGTCGGCGCGGAGTCCGCTCCTCCCTCGGTGGGCCGTCGTCCGGATCGCGGGGTCGTGTCTAGCGACACGTCGTCGCGACCGGACGCGGCCGAGCCCACTGACGCCAGCGACATGCTCGACCCCACGCGTGAGGAGCATGCCGACAGCATCGCGGGCGAGTCGAAGGCGGAGGCCCGGGGGGGCGCCGGCGAAGCGGGCGCGTACGGCGTCGGAAATGCCGGTCGGATGGACCCGGCACTGGCTGGTCGCTCCCGCTCGGCCATCGCCGGTCCCGCCAGCGAGAGGCGGGGACTGGGCGAGGCGGTGCGCGGGGCGTGCCCAGCTTGGGGCTTCGGCGTCCCCGCGGGCGCGGCCCCAGTGGGCGCGGGCGGGGATGTGAAGCTCGGTGGTGGCGGCGCGCTTGCGCGTGCCGGGGGTGCGCGGGGACGCGCGGATGGTGCAGCGGTGTGCGCGGTGGGCGCGGGCGACGCGCGCGGCGCGCCGGCGCGCGCCGCTGATACAGCGGAGCGCGCGGGCGCCGCGGTTCGCGCAGCGGGCGCGGTCGCGCGTGCGGGTGTGGTCACGCGTGCGGGCGCGGGCACGCGGGCGGCGGGCACCGCGGCGTGCGCCTGCGGCGCGCGGCCTGGGTTCGCGGCGGTCCCCGGGGCCTGTATGGGCACCGGGCGGAACGCGGCGGGGCGGACGGGTACCGCGGGCGGCTGGCGGCTCGACGACGGCGGCGGCGCACCGCGCGCAGGCGCCGGGGCCGTCGGTGGGCCGGCAGCAGCAGCGGCCCCCGTTCCCCCCCCTCCTCTTCTCTTCTCCTCCGATCTTCGGGGTGGTGGTCCGGCCGGCGGCGCACCGGACGACACGTCGCCAATGTTTGGCAACGATGTCGCCCGGTCCAGCGTCGGACGGGGCTCCTCGGGCCCGGCAGCGCGGCCCAACGAGCCGCGGTTGCCGGGCTTAGGCATCCCGGAGGTGTGGTCCTCCGCGACCGCAGCGGCGGCGATCCGCCGAGCAGCACGGGGGCTCCTCCTGTGTTCGCACTAGCTTTCACCTAGCGCAAACACAAGAGAAACGATTAAAAACTTACGGTCCGCGCGGGAAACAAAACACTGACTGCGTAGGTAAAAAAAAGTGTGTGTTGGGTGACCACTAGCCAATCCGAGACTTAATTTATTTTCCAAAACATCCTATTTATATACACATTGTTATTAGTACGCTTAGGCGTAGCATGTTACTCTTTAAATTCCATCGACCAATAGTGACGCGCCGTTGGGCGAGCCGCGCGCGGGGCGCGGGGCGCTGTGTTGCACACGGCACTATTCGTCGCGAAGGCATAAATATGAGTCGCGCGCCGATCGCGGTCCTTTTCACCGGACGCCGTCGTCGAGTGCGGATGCAGATTGTCTGCCGATCCGCGGGACGCGTATGTCGTCCGCGTCGTGTGTCCACGTGTCCCGAAGCGTGCAGTGAAGATACGGAGGGTGCTGGTGCTTCCGCTTGCTCTGCTTGCGCTTACAAACCGCTTCTTTCGAAGCGAACGTATGCGGCACGGCGTTGTGATCACGCTCGTGCCCCATCGATGTTTCTTTAATAAGAGCTCTTACGTACTCGTCTTTTTCAAGATGATTGCTTCAATGTTTCTTTCTTGCGGACTTGTCAAAAACGTGATCAGCGGTGGTATGTCGTAACTGGTTCGGTGGTACATGGTAACTGGTTTGGTGGTATGAGGTAACTGGTTCGGTGGTATGGTAATTGGTTCGGTGGTATGGTAATTGGTTCGGAGGTAAGGTACTGTGTCACTACATCACTCCCCCCTAAGCGAAGCGTACGTTGTGTTTCACCGCGCGGCCGGATCGAGTGACGTATGTGTCGCGCGGTGCGCTGGGGGTTGATGACCGCGGCTCGACGGTAGCAGTTGGTAAACGTGAGAGTCAAAATGGCGGGTGTACCATAGCGAATTAAATTATACCAATTACCAAAAAAATCTACCTAAAATGTACTATTCAGTACCTAGGTCTAAAAAATCTGTACCTCTTTCACAACGAAATTATTTAGAAAGTAAGGTACACCCGCCATATTGACATCAAGATGGCGGGTGTACTATAATATTTTATTATTTAACCATTACTCATAAAATATAATTACACCAAAAAATTGTACCTAAAAAGTACCTCCATTAAAAGAAAACGTACACTTGAACAGTTGGATATTTTCTTAGAAATAAAACAACCGTGTTTTGTGTAAAACTAAACACGATACTTAATTATAATAATATTATTGATATAGTTACATATATTATATGTACATTGCAGTGCAGCCCAGTGGTAACTGCCCGACTTGCAAGTTGTAGGTCGCGGATTCAAACCGTGTCAGGCGCATTACTTTGTGTAATTTATTTCATCACCACTGCTCTCAAAACGGTGAAGAAAAACATCGTGAGCATGTCCTAGAATCATAAATTCGAAGACATGTGACATCCACCAATCCGCAATGGGCCCGAGCGGTGGATTATGGCCCATTCCCTCTCCAAGAAAGGAGGCCTGAGTCCCAGCAGCGGGAACATTATAAGGCCAATAATGCTAATGCTAAATTATGCATTTATATTTTTATTTATTTTATTGCCCGAAGTCTGACAACCAGTCTTACCATGGGGGTATCTACATGTACACGTGTTTTCCAATAACTAGTTTTTGGAGGTCAGACAGGCAGTCGCTCCATGTAAAATACTGGTGTTCAGCTGCATCAGGTTAGACTGGAAGCCGACCCTAATATAGTTGGGAAAAGGCTAGGCAGATGATGACATTTATATTTAAAAGATATTTTTAAAGTATGAATTATATGCACGATAATAATTATTAATAGTTACTATACTCCGTCGGTTTAGGTAGTTAACTAAATGTAAACAATCTTGGCATTTCTTTTTATCTAAAAGTTGTCTATAAATTGTATATAAAAATCTTTGCGACTAGGTATTTACCTAAATCGATGTTAGCTAATAAACTAAATTTAAATAATCTTTGTGTATATTATATACGACCTCTTTGCAAGACAGACCTTACGCAAAAAGTAAGACATATAAATATCTACACTGGGTGAGCGTGAGAGGCGACTAAATTGAACCAGCGGGGTAATTGCGTAACACACTATCAGTAGCAATGGGTTCGCGGACAATCCAACGTGAGTGTTTAATATTTTGTATAGGAACAGATGATCTAGGATCATATGGCGATTTTCTAGACTCAACATTTTGAAATGATTCAAGCAAAAGTTGTAGCTAGTTAATTTTCTGACCATATTGCAGTGATATGAAGAGTGCCAGAGAAACCTTTTCTGCACTGATTCCAATCGACGTTTATGTATTTCGTAGAATGGAGTCCAAACTATGCTGCAGTATTCTAAGCCTGACCTGACTATTGGGTTAAAGATTGCAATTTTAGTTGAGGCGCATTTAAAAAGACATGCCAAGATTGTTTACATTTAATTAACTACCTAAACCGACGGAGTATAGTAACTATTAATAATTATTATCGTGCATATAATTCATAATTTAAAAATATCCTTTAAATATAAATGTCATCATCTGCCTAGCCTTTTCCCAACTATATTAGGGTCGGCTTCCAGTCTAACCTGATGCAGCTGAACACCAGTATTTTACATGGAGCGACTGCCTGTCTGACCTCCAAAAACTAGTTATTGGAAAACACGTGTACATGTAGATACCCCCATGGTAAGACTGGTTGTCAGACTTCGGGCAATAAAATAAAAAAAAATATAAATGCATAATTTAGCATTAGCATTATTGGCCTTATAATGTTCCCGCTGCTGGGACTCAGGCCTCCTTTCTTGGAGAGGGAATGGGCCATAATCCACCGCTCGGGCCCATTGCGGATTGGTGGATGTCACATGTCTTCGAATTTATGATTCTAGGACATGCTCACGATGTTTTTCTTCACCGTTTTGAGAGCAGTGGTGATGAAATAAATTACACAAAGTAATGCGCCTGACACGGTTTGAATCCGCGACCTACAACTTGCAAGTCGGGCAGTTACCACTGGGCTGCACTGCAATGTACATATAATATATGTAACTATATCAATAATATTATTATAATTAAGTATCGTGTTTAGTTTTACACAAAACACGGTTGTTTTATTTCTAAGAAAATATCCAACTGTTCAAGTGTACGTTTTCTTTTAATGGAGGTACTTTTTAGGTACAATTTTTTGGTGTAATTATATTTTATGAGTAATGGTTAAATAATAAAATATTATAGTACACCCGCCATCTTGATGTCAATATGGCGGGTGTACCTTACTTTCTAAATAATTTCGTTGTGAAAGAGGTACAGATTTTTTAGACCTAGGTACTGAATAGTACATTTTAGGTAGATTTTTTTGGTAATTGGTATAATTTAATTCGCTATGGTACACCCGCCATTTTGACTCTCACTTGGTAAACTGTTAGTGCGCGATGCTTGTTGTTGCGTACATGTTGTAGAAGTGGTAAACTCCTCTTCGTTGAGTAGGTGCGCTGGCTTAAGTCTGTCTATTGAGACAACTGTAGTTCGAAGTGGCATCTGTATGGTGAAATGTTTGCCATCACGTTGAATCACCTTGAACGGGCCGTCGTAAGGAGGGGTCAATGGACTTCGCACGGTATCATTGCGCACGAAAACATGAGTACATGTCGTTAGGTCCATAAATACAAATGTGCTCCTGTTGTTGACACGTGACTTGCTGCTTGGTGCGAGTGATGCCATTGTTTCGGTCAGCTGGCGTACGAATTCTGCGTCTTCATTTTTCGGCTGTGTAGGCGCGAAGAAATCTGACGGTATTCTCAGTGTCGATCCGTAGGTCATCAGGGCCGGGCTGACATGTGTGTCTTCACGAAGCGCTGTACGTAGTCCAAGCAGCACGGTCGGTAGGTCCTCGCTCCAGTGTGTGCCGGCGCCTCTCGCCATGAGCGCGGCCTTCAAGGTTCGATGCCAGCGTTCGACTTGACCATTTGCTTGCGGGTGGTATGCAGTAGTTCGAATTCTGTTGATGCCGAATTTCTTCATCAGTGCATTGAATAACGATAATTCGAATTGCCTTCCTTGATCCGTCGTTACACGTAACGGACAGCCAAATCGCGATAACCATCCCTCGTAAATCGCCTTAGCCACAGTGTCGGCGGTGACGTCACGAATAGGTATTGCTTCCGGCCATTTAGTGCAGCGGTCGATCATTGTTACTAGATATCTGTAGTCGTTAGATGGCGGCAGTGGTCCCACGATGTCAACGTGCACGTGTTCGAAGCGCGATGATTTTTGAAACTCGCCGAGTGGACTGATAACGTGTCGTTGAACTTTCCCGCGCTGGCAACCGATGCATGATTTCGCCCACAAACCAACCTCTCTGTTCATACTTGGCCAAAAAAACTTTGTAGACATTATTCTTCTTGTTGTTCGCACACCAGGGTGACTTAGTTCGTGTTGCGCTTTGAATGCTACTATACGATAAGTCGCTGGTAGGTATGGACGAACGTTGCCGGTTGATGTTTCGCATATGATGGGTCGTTGACCTCCGGGCAATGTGATAGGCGCAAACTTTAGACTTGGGTTAGACATGCAGCTCTTCAGTTCTTCATCATTCTCTTGGTCTTGAGCGAGTTGGTTGTAGTCGATCGTGGAATGTGACAAGTTGATTTCTTCGATGCGTGATAAGGCGTCCGCTGCTTCGTTCTTTTCACCGTGAATGTATTCGATCTTCGCACAGAACTGACTAATGTAGTGTAGCTGACGTTCTCTTCGTGGTGTATCGCTACTACTCGGTGTTCTTGTCAGTGCGTAAGTTAGAGGTTTGTGATCGGTGAATATTGTTAGGTCACTGCCCTCTATCAGTCGTCGTAGGTGTTGCACTGCGGTGTACATTGCTAATAATTCGCGATCGTACACGCTGTAGCGTCGCTGCGTCTCACTCATAGTTTTTGAATAGAATGCCAGAGGTCTCCAAATGTTGTCCACCTTTTGTTGTAGAACGGCGCCGATGCTAGTATTCGATGCGTCAGTAAATAAACATAGCGGCGCGTTAGGTATCGGGTGAGTTAGTGTCGTTGCCTTGAGTATGCTTTGTCGGCATTTCTCAAAGGCTTGTTCTGCTACTTGAGACCATTGTATCGGAGTTTTGTCGTTCTTCTTACTGTTGTGTAGGTATTTATTTAATTCGTGTTGGTATTCGGCTTGATGAGGTAAACAACCACGGTAGAAGTTTATCATTCCTAAGAATCTTCTTAGTTCTTGCACTGTTCGTGGTTTCGGATAGTTGACTATGGCTTGTATTCGTTCTTGAGTGGGTTTGATTCCCTCTGATGACACTTCGTATCCGAGGAACTCGATGTTTTCCTTGTCAAACTCGCACTTTTCGATGTTAAGACTGACGCCGTAGGTATTTAGGCGTTCGAGTACTAGTTCCAAGTGGCGGCGGTGTTCTTCCTTATTTTTCGAGTGAACGAGCAGATCGTCGACGAAACAGAATACGTTGTCATCTAGTCCTCGAAGAACCTCGTGCATGAAACGTTGAAAGGTTTGACCGGAGTTTCTTAAGCCGAAAGTCATGCAGGTGAATTCGAAGAGGCCAAAAGGTGTTATTATAGCTGTTTTTTGAGCATCTTGATTTGCGATAGGTATCCAGAAATATGCCATTTTCAAATCGAGTTTTGAGAATATTTTCTTTCCGTGAAGTTGGTATGTAAAATCTTGAATTCGAGGAATGGGGTAACGGTCGGGAACGGTGACGGCGTTAAGTCTTCTGTAATCGCCGCATACTCGAAGTGATCCGTCTTTCTTTTTGACGATGTGAAGTGGACTCGCCCACGGACTGTTTGACGGTTTGCATATTCCCATCTCGATCATGCGCTCGAATTCGAGTTTTGCTGCCTTATATTTATCGGGCGGTAGAGGGCGCGGCCGTGAGTAGATCGGCGGCCCTGTTGTCTCGATGTGATGAGTGACGTCATGCTTGGTAGGAGTTTTGAGTGTCATTGGTCGAAGTACATCGGGATATTTCTTTAGCAGGTCGTGATGAGTGTGGTCGCGGTTGATAATGTAGATTGATTCTTCATGGCTGTTTACTTTCACGGCGTTAACACTGAGCTCGGTTACTCGGTCGATGAGTTTTCTTTGGTGCAAGTCGACTACCAGTTTATGATGCACTAGGAAATCGGCACCCAGTATCGAAGTCTTCACATTAGCGACGACGAAAGTCCATTTGAAACTTCTTCGTAAGCCTAGGTTGAGCTCAAGTGTGCGCTCTCCGTAGGTACGAATCTCTGTTCCGTTTGCCGCGTAAAGTTTGTAGCCTGCATTCTCCGCCGGTCTTGAATATTTCTGGTTTCGAGCGGCTAACACTGATATGTCGGCTCCCGTGTCGACAAGAAATGTTTCTCTAGATTTTATGTCGATCACACATAAGCGGCGGCTTGGCTGGTTTACATCGACGCCCGCCACTATCGATGTACGTTCTAGTTTCCCCGCTTTGAACACGGCGATTCACATTTCCGTGCCTCGTTGCCGAATCGGTAGTGGTAGCGGCACAGCCAGTCGGGATCGCCGGGCTTGCGGACGTTATCAGTACGCTGTCTTGAATGTGAGCGTGAGCGGCTGCGATGTGCGGGGTTTTGGCGGGAACGGCGATACGACGAATGTTGATGGTTGCGGAGTTCGGCGACTTCGAGTGATAATTTCTCTATTTGTTTCGTAAGCATATTGATTTGAATGGTTGTTATTGCGTTTAACTGTACCTCGTTGCCTGCTGGACTTGATGTCGAAGGGTTTGTTGAGGAGACTGCGGCGACTGTAACGGGTTCGAAATGCTCCATCATTTTGTCTGCCATCGCAGCTAGCACTTCGAGCGATGACTCGGTGTTGACAGAGAGCACGGCGCGAACTTGTGCGGGCAGCTGGTTGAGCCACATAACCTTCAGCGCTTCATCGGATAGTAACTTGCCACTGAGGTCTCGCATTTTACGCAGCAGCTGGCTTGGCTTGTTGTCGCCGAGTTCGAGGCCGCTGAGTAGCTTCTGTAACTGCCGGTGGTCTGACTCTTGGTACGTTGAGATGAGTCTGTCCTTGAGCGTGCTGTACTTGCCGGTGGTCGGTGGGTGTAAAATGATGTCACCGATTTGTTCTAGGTCACTGTTGCCGAGTAGCGGGACGACGAGGTTGAATTTCTGCTCCTCACCCAATTTGCTGGCAGCCACGGCGGCTTCGAATTGCGCGAACCACAGGCGCGGGTTTTGGCGCCAAAATGGTGGTAGTCGTGCCGGAAGTGAGATTGTTGCCATTTTTTTTTTTTTTTTTTTTTTTTTTTTTTTTTTTTTTTTTTTTTTTTTTTTCATGATTCCCAAGTCGTCTTATTTGAACTTGAATTTGGCAGAGAGGGTGTTCCAGAAGTTGGTTTTCTTGAGTACATCACGGAGAATAGTGTTCCGGTCTGTGGAAGACGACTCGGAGACAGCATCCAATATGATCTGCTCGGATAAACCAAACTTTCCGTATTTTAAGATACATTCCTTCTTCTTGTCATATTTCCCTTCCAGTCTTATGCCTGTTTCAAGATCCTTCATCCACTCGGGGGGAGAGCATTTGATTTTCTTTGATGTTGTTGCCGGTGGGGTTGCGGGCCTCTCAGGCAGTATCAATTTAATTCTTGGGGGACGCAGTTCTTTGACAGGTGTCAACCGGACCTGTGGACTTGTCTTCAGACGGGGTTCCAACAAAAGTAATCTTAGGCTTGCAGACACATGTGCCAACCATTGCCTTATTGAACTCTATCTGGATCTTCTGCACTACCTCCTCCGAGAGAAATCCCAGTGTTACAAATATCTCATCTGGTGCACCTTGGCTCATGTCACCAGATTCACTTGATGGGACGCTTTTGTACATCTCTAGCTCCCTCTCAAAAGCCTCACCGGATACTTCATCTTCATCAGCAGGAATTGATTGCACAGGGATATTCCAAATCTCTATTGAGGGGGATTTGTTGTCGTCGGTGTCTTGCACTGTGGGTGCACTTTCTTCTTCTGCTGGATTCGTGTCATCTAATGCTAAATTAAAAGCCTGTGTCATATCAGAGATATTGAGTCCCCTCATACGCTCCTTCAGGGCTTTGCCGTTGGAAATTCTTTGGAAGCTCATCGTCGGTTGTTTACGTAGTGCTGTTTAACGTCGGGGTCACCAATTTAAGCGTTGGGTACAGTGTAGAGTGTGTTGATGGGTACTCGTAAATAATAACTCCGCAGGCTGGTAATTGAGACTTGATTTATTTTCCAAAACATCCTATTTATATACACATTGTTATTAGTACGCTTAGGCGTAGCATGTTACTCTTTAAATTCCATCGACCAATAGTGACGCGCCGTTGGGCGAGCCGCGCGCGGGGCGCGGGGCGCTGTGTTGCTCACGGCGCTATTCGTCGCGAAGGCATAAATATGAGTCGCGCGCCGAGCGCGGTCCTTTTCATCGGACGCCGTCGTCGAGTGCAGATGAAGATTGTCTGCCGATCCGCGGGACGCGTATGTCGTCCGCGTCGTGTGTCCACGTGTCCCGAAGCGTGCAGTGAAGATACGGAGGGTGCTGGTGCTTCCGCTTGCTCTGCTTGTCGTAACTGGTTCGGTGGTACGTGGTAACTGGTTTGGTGGTATGAGGTAACTGGTTCGGTGGTATGGTAATTGGTTCGGTGGTATGGTAATTGGTTCGGAGGTAAGGTACTGTGTCACTACAAGCGTACATAAATTTCCAAGTAATGACTTGACTAAGAAAAAAGTGGGAGAAGGAGTTCGCTCGGAGGATACTGGATTTTAAATATTTTCGACGTTATGCAGAAAACATTTCAAAGACATCCGACAGGCTATCGTATCGAAAATGACACTTTTCGGTAACCTGAAGGCCAATTTTGACGGCACGGTTGGCGCGTGTCCGTTACCCTGGCCAGATGTTGTCGAAAATGGTAATTTGAATCTTATAGATAATTAGATTTGCGGCTTCTGTAATTGTTGCGCACATTTTTAAATTTGTTGCGCTTATAGTTTTTTAATTATTTCACAAAAACATTTCCTGCTGCGGTAACGTTACCCTAGCCAGACCTTTTTCTTTCTAATGGGAATATTTAAATAAAAACTAGCTATAAAATTAGTTGTCTAGATGAAGTAAATGTTGTGCCTTATTTTGTATTCAAGTTTTCTTCGGTTGCGAAGTTATTCGAGATTTTGCTGGAGTAACGTTTCTGGTTTTGCTAGATCTTTGAAACGGTTAAACGGATTCTTATCATATTTTGTACATGACTTCTTAGGAACTAGTTTAAATTTGTTTTTCAATAAAAAAACCAAAATAATGCATAGCTTAAAGGTTATTTCATTAAATAGAAAAACACTTCAATTGGTCCCCGCACTCTCAATAAGAGGTCTAAAGACTTACTTTAAACATTATTTTGAAGCTTGTAACTGCCTTCAAATGTATCTGAAGTTTCATTAGTATCCTGTAAGTATTTAACAAGTTATGATGATATTCAGTTCCTCAGGAGCACGGTCTTGATGCGTGCGGTGTTATTTGGCCACTGGATTGGATATATGAACTGAATGTTATGTCAATTATTAGTTTTTTAGTTCAGTTGTATATCAGTAAAATTTCAGCTCAGTACATTGGATAATTAATGAGATAATACGATTAAAGTCATTAGGAAGTGAATGACCGTGGTAACCCGACCAAGTTTAGGTGGTTATGAAAAAGCGAAAACGCAGAACATTATACTATCTTTTGAAATATGTAGGATAGTGTTGCAAATTTAGTACAGACATGTACACAAGTTTTAAAAAAAACTACATGATTATTAAAAATGTTTATTTACAGGTAAAATAATCATTTCAATTGAACTTTTAAAGTATTAATAAATTTATACTTAAAACAATCACAGATTAAAATTACACATAGTAATTTTGCTAACGGTAACGGTAAAAATCGGTCGCTAAGTCATGAATTTCATTAATCAAGTTTCAAGTCATATGTTGACAATGTACTACACAAAAACCTTCCACTTGAATCAATCTATTAAAAACCTGCTTCAGTATCCGTTGCGTAGTTTTAAAGATTTAAGCAAACAGGTACCGACAAACGGAAAGCGACTTTGTTTTATAGGTACTATGTAGCGAAGGATAAATATGTCGTTATCATTGTTGAGAATTCCAGTCCAGGTAATAACTAAGTACGAGAAAAAAAGAAAATAATAAGAAAGGTTCTAAAATCAAATAATTAAGCATTAAAATAAATACAGTTTTAGATAAGTACCTAACAGTCTACATATTATTAATAATATTGCCACTATTTCTGTAGTTACATTATGCAAGCTTACCTTGTTCGTGAATTCAGCAAGCAGCCCGCACCATAATTAATATGATCATCAATAGAAGCACTCCACATTAGCAGCAGTAATTCGCCACACTTGTTATTATAAATAGCTCTCACGCACTCGATAAATATTTGCAAAAACAGGAAACGGAACTGCCGAAGCGCACGCGCACTCTATACAAGATGAATTATGTGATTATGGAGCATGTTTAGTGCGTTATGCAAACAATGTATTATCCCTTCACCCCACCCCTCCCGCGTCCCACCGAACTACATGTTAAATCGGTGATTTTTGTTATGTCTGTGCAACTGGAAGATAATAATAATGTTTTCATAGTACAGAAAATATTATTATATTATTGTGTATTTAACAGTGTACGCGTCTGTACCGAAATTGTAAGGTGTATTATACTAAACATTTCAAAAGATAGTATAATGTTCTGCGTTTTCGCTTTTTCGTAACCACCTAAACTTGGTCGGGTTACAACGGTCATTCACTTCCTAATGACTTTAACTCTTTGATTGTTGTAATTAGAGACACAATAGAAAGACAATTGCTTATGTCGGACTGTGTAACATAAGACATTCGAGAGGTTAATCGTATTATCTCATTAATTATCCAACGTACTGAGCTGAAATTTTACTGTTATACAACTGAACTAAAAAACTAATAATTGACATAACATTCAGTTCATATATCCAATCCAGTGGCCAAATAACACTGCGCGCATCAAGACCGTGCTCGTGAGGAACTGACTATCATAATAACTTGTTAAATACTTACAGGATACTAATGAAACTTCAGATACATTTGAAGGCAGTTACAAGCTTCAAAATAATGTTTAAAGTAAGTCTTTAGACCTCTTATTGAGAGTGCTGGGACCAATTGAAGTGTTTTTCTATTTAATGAAATAACCTTTAAGCTATGTATTATTTTGGTTTTTTTATTGAAAAACAAATTTAAACTAGTTCCTAAGAAGTCATGTACAAAATATGATAAGAATCCGTTTAACCGTTTCAAAGATCTAGCAAAACCAGAAACGTTACTCCAGCAAAATCTCGAATAACTTCGCAACCGAAGAAAACTTGAATACAAAATAAGGCACAACATTTACTTCATCTAGACAACTAATTTTATAGCTAGTTTTTATTTAAATATTCCCATTAGAAAGAAAAAGGTCTGGCTAGGGTAACGTTACCGCAGCAGGAAATGTTTTTGTGAAATAATTAAAAAACTATAAGCGCAACAAATTTAAAAATGTGCGCAACAATTACAGAAGCCGCAAATCTAATTATCTATAAGATTCAAATTACCATTTTCGACAACATCTGGCCAGGGTAACGGACACGGTTGGCGCAGTGGTTAAGCGATTGACTGCTGTGCTGCGTGTCGCGGGTCCGATTTTTGCACGGAACAAATATTTGTATGACCTACAAGTAGTTGTTCCGGGTTTGGCTGTTTGTGTATGTGAGTTTAAATGTTTGTAAACGCACCCACGATACAGGAGAAATTCCTAGTGTGGGGCAAAGATTTAAAAAAAAAAAGCCCGTAATTAAAAACTTTCAAAATCTAGTCGCAATCTCATCTCGGCGACAATCAATGTCAAAAATGTATGGAAATTCGAGGTATTTTTGACAGATCGAGACTGAACGTTCATAAAATTACGAGAGCTCCTCTGGCTTACTTTGTCCCGCGACAGCAAACAGCTGTCGGATGAATAACGGTTGCCTAATTGATTTAAACCGACAATAATTTCGGGTTTTGGACTTATGAAGAGCGTTTAGAGGACTTCTGCAATAACATTGATTGATGTTCGATACGGTGAGGAAGCGTATCGAGAGGTTGTGAATAGCTAAGCAGTTCTAAGACAACAGGTACGGGAAAATAGAGGGATTTTACATTATATTGGCGCTGATTCCCTTGTTCACAAACTAAACTAAATTTAAGTTCAGTGCATCTTTTTCTTTATATTTCATTAAGAAAAGGACAGAAGATGAATATTAGTTTAGTCCTGTCAAATTAAGATACTCCATAGACAAATTAGACTTGATTAAAAACATGGCTACTAAAAATACGTCAATTTACGTCAGGCGCTGACTAATTTGACAGGACTAAACTAATATTTATCTTCTGTCCTTTTCTTAATGAAATATAAAGAAAAAGATGCAATGAACTTAAATATAGTTTAGTTTGTGAACAAGGCAATCGGCGCCAATAAACAATACATGTCTTTTAGACGTAACAACCTTATAGCGCCCTCTGCTGGATAAACTTCCGTTACTCTGGACTAGATAAGCTTGCTGCAATAGTCAACAGTTCCGATTCTTTTGTTTTTACCTTTTCTACATCGCAGATAGTGATTTTAGAGGGGAAAGCATTTTGCAAAAATCATGTCATTGATATTACTGTAGTTTAATGTAGTTCGACTTGGTAAAAAGAAAATTAGAAATATTGTCTTCCTCTCGATAATTTAGAATATATTGACACCTGAAGGCCAATTCCCGTAATTGAAAACGTTCAAAGAAATGTATGAAAATTAGTGGTATTTTTGACAGACGAAGCTGTGGACGTTCTTAGAATTACGAGAATTGATTGATAATTATTGTTTTTCATTTCTAGATTTCTTTGCCAAGGTAACTTATAGATTTTTTCAGTGATTTTATTAAATTCCTAAGTCTATTGATGTATAAGGGAAGTTTTGGTGGCCTATTTGTAAGTAAAATATATCATTTAAATGGTATTGACGACAATATTATATTTAGTTGAATGTCTGCTGATGCTGTAAACGTAAAGCGTGATCATTGTAACTAATAGTTGTTCATTAAATTAACTTGTGAATGTTTTATTGTGTTTTATTGAGAAAAAATGTCCCACTGTGTTATAACGGGTGTAAAAAGACACTCAACCAAGCCGAGACTGTACTCCCTGTCACAGACGCCAGCAGGTCAAGCTACCCGAAACTGTCAAATTTCCCCATTCAACCTTGAACCTGAATGCTTTAGGGTCAGCTCACACCGAGACGCGACGCGACGCGACGCTGCGCGCAAACTTTTAAAAGAGTGACTTAAAATATACTTTATTTTCTACACGAAAAGGTACACATTCCATTGTGAGAGTTCAGATTACGTTGCGCGGCGCAGCGCTGCGCCTCGTGACGCCTCGCGGCGCATCGCGACGCAGCGGTACTTGCCGGTGCGCGCGGCGTGCGAGAGCGGCGCTGCGCAGCGCGACGCCGCGAGGCGCAGCGCGACGCCGCGAGGCGCAGCCGAGGCCGCCGTGGCGACTTGTCTCTACTATTTCCGTCCAGACTTCGTGCAGAATTGATGCAGTACGGTCGAGTGATATTATAATGATAGACTGGGATCTTGTTATAATCGGACTTCTTGCAGAAGAGGAAGAGGAAGAAGAATACAAAAATAAAATTAAAAAGAAGACATCACACAGGAGTATTTGGGTGCATAATTTATGGAGAAATAGATTAATTCATGGTGAATTTCATACCTTGGCTTATGACCACATTGCCAATTATCCAGAAAAATTTTATGATTATTACAAAATGGATTACCAAAAGTTTCAAAACTTATTGAATTTGTTGCGGCCATACATAGAAAAACAAAAAACGAATTACAGACCCACTATCTCGATAATTCTGAATAAAAGGTTCCGCATGTTTATTTTTTGTTTACAAAATTTTATTACTGACTTTTCCTAAACTTTGATTATGTTTGTGAACATTATGTTTGTGCTACAATACAATTAATTGGTCTTGGTATCAAAATTTAACGAAATAATATTTAGATTCCTGCTTGCATTGTCACGTATCATTAACACACTTGTTGATTTTTACTTGCCCTTTTGTAGAAAATTGTTAAGTTGGATAATTACGAGAGCAACTTGAAAATGTGTTTTTTTGTTTATCGAAATATCTTAACGATGTTGGTGTCAAATGAAAGGTCTAGGTCTAAAACCATTTCTTCCGTTTGAATCATGTAAATCGGTCCACACGCTTAGGAGATAATTAAGAATTAGTATAGGGAAAATTTAAACAACCATAATTTTTTATGATTTTGTTCTACGTACTTTTTAATTAATGCAAAATGTGAAAATGATATTATTGTACTATGTAAGTTAATGAGGAATGTTAAATAAAGAGGTAGGTAGGTATCTAGGTAGTCTAAAGATTAAAGGTTTGTTTTCAATTGCTAATTACAAATGACGGACGTTAATATTCATTGTCTATCTACCTAGGTAATTGACCGTGTATTATATGTAATATTTACAAAGTTCAAAACCTACCCGATAAACCCATTTGTTCACCAAATATATACGTCGTTCTCATGCGCTTGCAAATGGTAGACTGCGGGTGGACGCGGGGCGGGGCGGGGCGGGAGCACGTAGCGAATGTAGACAAGTCCCACTGCGCCGCGCGGCGTCTAGCTGCGCCGCGCGGCGTCGTGTTGCCAACGATTTTACGATGCGCCTCGCGGCGCAGCGCGAAATCACTGGCCTCTTCCAGCAGCGTCGCGTCGCGTCGCGTCTCGGTGTGAACTGACCCTAAGGGTCAGTTCACACCGAGACGCGACGCGACGCGACGCTGCGCGCAAACTTTTAAAAGAGTGACTTAAAATATACTTTATTTTCTACACGAAAAGGTACACATTCCATTGTGAGAGTTCAGATTACGATGCGCGGCGCAGCGCTGCGCAGCGCTGCGCCTCGTGACGCCTCGCGGCGCATCGCGACGCAGCGGTACTTGCCGGTGCGCGCGGCGTGCGAGAGCGGCGCTGCGCAGCGCGACGCCGCGAGGCGCAGCCGAGGCCGCCGTGGTGACTTGTCTCTACTATTTCCGTCCAGACTTCGTGCAGAATTGATGCAGTACGGTCGAGTGATATTATAATGATAGACTGGGATCTTGTTATAATCGGACTTCTTGCAGAAGAGGAAGAGGAAGAATACAAGAGAATACAAGAGGATAGAAGAATACAAGAGGAAGAATAAAAGGTTCCGCATGTTTATTTTTTGTTTACAAAATTTTATTACTGACTTTTCCTAAACTTTGATTATGTTTGTGAACTAGCTACACTACAATACAATTAATTGGTCTTGGTATCAAAATTTAACGAAATAATATTTAGATTCCTGCTTGCATTGTCACGTATCATTAACACACTTGTTGATTTTTACCTGCCCTTTTGTAGAAAATTGTTAAGTTGGATAATTACGAGAGCAACTTGAAAATGTGTTTTTTGTTTATCGAAATATCTTAACGATGTTGGTGTCAAATGAAAGGTCTAGGTCTAAAACCATTTCTTCCGTTTGAATCATGTAAATCGGTCCACACGCTTAGGAGATAATTAAGAATTAGTATAGGGAAAATTTAAACAACCATAATTTTTTATGATTTTGTTCTACGTACTTTTTAATTAATGCAAAATGTGAAAATGATATTATTGTACTATGTAAGTTAATGAGGAATGTTAAATAAAGAGGTAGGTAGGTATCTAGGTAGTCTAAATATTAAAGGTTTGTTTTCAATTGCTAATTACAAATGACGGACGTTAATATTCATTGTCTATCTACCTAGGTAATTGACCGTGTATTATATGTAATATTTACAAAGTTCAAAACCTACCCGATAAACCCATTTGTTCACTTATCTTATCCCACGCATTATTTTTTGCATTTCTATCACTATACTGTTTTGATGATACGTTAAACAAACATTCGTAGCGCTGCACAAAAAAAATTAACTTTTCCTCGATCTCCATAATGCACCCGCCAAATATATACGTCGTTCTCATGCGCTTGCAAATGGTAGACTGCGGGTGGACGCGGGGCGGGGCGGGAGCACGTAGCGAATGTAGACAAGTCCCACTGCGCCGCGCGGCGTCTAGCTGCGCCGCGCGGCGCCGCGCTGCGCCGCGCGGCGTCGTGTTGCCAACGATTTTACGATGCGCCTCGCGGCGCAGCGCGAAATCACTGGCCTCTTCCAGCAGCGTCGCGTCGCGTCGCGTCTCGGTGTGAACTGACCCTTAGCGATAAAGTTGAAAATCTATTAAAGAAATTTGACAGATTGTAGTAGCTTGATGTGCTGGCGTCTGTACTGGACCATACCTGGGAACCTTCTGGTTACGGAGATATTGAAGGCCAAAATTCCAATTTTTACTGACATTTTTTTACAAAAACAAGTTATTGATTTTATAACACAACTTTCGAGTCCCACGAGCCCTGTACCGTTGCATGCACCCATAAGCACAATGTATTGCATTACTCACTACCGTAAACAGCAAATTTTCACACCAAAAATAAAATTCCTTTCCCAGCAATAATTTTTTTACAATGTTGTAGGGCAAATTTTTTCAACGCAGATAATTTTATACGAGGAATAATTTTGAATTTTTGACAGTTCTTCGATACAAAATCTGTTAGACGTATTACCACGAATAAAAATTATCTGTCGATTGAAAAATCAGTACTTAGATTGATTTACAGAGTGACGTAATTGACGGCTATGTGATGGGTCTTTTTACACTTCATATTAATTTTGGGACATCTTAAGAAACCTAAGTTTTTTTCCCATGTCTTCCCAATCACGGTCCACAGTCAGCCATAGCAGATATTGCCAAATAATACACGAGGAAAACCATCGATATAAAATAGGGGGAAACTGTAACGCGGGCTTCCCTGGCAATATCCGAAGGAAGGTATATACACGCCGCAAGCAGCGTCGCCAAGTTAGAATACCCAACCACCGCCATCTACCGGCCATTGAAGGCAACTAGTATAAAATAAAGGCAGCCGCTCTGATGTGTTAGAGACATTTATTCCACAGAGTACTTTGTAATATACTGAAAATTTATTCGTTGGATATGATAGTACAAAGTTGGTTGGTATATTTGGATAAGTTCGGGACAGATCCGCCGCTCTAATAGCGGCATACGAATGTGTAGCCACAGCAATCATCATAGCACATTACCACGTTTTGAACATCTCTTAGAGAAACAGGAGTAGCCATGATTCATCATGGCAAACTATACCACGTTTTAGACCTCTCTTAGAGAAACAGGAGTAGCCATAATTCATCATGGCACACTACCACGTTTTAGACATCTGTTAGAGAAACACGGAAGCGAACAGCCCTGAGGAGAGCTGACGCCACGCTTTGACGAACTGAGAGAAATAGGAGTATCAGGACAGCAGATGCCACACGCCGACGTTGTGTTCTCCAGCAACACCAGTGTCGTCCAACTTCGGCTCGCGGCGTCTTCCTATCTTCTATCGCCGCGCCCGATAAGTTCACGAACACAGATCTGCACACGACGTTGGCCGCTTCGGAAAGGAAGCGCGAATTACTAGGCACCCATATTTATGCTTTCGGTGCGCACGCCGCGCCGCGCTCACTAACACACAGGCGACACCGTGCGGAAACCATTTGACAACAATCCGCTGTCGTGTGATTGGCTAGAAATGCGCTATTTTTATTCGTTATATTTTTGTAAATGCTGGACTAATTTATTGTACATGTTTTTATTGGTTAGGTCACATATTGTAAATAGTATATAAGTCGCTTTATTTTACCAAAATATACATCTTACACATCGACACATCAACAAGTATTTTCTTCAACCTTCTGATATCCCAGTGTCTCCAAAGTGGTGACCCCGTGCCTAAAACACAGTGAAGAAAGTTAAGACAACCGAAGCTCAGCCAATATCGCCGAATCACAATCCAAGATGTCGAACCCCTGCCAATCGGAAGAACAATCCAGCTCATCACCAAACCCAGTCCCGAAGGCGGAAGCTGCCGGTATATCTCTCAACATGCGCATTCCACCTTTCTGGCGCGATCGACCACGACTCTGGTTCATCAGTTTCGAAGCAGCCACCAACGACCTCAAGAAAGGCCAGGGCCAGCTCGCACAGATGGTCATTGCACAGCTCGAGCGACAAGACGTCGAGCAGATCGCGGACCTACTGTACAATCCACCAGAGACGGACCAATACAAGGCCATCAAAGAAAGGCTCATATCCACCTACGAGGAATCAGACAGCCGTCAATTTCAAAAATTGCTGTCCGAGATGGAACTCGGAGACCAGAAGCCGACGCAACTACTCCGCCGCATGCGAAACCTCGCCGCAGATAAAATTCCAGAATCCACTCTGCGCTTATGTGGACCAATCACCTCCCATCACACGTCCGCTCAGTCCTCGCAGTCAGCGAAACGTTCAGCACAAAGACAGCACTCGATGAACTCGCACTACTCGCAGATAAGATAATGGAGCAGACAGCAGCAACAGAAGTCGCAGCCGTGCATGCACCAGCACCACCAGCACCATCCGCACCGCAGGCAGATACGCAGTACCTTATCAGCGAAATAAGGAAGTTGTCACTAGAAATAGCCGAGTTGAGAACAAAACAATACCACAACAACAACAACTATCGCCGCAATCGTTACCGCAGCACATCACGACCACGCAGCCGAGAAGCTTCCCCATCTCCATTCTGTTATTATCACCGCCGTTTCAAAGAACAAGCTAGGCGTTGTACATCGCCTTGCTCGTTCAAGAAGCAAAACCCGGAAAACTAGACGGAACGTTGGCAATGGCGGACACTGACGTTCAAGAAAAGTCCCACCGCCTATACATCACTGACAAAACCTCAAAACTCTCCTTCTTAGTTGACACTGGAGCAAACATATCCGTGCTACCGAAGAAAAAGGGACAAATACCAATGCCATTACCGTTCCAGCTATACGCAGCGAACAACACAACTATAGCTACGTATGGCGAGAAAACATTAACACTCGATCTAAATTTACGTCGTCCGTACTTGTGGAAATTCATCGTAGCTGACGTCACAAAACCCATACTTGGAGCCGATTTCCTCAAACATCACCAACTCATCGTCGACTTGAAAAACCGAAGATTAATCGATGGTGTGACGAGTTTAAAGGTAAACGCCCCGCTACGAGTATCAAGCGTGCCCACCGTACGCAGCATAGATATGTCACAGGCATACCACGACATATTAGCCCAGTATCCCGGCATAACCAGATTGACATCGATGCAATTAAACTCCGATATCCAAGTGCAACATTTTATCGAAACAACAGGACCACCAGTACACAGCCGAGCCCGACCGATACCACCACATCTCTTCGAAACAGTGAAGAAAGAATTCGAAAATATGATCGAACAAGGATTATGCAGACCTAGCAAAAGCCCATGGTCATCACCTCTACACATCGTCCCTAAGAAAAATGGCGATATTAGAGTTTGTGGTGACTATCGTCGACTCAATTCCATCACCATACCAGATCGCTACCCCGTCCCACGCATCAAGGACTTCACTCATCAATTATCCGGAAAAACTATCTTCTCAACATTAGATCTCAACCGCGCATACCAACAACTGAGCGTAAGAGAAGAAGACATCCAGAAGACAGCCATAATAACCCCGATGGGATTATTTGAATTCCCACGTATGTGCCCTGGTTTGAAGAACGCGGGACAAACGTTTCAACGTTATATCCATGAAGTACTACGAGGATTAGATTTTGTCTTCCCATTCATCGATGACGTATTATTAGCATCAGAAAACGAAGACCAACACAGAGAACACCTCCAAATCGTACTGAAGCGATTAGAAGACAATGGCATCACCATCAACCCCGCCAAATGCGACCTAGGCAAATCAGAAGTCCAGTTCCTAGGTTACACGGTAGCAAAGGAAGGCATCAAACCACCGCAACATAAAATCCAAGCAATTACCGATTACCCTCAACCGACTACAATCGAAGAATTAAGAAGATTTCTCGGAATGATCAACTTCTATCGCGATCATATCCCCAACGCCGCAGTACTACAGGCACCACTCAATGCATACCTACACAATGTAAAGAAGCGAGACAAAACTCAGATCACGTGGACCGACGAAGCAACTCAAGCGTTCCAGCAATGTAAAGCTAGCATCATACAAGCAGCTTTACTTGCTCACCCATCACATCAAGCTACACTTGCTTTGTTTTCCGACGCATCCGACAACTCAGCTGGCGCCGTCCTACAACAATACGTAAACGAAACATGGCAGCCGCTCGGATATTATTCCAAGAAATTCAATGACGCGCAAAAGAAGTTTTCTACCTACGACCGAGAGCTACTCGCAATCTACATGGCAGTCAAACATTTTCGCAAAACATTCGAAGGACGCCACCTCATCATATTTACGGATCACAAGCCGCTAACATTCGTAATGACAAAAACACAATCGAATACAGAAACACCGAGACGAACGAGGCAACTTTTGTTTATCAGCGAATTTACCACCGACATACGTCACGTGAGCGGTAAACAAAACATCGTCGCCGACACACTCAGCCGCATAGAAACAATCTCATGCCCATCTGCGATAAACTTCAAGGACATAGCCAGCGCGCAAGACAAGGACAGCAACATTGAACAATTATTGCAAGAAAACAACATCAATCTCAAGAAAATAATAATACCAAACACAGACGTCGAGTTATACTGCGAAACATCTACACCGTATATACGCCCGTATATACCAGAAGATTACAGACAAGAAGTTTTTAACAGCGTGCACAACATCAGTCATCCTGGTACGCGCACGACTCGCAAACTTGCAACGCAAAAATACTTCTGGCCATCAATGAACGCTGACATCAGCCGTTGGACTCGAACCTGTATACATTGTCAGAAAAGCAAAATACAACGTCACACATCCTCGAACATCTCATATTTCCCGCCAAGCGATCGCTTTCAACACGTACACGTCGACATTGTTGGCCCGCTACCTACAACAGCTCAAGGCCATCGTTACTTAGTAACAATGATTGACAGACTAACCAAGTGGCCCGAAGCAATCCCTACCGACGAAATATCAGCTGTTCGAATAGCCGATATCGTCTACCAACATTGGATAGCAAGATTTGGATGCCCGACCACACTTACAAGCGACCAAGGTCGTCAGTTCGAGAGTGAGTTATTTCAAAATTTAATGAAACTAATGGGAATCAAGAAAAATCGCACCACACCGTATCATCCTCAAAGCAACGGAATGGTCGAACGATGGCATCGCTCGCTCAAAACATCATTAAGAGCAAAACTATCCGACGCAAGTACATGGATCAATGAGCTACCTACAGTGTTACTTGGTCTACGAGCAGCACTACGCACCGACACCGGCGTGAGCGCCGCCGAACTTACCTACGGGTACAACCTACGTCTACCAGGGGATTTTTTTACAAGTACCTACACACCTACAATGGACTATACTTACGTCGAAAATCTGCGTGACATCATACAAGTAAACAAACCGCAAGCAGTCACCGAGCATCACAGCAATAATAAGCGCGTATTCGTGCATCAAGATTTACTCAAATGCAGTCACGTGTTTATTAGAACCGATGCAGTTAAGAAACCACTCCAAGCTCCGTATGAAGGTCCCTACCGTGTTATAAGCCGCACAGACAAGACGTATACTATACAGCTACCGAATCGTCAAGCTAACATTTCGATCGATCGACTGAAGCCTGCATACGTCTTAGCAGAGTATACGAATACCGTACCTCCAAGGAACATTACCAATACCGTACCTCCAAGAAACATTACCAATACCGTACCTCCAAGAAACATTACCATTACCGAGCAAACCAAGGCCAGTACCACACCAACCAAGCAACAAGCACGAGTACCTACGATCATCGTGACGCCACAGCCCACTATCAGCAAAACAACACGCTCGGGCCGCGTCGTCAAGCTGCCGGTACGCTTCGCTTGAGGGGGAGTACTGTAGCCACAGCAATCATCATAGCACATTACCACGTTTTGAACATCTCTTAGAGAAACAGGAGTAGCCATGATTCATCATGGCAAACTATACCACGTTTTAGACCTCTCTTAGAGAAACAGGAGTAGCCATAATTCATCATGGCACACTACCACGTTTTAGACATCTGTTAGAGAAACACGGAAGCGAACAGCCCTGAGGAGAGCTGACGCCACGCTTTGACGAACTGAGAGAAATAGGAGTATCAGGACAGCAGATGCCAGACGCCGACATTGTGTTCTCCAGCAACACCAGTGTACTCCAACTTCGGTTCGCGGCGTCTTCATATCTTCTATCGCCGCGCCCGATAAGTTCACGAACACAGATCTGCACACAACGTTGGCCGCCTCGGAAAGGAAGCGCGAATTACTAGGCACCCATATTTATGCTTTCGGTGCGCACGCCGCGCCGCGCTCACTAACACACAGGCGACACCGTGCGGAAACCATTTGACAACAATCCGCTGTCGTGTGATTGGCTAGAAATGCGCTATTTTTATTCGTTATATTTTTTGTAAATGCTGGACTAATTTATTGTACATGTTTTTATTGGTTAGGTCACATATTGTAAATAGTATATAAGTCGCTTTATTTTACCAAAATATACATCTTATACATCCACACATCAACGAGTATTTTCTTCAACCTTCTGATATCACAGCGCCTCCAAACTATATTAATTGTGAGTGCTATAGACTATAAATTATATTTACATCATGCATTTTAGCTGAGCTATCACAACTTTTGTCTAGCAAGTCGGAAAGAAATGCCTCTTAAAACAGAATTATTTGCATGCGCTGCCTAAACAGTTGTATATAGGTAAAAACAATGTATCGCAATCTGGACCGCCTTAAATAGTTCTACAAAAAAGTCCGTGACACCGTATTTCTATCTTTTATATTTTATCTTTTAATGTCGCTTTTATGTTTTATGAAAGTATTCTTTTTGACATGCTTACGTTTAGATTAAAATATAATTTTTAAATATGAATCCTTATCAACATAAATTATTTTATGATCACAAGGACATTCTACAGACAAGATTTGCCCTTTACAGTATGTCAATTGGTCATATAGTTTCAGAGATAATAGAAAATTACTAAGACGCAAAATGCCGCTAAAACATTCACGAATACAACTTTCATATGCGGTTTGATGAAATTGTCGGTATTGTCATTGGGTGGTGTAAAATGGTTGGATGTCGTTCTATTATTGATTTCTATTGGTTTTGGTTATTTGATGTCATAAATACTTCGTTCCTTCTCCTCTTCGTCATTCTGGTTTACGATTGTTTCTATTTCAAGTTGAGGTAATAATAATAATAAAGCTGAAGAGTTTATTTGGTTGAACGCGCTAATCTCTAATTTTAGCATTTGATTGATAGCCCAATTCTTAAGAAAGGCTATTTAACATCACGCTACGACTTTTCGGAGCCGAGCAGAAAGAAAAAAAGTCCGAAAGAAGGAAGAACGCTAAGGGAAAACGAAGTAATAGCGCGGGCAGGCGACCGCGACGCGTTGCGACGACACGGGTCGGATCGGAGGAACCAAAACATCCACGCAGACGAAGTCGCGGGCAGAAGCTAGTACTCTAATATTCTGACGTTCAAAAGTGCCTTCTAAGCCTTTTTTTTGTAAAAATTAAATGGTAACTCTCTTAATAGCTTTGGAATATGGTTATATATTTTAATGGTCATCTGGGCTGTGGCTCACTGGCTCTAAATAATAGGATCTTCTTAAAACATAGATTGACCCCATTATAGTAGTGTTCATAATCTAAGATAATTTACATTCCATCGCCACTTAATCAGTTATCTACTTTAGTAAAATGTATTCTAAGTTGATTTTTGAGTGACTATTTGTAACAAGAACGTCCTAATAAGTTTTGGTTGCAATGGAATTTGAACTTTATTCAGTGTAACACTCAGTTTGTTGTTCCATAACTTGAAAATTATCTCAAATTCCTGGCTCTAATATAGATATTACGTGTAGTTTTTTTTTTAAGCCATGATTTTAATGCCTAACTTGGTTCACTTGGAAGGTCTTTCAACCTTCCAAAGTTCCAAGTGAAGTGGGCATTCAGCGAACGCAAATGTGTGCTACAGCAGAAATGCCAATTAAAAAAAATTAAAACATTAAATAAAACCTGCTTTTATTATTACCAGTGCCATCTATTTCTATATCTTCTACTTATAAATAATCATACAACCTACAATGACGTTTCATTCATGAGCCTCCTAGATAGTTCACAATGTAATCTGCAGATGTCGCTGCAATAGGAACAATATAACCCGCCCAATTTAGAACTGTCATGGCTACACGAACAAATCGCTTCTGTTGATTGATTTAGAAAGTATTCTTGATTTATTTACCTTACCTAAGTTTAGTATCATAAAAGTTGGCGAGAGGAAAACATGTTTCACGCCAACTGATATTTTATTGTTTATTTACACGTTTTAATGTTAAGAAAACAATGTAAAGTGTAATTTATATCGTGTTATTGTTATGCGACTGTGTTTGTGTACAAAATGAAAGTTATTGAAGCTAAAATTGTAGTTTTAGGATCACAAGGTAAGTTGGTTACTTAAGTTTTGATTTCTTTCAAGTTGTATTCATGATGTCGTAATTTGTACTTCAATTAATTCGGATATCGTGTTGCTATCAGTTATTTCGTCATAATTAGTGGCATCTTAAGAAAAAAGTTATAACAATAAACAATAATATTCTTTAGAGTTTTGAACATCCTACGTCCGAGTTGATTGTATATTGTTCTATTTACTGCGATTAGATAATAATTGGAATTTATTTTCTAGATCTATTGTTCTGTTAAAAAACTAGCTTGTGTGTGTAACTAATTAAGTATCCAAAAAATCATAAGTGCCTACCATGCAGCGCGGAATTTAGACTTTGAAAACTTTATTAAAACGTCAAAAAGTTTCGTTTTCGCTATCCTACGTTGATAGTGAAAACTAAATTGTTTGCTGGAATGAAAGTAAGTTCCACAATCGTTTAGCGGAAAACATATTATTGAATCTTTTTCCCATAAATCTAAATTACGAATAATCTGAAAACCTATCCTCATTTAAATCATTTTGACTAACTATTTACTGTGGGCTTGACATTTTTGCTACATTTATTCATCTAATTTGTGCCAATGAGGCCCTTTGCCTAATGTTTCAAGTTTAACAAGTGAAGATCATTTATTTTTTAAATATGGCTCCTTACATCACAAATGGGCTGACTCTCATCATCATCAGCCTAGCCTGCTAGGCAGACGATGATGGATGACTGGAAGCCGAAGGGCTTGGGTTCGGCTTCCAGTCTTACCGGACACAGCTGAATACCAGTATTTTACATGAGTCGACTGCATATTTGACCTCCACAACCTATTATTGATCGAAGTCCACAACCCAGTTACTGGGTAATACAATACCTCTTGGTAAGACTGGTTGTCAGAGTTTCTGGCTTCTGACAACCTGTAATAACTGTCAAAGATCCATGAATGCCAGCTAGGACCAATGACAACGCTATGACACATGAGTACATGATAACTTTAACGCATCAAACAGCCATTTTATCACACTGATTCATCAGATGTTAAAATCAATAAATAGTTTTATTATACAGTTCCTGTGCTGTGGTTATGCAATTATTGATATCTACAGTAGTTAGTAAAGTTTGTTATCCTTATTGCTTAACAATTTCAAAAGGATGCAGAGAAATAAAAATGTTTTAAATTATGTATTTAAATTATGACGCCAGTACAGACGCCAGCACATCAAGCTACTACAATCTGTCAAATTTATTTAATAGATTTTCAACTTTATTGCTAAACCGTTAAGGTTTAAGGTTGATTGGGAAAATTTGACAGTTTCGGGTAGCTTGACCTGCTGGCGTCTGTACATCAAGCTACTTCAATCTGTCAAACTTTAATAGATTTTCAACTTTATCTCTAAAGTATTACGGTTCAAGGTTGATTGGGAAAATTTGACAGTTTCGGATAGTAGCTTGACCAGAACTATCTTCAGATAAGAATCATCACGTGACAAGTCTTTTTCTTCCATACTTTTCTATTAGCCGTCATCTCAGTTTAGTAGTCACGTCTTTTTAGTTATTTTAAGCTTAGAATGCAGATGGGTGAGACGCTCCCCAGTTAGATGGACGGACAACCTAAAGAAGTTATGTGCTTGTGAACTGAGGGACCAAACTGGTATTTCGGAAATAAAAATCGTAGGATTTAGTAGTAGACTTGAAACAATTGTAGAACAAATCTGGGAATTTGTAAATAAATATATTAATAACTACAGCCCTTAAAGTGCGGTCCCTCAGTCTTCACACACCATCAGCCAGATCTCGGAAGGTATCTGAAAAATTAAGCATTACCTTAATTTTTTACTACAGACAAGTTTTAGTAAAGATACTGAATAACAGACCACAAAAGAATCAAAGATAAAAATATACAATGACTAAACTGTGGTCCCTCAGTCCACACAAGAAAGATAAATATTACCGAACCAATAAATAAAATCTTTCTTTTTCTACATAGAGTTTTAGTAGGAGACTTAAAACATTTTGTAAAAAATAAATGGAAAAAAAAAATAGCTATGCAATTTGAAGATAGCGATTATTAAATCTGGTCCCTCAATCCTCACCTCCCCTGAATTATGAGTTAGTTGCTAGAAGAGAGGAATATCAGAAAGTCTAGTGGACTTAACTTTTAGTAAAAAGTTTCTACTAAATAATATGTATCTAAAATTGTGTATTTCTTACTGCTAAGCTGAAATAATATTATTTTTTTAATCCTATAAGAGTCCTACTTGAAAGTAACTATTGAATACCTTTCAGGAAAAGCACGCAAATTCTTAAGCGAAAACCAATTTCAATATCATCATAGTACTTTTTAATCTCTGTGGAAATCAGCCTACGAACTGACACATTATAATTTTTATAACTAGCGAAAATGATACGTACCTGTTCTAATAATTAGATGTTCAAAGAGTTATATATATCTCACGTTAATATCAACAGGGGCTATGAACAATGTTGACAACTGAATAATTACACCAATATCAGAAACTAACTGACCGGCTAATGTTTTCAAGATATGAGCTAACTCATGTAATTCTTGATTGATATTAGATCAAGTCATTTAGGGGCATGCAAGACAAATACTGCAAAATATTAAGAGCTGTGGTGGCACAGTGGTACCAGCCCTAACTTATAGTTTGTGATATCAAATCCAGGCAGACACATTACTTTTTCAAATTTATTTTCATCACCACTGCTCTCAAGACGATGAAGGAAAACATCGTGAGGAAACCGGCATGTCCTAGAACCAAACGTTCGAAGACATGTGAAATCCACCAACCCGCACTGGGCCCGCGTGATGGATTGGATTATGGCCAACTCCCTCTCACAGAGAGGAGGCCTGTGTCCCAACAGTGGGAACATTATAGGCTGATTACGATAAGAAACTTTTTTTTTTAATTTCCTGTCTGTCTGGTTCCGGCTAATATCCGAAATGGCTGGACCGATTTGAATGAAAGATATGGGGATACTTTGGACCCTGGGGAAGGACACAGCCTTTTTATCGAAATACCTCGCGGGCGGAAGCTAGTCCCCAATAAATGTGAAATGGAACGGTCATTGACAGGCTTATATGTATGTTAGTAAACAATTCCACGTTGATAATAACGACTTAAATGATAATAAAGTGAATCAGTGAAGTAAGCACCTATGCGATTAAAATACACTCGGTCCAATAACGTGTGTAAAAAGACACTCAACAAAGCCGAGAGTCACTTGTCCTTCCCGTCATTGTGATAATTTTTTTGTACTGGACCATACCTGGGAACCTACTGGTTTTACGGAGATATTGGAGGTCAAAATTCTAACTTTTACTGGCGTTTTTTTACGAAAACTAATTTTTAATGTTATAACACAATTTTAGATACCCCACGACCCCTGTACCCTTGCTAGTACCCATAAGCACAATGTTTTGCGTGCGTTACATTGCGCACTACCCGCAAACGGTAAACTTTCACGCCAAAAGTAAAAGTCGTTTCCCAACAATTATTTTTGTGCAATGTTACTTAGTTTGATGTACAGAATGCGCAGTTGACGGCTATGTGATGTCTTTTTACACCCTGTATATTATTAAAATCGGGGGGTAATTAACACACTAATGGCTTCCATTTTGACAGTTCAACAGCATTCATTGCGTTATTTACGTTGTTGAGTAAACCACATTTTCGAACATATGAAGCAATGGATAGGCAGTCGCTCCATGTAAAATACTGGTATTCAGCTGCATCCGATTAGACTGGAAGCCGACCCCAACATATGTAGTTGGGAAGTGCAGACAGATGATGATGAAGCAATGGATTAGCAATATCCTTCTAAATGATTAAGATCGAGATTGATGGCGTGTTACGCTTTACGCAATTAGGGCGCCGAATCCAGTGGTTGCAAAAAGTGTGGCTGAAATTTCACAAAAAGAAAAAAGTGGCTTTGGTTGTTTGATTTTTTATGCCACCATCTTTCTCCACTGAATTTGTTTAGCACTTTACAGTCTTAGTTAATAAGTCAGTTTAATTTTTAGGTTGTAGTTTGGGGTACATCTCTATCATATCGTATTACCCAGTGACTGGGTTGTGGAGGTCAGATAGGCAGTCGCTCCATGTAAAATACTGGTATTCAGCTGCATCCGATTAGACTGGAAGCCGACCCCAACATAGTTGGAAAAGGCAGGCAGATGAAAGAAATGTTGATGGGGGATACATATCTAAATGTATGACTGACTAGGGTTGGGACATCTAAGACTAAATTGCACTCAATTAACCCTTCCGGAACGTAGATCCACGCGAGACACAATGGCTTTTTAATTGTGACTGTAATTACGGCATTCAACGGGTGCGGCTGCTTTTTCCAACGCCAGATAATTTTATCCAAGGAATAATTTTGAATTTTTGACGGTTCTTCCATACAAAAACTGTCAGACGTCAATTTTATTCCACTAATAAAAATTATCTCTCGATTGAAAAACTAAACATTACTCTCAAGTAATGTTTAGTCTAGCTAGAGCAGTGGTGGCCCAGTGATGGTAACGGCCCCGACTTACGAGTTGTAAGTCGTAGGTTCGAACCCAGACAGGCGCTTTACTTTGTCTAAATTATTTCATTACCACTGCTCTCAAAACGGTGAAGAAAAACATCGTGAGGAAACCGGCATGTCCTAGAACCAAAAATTCGAAGACATGTGACATCTACCAACCCGCACTGGGCCCGCGTGGTAGACTATAGACCCACTTTCGAAGAGAGGAGGCCTGAGTGCCAGCAGAGGAAACAATATCGCCTGATTATGAATGTTTAGTCTGGTTATGTCTCCACAGACCGACACATCCAGACATTAGGTACATACATAGAATATTTATGGGTACATACTATGACAAATTGTTAGATAAGGGCAGAATTTTATCAGGTAGCAGATAAACAGCTGACTTTTATCGTAACAGATTTGAATTACAAGGTCGAGAGTAAAATAATTGATCTTACAATAATCTTGAAGAAGTCTTTCATTTAAGATTTGTCGAAATATTCCTCCGCATCGCTGTCGACTGGGAATGTACAGACGCCAGCACATCAAGCTACTACAATCTGTCAAATTTCTTTAATAGATTTTCAACTTTATCGCTAAAGCATGAAGGTTCAAGTTTGATTGGGAAAATTTGACAGTTTCCGGTAGCTTGATGTGCTCAAGAGACTGGCGGCATTACCACGTTGTATAACAATACTTATCCTCTAGCCAAGGTAAAAGCCAGCCCTTAGGTCACGGTCACCTGATACTAACGTAAAAATTAAAAAAAAAAATTAAGAAAATTTGAATTTCGCTTGCCACTCTGACGCATAAAGATATAATACCAGGATAATCAAAGAAAGTTTTCAACTCAAACTGAGTGAAACAGACTTACTTTCTGATTTATATTATTACATAGATAATTCAGTCTTAGAAATCAGCTCGGCAGAGCGTTAAACCGGAACGAGCCAGCTTGCTATATGATACCTACCTATGTATGTCGGTCAAGGGAGGTACTGAGATCTTACCTGAACAATATTGCATAGATATGGAAGCAACAAGCCAGTACCGTTCATTGAAATTATATTATATTTTTAAGGTCGACTACCAGTCTAACCAGATGCAGCTGAATACCAGTATTTTTCATGGAGCGAGTGCCTATCTGACCTCCACAACCCAGTTACTGGGTAATACGATACCCCTTGGTAAGACTGGTTGTCAGACTTTCGAGCTACTGACGATAGATCCACGAATGACAGCCGTGACCAACGGCTTAGCGTGCTTTCCGAGGCGCGGAGGGGTCTTGGTATGTGAAGATGGTCACCCATCCACGGACCAACCACGGCAAGCGTAGCTTAACCTGCTCGATCGACCCGTGCGGCTGTTACTACTTAGCCACAAGGACCTCCTGTTGATACAAATCTTAAAATAAAAAATTGTAACGAAAGTGTATTGGAGTGCAATTTTATTGCACATTTTTATCAAACAAAAGGCTTCTTGCTCTGTCTACCCTCTTCGGCCTAATCTAATCTGATAAGAGATAACGCACGGTAGTCATCCACAGTAATAATAGTCCTGATTATATTGTCAATAGCGTTTATCGGCAGTATTGCATGCTTGCTGAATTGCGTCCAGGAGATTGACCGAGTACTGCGAGGTGGTTGAGATAAGAGTCTTTTGTTACTCTTTCACGCAAAAACTGCTGAACGGAGTTGGATGAAATTTGGCACACAGATGGTTTATAACCAGGATTAACGTAAAATAAAAAAAGGGGCCAAGTGCGAGTCGGACTCGCCCATGAAGGGTTCTGTAGCAGCAAATTGCAGTTTACGATTTATGACGTATTAAAAAAAAACTACTTCCTAGATCTCGTTCAAACCAATTTTTGGTCGAAGTTTGCATGGTAATGTACATCATATATGTTTTTTAGTTTTATCATTCTCTTATTAGGGGGGGGACACACATTTTACCACTTTGGAAGTGTCTCTCGCGCAAACTATTCAGTTTAGAAAAAAATGATATTAGAAACCTCAATATCATTTTTGAAGACCTATCCATGTATCCATAGATACACCACTCGTATGTATGGGTTTGAAGGAAAAAAAATTTATCGTTTCTAACTTGCATTTGAATGATCGGCAACTGGATGTTTGTGTGGAACTGCTTGTCTGTCGACAAAAGCCTCCTCTAAAGATTTCCACGTATTCCTGGCTCTTGCTAAACGGGTCCATACCGGACCAGCTATTTTCTTTAAGTCATCTTCCCATACTTTTTATTCCGACATTCCCACGGGATCGAAACTTACGCGGGGCGCAGGTAGTCAGTATTAATCTTAAGTATCCTCCTGGGTTAGGCCAAAGAAACCAGGGCCGTCCAAAAGTGCGCAAGGTTCACGATATCGTATGACAGAAGACCGCGCAACCCGTTACCATGGATTCAGTACATGATTCTAGACCCCCAAGCGCAGAAATTTTTCGTCGACCAAAAGTTTCAACGCAGGAATTCAGAATTCATGATTTCAGTTTACGTATCGATGTCCCTGCCACCCTGCACCCTAATTGTGTAACACACTATCAACCACAATCTGAATCCTTCTGAAGGATATTGCTAATCCATTGCTTCATATGTTCGAAAAATGTGTCAGCTTAGCATCGTAAAAAGCGTTATTTACGTTGTTGAGCTGTCAAACTTTTCGAACATATGAAGTAATGGATTAGCAATATCCTTCAAAATTATACAGATTCTGAATGAAAGTGTGTTACGCAATTAAGGTGCTGTAGGAGTGTAGGAGTCGACTGCAGTCGCGTTTGCAATCGCTAAAGCAATGAGGAAGTAATTTTTCGCTTGACTAGTTCTGGATTTAGCTGGTTATATATCAACAATTCTAAACCCCAAGGTTGAAATAGGCTTCTAAAAAATTGCTAATTCAATAGCAACCACGCTTAGCAAACCGGTCACAAATTGGCTAAGATTCTAACTAACAATAATAATATTCTAGACTAGCATCTGTCCGCGACTTCGTCCGGTCGCAAAACGGTGAAGGAAAACATCGTGAGAAAACCAGCATGTCCTAGAAACAAAAATTCGGAGACATGTGACATCTCACATCTACCATCCCGCACTGGGCCTCGCGTGGTGGAATATGGCCCACCCCATTTCAGAGAGAGGAGGCCTGTGTCCCAGCAGTGGGAAAATTTTACAGGCTAATTATGCATTTATACACAAACTAAAACAAGATCACAATAATAAGTAATCTGTTTTAAATATTAGATATCCTACTCCTATCTCCTATGCCTTTTTTTTCTGTGGAGAAGTCCTTAAGGATTTCCTTCCCCTGAGGAGAACGGACGACTACTAAAACCCCACGATTCCTATCTACTACCAAGAGTCAGGCCGGCAGATTCTTATATACATTCGCCGCACCCCCGACTAGGGTTGCTCTATGCCTGTCCCCCCTCGCTAACACTGATCAGTGTTGCGAGAGGGACAGACATAGTGACCTAGTCCACAATAACACAGATCCTTAAAAAAATAAAGCTATTTTTAAGAAATTATCTCAATAGTATTTTATTAAAGCTGGTTATGCTAATGTTTCCGTCTTACATCACTCTCCATAATGGCCTAACAAACCAGTTCATAAATAATTATAATATCCTCCCGTCTGATTTCGGTGACGGTGGCAATCTTAACGAAGATTAGTCAAGTTCGCAGGAGATATTATAGAGCACAAGTGTGTGCGCAAACAGGTGCACTCTCTCGTCCCTCACTCTCATTGTTCGATGGGACGGCAATCCGACACGACCGGAGAGAGATCAGGTGCAGGACCCACGGCTTGTAGTCAGAAGCCCGAAAGTCTGACAACCAGTCTTATCAAGGGGTATCGTATTACCCAGTAAATGGGTTGGGAAATCAGATAGGCAGTCGCTCCATTTAAAATACTGGTGTTCAGCTGCATCTGGTCAGACTGGTACCGACCCCAACATACTTGAGAAAAGGGTAGGCAGATTGGAGATGTAACTGCTAATTCACCATTTCCAAACTCCGGGCTGTTACTAAGAAATTTCTAATGGAAATCCCAATAACAGTTTGCTCGACCTGGGAATCGACCCCGCGCTCAGCAGTCGCGCTTGCATCCACGAGACCAATGGAGCAGCTTATAAAGAAACACCATAAGTGAACAGCGACCAATTTATCTTGAGATTTCATATCGACACCAGTTACTTGTATTGGAAAAAACTAGATCGTTGGTATGTGTTTTTTGCCAAAAAAAAATTACCCTATAGAATAGAATAGAAAACTTTTATTTCAGACAGGAATCCATAGGGTTCGTAACAATTTTACTTAACTTATAGTATTAGTTGGTTACAGACACAGATATACTTTTTTTTTTTTTTTCGGATGGGAAATCATCAAATGACCCCGCCCGCTCTGAGTGGAGCGGAAGGGAGTGTCAGACTCTTACTGACTAAAACCCACCCATGTTCCTTCCTTCGCCCTTTATGTTCCGGGGTAGCGGTAACCCTTTCGGACAATCCCGCTGAACACAGATGTACTCGTACATACAATTAAAACTCAGCGTGGAGCTACATCCACCTCCGCAACATCGGGGTATCCCACCGATCTGCGAACACACTGAGAATACTGTCGGTGCCGCCGCGAACACGCGTCATCAGGGATCCTTATAATGGCGGCAAAACCATTAATATTATTATCCACAAACATCCCTGACGCACTACGAAGCCACGGCAGCCGCAACAGGACTCTCAGTGTATTGTCATATTGAACGCGTAGGTCGCTGTATGCCCGCTGAGCGAAGTACGCTATGTCATGACAGTTTTGACAGTTCAACAACATTCATTGCGTTATTTACGTTGTTGAGCAGACACATATTTCGAACATAAGAAGCAATGGAGCAGCAATATCCTTCAAAATGACTCAGATTGAGATCGATAGTGTGTTACGCAATTACGGTGCTGGTTCTGGTTTGCGCACTGGTTAAACATTTATCCTGTATATCAGCGAACCCTGCTTAAAATAAATGCTAACCAGTATGATATTCTTCTGTTACAGGAGTAGGCAAGACCAGCCTGGTAGTCCGGTACATCGGCAAGATGTTCTCAAAGCACATCTCACCCACGATAGGAGCTTCATTCTTCACCTGCAATATTAACCTGGAGAATGCCAGGGTCAAACTACAGGTAATTTTTGTGTGTTGTATTAAGTTCTATGACAGGCGCACAGGTCGATCGATCTGGGCCCCAATTCTGTATCATTCCCCGCGAAATCTTACCACTTGCAAACCACGTCAATATCGCGGCTTGTTAACGGCAAGGAATCGAAATGTCAACCGTATGGAAGACATGTATTTTGACAGTTCAAACCAGGCTATTGTGTCATATAGCAGATGTCCTGATTAGCTAAGGAATTGGCGTGGTTTCGAAGTAAGGAATCGTTAAGTGGTCATAGTGAATTAGGGCCCAGGTTAAACCACGCTTGCCACGGTTGGTCTGTGGATGGGTGACCATCTTTACATACTGAAACCCATCCGTGCCTCGTAAAGCACGTTAAGCCATTGGTCCCGGCTGTCATTCGTGGATCTTTGACAGTCGTTTTACGGGTACTCAGAAGCCCGAAAGTCTGACAACCAGTCTTATCAAGGGGTATCGTATTACCCAGTAACTGGGTTGTGGAGGTCAGATAGGCAGTCGCTCCATTTACAATACTGGTGTTCAGCTGCATCTGTTCAGCCTGGTAGCCGACCCCAACATACTTGAGAAAAGGGTAGACAGAGTGGAGATGTAACTGCTAAACATCAATATTGTTGAAGAAATCTTTTAAAAAAAATGTTTTGACAATAATTGATAATCTAGAAACGCCAAAACAATCTCGAGGGGTCATGTCATGATCTCTTTAAAACTAAACATTTTGGTCGCATTCTGAGTGCGTAATTATTGCCAAACATTACGCATACCTAGCTATAGAACAGTGGTAGGTACAGACTACAGACGCCAGCACATCAAGCTACTACAATCTGTCAAATTTATTTAATAGATTTTCAACTTTACGACTTTCAAAGATCCACGAATGACAGCCAGGACCAATCCGAGGCGCAGGAAAAAGTGTCCAGCTATAAGTTGTAAATAACAGTTCAAAAACCCTTCACAATGGCGCTAGCGTACGCAAAGGATCCGTGTCGGTCATCCGTCGTGACGTCACCGCACGCTGTCGGTAGCGTGTGACGTTTTGAAGAGACCGTAGACTATATTACTATACTTTTGTCGTAGACTAAGTGGTGTGAATCCGGTAATCTTGTTTAGCACACTTGACTTGGCATTACGTGGGTGATAATATAATCGACAATAGAAGCCGTTACTGTGGATTTTTCCTTAGAAATAAATCCACTTCAAAATCTACGAATCAATGTTTAGAATACTAGCTTCTGCCCACGACTTCGTTCGCGTGAAATTTCTTTCTACGCGTTCTTCCTGATCTTTTTTGTTTTTGGCTCAGCTCCTAAGGATCTCAGCGTGATGTTCCTCCCTCCAAGAAGTGAAACCAAAACTACAAACGTAGTATACTTACAGGAATCTTTTATAAAAATGTGGCTGTTATTTTAGTATATTGTGGTGTCTTACGACTTCCACGCGAACGAAGTCGCGGGCATGAGCTAGTTTATAATATGTATGGATTTAGATAGAATGGTTTACAATCATCATTCTCCTGCCCTTATTCCAATTTATTTGAGATCGGCGCAACATGTCTTTTTCTTCCATACTCCTCTATTAGTCGTCATCTCGGTAGTCACCCCCTTTCTAACCATATCATCATTCACGCAGTCCATCCATCGTTCCTTTGGTCTTCCCCTACTCTTATAGCCATCCACATTCATACTCAAAACTCTCCTCGCGACATTTTCCTCATTCCTCCATATCACATACCCATACCATGACAACCGATTTCCACACAACTTTTCAGTTACCGGTGCCACTTTCAGACTTCCTATTTGTAGAATGGTTTAGGATATCTTGTTCATCATTGAGCTCCTTAAGTTTTGAGTTGAGCTGCACGATTTCTGACAAATGCGTGCACCGACTGGACAGGTCCACTCAATCTGTGTGGTTCTTTCCTCAAAAGACCATCTCAGATAGCGATCTACATGGTCTTTACATGATCTGACCAATATTATGTCTGGGCTTTAAAAGAGACTGTGACCTCTGAGTTAGTTTCGGCCTTTGTTCTCAGAGTAATCAGATAGGAAACGCCGACCTCATCTAGTTTTTAAAATATGATTGACTTGTAAAAGTGTTTGTACAAATCTATTTACAAAAATAAATAATTTATCATAATATTCCAGGTATGGGACACAGCCGGACAGGAGCGGTTTCGTTCAATGGCGCCTATGTACTACAGGAATGCTAACGCTGCGCTACTAGTATTTGATATTACTAGTGTCAACAGCTTTGCAGCCATAAAAGGATGGGTCAAGGAGTTGCAGAGGTGTGTAGTTTACTGATCAGCACCCTAACTACATAATACGCTTTGATTCGCAATCCGAAGGATAAAAACAAATCCTAATCCATTACTTCATATGTTTGAAAAATTCGTCAGGTCAACAGGAAGTGGAAATGTCAACTAACTTTTAGGAGGGCACAAGTAAATTACGCAATTAATGTTGTTGAATTGCCAAATTAAAGGAATTGCCGTTGTAAGTTAGACAATTATCCCGCTGATTGCATTCGGTCTTGATTTTTAAAACTTCTGTAAAATCAAACAACTAACAATCATTGTGAAAGGCAATTGTCGTAATTTTAAGAACATTCACAGTCTGATCTCAGTCTCAATCTGTCAAAAATACCTGTAATTTCCCTAAATTTTTGACAAGTTTTTTGACATTTGTTTGTCGCCGAGATGAGACTGCGACTAGATTTTGAACGTATAAATTATGAGAGTTTATCCTTCTGCTGTCAAGGATCTTTCAAAAACCAAGAGTCAACAAATTGGAATATAATGCTATTTTATTTGTGACATAATATAGGTATTTACATTATACATATAAGCTAACATTTAAAATAATGATACCTATGTATATGAGAAAAAATAAGCAAAATAATCATAGGGCATCAAAAAATTCGTCCGCATCGCTGTCAACAGGAACAGTGCCCAAAAGGCTAAAGGCAGTATTGCCACGTTTTTTATGCTATTTTTATTTGAGTTGCTGAAAAAAACGTAGGATAAATTGATGCGTACCATCTAGGTCATGACGGACTAGAGAGACAATGAGCTAACTAAACCTTTTTTCTTAATTTGTATCGTCTGATGTTTAAAGCGAAATATAAAATAAAAGATACCTTGAACTCGTTCTCTCAGAGTTCACTAACTTAAGTGACGTCTGAGAAAGCATGCAAGTTTTTTTAAACCACTGACCAATATTATACAACTTAAACAAGTACGCTGGACTAAATATACTATACAAAATGACAGTTGTTTTTTGTGCCGATTCAAAGCGCCCCGCTCGAGCGTCTCAGGAACTAAAATTGACACATTGCCGCAAATGGCCGTCGTTTTGTTTTGGTACGTCTCTGATGATTTAGGTCTAAATTATGGAATAAGACTTTTCTGTGTATTTTGTGTTTACTACGAGATATTTAGAACATTTTTATCTTGAGAGTATGCGCATCTTGTAAAACTCGCTATCAAAAATATTAGTTCCACGGACGCTCACGTTACTGTCAGCGCCAAAATGGCGAAAATCAAATGTCTTCATTTTGTCATCGATAGTCTGAAGTCCAGCGTACTTACTTGTTTATTTCAGGTATCTAACACATAATTCTGTATCTTTCATCTTCAAACAATTGACAGAAATGGAACGATGAAGGATGAACGATGTACGATGTTTTTCAACGATTTGTGGTGCGTGCATCAAACAATTCTCGTACTTAAACCGTTCAAATTCAAGTCGCAATCTCAGCGACAATCAATGTCAAAAATGTAGGGAAATTAGAGATATTTTTGACAGATTGAGACTGATATGAGACTTTGAATGTTCTTAAAATTACGAGAATTGCCCCTGTGGTTGAATGCCGTAATTACAGAAACAATTAAAAAGCCATTGTGTCTCGCGTGGATCCACGTTCTGATACAAAGGGTTAAACAATCATATTTCTTAAATTCCAGCAACGTCCCCGAAGCAATGGTCCTGTCCGTAGTTGGCAACAAGAGTGACCTAGAAGAGTTGCGCGCAGTACAGTCTAGTGAAGCGGCTCAGTTCGCCGCGTCCATCGGCGCGCAGTACTGCGAGACGTCCGCCTTACATGATCAGGTAACTATTAGCGCAAACAAGAGAGATCAGAAGACTTGCGCGCAGTACAGTCTAGTGAATCGGCTCAGTTCGCATTGTCCATGAGTCCTCGACATGATCAGCGCGAATAAAAGTGATCAGAAGGCCAATTCCCGTAATTAAAAACGTTCAAAATCTAGTCACAATCTCATCTCAGCGACAGTCAATGTCAAAAACTTAAACAAAAATGTAGGGAAATCAGAGGTATTTTTGACAGGTTGAGACTGTGATCAGACTGTGAACGTTCTTAAAATTACGAGAATTGCCCCTCAGAAGACTTGCGCGCAGTACAGTCACACATTACATGAACGTATGTACGTTATATGATTGTATTGATGATTTTTAATTATTATAAATCTGTAAATACATACTAGTTACGGTCGCGAATCATATTTTATTCATCATACAACCTCATACTGACCTGCAAATTACAAAAAAACTTAAGAAAAGGGCTACATAGCGCATTCCCCTTAAAAATTTCTAACGTTTCATTTTTTTTTGTGTTCCAGCAGGGAATCGACCAAGTATTCCTGACCACTGCGGCAGCTCTCCTCAAGCTGTCCAGCTCCAACCTGGTGTCCTCTCTGCGGTCCTACGACTCTGCTGAGGTGGACGCCACTAAAATACCCACTGGTAAGGGGAAATACATGGGGATTGTGTTAAGTAATGATTGCAACATTGTCCTTAATTTTTTGTTATTGGCAACATTCTATATGTGTCATCTATACGTCAAATATTCTCTTCTCTGCTTTGCCGCGTAAATTATACTAACTCGTTGCAAGTTTTCACTCCGTGGTTTTATTAACGTATTCACAAGTTACCCAAAACCCATCATAAATCTTCCGTTTATTATTGTTGAGAGGGTTTAACGGCGAAAACGCGAGGCGGCCAAAATCAAAAGTCATTTATTCAAACTACACTGAGAATCAGAACTTTTTAGAGAATAGACTAGAGAATAAGTTATTATTGCTACCTACTTATTATTACTCAAAACGGTGAAGAAAAACATCGTGAGGAAACCGGCATGTCTTAGAACCGAAAATTCGAAGTCATTTGACATCTACCAACCCGCACTGGGCCCGCGTGGTAGATAACGGCCAATCCCTCTCACAGAGAGGAGGCCTGTGTCCCAGCAGTGGGAACATTATAGACTGATTATGCGTACAAACAAACAAACAAATTTTACCTCCTTATAATATTAGTATAGATTAATTATTTTTTTGTCTTCATTACAGGCACACCCACAGAAGAGGACGCAACGCATACAGGGAAGGTGGAGCTACCCGCGTGGAGCATAGACAGCATCGCGCACGGCGATGTGCAGAAGAACATGTGTTGTTGACCATTACTTAATACTAGCTGTACCCACTCGCAAATAAGACGTGTCGGATGATATCGCGCTGCTTTATACACTCCGCTCAATAACCTGTACCCGCAGGAGTCGCACCACCTACCGTACGAAGGGAAAAAAAGAACCAAGAATCCGTCCCGACATAGAAAGACAGAAAAAGTATTTATCGCGACTCGTACAGCAGTGCGATTCTGTAACCATCTCACCGTGAAAACTCAGGTGAAGTGAGCGTGGAGTGAGCTGTCATTCCAACTAATGCTAGAGAATGTCACTATTGACAGCTCAATCTGAGATCACTTCACCTAACTTTTCATGGTGAGATTTGTACAGAATCGATCGGCAGGAAGATCACAAACTAAACCAAACACAGTCAAAAATTAAAAATCAAGTTACATGCCGTGTTCTTCACGTTATCCATAAACTTTGGCAAACGCTTCTCTAGCTTTTACAAATCAAATCTAACAAAGGAAGTAGTACTTAAAAAGGCTTTGTTACAAAGATATTTGTAATTTCATTTAATGAAATTCAATTGAGCTATGCAGTAAGGGAGGGATCTTAATTTGGCCTATGTTGCCGCTTAATGCAATTATGGCTGATTTTTCCAAAGCCTGATAATTTTATCCGAGGAATAATTTTGAATTTTTGACAGTTCTTCCATACAAAATCTGTCAGACGTCAATTGTATTCCATGAATAAAAAATATCTGTCGATTTGAAAAATCAAAATTTATCAAATGCTTCGGATAAGAGATAAAGAGGCATGCATATCGGGTGATTTACGTCAAGGTATTTTATTAAAATTAAGAAAAAATAGTTTATGAAAATTAACAAAAAATAAGAATTCATTAATGTATCTATAATGAAAAATGCTTATTTCCATGGTCTGAACATCTGTCAAAGTTTATGTATATCGTCCGGAACACGGTGTATACTTTACATAAGATGTGACACATAGAGAAGGTAGAACTACCCGCGTGTTAAATTAATGTCGCCATTTTAATGTTTCATTTTCTTTTTTTTTTTTGGAAAATGTTGATAATTTACGTAATCAGCCTATAATGTTCCCACTGCTGGGACACAGGCCTCCTCTCGGTGAGAGGGAGGGGTTGATAGTTTATTTGAAATATTGGCAAAGTCAGATCTTAAAAAAAAAGTTAGGTTTCTCTCGTTTTTTTTTTGTTTTTACATGCACTATTTAGCCTTTCTTGCCACATATTATCAGGAAATCCTCAATTTCGATATTATGTCACCTATTTTAAAACCTTTATATAGTCTTACGCTAGAAACAGGGTATTGTAACGTTGTTCACAGCATTAATAACCAAGTTTTTAATGTAATTTAGAATTAAGATGGTATTTAAAAAAAATCAGTTATATTTTTGATAATAATTACAATTGTAATTAAACATTCCATTGTCTGATTATTGTGTAGCTACAGACGCCAGCAGGTCAAGCTACCCGAAACTGTCAAATTTTCCCAATCAACCTTGAACCTTAATGCTTTAGCGATAAAGTTGAAAATCTATTTTGACAGATTGTAGTAGCTTGATGTGTTTGCGTCTGTACAGATAATTTTGTACGTATTAAGTTTATGAATAAATCAATTTATGAATAATGTTAATTGATTGTTTATTTATTTCATCATTAACAGTATCCTGTTTGATAAATTATTTATTTTGTGTAAGTAGGTTTGTACAAACACTTTTACACGTCAATCATATTTTAAAAACTAGATGAGGTCGGCGTTTCCCATCTGACTAGTCTGAGAAGAAAGGCCGAAACAAACTCAGTCTGTTTTAAAGCCCAGAGATAATCATGATCAGATCATGTGAAGACCATGTAGATTGGTGTCTAAAATGCTCTTTTAAGGAAAGAACCACACAGATTGAGTGGATCTGGCCAGTCAGTGCACGCATTTGTCAAAAATCGTGCAGCTCAACTCAGAACTTGAGGAGCTCAACGATTCGACGAACAATCGATAGTTCATGCTACTTAAGATACAAAATAGAAAATTATTAATTATTTGGCATTTTCTACAAATTGGTAAGCATTCAAGTATTATTATTGTAAAACAAATAGAGATTGTAAAGTAAAAAAGAAGTTTAAATTTCTTCATTTTGATGTTATTTTTGTTGCTTTGAAATTCGTAATTAAAGCATTTTAAAAATCCATCATCGATTCATTCATCTTTAATTGAACTCTTTTCTACACCTTGACTTTCTTGAACTAAGCTAAAACGATCGGGAATATTCGGAAAACGTCGACCTCATCTAGTTTTAAAAATATCATTGACGTGTTTGTATATTACAGAAACAAAATCATTTATCATTACATGCCCCTACAGCATACGTACGCCCTTCGCATTCAATACAATAATGCTCCGCTTCTGTAACGCTTCAGGGATGTTTGCTGAAGCTCGTGTCGATTGCTTCTGCCGATGCGCCTCCCTGGTGCGACGGGTGCGGGCCAGCCCCAACATTATATCGCGGTGTATCGCGAGCAGACTGGACTGCTTGTATGTGAATCCCTGCTGCAAACTTACCACATCTTTGTTGAGCTTGTAGCAGGGATTCGCATTAACTATATTGCAGTGTTCGCGTAGTGTTGAGTTAAGCGTGTTATGTTTACTAACTTAGTTGTTAAGAATTAATAGTGTTACTAACATATTTAAGTCCTTTTTATCACACTTATTAAAAAGGCGAAAGTTTGTTACTTCTACACGCTCAAACGGCTGGACCAATTTTGACGTAGCCGACACCCTGGATATCTTTTTATTCCGATATTCCCACGGGATCGAAACATATGCGGGTAAAACCGCGGGGCGCAGCTAGTTAAATATAAATAAATAAATTGGCTATCCATTAGGTTAACCATTTTTTGACAGCTGTTTTAGAACGTAAATATTCCAGATTACGTAAAAGTTAACTTTAAAATTTGTAATAATCTTATGGCTTCACTATACACTAAAATACCTTACGTGTATCAATGTGTTGTGTTGCTGCAATCACTAGTTCCATCTGTCAAAAAAAGGTTTTACAGGGCAGGGTATAACTTGTAGTATGGGCAATACCTACTAGTTTCCTATTGGGAAAACCCAAGATTCTGGATTTGTGTGTAGTGGAATGTGTTGGCTCTCAAAGCGTATTGCCGTTTTGTGTATAGTAATAGTATTGCTCATCGCTGTAGTTTATTCAGGTGTCAATATTGTTGTCCAATTTTCTTATTGTCCATGATCATGGCCACTAAGAAAACTCAGTCATTCCGATTACTCAAGACGATAGGGATAAAAAATGAAACAACAGACATTTTATTATAAATATAATAATATTGTGTTCAACGTACACTATCACTGACTGGATATTTACAGGTCGACATGGTGTAACGTAACGTATTCCTAAGTCACTAGCGCGTGGCAAGCACTAAAACGTGCCCACGACGGGGTACCGTGCGTCTTCCGTGACGCTTGCTTGCGTCACTCGTGACGCACGTGACGCTAGGGTGCGTCACGGGCTCGTAACCAGGCACGGAAACGTTCCCGTCGACGCGCGCTCAGGGCTGGATGTGATGCTCTAGCGGCGGCTAGCGAACCGCGTTGGTATAGCTGTAGCGGTCTGAATGCTAGTAAGCGCCCTAGCGTGCATTCTGGGGCGTCGTGAAGTCGTGGGGGCTTGCGTCTTGCGTGTGGTCGCGCGGGGTCTGTGTGCGACGATTGTGCTTGAGCTGGTAATGAATGCGCGTTGTGCGTATAGCCAGGTGCTCGCGCTCTGGCGTTTCTCAGTAAGAAGACTGGTTTGGGTGGAGCAGGCACGGGTGTCGGCCGGGCGTATCTTTCCCGGAATAGCGACCATGTTTCATGTCTCTCATGCCTGTCGAGTCTCTCTGGCTCATGGGGAGACGCTCTGCCTTCGCTGCCGCTCGCTAGTAACTCGTATGTGACACGACAGGAGTCTCCTCCGTAAAACTTCACAAGGAACGCGGTGTGATCTTGTCGCAGGTATCTGGCCGCTCGCCTGACGTATGCGAGGGGGCCCCGCATGCCGCCGGCGGCTGCAAGTTCTGCCGCGCGAATGGACCAGGGCTCCGCTACGCAGTGTTGTAGCTGTCGAACGGCAATGCTGACCAGTTTGTCGAGCGTGTAGGAGGGGTAGGCCTGGAAGATAAAAGAGGGTTATTAGATAATTATGCAAATAATCACTGTGTCCGAAATTTTGAGTTATTTCAATTACACTTTTTAGTGGCAACATAATATCTCTTCGTAGGAATCAAAAAAGCTTTCAACAGTAAATGAATGTCAATGAATACTTAATTTTTATAGAAATCATTTCGTTATTCACATTTCTTTTGAAGTGAAATACATCGTCATGAGGGGGCGTAACATTTTGTAGAAGATCATCATTACCTTGATCCCGAACATCTCTCTGGCGGCATCTTCGTAGGCGGGCCCGTCCATGTTGCCGTCCAGCACCGCGCGCACCAGGTCCAGCAGCACGTCGTAGTAGTGCTTGGGGTCGTGCGCCTCGGGCGGCAGGTTGTTGGGCTTGAGGCGCAGCGCGTGCGCCACGGGCGGGCGCGCGGGCCGCTCGGCGTCGCGCGCGCGGCACAGCGCGGCGGCGGCGCGGCGCGCGGCCGCCAGGCGCTGGCACAGCACGCCGTGCACGCGCAGGAACAGGTACCACGACGACGTGCACACGAAGCGGGCTTCCTGCGGGCCGATATGAACATGTAGGCTAACAATTACGGCACTTTTAGGTGATCTTATGGTTGTCGATATCTACGTCAGCACAAAGCATCATTTCGGGAAACTGGGGGTTACAAATTCATACAAAACCCAAGCAATAATTTTCCATCACAACAAGAATTCTGTGACTGCATACGACCAGGTGATTCTTAATAGTTTTAGGAGCAGAGCGAGCATGCCTTTTCCCAACTATGTTGGGGTCGGCTTCCAATCTAACCGGGTGCAGCTGAATACCAGCATTTTACATGGAGCGACTGCCTATCTGACATTCACAACCCAATTACTGGGTAATACGATACCCCTTGGTAAGATGGGTTATCAGACTTTCGGGCTACTGACGACCCGTAACGATTGTCAAAGATCCACGAATGACTGAATTTCACATCAAAAACATTGCAGTAAAATTATTGCCTGTTTAGAAGCACTTTAACTAAACGTTTTGTTATGCATAAACAGTTGCAACACTTACATTAGCAGGATGATCTCTGTAATCATCCTCGAGATCCTGTGGCTCCACTTTAATATCAGTCTTCAGGGACATCTCCTCATTACTACTCGTTCTTTTCACACTGTTCGCAGATGCGATTGAACTTTCTGTAAAAGGGAAGATAAACTTTAAAAATACTGAAAAAGAGATTACAATTGATTGGAAGACTTTCGGAATATTGATTCTAAATAAAATTTATATCTTGTGGAGACTATCAGTAGGAAGGCAGCATGCGTGTATCACCACTGACATTCTGTCATTTGCACATCGCACGGTTTGTCATCATTGTCTCGAATGAACTAAAATTTATATGTTAAAGCTAATTTTTAACTGTTTTGAACTACAAATCTCACACCTCAGTATCAGCGCCTCAATTCTCATAACTTTCAAGAACGTTCACGGTCTGATCTCAGTATCAAAAATACCTCTAATTTCCCTACATTTTTGACATTGATTGTCGCTGAGATGGGATTGCGACTAGATTTTGAACATTTTTAATTACCGAGAATTGGCCTTCTGTTAGCCATTTAAATATTATATGGGTGTGGAAATCGAACCCACGACTTGCAGCGCAGTAGCTTTTCGTAGAGCTACTGTTTCAACAGTGCCAACCTCGTCATGCTTTCAACAAGACTACTATTTTATACGTTCAAATCCTACTATAATATTATAAACGCGAAAGTTTGTATGGATGGATGGATGTTTGTTACTCTTTCACGCAAAAACTACTACACGGATTTGGATGAAATTTGGCACAAAGATAATTTATTGCCAGGATTAACACATAGGATACTTTTTATCCCGATTTTCCCACGGGATCGAAACTTATGCCGGTAAAACCGCGGGGCGCAGCTAGTAGTTTATAAAGATATCTTATCTTACCTTTGCTGTCTGTATTATTATTATTCTTCGGTTTATTTTCTTTATTCTTGTTGTTTTTGCCGCTTTTGTCTGACGCGTTATCAGATTCTGATGACTGTGGACAAAAACATGAATATAAGTGATCAAAGTCAAGTTACTACACAGCTCATTTCTTGTAGAATGGTCAAGTGGCTTTTCCAGATTGTTGTTACACATATCAGCACCCTAAATACGTAACGCACGCAACAACACACGTAACGCACGTGTAGGATTCACTCCTACCACATAGTATCAGAAATACGCCACTATCTTTTTCCAACACGGCTCACAAAACAATATTTACTAACAACGTCCCCCTTACCCCTGTCATACGAGCGCCAAAGGGTCCTTGTAGCAGTGAATGTATATGCAATCACTTTAGTTAAAATGTACGAGGAGGTTGATTACGTATAGTTTTTATTATATTTGTTGGTATATTGGCGTGGCTAGCTGACATATGGCAAATAATTTAATTTAATGTTCTGTGTCTTGTAATGTTAATTACTTTACGTACCTAGTATTGTATACAATCAAGTATTTTCTAACTGAACAGACAGCTGTGCTGCTGAGGAGTTTGTTGCGCCACTTCTTCCCAGCGAAAGCACTAGGAAGTGGTGAATGCTTTTGTAATTCTGACGTTTGAAAAGTGCTGATTCTCAGCCTAATTTGAATAAATAACTTTTAGATTTTGATTGGTGGGAATGTAATGCTTACCTCTTGCTGCTTCTCCTGTTTGACAGCATCGGTGTTCTTGTCCTCTAGCGTTTCACCGCTCGGACTGCCCGGACTGCCAGCGTCATCTTTTTCTTCTGCAGAAATAAAAATATATTGTTATTTACTGTGAATATAGCTTAATGATAGATAGGATAGGCCATTGTATATTTTGTAGTGTTTGATGTATTTTAACTGTTATGTGTTTTTGTGGTGTAGAAACTAACTATGGAAACTAGAACTAGGTAACTAGAAATGTTAGTATCGGCAAGATTTTTGTATTTACATATGTAGAGCAAACCCGTACAATAGCATATGTATCAATTTTATGCCGACATCGACATGCAGCGAATGAATAGAATATACAATTTTAAGTCAACGATCAGTAGTCGTATATCACCGTTTGGGCTAACCACAAAGGACTCATTCGCCGCGAGTCGATCCGTTATCAGTTTTTGGGTGTTGTTTTGGTATTTCAATACACAAATTCAATCATTTTATCAGTCTATCATTTAAATGTACCTTACCCGTACAACATGTATTACAAATCTGTTACGATTTTTAACTGTTCACAGACTGCATGTTGGCTTAAATAAGGGTTAATTATCGTATGACATCCCTAAGAATATGGTCATAAGAATTTATGAAGCATCTATAAAACGGTTAAAAAAAAAAGATTCATCGATGTGAGACTGGGCTATTATATTTGCATGTAAATAGAGATCATCATCTGCCTAGCCTTTTCCCAACTAAGTTGGGGTTGGCTTCCAGTCTAACCGTATGCAGCTGAATACCAGTATTTTACATGGAGCGACTGCCTATGTGACCTCCAAAACCCAGTTACTGGGTAACACAATATACCCTTGGTACGACTGGTTGTCAGACTATCGGGTTTCCGACTACCCGTAACGACTGTCAAACATAGAAGATCCACGAATGACAGCTGGGACCAACGGTTTAGCGTGGTTTCCGAGGCTTAACGTGGTTTTAATATCAGTACCTCTGGTACTGATATTAAATTGTGTTACAATATTGATTGATTTGGATATAAACACATAATAATGTTTGTTTTATGTATATTGCGACCTTAAACTACATTATTTTATCAATGCTAAAATATCTAGAGTGAATGTGATTGTGTTGATTTTGGTGTGTACATTAATGGTAAAAAAGTATATTTTGGTTATGTATATGAGACTATCAGTAGGAAGGCAGCATGCGTGTATCACCACTGACATTCTGTCATTTGCACATCGCACGGTTTGTCATCATTGTCTCAACATACCCTAAATTACTGGGACGGATAACATCCTTTTTGTTTTACTAAAGAATGATGTTAAGGCTACCAAACAAGGAACTAAACGAGTGATCAATCCGAACAGACAATTTGCGCCATTTCGAACTCTTCGCTTGCATGAACATTCACGAAACGATGACGGTTTATTTAACTATTTGCTTCAAAAATCTATAGCGATCTTAGAGGTCGTAAGAGTTACCCACAGTACAAATTTTGTCCAGATCAGACTGATTTGTTGAGATAAAAAAAAAAGAATATCCTAGAACCAAAAAATCGAAGACATGTGACGTCTACCAACCCGCACTGGGCCTCTCGAAGAGAAGAGGCCTGTCCCAGCAGTGGGAACATTATAGGCTGATTAATGCTGTTAAGCAGACTGTTTTGAAGGTAGAACTGTCATTGCATGGTCAATGGCTTTAAGATCGTAGAAGTGTCTGCTTACTTTAATAATTTTACAACCAATAGAACATACCTTCATCCCTCTCATCATCAGAGAGCGGTTGCCTCGGATGCGCGAAGAGATCAGGCAGGAAATGTCGCAACAGCCGCTTGATGCGTCGTTTCTCCGTCTTCTGTATCGCGGTCTGGCGACGCGCGTGGTGGATCAGAAGCTCGGCCGTGTCACGGAGGATTTTTATTGCTGTTGACAATGGAGAAAGAGTGTTTTTTAGTAATGGTAGGAATCGTTCTTGATATCCTAGTGGGTTTGAGGAAATAATATTAGTAACTAAGTCGAAATAAAATAAGTGAAAGGTATTTTAGCAGTATAAACAAAGCAATTTTGTAAAATTCTGCGATCGCCTACTTCATTAAACAGTTTAACTAAAAAATTGCTTATATACATATGATCTAACAAGAATTTCTCGGTAGCAGCCCGGAGTTTGGAAGTTGTGTGTCCTGTGCCTGATCTCTCCCCCCGGTCGTGTCGGATTGCCGTCCCATCGTACTATCAGAGTAAAGGAAAAGAGAATGCACCTGCGTTTGCGCACAGACTTGTGCACTATAATATCTCCTGTGTACTTGGCTAATCTGCGTTGAGATTGGCGACCGTGACCGAAATCGGTCGGGAGGATTACATATTATTATTATTTTATTATATAAATTTAAAACGTAGGTCAGTATTTAACAAAAACTGCTTTGTTTATATTACAAAATCACCTGTTAATTAATCAACAAAGTTTACAATTACGGCAAGCATTTACCTCAAACAACAAAAAAACAGCTAAATACCTAGAAATTCTAATTAATGAGGAAACAATTGGATATAATTGAAGCGCATTGTTTATGATTGAATCGGAAGGAAGGTGCTAACAACATTGTGTGCGTTTATAGCAGGATTAGGAAAACGTATTTCCTATTACAGTGAAACTTGGTTAAGTGGGACCAGGATAAGTGAGAAACCTCTATTATTGAGAGTTGCAATGAGGTCCCGGTTCTTTTTCATTGAATTACCTCTGTTAATGGGACTTTTTGAACCCGGTTAAATGAGATTTGAATTCTATGACTTTTTCGATGTTTAGCTCTATAATTGAGACTCTGTAGCTCAATTACCTGTATAAGTGAGACAAACTAATCAGGTTTTAACACGTATTGACATGTTTGTTTACATACATATCTACATTCATACCTACATTAAATTCATAACACGAAAAATACGCATTTTTATTAACATTTCCACCTCTAAAAATGGAATAACGGCACATTTCGACCTCTGTAAGCGGGGGCCTCAGTAAATGAGACAACTGTAATTTTAAACCTGCTTAATTGGAAACCCTCAATAATTGGTACATATGTCTTGGTCCCTTGAGATCCCAATTAACCAGGTTCCACTGTATTAGAAAACTAACGATGTCAGGTAATTTATTTGCCAATGGAATTTTCGCATGTAATCCCCGAAGAGTTGGCTCACATTTCGTCAGTAATGTTTAAGTCCCATGTAATAGGGGGCGAGCCTATTGCCAGTCACGCTAGCCACTAATCTGTACTCTGGGCTGCTACTGAGAAATTCCTGATGGAAAAACCCAAAAACACTTTGCCCGACCCGGGAATCAAACCCAGGATCTCATGCTCAGCTGTAGCGCTTGCGACCGCTAAACCAACGAGGCAGTTTCGATGTATGAATTGTAGCATAGATTTTGAAGTTGCAATTTACGTCCATCTTTCTTTCGCCAAGTAATAAGTTCATGAATATTAATGGCTTCGTTGGTGCGCGAAATGAGATGGCATCCCCCAAACACCCCTTAGAATAATTTTAAATAAACATTTCGTAAATTATTATTTATTCTTATATTTTATAGTCATTTCCTAGCTATTTATCCCGTATGTTGCACCTGCCATGTTTTGTCTCTGCATCACCCTAAGGTCGACTGGTAGAAATTGCCCCAGCCATTAAGTCCGTCTTTGTAGTCTTCTTTTTTTGTGCATAAAGTTTTAATAAATCAATAAATGGGTTGCGCTGAAAGTAGATAATTATAGTGAATATTTAATTGTTTGATACCTAGAGAGGTAAATGCTTGCCATAGATGCTTGTATTAATTCTACATGATTCCTAAATATGTATTTAGTTAGAGACTATCAGTAGGAAGGCAGCATGCGTGTATCACCACTGACATTCTGTCGTTTGCACATCGCACGGTTTGTCATCATTGTCTCAACATACACCTAAATACTAAAATATTGATAAAATGGTAATAAAACCAGTTTCTTTTAACAATCCTATTAATTTTTTTTCCTATCGATTTTGCCGTGCAATTATAATGTACTAGTTTTTGTCTGCGGCTTCGCCCGCGTTAGTGTTATAAACGACGCTTTAAATCTCTATTACACTATTTACAAGTTAATTAATTCCGATCCAGCCTGTCCCTTGCTGCCCTCTCCCAGCAACGCCCTAAGTCGAGCTCCGTACTTCACAGGGGGTGCCCTTAGCGTGTAATCGCTTAGTTTTTAAGTTTTTTAAGCCCTGCTGGAGGCTTTAATTTATTGAGGCATCCACAGGAAAGCCCGGTTAAGCAGACGACAACCTCATATGTTGAATTGTGAGATGACATTTATAAAAAAAATAAAAATTGGGAAGTTAAAATAAAAAATAATCGTCAACGACGCAATACGTTGTGAACCCAATTATATTCTTATTAAAACCATATTATTAGTCACAATATTATGTAAGAGAGCTTCAGCCTTGGCCTTTATAACTTGAAAACATAACAAACCATTTTTATATTTAACACAAAACGTCCATTACATAATAATACATAAGATACAAAGGAGGAAAACATTCAAAATGGCGCGTAGTTTGTTTATGTACGTGTTTTACGCGCGGCCTTCAATTCAAGGTCGGTCGCGGCACAATCATGTGCTCAAATACGATACTGGACCTAATTTTAACCGAATGCGGAGCAGAGATAGGGTAATGGGTAGTTTTGTGTTATAGAGGTATGAGGAACAGGGTGTAAAGTTCACTCATCCTCTATAGAAAAGGGGCAACTGCCCGTCGATTAATGTCGGGCTGTTGTTTACGCTAATTGCGCGGTAAAATGCTCGCGCGATGCAGGATTTTGGACGTCAGTATGACGTGTTGTTTTGTAGATACTGCTACAGTGTGATTGTTTGGCAAATAGTTCGACGGGTGGAAAGAGTTTACTGCTGTCTATGGAGATCTGTAATACCTTTGCCGATATGTTAAGTAATTAAATATAGTACACAGTTACTTTGAACTAGATTCTACCCGTTTCTCGTCCGCGTGAAATTTCTTGTTCCCCCGACCCACCCCATTGTCTTCCATCGCCCGCCCGCGCTATTCCTTCGCTTTGACTTACTGTTCTCTCTGGACTTTTTTCCTTTCGCTCGGCTCCTCAGGGTCGTATCGTGATGTTAAATAGCCTATAACCTCCCTTAAGAATTGGGCTATCAAACGCAGACTTGTATTGTTGGTTAGAATTACATCTTCCTTACAAAAGCAGTATTTGAAACCATACTATAGTAATGTAACATGATAATGGAATTTAAGTGCTGTTGTAATGGACAGGAAACTGAAATAAGTGGAAACTGACTAGACTAATAAATTGCGACTTGCAACCCACGTAAAAAAAAACGACTACGACACATCTATACGTACTTTTTTTTTTTTCTGGTGGGAAATCATCAAATGACCCTTCCCGCTCTGGGTGGAGCGGAAGGGAGTGTCAGACTCTCACTGACTAAAACCCACCCATGTTCCTTCCTTCGCCCTTTATGTTCCGGGGTAGCGGTAACCCTTTCGGATAATCCCGCTGACCCTGCAGACTTCGGCCCTAAGGGGCCCCTCAGATTATGCTGACAACTCTTTGAGGATCTATACGTACTTTACATGATATAGCTGAAAAGTTTGTTTGAACGCTCTAATCTTTGGAAAAACCAGTCGGATTTAAAAATCTATAGGCTTTCTAACATCACGCTAAGATTCTTAGGAGCCGAGCAAAGAGAAAGAAAGAACGCAAGACGCTCTTTCACACGCTGTATTTATTGTCCTATCTCAGGTATGCTGGAAGAGATTTCTTATGAAATAAGCATCATCTCTGTGCCTATTTTTTTTTTCTTGGCTTTTTATATATGTGTGTACATAAATGGTTAAATAAATAAAGAAAGAACGGAAAACGAAGGAATAGCACGGGCAGGCGATGCGGTGCGACCCGGTGGGTCGGGGGAAAGAAGACTCACGCGGACAAAGTCGCGGGAAGGAGCTAGTTCAGCTATAACCCTGGGAGGAGTAAGTGCTGCCGACGACGAAGACAAAAAAAACGCACTGTTTGTGTTCGTTGCCTGCCCAGAAGGGGAGAGTGCAATTGGGGACACACATGGTCAACTTGTAGGGATGAAGAAGCGCCTGCGGACTGTTAAAATAAGATGGCCAAGGGAGCTATGTCCGCAGCCGCCCCACGTTTTGGCCCGTATAACGAAAGTCAGAAGGGCCATGGGAAGGTTTTGGAGGGAGTGTCCATTCGGTAAACAGTTTTTTGACACATGGAACTAGTGATTGCAGCAACACACAATACATTAATTAATACACGTACGGTATTATAATATCTGTAAGAAGACATAAATAAGATAATTCAATAAGATAAGGCAGTTTATATATTTATTTAATTACGCATTTTAAAGTTAACTTTTATGTAATCGGGAACGTTCTAAGACAGCCGTCAAAAAACGGTCAACCTAATGGACAGGGTGTAAAAGTAAATTCCCCTCACCTTCCTGCCGACTCTGCATGTTGTAGTCCAGGATGACGTGCGGGCCAGGCCGCCGCGCCGCGAACGCAGACTCCACCTCGTTGAACAGCGACTTGGAGCGTATCGCCTTCAGGTCGTTCTGCTTGAAGTTAATGCCTTGGTGGTCGAGGGATTTTAGGTAGTACTTCTCGTTCTGTTCGCGCCATTGCTTGTTGAAACCCTGCAAGGAATGGTTCATTAGTAAATTGTGTGTGGAAATTGTATTTTTTTCTTGTAGAATCTACCTATTACCTACACCATGCTTTTGTGTTTAAAATAATTATCTATGCAGGATACATTTTTAACCAGTGAGCACACTGTAACCATGAATTCAGCACATGATTCAAGACCCCGTAGAATCGTAGCAGCGTAGAAATATTTCGACGGTTATAAAAAAAAAAAAAAACTTTTTCATAGAAAATTGCAACACCGACGCGGTCAAAATGGTTGGCTGAGCAATTTTTTTTTTAACTGACGATACCTGTCAACGCTGGTAGGTTCAGAATCATGGACTGAATTAATAATGTATCCTGTAGAGAGAGACTCCCGACACGCGGTACACCACAGACTATCTACCATATTTGTCTCTCTTTAATTTTAATCCATCCAAAGGTTGTCTTTAAAAGATCGCTCTTAGCGAAAAGACCGCCCATTGTGTCACCCTTTGTAAAATTTTTGTATATTTATGTTTTATAATTTGTATGGTGTACAATAAAGAGTATTCTATTCTATTCTGGTCTATAATCATCAACTAGATAGCGAAACTGCTTCCACAACTGGATATAGGCCTGAGCTAAGCTTCGCCATGAGGACAGTAGATTATGTGATTCAATGATACTGTCATAGATACCCGCAATTAGCTTTAAATGCCTTGATGGTTTTATAAAATATTGTGACGATTTGTTAACAAATTTTTGGAGATATAAATTTAGTCAGTAGAAGTAAGTTTTTGTTGAGATTTGGCTCATAGCCGTTTTTTTCAAAATGACCGAATTTAGTGGTCCACACTTTGTGCAATAACTGAAGACCCTTGAGAGTGACAAATTTTTTACTTTGACTAAATGTACAATCACATTTTGTCACGAAATAAAAAAAGATCACTCAATCCAAATATACATCAGGAGCTTGCTATAGTTCTACTGCAGGTCAAAAGCCACTTCTCATATAGAGAAGAAGCAAGCATTGATCACCACGCTTGCTCAAGACGGGTTGGCGATTTCAGAGTTGTAAGACCAGGTTCCTTCACGATGTCTTCTGTCTAGTTTGACAAGTTATAGCAAGATCTTTGGTTAAAAAAAGCATGGTGTGTTTCTATGTGAGACTATCAGTAGGAAGGCAGCATGCGTGTATCACCACTGACATTCTGTCATTTGCACATCGCACGGTTTGTCATCATTGTCTCGAGAAATACTACTTAATATTTTTATAGAAAAATCTGTATTTTGAAATGTAGCCAGTTTATTTGATATTCGGCCATTATTTTGCTTAGCCAATCAAAGGAGTGAACATGAATTATGGCAGAAAATAAACTAATCAGGGTTAAGGCTTCCCTAAAACAGGATTTAGGCTCTTTTCAATGCTTTTTAGGGCTTATTTTTAATCTTATATTTTGAATTGTTTCTTAAATTGCTTTTTTTTTTTACATTGTTCTCACATATAGAAGCAACAACAATAGTGTTCCCAGAATTTTGTATTTTGTGAATCTCGATTTAAAATAGTGCCCTTTGAGTTTCTTGCCCGTTCTTCTCCATAGAGATCTACGTTTTGGAATGGGCATTAATCGAAATAAATGCTTTAAGTTTGAAATCAAAACAGAAAAAATTGGCCTGAATTGAATTTACCAACAATTCTACCTATATGCAATAGTAATTATACGGTGTCATTTTTTATACAAGAAACATATTATTTATAGTGTATTTACCTTTTGCGCCTCCCGCCACTCCTCTTCCTTGGCCTTCAGTCGTCGTAACACGACCGGCACAGCCACCGCAGGATTCTTCTTGAGCCCAGCGATTATATCCACCGCCTGCAAAAGATAAGACTGTTATCTTACCTGAAGCATAGCTAAACTTCAACTCAGAATCTCGGATAATTATCAAATTTTCGAACAAACTCAATATCATGTGTAACAAAGTTCAAATTCAATTCATCAAGTGCCTAGCTTTTTTCCAGCTGGGTCGGAATGCAGCTGAATACCAGTATTTTACATGGAGTTCAAATTCCATTACATACAAATTTTATTTAGGGGTTTACTACTGATTCCAGTCGGGGGTGCGGCGAATGTAAAGTATCTCCTGGGCCCCCGCCTCATGGTACTAGAAGGAACAGTGGGGTTTTAGTAGGTAAGAGTCCGACATAACCCTTCGTTCTTTCCAGACGGAGGGCATCCACGAGGATTGGCCGAAGATAAAAAAAAAATGGGTTTTGCTACAAAAAAAAAAACAACTTGGACTATGTAACTCTGAAGTTGATAGTTGAGTAAGTGACAATGAGTGTAATTATCTAGGATTCTGAATTCAAGTATTGTGGTATAGTAAGCTTAGGTACAGACGCCAGCACATCAAGACACAATCTGTCAAATTTCTTTAATAGATTTTCAACTTTATCGCTAAAGCATTAAGGTTCAAGGTTGATTGGGAAAATTTGACAATTTCGGGTAGATTGACCTGCTGGCGTCTGTACATGGTGTTAATTGATATGAAGTATCAGAACTACAGCTTTGAAAGACATCCACTGCTGGGGCATAAGCGTCTCCCAATGATCTCCTGTGTCCTAGAATTCGCCCTTAGTAATAATTATTAATTTCGTATTCAGCCTATAATGTCCCCCAATTGCTGGGATACCTCATCCTCCCACTCAGTGAGAGGGCCCAAATCCGCCACGCGGGCCCAGTGCAGGTTGGTAGATGTCACATGTCTTCGAATTTTTGGTTCTAGGACATGCCGATTACTCACGATGTTTTCATTCACCATATCGAGGGCAATGGTGATGAAATTATTTACACAAAGTAAAGCGTCTGCCTGGGTTCGAACCAGCGACCACGACAACTCGTAAGTCGGAGCCATTACTACTGGGCCACCACTGCTACAATAGTAACTTATTTGCTGTACTCATCATCCACGAAAGATGACCACTGCTGGACATAGACTGTATACCAATTAACACCATGTATAGACTACAATAGCTTCAAACTTCTACTTTTAAGCTTTTTCTTGGCGCATCTCGTAAGCTTCTACCTAGTATATAAAGTTCTCCTCATGCCCCATAAGGGATGAGCTGAAGTGCATAAAAAAAAAAACAAAATATAACCATAACCCACTTAAAATAAACTAAAACTAAATATAAAAGAGCACAGACGAAGGCATGCAATGCTGTGTATAAATAATAAAAAATAAGGCAAAATAAAAAATAGCGGACCGTGAAATTCAAATTGTAGCTGAAACTAATTTGTAGAACTGAAAAAATCGTTTCTATGCGAAAATTGCTCCTAAAAATAAATATTTTGTACCGAAAATCCCCAGAAACATAAATACAAATAACATTTTCAAGTAATATTTTACGTTGAATAACTGTTTTTATCTCTGCGTCAGTTTAGCATTTTAATATATATTTTTACAGAGAATACGACATGCGTCTTGAAAGAAAAGTAAGCAATTATAAAAGATATTAAACTTTTTACTGTTTTATGCATCTTTACTCGATAAAAGGAAACTAAAAATCAAAATACTGTGTTGCTTTAATTTTTTTGTTCCATTCGTAGATTGATTTGAAGGCAAAAACTATACTTTTCAAAGTTACAATAAAAGCTGCTCCAAATACAGTTTACCCTCCCAAAATCTACCCCTATCTATAAAGCAATCTTGATCACTCTATATCACCCCAGTATCAAATTAAATCTATTCTGTTTATCAATCCCCCATATCTATTTTTCCCCTTGCCCTAGCTTTATTTCTACACCCTTTGCCAAATCTACCCTGCTATCACAAGACCCTATTACACCCCTTGCCGATATGTACCCCAGCACCTCCCCTTTTTGCCCAAATCTAGCTCGCTACTTGCACAGCATGCCTAGTAGTCTCGACTCGATCGTACCACCTTATCACCGTAAATGCGTCGCAGCGCACGCTGGTGGATGGTGGGCGAGTGTCCGCCGAGGCAGTCGTCGAGGCGATACTTCGCAGCGTCCTCGGGAGTCATGCGGGCGAGCTTCTTGTGGACACCTTCGAGGACTCGGATGGTTGACGCGTTGGTTTCTATTACGACGTCCAGCTGGAATGAGGAGAGATGGGTTTAGTGAATGATGCAAAATTATGACATAATTGGACGTAGTTTAGCAAAAAGGACTCGATCCACAAAAAGTAATTTTTGAGTTATCGAGGTTTTAAGTTTAGATGTGTATTGCTGCAACGATTTTGTATATCTAATATTTTGAAATATTATCACTTATGGGCAAATATACCAATATTTTTATGAGTCAAGTTGTATTACATAGACTAACGCAATTTTCGAGTTATTGGGAAGAATGTGGGTCGAGTCCTTTTTGCTAAACTACGTCCAATTATGATAATCATTTTAACTTTCTCTGCTACCGAGGCCCGACAGTACAGAGGGTCCTATCTAAATATTTTTCTTTCATCTTTTTTAATTGCAGTTTGTTGTTATTGGTATAACAAGGTATTTGCTCTTGCTTTTGATATTGTTGCATTTTGTGACACACTCCAACAGAGAGTGGGAATCTTTTATGTTCCATGAACATATTTCTATTTGGTCCTGTAATTTGAACTGTTTCGAGCCATCATCATTCCACAGTGAGAGAAGGATGTACACATACATACGAATAGCACTGTCTTTTTTGCTACAGGGCAGATAAATAAGGTTTTACGTATACAGAATGAAATTAAATAGGTGCAACAAATCATGTTCTAAAGTAAATTTAGAGCATGTCAATAAGGAAAGGGACAAACATATGTAACAGTTACTGCATCTCACAAGTTTTCAATTTCATGCTGTATAAGGCAGATTATAAATTTTAAAAAACTCTCACCTCAAACCTCTCATCCTCGCACCGATAGATATACTCCTCATATTGCGTCTTCCGTGACGTCACAAACGTGGAGTCTTCACTCCAGGTGGGGAAAGACACCCAGGTGTCGTTCAGCACCTCCCGGCACAGCGGCGTGCGCCCCGAGCAGCGCCTGCTGCCGGCTGCCTCGCGCGGCAGCGCGCAGTACGACGTGCCGAGCCGCTTGCACGTGGTCAGATCTGAGGGGGAGGATACATGATATGTACACACTTAATGATGTAATTGTCTTTATTCCTAGCAAAATAATCTAACAAAATACTCCAGTTATCGTAGCTCTTTCAATATAATCAAGTCTTCTTATTAATATACCGAAAAACGGAATAAATTGCATGTCAGAGAGCGTGGATTCGCGTTCCGGCTGTTTACAGGGGTAGCATGGATCCACGTTCTAGCTATACCAAAGGTTAATAAACGCGAAGTGAACTTATACCAAAGGTGAACCTCGAAAAATGAATATTCACTTCAATACTTGCTCGACTCAAATGTATGGGACTGCTAATTATTTTTTCCTCGATTACATGTTGGTCCAATGTAGAAAGTTGATCAGTTTTATGGTCTGTACAACGACATTCTGATACACTCAGTATTTTAAAACAAATCTAACATACCTATATCCATAGCGGCATCTCCCTGTGGCCTCTCGTGCCTGAGCTGCGCGCCCAGCTGCCCTATAGGCTCGTACCGCAGCTTCTCCCCCTGCGGGCGCTCCCGTTCGAAGAGAACGCTGCTTGCGGCTGCGAAGGCCGAGTTGGTGTAGCCTGTAGGAGAAATACGGTATTTTTAATAACATATAAAGTTCCCACTGCTGGGACAAGCCTCTGTGAGGAAGCGGGCCGTAATCCACCACGCGGGTCCGCCAAACACAAATTAAGACACTTTAATGAATAATGGCACACAAGGCAGTTGTTATGATAGACGAACTCAAAGACCAGTCACTTATTAGGCTAGATATTTCCTACTATCCTACTAATACTAAATTATACTACTAAATTATAAACATGAAAGTTCGGATGGATGGATGGATGGATGGATGGATGTTTGTTACTCTTTCACACAAAAACTCCTGAACGGATTTGGATGAAACTTGGCATACAGATGGTTTATAACCAGGATTAACATATAGGATACTTTTTATTCTGATATTCCCACGGGATCGAAACTTATGCGAGTGAAACCGGGCGCAGCTAATAAAAAATCGTGTACATTGGGGAGATCCCCGTTAGGAACGAAGGTTACGGCACTCGCACGAACACACACTCGTATATAAGAGAATGAGACGGAGAGAAAGTCGCATGGAGGGGCCATAACCCTTTTTCATTGCGCGACGATTTCTACCAGGTTACTACTACGGCAAGCCGCGATAAAGAACTTCGGTCTAGAAATGAGAATTAATGTAAACCAATAAAGGATATCATCTTCATCTGCCTGCCTTTTCCCAACTATGTTGGGGTCGGCTTCCAGTCTAACCGGGTGCAGCTGAATACCAGTATTTTACACGGAGCGATTACCTATCTGACCTCCACAACCCACTTACTGGGTAACACGATAACCCTCGGTAAGACTGGTTGTCAGACGGGTTCGGGTTTCTGACGACACGTAACGACTGTCAAAGATCCGCGAATGACAGCCGGGACCAACGGCATAACGTGCTTTCCGAGGCACGGAGGGGTCTCCGTATGTAAAGATGGTCACCCATCCACAGACCGACTGTGGCAAGCGTAAATAAAGGGCATCTCAAAATTTAAAAGTACTAGCAGTTAGAGGCAGAGGGACGTTGCGTACGTAAAGCCGTGTCTCCTGCGCGTTTTTAACAGAATTCAAAAAAGGAGGAGGTTCTCAATTCGTATGTTTGTTACCTCAGAACTCCGTTATTTATAAGCCGATTTGCAAAATCCTTTTTTTATATTTGTAAGGATATACTTTCAGATCGGTCCCATAGAAATTTCATCAAAAACGGTTCAGTAGTTTGGTTTTTAAACCAAAATGACTGGTAAAAATTACAACTTAAAAGTGCAAAATAAAAACTTTTTTTTACATCTTGTATATGAATTTGTGTGGGTAGGTACAACTAAAAAGTAAAAAAACTTTTTTGCAAAAAAAAAGACCCGACTTCCAAAAAATACACTACAAAGTGAAAAATAACTAACTTTGACTTTCGGAAGTCAGTATCGTTGGGTTCGCATTTTCGTTGTTTGCCACCGACTTCCGAAATTAAAATTATTTTTCACTTTGTAGTGTCTTTTATGGAAGTCTGTTGTTTTTTTTTGTTTTTGCAAAAAAGTTTTTATTTTGAAACATTACACAAAAACATCAAACAAAGAGGGCGTGGCCATCACATTTGTGTATGAAAACACGATGTTTTTGTTTTCCGAGCTGCATGGAAAACATTCCCCGCGCGGATGAATAGGGAAGGGCTTGCTTCATTTTCAACCGCCACGCGCACCGCGCTCTTTTTGAAAGCTAAGTCCGCTGGCTGGCTTTGAGGTAATATTGTCTTGTGAATAGTTGACAGTAATCTAAAAACATTTTAATACGCAGGAGACAGCTTGTGTATGAAAACAAATGCTTATGTGTAAGGTTTTTTTGTGTAATGTTTCGGAAAAACACGCGCAGGAGACACGGCTTAAGGATTACCCATCACTGTAACCTGTTACACATAATCTGCCTATAATGTTCCCACTGCTGGGACACAGGCCTCCTCTCGGTGAGAGGAATGGACTGTAATCCGCCACGCGGGCCCAGTGCGGGTTGGCAGATGTCACATGTCTTCGAATTTTTGGTTCTAGAACATGCCGGTTTCCAGACGATGTTTTCCTTCACCGTTTTGAGAGCAGTGGTGACGAAATAATTTACACAAAGTAAAGCGCCTGTCTGGGTTCGAACCTACGACTTGGCCACCACTGCTCCACAAAACCCGTTACACAATTCCTAATAAAAATAACATAAATAATAACTGTGCTCACTCATGCTTATTTACTAGCAACACTGTCCACAACCCAGTTACTGGGTAACACGGTACCCCTTGGTAAGACTGGTTGTCAGACTTTCGGACTTGTAACTACTGTCAAAGATCTACGCACAAATACATAAATGTACTAAAGAATCTAGGGAAACTGATAACTGATAATAGCGTAAACAGCATAGATATTGGCAGGTTAAGCTACCTCAAGACTCTATTTATATTACACAAAAATATAAAACGGGTAGATGTAAATGATATTTTTTTTAAATATATAACATTAACGTATTTATTCAATGGTTTGGCTTACATACTCTTTTTAACAGACTTCAAAAAAGGAGGTTTCTCAATTCGACCGTATACAAGTACATATATTTTTTTTTTATGTGTGTTCGCGGATAACTTCGTCGTTTATGAACCGATTTTGATGATTATTTTATTGTTGGAAAGGAGATATCCCAAAAGTGGTCTAATGATAAGGAATCCAAGATCTGATGACGGCATCCCAGAGAAATCGAGGGGAACATTCGAAAATCGTAGGGGCGACTAGTGCGCTTGTTAATTTTTTCGTTAAGTATTTTAAAGCACTACAATTTAATGAAGGTCTGGTGAGTCGCTGATGATGGAGCCGAAAGACAGTCAAAGGGGACTCCTCAACGATTTAAAGCAGTTAACTTGTGTTTGGGCTTGATTCATTTGTATTGATGAGAACTTTACACCTAGATGGCTGGGATGTGACTGTCATTAGGGATCTGGTGATGAAGACGAAGGACAGTTAAGAGAACTCCTCAAGAGTTTACAGTAGCTACCTTGTGTTTGGACTTAATTTGGGGTACCTCTAATCTAGCAAGTATGATTTTGTGTGGGGCAGGTAGGTACAACTAAAAAGTGACAAATAAAAACTTTTTTACAAAAAAAAACAACCGACTTCAAAAAAAAAACGCTACAAATTAAAAAATGACTAATTTCGGAAGTCTGTGTCAAAAAACGAAAATACGGAACCAACGACACCGGCTTCCGACATTAAAGTTATTTTTCACGTTGTAGTCTTTTTTTTGAAGTCGGTTGTTTTTTTTTGTATTGAAAATTATTCCAGACTTCATAGTACTTGACCTAGGCCAATAACTGTACACAGCAATAAAATTAGTGACAAACAAACATAATGCATAGTATAACAGACGGTAGTTTTTTTTTTGTTCGAAAGAGGTTTATTCCGAAATGGTCCCATTTAAATTTCGTAAAGATCTGATGATGAGTTTCGGAGACAGACAACGGAACTCTTCAATTAATGCCTGCAAATCTACCGCGATTGCTGCTATCGCTTATGTATGTATTGTTTACGCAATCACACAACATAACATTTCGCCTGTACCCTCTAAAGGGGTACGCAGACGATCAGTATACCACGGGACACCCTCCCCAAAGTTGTTACTGGGGTACCTACCTCTGATCTTGTACGTATACAAGGTGTCGTTTTGCATCCTCGTCAAATTCAAGGAGGTAACTATGCTACTGATTCGCGACACGAATCAATAATAAAATAAGTAGGTATTTTCTTTCTAATTTTCGGAAATCGGCATGTGTGGGACAACGCATTTTAAAACGCGGCCTGTGTGAGACCGCACTGTAACTGCCCTTTTACACACACATAAAAACGCGGCCGCTGATACGATATACACATATGTAATGTCTTTTTTTCTTGCTACATGTTTATTACGATGTTTGTGTAACTGTTTGTTTTCCCGAATTAAATCAATAAATAGCGCGATTCTGTTCTTTGAAAGTGGTGTATTCTGAAATACTGTCAAACTTAAATAACTAAAAAAACAAGTATGTATTCATTATTTACCAGGAATCGTAATTTTATTTGATTATTTATGTCTTTCATAACAGCCTCTTGAAATTTGACGAGGATGCAAAACAACAGCTTGTATATGAATTTGTGTGGGGTAGGTACAACTAAAAAGTAAAAAACTTTTTCCAAAAAAAAAAATCAACCGACTTCAAAAAAAAAACACTACAAAGTGAAAAATAGCTTTAATTTCGGAAGTCGATGTCAAAAAACGAAAATGAGTGCGGAACCAACGACACCGACCTCCGAAATTAAAGTTATTTTTCACTTTAGTGTTTTTTTTTGGAAGTCGTTTTTTTTTGTATTGAAAATTATTCCAGACTTCATAGCCTAGGCCAATAACTGTTTACACAGCCCTAAAATTAGTGACAAACGAATATAATGCCTAGTATAACCGACGGTAGAGATTTTTTTCACCTGTAATGTTATTTAAATTATTGGTAATCAATTGCCAGGTCAGTAATTGCCCAGTACATTTTTTAAAAGTTTTGTTATGATTTTGTCGTTTTACACTTCAATTACGCGTACTATATATCACTCTATATATTTTACGGATTTTCTATCACTGAACTATGTAAATTAATTTCAAAATATCACATCCTAAAATTGTATGGTCTTGACATTTTTTAAACAAACTTACCCGTTGTCGATACCGGCGCGAAATGGTCAGACTACAAAAGAACGAATCCACCTAGCGGTGTTCCGCCGAAACATTTTGACAGTCAACACTTGTGTTGCCATAGTGTATTTTAAAATTTACCACGCAGATATGTGGGTTGCTAGTTTTTAAATACCGATGTTGAATAACTATTTTAACTATTGCTAATAACTATGTAGGGGCCAATAACTATATAGTTCCCCTAGTATTATGTAGGCGGTTTTCCTCGTTGCTCCCGGTCAAGGCAAACTATATTTTTGCAAATTTGTATGTGGTAAATATAGTTTTTAAACTATTAGCCTTATTATTTTTTTCTCTAGCCACTTCATATATTTGTTACTCTGACGCGTATGTCGCTGAATTTGGATGAAATTCGGCACAGACTATGTCTTGTATTACTAACATACTAGCTTTTGCTCGCGACTTCGTCCGATTAATTCATAACAGAATTTCCATGAACTTCGAGTGCTACAAGAGTGCTTATCGCGCCTAAATGACATTGACAGGGGGCGTTGTTTGTAAACATTTGTGAAATTGTCACAGAATGTATTGACAAAACAAGATGGTGACTTTAGTTCCGATTTTGATATAGAGAAAAGATTTGATTTTTTGTATGAATTCAAAATCAAAAGTCCTTTATTAAAATTAGGCTGAGAATCAGCACTTTTCGGATGTCAAAATTACATAAGACAGTCCCAAAACGCCCGACCTTCACCACTTCCTAGTACTTTCGGTGGGAGGAAGTGGCGCAACAAACTCCCCAGCATGTGTGTTTATTTGTTACGCTTTCACGCTAAAGCGGCTGAACGGATTTGGATGAATTTTGACACATGGTTAGACCATGACCTGGAGAAGGTCGTAGGCTACTTTTCATCCTGGATCGCAGACGAAGTTGCGGGCAACAGCTAGTACAAAATACTGGCAGGTCATGAAACAGGCCACAAATATCATAAAACTTACTATGCAGCGCATTGGTGTTGGTGGGTGTATGCGGCGGTGACGGCGGGCCAAGGAAGTCCTGCAGCCACTTCTGCAGTTCCGGGTGGCGACACAAGAACGGAGCCGTCACGCACAGCAGCTCCGAAGACGAGATTATCTCGTTGGTGAAGAGGAGCAGGCATCTGTGAAGAGTTATATACGGTTAGTGTTAAGATAAAGATGCTGTACACCGGTGGTGAAGTTGTTACGAAAAGGTCGTATGAAAAACAGACTGTATTTTTGTATTATGAGACTATCAGTAGGAAGGCAGCATGCGTGTATCACCACTGACATTCTGTCGTTTGCACATCGCACGGTTTGTCATCATTGTCTCGATTTGGCTGTTATTAGAGTAAATAGCGATATTTTTCCGACATCCTTTATTTCGTTACTAGCCTTGTATTGACAGAGAAGATAGTTAAAACTAACAAATTCGTTGGCAGTAACAAATAGAGTTGATGTTTATTTACTTTCGTACGTATTTGATAATACAGGGTAGCATCGACGCGCAAATTGTAATCATGAATTCAGCGCATGATTCGAGAACACCACTGTCTAGTATACAACATTTTTACGAGTTATAAAAAAAAAACTGCCTTTTTTAATAGAAGAGTGCAATGCCTTCGCCTTCGCGGGCAAAATGTATAGAACTGTTAATTTTTTTTTAAATTACCGACGAAGAATATTTCAACTGGGAGGTTCAGAATCATGTACTGAATCGACAGGAACAGGTTGCTGTATATCACTTGCCAAACAGCTGATACAGTTTGTAGATGCAAGGGTGTTAACATAACTGGACAACCCACAAGACAGAGTTATTTGCATACATAAACTCGCGCCTTCTTCCCAACAGGGCAGGCAGAAACTACAGAAAATGGCATTTCTTTTTCATAGAACAGCTTCCTTTAGCAAGTTTTTACCCAAGGGGTAATTTTCGTAATTTTAAGAATGTTCACAGTGATATGTGTCTCAATCTGTCAAAAATACCACAAATTTCCCTACATTTTTGACATTGATTGTCGCTGAGATGAGATTGCGACTAGATTTTGAACGTTTTTAATTACGGATCTTTTAATTCTGATCTGTATTTTCCCTACAATAAATGTTTCTCAAGATTATATCTCTAATTCACCTTAAGAAGTTATCATAAACGTGCTGCGAGCGCAGCGCCTTGCGCGCGCGGTCGAAGAAGTTGAACTCGTGCACGGTGGCGAGCTTCGAGGCCTCCGCGTACGACACGTCGCGCACCGCGGCGCCCGACAGGCCCGACGGGCGCGACTTCTTGGGCGGCGGGGCGCCCGCCGCTGTGGGGGGAGAACGTATTAGTATTGAAGGCACCAACAGACTAATGATAATTTTCTCTTTATTTTTCTTTTTTAACAGGTTGCACTAATTGTATAAGATATAAAAGAGCGGCACCTCCTGGCACAGGCATCTATATGCTTAAAAGGAGACGCCACCAACTGTATAATTTGCAACGTGTATTAATGAAATAAAACCTTTTTTTTTATTTTTTTTTTGATTTTGATGAATATAAACGACAATTCAACCATATGGACTATGGATCTTATCAGATTTCTTTCATTTAGGAACATCTTCCTGCACGATGTAACCTTCCGTGGTCCCTGAACCGTCTCTGGACACAAGTGGGATGATGCAAGTCCAACTTTTAGAATTTTCTTATGCCCTATGAGTCTTTTCCCTGCTTTACTTTAGTAACCGAGACGAAGATGTCCAAAATGCTGGAAAGATTCTATCCTAGGAGTAGTCTAGCTAAATACGAGCTTTTAAATCCAGTCATATATTCAAAGTTACGACAAAATCGCAGCAATCATAATGTAACTCACCCATGTTGCTTGAAGAAGTGAAGCTGGGAGATCTCTTGAGATGATGGTGCTGCTGTGGTGGAGCCGTCACCGTGCTGGATGTTGAGCTTTGGTGCTTTGGCAGCTGCTGAACAATGAGAAAGAATAAATTGTTATTACTAGTCTGGTGATACCATTTTCTGAGCTGGGTCCGCGTGGTGGATTACGGCCCACTCCCTCTCAAAGACAGGAGGCCTGTGTCCCAGCAGTGGGAAGATTATAGGCTGAGTATGTTGATATCATTTTGTTGTTCGGGCGATATGTGACTCTTGAACCAGGAGGTAAAACAAAAAGATAAATAATGTCCAATTATCACTTACATATAAAACAAATCGTATTAGGTAGAAGCGGAACTGGATGTTCCATAAACTCCGAATCTATGTATAATAGCTTGAATTTGAATGCGTCTGCAGCGCATGTTTCGAGGTAGTTTTTTTGTGTATTGCAAAGGAGTAATTTCAAACACAGGAATTATCTCCGACTATTTAAAAAGATTTCAATCTGCCAAGTGATTTTTAAATTTGAGATATCAATGACTTTTTTATTAGTGCAGATTTTTGAATTTCTTTTAATTAGTTTATGAACTTAAAATCTGTACTTAATTGAATCTAAAAACTGAAGCCTGAAGATACAACTTATCAAACAACAAAATACTATCGTTTAACAATAAAAAACCAAGTTCCCTAAAAAAATACGTGTTGTTATCAATATCAGCCAAGTAAACAATGTTATCACGGTCGATAAAATAGTATCATTACATGTTAGTTTGTTTATCAACGAAAGATACTCGTGCCGTCATACAGGAAGAGGTGTGTTTTTCACGTGTTGACATTGTGTTGTAATGTTAAAATTAATTCTGCTTGGAATTTAGACTTGATTATTTTGTGATGGACGACAAATTAGCTGATGGTTCACGTGATCCCTTTCGAAGAGAGGCTTGCGTTTCATTAGTGAGAACATCACAGGCCGATTATGTACGTATGTATCACGTGGTGGTGAGGAGTTAGGGTACTGTCGTTAAGTCGACCTTTGTGGCTAACTTGAAATAACGCGTGTGCTTGTAATTTTGTTAGTTTTAAAATTGTATAGACATTTTGCCAATATGGGTAATATATAATAGGTGTTCTAATACATTAACGCTTAGCCATATTTCACCATTCGGTATGTAATATTTATATTATTGACGTTTACTTTAATTTAACCAAGAGCCAGATCCATCAATTTAGAGTAATTCAGGCAATTTTTTCTCTGATAAAAAAATAACTCAGTCACATTAGTATATTTTATCTATTAAAAATGTATTTTCTTTACTCTTAGGGCTGTTCTCAAGTATGTGTTGTAGTCAGTGTGCTGTTGTTGGTCTGTTAAAATATTTGTAATAATTTTTTTTTGCGGTGGGTTTCTTGCGATAGTTTTTGTCAACCCTAAGGTGAGTTTACGACCTTTTTTGTAACCTTGTGTCGATTTTCAGCCTGATGGCAATAATTAATTAATCTTATAACATTACTGATTTTTATACTAAAAACCAGAACATAATCAGAACACCTAAGACCAATAATAAGAAAGATATTGTTATAGTTATTATTTTCACGAGGTTTTTTACATGGATATACTTATATCACTGTTCCCGAGATGGTTTTATTGTGACATAGGGTAGAAGTCTGTGTAGGTGTCACTGGCAACCTAATGGTCTTTTAATGTGGCGTCGTGTAGATCGAAGAGCGAGTAGAAACCTATGACGCCAGTAAGTGTGTGTGTGTGTGCGTGTGCGTGTGTGGGTGTGTGTGTGTGGGTGTGTGTGTGTGGGTGTGTGTGTGTGTAGTGAGGTACTGACCGGCGCGTGGTGGTGGTGGTGCGGCGGCTCGGCGGCGGGCGGCGAGCTGGCGGCGCGCGGCAGCTGCGGGGGGGGACAGGCGTTAGCTACTCGAGTAGGTTGACACTTGACACCATTTCGGCTTTCATAGAGAATACGTTCATAGCAGATTTAGTTATAAACCAAAGAATTGACGTGGTTTTCAAGCGAGGAATCATTAAGTGATCGTAGTGAATTAGGGCCCTGTACATAGTATCGTTTAGCTAGTTTACCTGATGATGTGTGACAGGCGGCGAGCGGACGTGCGGGTAGTGTCGCTCGCGCACCTCGGGCACGGGCTTCGTGACCGCCTTCGCGTCCGGTAGGAACTGACCGAACTCTGCCAGCAGGTCGTCTTGATTCTCAAACAGTTTTGCCACCTGATGGATAAGGGTATTGGTTAGTTAACATTCATCTATAATGTATACTAAATTAATAAATGATAAATTTATTTACAAGGATATAGGTAGCTCTTTTTTCTTTTCGTGTCGATGGTACTCTTCTTCGACATTTTATATTGTTTCACTATATTCGGCATTTCAGCCGTGCAAATATTTAAACTTTACATCTTGGTTATACTTAAAGCATACTAATAATAAAACTGGAGTTTGTTTGGAACTATCAGTCGGATTTGAAATAATCTTTTTGTATTTGATAGTCCAATTCTTGAGAAAGGCTCTTAACATAAAGTTGATAGGATCGAAAAATTCAACACAAAATGATTGTCATATACCCAAAACAGAAAATACAAACCTGCGAATAAACCTCAGCCTCCGTCTGCAGCTTAGCCTGTGGCTCCTTCATCTCCCGATGTCCTCGTTGATAAGCATGCAGTATCTCCAAGAATCGCTTGTACTTGTCTGGTTGCCTTGAAAACCGGGACTGTATGGAGATAAAACAAAATGGTGGTCAGTATGGTGGTGGTGAGTGGTAAGTGGTGGTGGGGGTAACAGGTCGTAATCAGAACTCAAATAGAGCAGCCGCAAGTTTTTATCATTAGGGGTCGAACGGTAATTAATTTCATCATTTTGGTGGGGGAACTCTTAATTGTTTTGTCAATTTTATGGCAGTTTTTTATTGATTATTTTTCTTATACAAACATAATCCTTCTTTCTAGTCAGATGAAAGAAACGTACATTTTTTCTCGAGTCTGTATAATAGTTGTTGTACGGCATATTAACAAGAATAAATTAATAAATTTGCCTGAAATGTTGCAAAAACAAGTAGTTTTGTTTATCAATATACTTTTTTCAGCAGTTTTAAAAACAGGACAATATAAATACATGTTCTTGAGTAATACAATTACAAGTAAAACTCACCTTAATCTTGTTAACATACTCAATAGCATGATTGAACTCCACCGGCTGGCTGGAAGGGGCAGGCGCAGCGTGCGTCGGGTTCGATGGCTGCGCGGACCCTATGGGACACACCGTGATGATATAGTACTTGTTGAAGTGGGTAGTGTATGAAGAAGATAAGGAAACGTAATCAGAACTCAAATAGAGCAGCCGCAATTTTTTATCATTAGGAATCGAACGGTAATTAATTTCATCATTTTGAAGACGTGTTTGTGTTTGGTTGTATGGCAAGTCATGGAAATGGGTTTGTTTTTCTAAACATCTCAAGATAATATATTATTACTACATTTAACTGAAAAGCAATGATTAAATAATTCAAAACATTGAGACATGTCATCGGGACCTATCACAATACCAGCGCTGCGAAATTTATTTTTTAAATGTCGCAGCATCATGCTGTGATAGGAGCCTTTTGGCCTCGTACAGGACTTTCAGTTTCATTTTTATTATTTGTTACTTTTTTTTTAGTTTTGACTATGTTTAGTTTAATTTGCGATCTTCCTGTACGAGTCGCAATAAATATTTTTTATTTATTTCTGATATTGAAACATCGAGTCAAACAATGTTGCATAAGGCAACTTTAGTATTTTAGCGAAAACTTTTATAAATTAATGTTATGATGACGAGATGTGCACGAAAGAAATTAGCTAGTATACAGGGCGACAGGGAAACTCGACGTATTCCTTGGAAGGCGTTAACTATGGTTCAAAACTGGATAAAAGTTAACTAGATTAAAGTCAATAGTCAAATAACTTTCAACTTTCTTAACTTTCTTTTCTTTTCTTTCTACTTTTTCTTTTAAATCAGCCCTTAGGGGCTGATTTTTCCAACGCCAGATAACTTTATCCGAGGAATAATTTTGAATTTTTGACAGTTCTTCCATACAAAAACTGTCACACGTCAATTTTATTCCACAAATACAAATTATCTGTCGATTGAAAAATCAGCATTTGAATTAATGGAATAAGAGATGCAGAAGACTCAAGACCTGACATCTGTGTAATTGATGTAAAAGTCAGTAAAATAAAAGAATCAAACTTCGTGTAATGCTCACCCGGTGCAGAAGCGTGGTGTATAGCGGCCGCTTCAATCTGCTGATGAGCTTGCGAGATCTGATGCAGCGTGTTTGTAGGCGCTGCATTCACCGACAGATTGTGTACGATCGCGTTGTTTACCGACCTGCGGGGAATTAGGCGTTGTTAGGACAAAACTTCACAAATGTCTATCATGACTGGTAATAAAAAGTTCTTTGTTGGACGCATCGCCACAACGGCCACATGAGTAATTCAGCCTAGATTTCATCGCTTATATTCAGTAGGACTTGTTTTACGCCAAATGAGAAATAAACTGCAATATTGGATACAGCTGAATGTGTCGTAATTTTAATGTCTTATAGCACTTGATGTATAGTATGCTTAAATCATGTCCTGCGTGTCCTGTCAGCTGCACGTTACAGGAACTGATGGACGCTAGTGATGGCGCAAAACGTCGAATTCTGGGCCGAGACCATTTAGATTGCCATTGACACGCTAAGAAGAAGAGTGTCAGTAATTTTGTTTTTTTTTTTACTCTCAAAAAAAATCAACTGAAAATCAAAGGATTTTTAAAGTTATATCTTACTAATTTTATTTGAAGTAGTTACTTACATTTCCATGTTAGAATAGTTCGATCGCCGAACTGTCTCCTTCTCCACCTCCCTGTGAACAAGGAATTATGTTTAATACACATTCTAGAAACTCTATTTTAATACAACTAATATATTAAAGTAAAGAGAGAAAAGAGACAAGGTGGAAAGACAGTATGGGAGGCCTTTGCCCAGCAGTGGGACATTAACGGCTAATAAAAAAAAAATATATATATTACAGTCCCCCCAGACAGAATTTCGGCCATGGCGACCACAGCGGAGACCAGCCTTCGGCGCGGGAGATATTATAGTGCCACAGATTTATAAACTAAAGGGAGATATGCCAAGGGGGCGTGGCGCGTGCGAACAATGTATGCACAAAACAGAAACAAACGCGGGCGCCGTTGATTTGTCAATAAGAATTTTCAATGTAGTTGTGTCTCAACGTTACGATCTGCGTTACGCGATTGGCTCGCGTTGAGTGTGGTGACTGTTATAGTGTGAGTGAGCGCGTGTTCGTATTGTAGTGCATATGTAGTTGAAGGCGACAGCCGGACTCGAACAGTTGGGCAGCCACACCATATCTCCCTTTAGTTTATAAATCTGTGTATAGTGCACAAGTGTGTTCACACTTTCACAGACACAGCTGCATTCTCTCTTTCCCACAGTCATCGTCAAAAGTATACCAACTAATATATTAGACAAGTGGGCAAGGCATGAATATCTTTTCAGCCTCTTTTATAACTACTTCAGCTCATTGCTGTGATGAATCCCTGCTGGCAAACAAGTTATGTACTTGTTTAAATGCACCATCATCATTCTCCTGCCCTTATTCCAATTTATTTGTGGTCGGCGCAACATGTCTTTTTCTTCCATAATTCTCTATTAGTCGTCATCTCGGTAGTCACCCCCTTTTCTTTCTACTTGTTTAAATTATTGCTTACAAATGAGCCATTACACCATGTTCTATGTTAGAAGGTAAGAATGGACCATATTTTTACTGTTGTTATTTGAAATTGCACATTGTGCAGTGTGAATTTCTGAGAGGGAACTTCACATCAAGAACCTAAACTATGAAAATCTGGAAAGAGAAGTAGAACCTCTCATTATACTGCCAAACAACCAGGCTACGTTAATTTATTTATTTTCCAAATTATCAAAATATTTTACTTCGCATAAACTCACATGGGCACTTGTGAAACGTCAGAAGCTAGCACGGTTCCTATTCGCCGTTTCCTATGGAGAAGAGCCGACAAGAAACTCCACGACTCTCTTTTAAATTCGAAGGTTACTCTATTAATAAATATCTATGTTCTACCCACCCATTAGGTACGCAAATCTACGACATTTAAAAATAACCCACATAGTACAATAACACTAAACAGTACGAAATAAAGAGACTGTGACCTCTGTTTCGACCTTTCTTCTCGTTAGATAGGAAACGCCGACCTCATCTAGTTTAAAAAAATATGATTGACCCGTATACGTACAAACCTATTTGTATCCGTATAAACCTACTCACAGAAATAGAATCATTTCTCGTAATAAAGTAACTCGACAAATATCTAAGTTAGCAACAAAAATATTGACTTGTAGTTCGTACGGCGCGGCGCAGGGTGAATGAACCAAACAGCTGTTGCGTCACTCCAACACACAGATATAGCCAGCGGCTCCCGATTTACATAATACTGAATAAATAGCATTTCGTTTATTATTAGGAAGGCTTTCGCAAAGTGTGACATGGTGATTAAGTTTAGGGTACTTGAAGACGTGTCTTTACTATTTTTTTTTGTTGTTGTTTTGTGTAACCAATCAGAGGCACAGTATTGAGGAAGAGGTCAGTCACTTCGAATAAGAATGGAGAGAAAATATACAGCAACTTGCAGCTTAAAATCAGCGTCAGGTAGTACACCTTGTGTTGTCATCTGACATTATGCCGAGCTGAGGTCCTTTTGGCATTATAATCTATAGGTTAAAGGTATATTTCTTGCTGTAAAAACGCATTTTCTTTCTTTCTTTTTTATATTTGCTAACAATAACAACCTACAATGTATGGGATCCCTACAGTGTATGGGAGGGAGCGGGCCGCAATCCACCACTCATCACAAATCACTATGATTTCCAAAGACCTTCCTCGTCTCTTTCCACTTCTGTCCTGTAATTTTGTTAGTTTTTTCTTCGTTTTGCGTCATTTTTATTGCAAAGAAATATATTGTCTTATGTCGGTTGCAGAACACGTCGTTTATTTCCTAAAGTCTCCTTCTGTATCTTCCATAGTGGAGATCCTATATAAGTAAAAATGTAAATGTAATATGTTTTATAAAAATACTCACTGCGCTTGCGGCAACAGATGTACAAGTTGCGGCTGCGGCGGCGGCGGGTGCTGCACGCCCAGCACGACGCTGGCGCCGCCCGCGCCGCCGAAGCCCGTCGGGGACGGCATTGAGACGGACACCTGGGGAGGGACGGGGTGCTGTAGTATTGTATACGACAAATCTGTTGGGAAACTAGTGTCTTCCTAATAGTAAAGATCATCAAAGCTAAAATTGGGTGCCCTTTCTTTACGTTTACACGCATGAAGTGTATACAGGGTCAAATAAATTAGCTAGCGAAACTCTGCACACGTGATGAGTATCGATAGGACTACCCCAAGACCTAACTTGTGCTATCAATAAGAATTCTCAAACGCATCTTGTCGCAGTTAAATCTCATGCTGTCTATTTCACTTTTAAAGGCTTGTCATATATGGAAGGCATCATTGAGAAATGCCTTACTTCGCATAGCTACTTAGACAAGTATTTTTTGTGAATATGGGTATTAAAGTATTGCTTGAGCAATGTTTTCTTGTATTAACATTTTCGGCACACTGCAAGTCGTGTTGTACTGTGCAATGCTTCCAATGCTAACTTGATATACCCCCTTGTACGCAGTTGTCAAGCCTATTGAGGTTAGCAACGGGATGGGGGGGATAAGACCATCATAAATTTTAGGTTAGAATGGTTGATCCGTCCTATGTATATTTCCTATTCATCATCTGCCTAACCTTTTCCCAACTATGTTGGGGTTGGCTTGCAGTCAACGGTTTCATCAGCCTCCATGCAAGCCCTGCCTGCTTAAGGGACTGTCCGTTACGCCTGTGTGTTGACACATGGTTAAATCATGATCTGAAGAAGGATATAGGCTCTTTTCATCCTGGGAACTGATGGACGCTGGTGATGGCGCCAAACAAGTGGGCTATTTTCTGGGCAGAGTCCATTTAGATCGCAATCGACACGCTAAGAAGATCCTGGATCGGAGACTACTCGCGGGCAACAGCTAGTAATTAAATAGTTCTCTTACCTGTCCATTACTCTGAACTTCAATCTTATATCCGGGCGGCAAAAAAGTGTTGAAGCCAACTATCAGCTCCGGGTGCCCTTTAAACAGGTTCGATACCCGGGTGATGACGCCTGGAGTGTCAATACTGCAATATAAACTAAAATTAAGATGGAGGATAATTGTTAGTAGTCAGTTTACATAAATGAGGCTTAGTCAGATACAATTAAAATTGCAGCCATTAATTTTTTCATGGTGTTCAAACGGTAATTGTTTTCATCATTCGGATATGGAAAGACTATTTTTTGGTTTAGTAAGGAATCTTGTTTAGACTATGCAAGCATTTTAGTTAAGTACCAATTTAGTTGGGAAATTCAAGATTAGTAAATTTTAAGACAAAAATGTAGTAGAATATTTCAAATGAGGCATGATTATTGGAACTAAGCTTTAAAATGGTTTCTTACATTGATCAGAGAGCTATGTTTTTGCTAATACAAGCTTTAAGCCACAACACCTATAAAAGTTATTATCAAATAAAATAAAAAATCTTTTAAAAGTATTATTTTGCTCTCTAAAATACGCAAAATTTTTAAATACTCATGCAAAATCATCAACATCCTACATACTAATTTTCAAAATAAATAAGACTTTTTAAAGATATTTTCGTTCTAAAAATTTAACACTACAAAATACGGAAATATTTTTAAATACATATTCATGCAAAACTCAAAATCGAAGCATTTATTTCAAATAAACCAATTACAGGCAGTTATGAATTGTCAAGGGTCGGTCAGTCAGAAAGATGAAGCTAGTTGCCCATTCCAAAGCGTAGTAGGTACCGATGGAGAAGAACGAGCAAGAAACAGGAAAGAATGGCAAAATCATTAACATCAAACACCTGCCCTTTTCTTATAATAATTTGGCATCAGTGCAGCGTGTTCTTTTACTTACACAGGCTCTAAACCATATTCGCATCTATGAAAGTCAAAATATGTAGTATAAAATATTTTAAAACTGAACAGACATGCAGGGCCGTCCTTAACCTATTGGAGGACCTGGGCACATACGATCACGGGGTCCCTGTGTAGATAAGAGACAATAAAAGAAACATACAAATATTTCAATACTTTGGGGCTAGAAACTTATTGTAAATCACTTATTTTGTCAATGAATCGGGTACTAATAATGCGTAGAATAGAACGACGGCTGCAAAGAATGATTTTTATGTGAGCAGGCCGGGGTCGCTGTCGATGGCGGGGCCCTGGACACTTGCCCAGAGTGCCCAATGGAAAAGAGGGGGCCGGCAGACGTGCATGAAACAACATCAACATCCTGTCCTTACCCCAACTTACTTAACCTCAAACGCAGCAAGTAAAACAAAAGAATACTAAAACAAACATCACTTACGTCTGACTCTTAAACTCCTTCATGATGTCCAGAAAGTCGTTGTACACTTGTGGCTGCGTATTGAACTTGTATTTGACTTGGTCCAGGTACGATAGAGCATCTTCCACCTTCAGCCGCTGGAACTGGCCCGCAGCCTGCTGCTGTGCGGCACCTGGGCCCACGCCGGGTCCCACGCCGGGCCCCACGCCTGGCGGGGTCGCTAGGGGCGCGGGGGCCGGGGACTGCCGCCCTAGCGCTGCTGGTAAAGCGCTTAAGTTCGGCTGTTGGGGTGGTAGAGCCTGTGTATAAAAAACAAAATGTTTTGATCAGAACAATTGTTGCCTAGTATTTTCTTTACTTTTTGCTAGTAATGGGTTGTGATAGCTTGAATCGATTGAAGTAACTACAAATAAATGATATCTGTATGTCCGATTTGCATTACTCAATGAGCCTGGAAAAATACTAGATTTTGTACTTCCATTTCATTTACTGGAGCTGGAGTTATAAAACTAGTCATCTGCCTAGGCTTTTCCCAACTATGTTGAGGTCAGCTTACAGTCTAACTGGGTGCAGCTGAATACCACTATTTTACATGAAGCGACTCCCTATCTGGCCTCCACAACCTATAGTATATAAGTTTAATTTGTTTCAACTATAAAAAAACTTTTTTTTATAAATATTCATCTATAAAAACACTTCTCGAAGACAAGTGACATCTACCAACTAGCATTGGGCCTGCGTGGTCGATAACGACCCGCTCCATCTCACCGAGAGGAGGCCTGTGTCCCAGTAGTGGGAACATTATATATTGATCATACATTATGCATAAGAAACTAAGTTTATGTACAACAGTCCTAACCTTTGCATGTACTATTACATAACGAACAATAATTACATAAACAAAACAAACGATCAATAAACATATTCACTTGATTATTGTTTACATATTCGATAATGCAGGTCATGGATAAGCTATCTATTAACAAAGTTATTCAGACTATCGCTAAGGACTTACAATGTACTCATTGTTTCATAGTGGCATTCTTGTGTGATTGGTCTAACACTGCTCAAACACTGCTGGGGAGTTTGTTGCGCCACTTCTTCCCGGCGAAAGCACTAGGAAGTGGTGAAGGGCGGGCGTTTTGGGGGACTGTCTTTTGTAATTTTGACGTTCGAAAAGTGCTGGTTCCCAGCCTAATTTGAATAAATGACTTTTGGGGAGAGGGGCCCGTGGCTAAATAATAACAGCCGCATACGTCAATCGATCAGGTTAAGCTACGCTTGCCGCGGTTGGTCTATGGATGGGTGACCATCTTTACATACCGAGACCCCTCCGTGCCTCGGAAAGCACGTTAAGCCGTTGATCCCGGCTGTCATTCGTAGATCTTTGACAGTCGTTACGGGTAGTCAGAAGCCCGAAAGTCTGACAACCAGTCTTACCAAGGGATATCGTATTACCCATTCACTGGGTTGTGGAGGTCAGATAGGCAGTCGCTCCATGTAAAATACTAGTATATAGGCTAGACCGATGATGACTAGATCGAAATAATCAAATACACATTAAATATTTTGTAAAAGGTTCTAATCCTGATCTGTATTTTTTGTACGTTTTTTGTATTTCTTTTGACACAAAACATAACCTATTGACCTACTACACAGATAAGCGCACACGCACAACAATACTATTTATAAATGTTACCAACCACAATATTATTCTCACGTAAGAAATACAACAACTATTTATAGAATTCTATGGGTTCACTTGTGTTTAACTTTTGATTGTGTTCAGAGTTGCCATTTCGACGAAGTTGGGCGAGGTTTTATTTGGATTTATGTAGACAATGTCACGGCATTCTTTCAATAAACGGATAGGCAGACGTGCGGAGGTGGGACCCAAGTCTTTAAGGTATCAAGTCCTATGTAATAGGGGTAGAGATTTATGCCATTAATCGGGAACAAATTAACACAGGGGGTCAATAAGAAGTTCTCAAAGGAAAAACACTTTCAATTAGCCCGACATGGGAGTTGAACCCAGGACAATAATAATAAATAAATAAATAATAAATAAATAAATCCCTGGACATTTCACACAGCACCATTTGTCCCAAGCTAAGCAACCTAATGCTTGTGTTATGGTAACAAGATGGCTGATAAACTACTTATATACAATTTTTTTTTTTTTTTTTTTGTAAATACATACATATTATAGATAGAAAAACACCCAGACTCGGAACAAATACATGTAGGTCATACAAATATTTGTTCCGTGCGGGAATCGAACCCGCGACACGCAGCGCAGCAGTCAATCGCTTAACCACTGCGCCAACCGTGCCGTCATAATAAATGGTCTATTGGTCGTTTCCACATTCATTTTTACGAAATTGAATGACAAATAAAAAACAAATGAGTTCAATGAGTGAACAGTACTTTATCACCAATGCTCTCAAAAGTGAATGTGAAGGGAAAAATCGCGAAGAAACCATGTAATATTCACCAACCCGCCCTCCCTCTTACAGGGAGGAGTCCCAGCAGTGAGAACCGTATAGGCTATGTTTATGGTACGAACCTTAAGCCTCTGCGGCTGCGGCGGCGGCTGCTTGGCTGCATACTGCACGGCGCTGGTCTTCAGGTAGTTGATGACGGGCCCGCCGCCCGGGGGCCGCGCGTTAGTGCGGGCGAAGCTCCCGCTGCCGACCGAGAGGAGCGTTGTTGGACCAGCCGGGGAGCGGATGTCTGTTGGAGAAAATGAGGGGGGGTTATAATGTGACGAATATGTTGGACTCTTTGCTAGTACTGAATCATGCCCTTCTCTTCCCTTTCAAACTTGCCAGTGTTTAAATCATTATGAAGGAATATCGAGTCAATCTATAGGTTATCGTTTTAACTCTTTACCATTTAATATTTTTTATTGAGTCTGCTACTGAAATTCTCTGATTTTGAGTCTGTTTGATTGTTTATTTTAATTTTTATTGTCAAACAATAAATCGAAATATGTCTTCATGGTTTTGTTGTTTACTGTTTGTATATCCTGTGCTTATTCCAAGTAAAATGTTTTTCTTTCTTTCTTTCAAATGGTCAGTCAAAAGATTCCTAGAGAATTCTGCGGGGTAATTCCGTAACACACTAACAGTAGCAATGGCTCTCATTTTGACAGTTCAACAACATTCAGTGCGTTATTTACGTTGTTGAGTAGTAGCATGATTCATTAAAAAAAGGTAAAGAGGAATTAAAGTATTGTTAACATTAAAAAATCTAACCAAACTACAATAAATTATATCACATTTAAATATGTGATGTGTGTCTTTTCGAGAGAATCGAGATGTGTTTTGTTTGAGCTGCTTTTTCCAACACGAGAAGACAATTTGAGTTTAACACGTTGCTGTCTGCAGGACACTAAACGGGACACCGAATTGTTACGTCTGGCGTAACAATTCAGTGTCCCTCAACCTAATGAATTCCCTCAATATTTCTTTTAGTTCTGTTGTAACTCACCTAATATCTGCGGTTGGGCCGACTGGGCCAAAGTGTGCATATTGCTTGCACCTGCTTGTTGAATCTGTAACAAAGAATAATCATAAATTAACAATTATTCAAACAAAAGTCTTTGGTACTATTTTCTAAAACATTTTTGCGAGTTTCAATTTGTTTCTATTCCCGGTACTTGAGCGTTCATCCCGCGCGGGCTAACAACGTCGCATTTTTGGTGGTTTATCGTGATTATTTTATTAAATGTAATAAATTAAAGTACAGGCAGGCCAGACGGAGATGGCAGGATGAGCTGCCGGTCTATTCTGTAAAAAGATCACAGTGATAACTTAGGTGAGGCGAGCTTAAAGTGAGCTGCCATTCCACGTGATGCTAGGGATTGACACAGTGACACTATTCCTCTCACTTCACCTTTTTTATCGTGGGGAAGTCCTCATGGATACCCTCCGTCTGGGAAGAACGGAGGGTTACGTCGGACACACAAAACCCCACTGTTCCTTCCAGTACCATGAGTCGGGGGCCCGGGAGATACTTGTACATTCGCCGCACCCCCGACTGGTATCAGCCCGCCATGCCTAAAGGGCCCCATCACCAAGTGCGGCCGGTCCCACGACCGCACGTCCTTCCATTAAGGCGCGCATACTGCGTGCCACCTCTTGAGAGCTCACTTCACCCAAGTTGTCACGGTGAGATTTTTACAGACTAGCATCGCTGGACTCTTTTAATAAAGATTGGTCCTTTGGCAACTCTGGACAGAGAGAGGTGGAAGGATAGTAGAGAGGCCTTTGCCCAGCAGTGAGACAGTAACGGCTGACAAAAAAAAAAATCACAAAGTATTATTTTTTTATGTTATACTATTTTTTTTTACAGATATTTTGGTATTACTCATAAAAATTGTAGACAATGCTTACTCTAGGATGCATATCCGGTAGGCTCTTAAATCCTACCCTTTCTACGGGCACCTCTTCCCTACAAAAACCGCGCCCCCCGGTCTAATTCTTGATATACAATGGTCGCTGTAGCACCATGAACATGAGGCTACAGGAGCTAGTGTGAATCTTGGGGTTCATTCAATTAATCGAGTTTGGTCAAACCATGCTGGGAATGGTGCAATTCATATTCATATTCATTATTCATAAAAATTGTAGACATCATTCACGCATGTCGAATACAGCACCTCCTTTATTGACGTCGGTTAAAAGGAACTGCGATAATTCTACGCATACCTATCACCTTACTACCTATCTTAAAGAAATGTTTAAAAAATAGCCGTGTTTACAAGTAATACAGGTAGATATATGTATATCCAAGGCCGCAACGGAATAACAACTATTTCGAAGCCAGCGTTGGCGTTCTAGTTATTTTTAACTTCATGACTCATTTTCAGTTTGTCGTATTGGCAGATATAGATAGGCATTTTGTTTTTTGTCGAAGACTGTTTACGTGAAAGTCTGTGTTGAAAGGTTTCGAGTATTTTGATCTTAGGCTTCATTGTAAAGTTTTTAAAACTATTATAGTATTAGTGAGCTAGTTACATTTTGTGAATTGGACGTAGTTTAGCAAAAAGGACTCGACCCACATTCTTCCCAATAACTCGAAAATTGCGTTAGTCTATGTAATACAACTTGACTCATAAAAACATTGGTATATTTGCCCAAAAGTGATAATAATTAAAACTATTAGATATACAAAATCTGGAAACCGCATGCGGGCGCCAGTCAGTTGTTTTTTATTTCGGACAGCACCAATTTTGTCCTCATCAGGAGCGAGGGTCATATTAACCGAAGCACCGTGATTTTTGTCCTAAAGATATAAAGTGAAACGTCACAGAGCACTTATAATCCGAGTATTTTGAACTTTGCTGTAGTCGACTTTTACTAAAAAGAGGTAAATTTTGTTTGTTTGTATGTACGGACGACAGCACATCAAGTTACTACAATCTGTCAAATTTCTTTAATAGATTTTCAACTTTATCGCTAAAGTATTAAGGTTCAAGGTTGATTGGGAAAATTTGACGGTTTCGGGTAGCTTGACCTGCTGGCGTCTGTACGTAGGGGGTAATTTCCGGAACTACGAGTCGGATTTGAAAAAAATCTTCTTGCATTCGATAGCCCACTTCTTGAAGAAGGTTATATGCTATATAACACCACGCTAGGATACTAAGGAGCCGAGCAAAAAGAAAAAAGAGTTGCGGGCAGAAGTCAATCTTCAATGAAAATAAAGGTTACCGTACAAGGAAAAGGGACTTCTCCGTAAGCTCGTATCTCAATGAATGTATCGTAACAAAACATTCGGAAAACCAAGTGAGTAATGTAGTTAGAATGAAATATTTTGGCACTTTGACACGTTTTCATTATAGTTAAAGAATCTGTGCCAATTCAAAACTACGGTATCTGGGTCAAGCAGAGTACCGTTATATTTAAGCTTTAGAAGAAATTGTCTTTATTAATTTAAACATCACTATTGAGAGACAAGCGGTCGCAGTTATCACCGTGGATCGATCGTAGTGCGGGACGCCCCCCAGCTAGATGGACAGACGACCTCAAAGAGTTGTCTGGGACAGGCTGGACGCGGAAGGCGGAGGACAGGATGTTGTGGTGCAGCCTGGGGTGGGCCTCTGTCCAGCAGTGGACTGGGAATACAGTCCCTTCTTTAACTTTTGGACTGGTCGTTATAAATATTTTTAAACGCATTTAACAAAAAGTTTTTTTAATTTATTTATTTACCATTTATGTACAAACATATATAAACAGACAAAAAAGAACAGAACCGATAAATAGGTAAAGAGGTGATGCTTTTAAAATGGAAGTCAGACGATTCTCGACGAGACAAATGTCATTAATTCGCCGATTACCTAATGACACCTAACCGTACACAAAATACAAAGTGTAAAATTCTACACAATTCAATGTTTAATTAGCTCCTACGCCGGCCATGATAAGGCAACACAAACAAGACGTTTACACACCTCTAGGTCGATACATCGATATCGTGTCGATAACCCCGCCGTTGTTTATGGTGTCATGCACATCACTATCTGCGCTGTAATGTTGTAGTTTTGCTTTTTAGTATGGTACAGACGCCAGCACATCAAGCTACTGCAATCTGTCAAACTTCTTTAATAGATTTTCAAATTTATCGCTAAATCATTAGGTTCAACTTTGATTGGGAAAATTTGGACCGTTTCGGGTACCTTGATGTGCAGGCGGCTGTACTAGATTTTCGAATGAGAGTGAATACTGTTTCTAAGCGTTTTTTTATGTTACTAGCTGTTGCCCGCGTGTATTATGCAAATATGGAGGATGAAAAGTACCCTATGTCATTCCCCAGCTCCCAGGTCAGTATCTTCATATTTACCACGATAGCTTCAGTGGTTTATAAGATACATTTTATCCCGATATTCCCACGGGATCGAGTTATGCGGGTGAAAACGCGGGGCGTAGCTAGTCTAATCTAACTGGCCTGTATTGTCCCACTGCAGGGCAAAGGCCCCCCTCTCCCTTTTCCACACAAACCCCCTTTTTTCTAGTACCTGCCAGTCCATTATCATAAGTCATAACAGATGATATAATAATCAGCGGGATTGTCCGAAAGGGTTACCGCTACCCCGGAACATAAAGGGCGAAGGAAGGAACATGGGTGGGTTTTAGTCAGTAAGAGTCTGACACTCCCTTCCGCTCCACCCAGAGCGGGTGGGGTCATTTGATGATTTCCCATCCGGAAAAAAAATGATATATAATAATTACTTGTATTAACATTTTCGGCACACTGCAAGTCGTGTTGTACTGTGCAATGCTTCCAATGCTAACTTGATATACCCCCTTGTACGCAGTTGTCAAACCTATTGAGGTTAGCAACGGGATGGGGGGGATAGAAACATTAAAATTGAAGTCTGTTTGTAATGTCAAGATAATGGCTTTTTAGTAAATGCATATGAATGTATAACGGGTACTTAAAACATTAATTTTTGTCTGTCCGTTCCGAAACGCCTGGACCGATTTTGATGAAATTTGGTTAGGGGATACTTTGACCCTTGCGGTAGGACATAGGCTAATTTTTATCGACATAACACGCGGGCGAAAGCTAGTGTTTTGTAAAATTGTATTGAAAAACAAGATGGCGATTTTAGCTATGTGCTAAAAGTACCACACACAGGTACAGTAGTATATTTTAATCCTGAACATAGGTGTTCTACCGTATAAAAATGGGCATAAGGGTCGTTTTGCCATAATCATGAATTCCAAAAAGCTATTTGCAAATTGTCAATACCCTTGATAAAAATTGGAAATACGTCATTTTTCCTGCTTTTACGAAACAAAATCACCCTTACTTTCTGCCGTAGTCGGGTAAAAAAGGGAAGTGTCTGGTTCTTTACTTAGAATCTTACTATGACGCGTCATTCTACTTCAAATCCTCGATTTTACTTAGTAACTTGATTCATTACTTACATAAAAACCTTACATAGGAGTTTTAATTTCGTTCATTTGACAAAAAACGTTGCTAAGGTATTACGTCAAGCAAATTCAGACAGTACATAACTCTTATTACATAAAAACGCAAATAGAAATATCAAGTTACTGTTTCTCCGTGATTTGTGAAATGTATAATGCTTGAAGGGGTAAGCAGAGTTAGGAATATTGCGATTAAATTACGAACACATGTTAAAAATCATAATTTGGACATTATGATTTTTAGGAGTTATTCTGGTTTGTAAAATCAATTAATCAGCACTTTTTGAACGTCAAATTTGCATTAAAACAGTCCCCCAAAACGCCCGCCCTTCACCACTTCCTAGTGATTTAACTAACTCCCCAGCAGCACTGCTGCCTGTTCAGTTAGAAGACCTTATAAAATGCCGAGGTTTGTTTTTCGATAGTGAGAGCTGTGAGTACCCCCTTGTTGTAATATCGGCCTGTAATAGGCTACAGGGCAAACGCAAACAAAATTACCATCGTTTCTCATTGTGTTGTTGACTACAAGTCTATCAAGTCCACGTTTCTTCACGATTTTACAGCACCGTAAGCCAGTGGGTTTTAATTGGTATTAGCTAGGTTTTGAACCTGCAGCCTAGTTCTAAGAAAGTCCTCAAAACCTCCTAACAACAGAACAACTTAATCCTATTATTCATCGAATTACTATAAAAAAAAGTTTCAATGAATAAAAAAGGTCACATACCCAAGGGCAGCTAATTGAATACCACTAACATTTTTCAATTAAAACAGCTACGACATGTAGTTATTTCAATTACGGCTGCATCGCGGAGTAATGACGCTAATTACTTACATCACATATTAGCCCGTAAACGTCCACTGTTGGACATAGCTGCTATGTTGACAAATAGGGGACTAGCTTTTGCTCACAGTTTCGGACACGTGGAGGTCAGAAATTACCCACGGGAACGTAATAGACTACTACGGGATAAAAAGTATTCTATGTCCTAGGCCAGGTCATGGTCTACCAGTGTTCAAAATGTCATCCAAATTAGCTCAGCGGCTAAGGACAGACGGAGGCACTTTCGCATTTATAATGTCAGTATGGATATGGGACTTTTTTATTGCTAAATGGGCCTCTCGACCTCGACCACGCCTGATCGAAAGCTTCGGATGAGGTCTATGATGGAACGAGCGTGCCCAGAAGATGCTTGTTCACTCTTGCTTTCTACTTATTTAAACTATGGTGAGAATCAGCACTTTTTGAATGTAAAATTTATATAAGACAACACGCCCGCCCTTCACCACCCTAGTGTTTTAGCTGGGATGTAGAAGTGGCGCAACAATAATCATAGGGATGGTTGTTCGTAGGCTCCATGTCATCACCTGCCTAGCCTTTTCCCAGCTATGTTGGGGTCGGCTTCCAGTCTAAGCAGATGCAGCTGAATACCAGTATTTTACATGGAGCGACTGCCTATCTGACCTCCACAATCCAGTTATTGGATAATACGATATCTTTTGGTAAGACTGATTGTCAGACTTTCGGGCTTCTGACTACCCGTAACGACTGTCAAAGATCCACGAATGACAGCCCATCGTGAGCTCCATGTGAAGCAGCTTATTTGCAAAGGAACAACCTAAAAGGCGTGCGACTGAAGAGGTCTTTACTCCGTGGGACGGTGACAAGCTGATATACTTCGTCACCTATGACGTTCCAACCAAACTACAGTCAGTAGTTTTCAGTGTCATTGCACCCTATTGAGTTGCAGCCAAGGATAGCTCCAATACGGCACGGACAGAATAGACAACGTTTTGGTAAGTTTCCAATTTAGATACACATGAAGAACATGAAGTTTGACTCTTTAGTATTACTGACGTGTTTGGTTTAAATGGGAGTCAATGAGCTCCTCACTTTTGTGTACGAATCATTGTTTGAAGAATATTGCCTTTAATAATTTCTATGATTGTAAGCATAAAACCAAATTCCAACCCGCACTGGGACCTCGAGGTGGGTTACGGGCCTGTCACAGAAAGCAGGCCTGCAGGCCTGCGTCCCAGCAGTGGGAACATTAGTGATTTTGGAAGCAGTTGAAAGAATGCTGGCTCAAATATTACAGAAATTGGGAGACCGCGAATCGGCAAACGTAAGGTAGGACGCCCTTACGGTAGGTGGAGCGACGATCTTTGCAGGATGACGGGTAGAAGCTGGATGAGAGTTGCCGAAAATAGAGTTGAATGGCGTGCAATAGGAGAGGCCTATGTCCAGCAGTGGACTGCTGTAGGCTTGAGAATTTTGGGATAAAGTCTGGACCAAGATTTTGGCAACCATGCGAGCTCTCCGAGATGGAGCTTGCCTTCTCTTCGACTTGATAAATAAAGACTTTGATCTAGAAGTAGGTGATCAGAGTGGGATTCAAAGTACAATTTGCAGGTACAAGGCACAGGCACAGGGACGTACAGGTCGCCAGATCCATGTGTTCTTAGTTTAAAAAAAAAAACAGAAGTGGAAGAACAAAGTGTTGTGGTGCAACTGTGGAGAGGCCTACATCCAGCAGTGGTTGGGGTTGGGATCCCTTCTTTTCGCATAAAATTTCTTTTCCATCGCATAAATATACTTTGGCATACAGTTTATTTTGACATAATTATCTTGTTGGCTAATTTGTTTTGGCATAATTTTAATTCGCGTAATGTTACTAGGCGTAATGACATTTAGCATAGGAAAACCGTGTCCATTAGGTAAACCGTTTTTTGACAGATGGAACTATTGATTGCAGCAACACACAATACATTGATTGACATACGTACGGTATTATAATGTCTGTAAGAAGCCATGAATAAGATAATTAAATAAAATAAGGTAGTTTATATATTTATTTTATTACGCATTTTAAAGTTAACTTTTACGTAGTCTGGAATATGTACGTTCTAAGACAACTGTCAAAAAGCGGTTAACCTGATGGACAAGGGATAGTGTACCAGTAGGTTAAGATGTGGCGGGGGTGGCCCTTAGGCTTATGTTTTACATACATATAATTTAAAAAAAAACGTTGCCCCAAAGCGAGGTTTAAAAAAACAAAAAAAAGAAACAATACTTACCCTTTCTCTATGTGCATAAGAAGTCGGTCCATGATTATGAGGGTCTACATGATTTGTTAATATTTCATGTTGTTGGTAGTAATTCAGTTGGGTAATAAGTCGACAGTTACAATTCTTAGCCTGTTGCAATTCACACAGCCAATAATATTTATTTGCATATATTCGACTTAACGTATATATGAAACCATTCACATTTAAAAAGAATCCGCCTCTTTTACCTGTAAAGCAATGCACTGTACTTTCCATTTGTAACTACAATTCACTTTATTTAGAAGATTAAATTACAAGTTTGCAATAATAAACTTAGTCTAAATAGTTTTACGATCGGTATCATAAAACCATTGTGTCATTATGTGTATCCACCGTCCACTTGGAAAAATTTTAAAAAATAATTTGTTCTACCTACAATGTAAAGTGCCTACAAATTTCAAAAATTGTATGAAATGTGTATTAGTGTCTAACATTTTAGGAGTTAATTATTATATTATGCGTAAATAAACTTATGTTTTAGAATGTTATGCTTAAACATTATTATGATTAGAGAAATTATGCTTTAAAAAATTATGCGTAAATTTAATTAGGATAAACAAAAGTATGCCATGTTATATTATGTCTTAAAATTTTATGCGAATGGATAGGGAACCGCAGTGGTTGCATGTTTTGATACTTATACGAAACGCTGATCGGTATCAAAATAGGTACGTGTTACTGATAACATTACTTTATACACACAACAATACAAAAACATTAAAAGATTATTAGAGAAGTCATGAGTAATTTTGCGTTTCAATTGTTATCATAGCTATACAGGGGGTCTACTACGAAGTGCAAAGTGCGAATGATCGGATCGGACCGACACATGGCCGAACCGAATATTATTGAAAAATGCGAAAAAAGTTCGGATCGCCGCCATTGGGTCGGGACCATAGTCTATAGTCGAAAGAGTGTAGGAGTGTAGGATCGGGACCGACCGAACCAAATAGTAACTTTGGAGCAGAAAACGGCCGATACTACTTCGGAGTAGACCCCCAGGGCGGCAGGGACATCAACGCGCAAACTGTATCAGCACATGATTCTAGACATAGCGCAGCAATTTTACGTCTGTTACTGTTAGCCTTCATCATCCAACTGCCGGGCAAAGGCCTCTCCCAATGACTTCCAACAAGTGGGAAGATGTAAGTCTAACCTGGTAAAGTGGGGCTACCTTGACGGAACGGCAGTAGGGTGTGATTGTGGAGCTATGTCGCAAACCATGCTCCACCTCCTATCCTGCCCTCTGTGTCCCAAAACATGCAGTCAAAGTGACCTCTGCGCTGCCACTGTCGACGCCGTGCAAGTGGCAAAGTTTTGGGCCAACAAGATATGAAATTCAATCGTGCCAGCGACATGAAGAAGAAGAATGACTACCAGCTCTTTCGATCCAGGGCTGAAGTAGACCACTGGTCGTTTGTTTTTTCCAGCTCGTCCCGCCATCTTCTACGGGGTCTGCCGTGACGCCTTCTAGCCGAGTCAGGGCTCCACGTGGTGGTTATTTTGGCCCACAGCTTATTGGGCATACGGCGGACGTCGGTTATCAAAAAAATCTTTTCTCCGACTTTTAGCAGCACCCTAAGTGCGTAAGACACTATCAATCTTAATCTGAATAATTTTGAAGGATATTGCTAATCCATTGCTTCATATGTTGGAAAAATTTGTCTGCTCAACAACGTAAATAGCGCGATGAATGTTATAGAACTGTCAAATTAAAAGCCGTTGATATTGATAGTGTGTTAGGTACGCAGTTACCCCGCAGTGGCTAAGCATTGCCATACAACGTGGTAATGCCGCCAGCCTCTTGGGTACCACCACCAGTCGACAGCGATGCGGATGAATTTTTCGACGCTATATTTGAGTTCATGAATAGTTTTAGTTAAGTTAGGATACAATGTTGTTTTATTTTTATTCATTAATTAAGTATTCGTTGTTATTTAATTATATATTATTTTATTTATCTTTAGGTATAATATTACAGTTTACGCATAAGAAATATGTCTCCCATAATTAATTTAACGTTTGTTCTGTATTTACACGCGACCTACTTGCCACCAACCGTTACATAGAACTGTAAAATATAAATCAAACCATAAACGTCACACGTCACGTTAATGATTCGCGATTCCTGTGGCTAACGGATCATTGTCCGAAATTTATCGTAGTCTAGTCCTTTCATGTTTCAGAAGAACAATGACTCTACCTACCCTTTTCCCAACTATGTTAGGGTCGGCTTCCAGTCTAACCGGATGCAGCTGAATTCAGTATTTTACATGGCCTATCTGACCTCCACAACCCAGTCACTGGGCAACACGATACACCTTGGTTAGACTGGCTGTCAGACTTTCGGGCTTCTGACGACCCGAAACGACTGTCAAAGATCAAAGAATGACAGCCGGGACGTACGTAATGTGTTTTCCGAGTCACGGAGGGGTCTCGGTATGTAAAGATGGTCATCCATCCACAGACCGACCGCGGCAAGCTAGCTAACCTGATCGATCGACACGTGTTATTTATTACTTAGCCACGATCCCCTCTTCCCCTCTCATCTTTCAGAAGAAACTATGCAAAGGACTCATTCATGAAGATATTGTTCTATGCCAGATAGTAAACCTGGTACCTGGCATACGGACACATTTTTTTTTAATTCCTCTATTGTTCGGATCCAGCTGGTAAGTAACTCCTTGAATGAATTTTTGCACAGAGCGGTCCCAATTTTAATAAACCCCCAGAAAAAAAAAACATCCGAGTGGCGTGGCCTTTTTTCTCGTCCGTGTTAACTTCATCTCTGCGCTACAGGTTGGTCCAAGATGCAATTTTAGAAAATTGTAAATAAATAATAAGGTTTAATGAAATTAAAATATCTTTACAAATCGAAAGCGCGGAACCGTATATGTGTCAAATTAATTGCAGCGGACGTTGTATATAACAGATATACTTAAAATACCTACATAACTAAGACTGTTTTTTGACACCAAATTCAAAAACTTAAGCGTTCCGCGTTAATCAGGGTAGCATTGTGGCGAGAAAGGCTCACCATGTAATTCTCACCAAGGCACATCTGTGGAATCACTTAATGACTATTTTCGAGATTTAGCATAGCGTTACGACTATTTCTTGACTATTTTTTTTTAATTTGAAACCAAGTCGATACTCCCAGCAGTTTGGATGCACTAGAGTTGAGGATTGTGTGGAGACGTTCACCACACAATCCTCACGAAACTATAGCTTTAACTTCGGAGTCTGAGACTATTTTTTTGACCTTGGTGATTATTTATGACTATTGTTTGGCGTTCTCAAAATTGATTTTCCTAAAGTTTTCGATGGTGAGGATTGCGTGTTGAAGGACACAAATCTTGACTTATGACGAAGAGGTATTGACAATGATGCTGAATGAACAACTGTTCCTGGTCTCTGGGTTTAAGTTGCGGTACGCTAACTTTATTACAGTTCCAGAGATTATAATTATAACTTCTTCCGACGTTTAATATAAAATAAACATTACATGAACGCCGCAAAGGAAAAATAAAACTTCGTTCTACACATCCGCCATTTTTGTTTTCCATTGTACAGGTGAAGAAAAAATATAATTAGTGTTTACGTAGTTTTTTTGTTATTCATTAGATACGCGTACGGTTACAGGTAAAACAACATGTCCCGAATATTTAGAACAAGATAAAAAAAAATTACAGAATTTGGCATTTTGTTTTACAATAAGGGACACCATCTTTACAGTTGAGTTATTATTTAGAGAGTTTAGTTATATTTAAGAACATTGTTGTCACCGGAATGGGATTGCTTTTTGTTTCGATTTCATTCATTTAAACTGACCATGGCCAGGCCAGGAAATGGCCGTATGTATAAATGAAGGAAAATATGATAATTATATACTTAGGTAATTATAAAATAGATTATAATTGCAGCGGAAAGGCAGACCTTTGCATTTCAAAGTCGGGTCAGTTACACCATTTATAACTCAAGAACGGCTGGACCGATTTTTATGATCTTTGATTTATCTCCGCCCCGAATAGCAGAATAACTATTAAAATATGAAGAAAATTCACGAAAAACAAATTTATATGTCTTGGTTTCATAAACCATTTTAATTCTTTTACCTATTGTGGTATAGTAATTTTATTTTAGGTGCATCGTCTTTACATATAATTATAACATAATTAATGTATGTAAAATATTGGAAAACATTTTAAATGAGTAACGGTGGAATTTCTTGTCCATTCTTGTCCATACGAAAACGACCTTTTGGAAGGGGCGACTAGAATCAATTTTATTTTAAGGTAATTTTTGATGTTCACAAGTGCCTTTTATGTGCCTATTTGAAATAAATGATTTGACTTTGAGTGCCAGGCTATTTTGATAACAAGACCAGTTTATTCAGGATAGATGCCAAGTTATTATTCATGTTAATAAATCTTACCTGAGATTGATTCTGGGGAGGCATGGCCGAGGGCTCATCAGGCCCAAGCCTCGGGACACCTGTCCTTTTCATCATCTTTGATGATCAGCGATTTCCCATCACACGATCACCTGGAATTATAGAAAATTATATTAGAAGTATGATTTTTATCAACAATACAAGTAATTTAGTAATTATAAAAATATAATGCAACCTTTTTTGTGGTATACTTTATTAGATTTTCTGTGGACTCTCGTGGTTTTAGATATTTATAAGTTTGAGGGTTTATTTAACACTAGTTAGACACCAGATAGATTAAAATATGAAAAACAGAATTTGTAAATTTCTGACTGATTTTAACTAATCTGAAGGTGGTGAAAAAGACCAAGTCATTTTAAGTTCAATTAAGAATAATTGATACTCAATCATAATACTATTTGATTAAGGACTAGCATAGTATTGAAAGTACTACTAACAACAACAGGGGACCAAAAAAGTTGGCTTTTTAAAATAAATATAATTATGTTATGTAAAGGGTCGTAAGGTTTCTTTTGCCAAATAAAAGTTGTACTCAACAAAGAAACATTGGTTTTGGATGGGTGACTATCTTCACATACAATTGAAAATTGACATGAACCAGTCATACCAAGAGTTATTGTGTTACCCAGTAATTGGGTTGTGAAGATCAGATAAGCAGTCGCTCCATGTAAAATACTGGTTTTCAGCTGCATCCGGTTAGACTGGAAGTGGACCCCAACATAGTAGGGAAAAGGCAGGCAAATTGATCGATTTTTGTTAGCTCAAGGATAAGGTATTTATGACCATGAGGCAAACCACATGTCCATGAAGAAGTCTTCGTTACTTAAAATACATGTTAATCTAATTAATGGTTACCTAATCTATAGGGGACTACGTACACAAGTGTCCTCAGCTGATAATAAAATCAATATTATAATAACCTAGCGTAGTATGCTTTTCTGTTTATCAAATCAAGTGTTTACTATCCAGCCAAATGCTTTCTGGAAGGTTAAATAACACAAAGAGTATCAAAGAGAGATGCAGGTTAGCATCCGGATTAGCCCATAAGCAAATTAAGCATTGCTTAGGGCATCACAACTCGGGGGGCATCATGAGGCTACGGCATTAAGTCCACCTTTGTACCTTTTTGTGAGAAAAGTTTAAATAAATAAGGCAGAAACCGAACTGAAAAAGTATTTGCTAGCACATGAAAGGCAAGGCTGTTTATCAGCATGATGTTACAAGACCCAAAAGAGATGTGTGGCAATCTTTACAAATCGCTTGTCGGTGTTTTGGAAAAATATGAGGCGACTAGTAGATAGGAGGCATACAGGCGTGGACTTCTTAGGGCACCAAATAGTCTTAATCCGGCACTGGGGAGATGTCAAACTTATCAGACACATCTTTTGCAGGTGTTTTGAACAGACTACGAGACCTAAACTACTTCTGGAGGGAGGTGGGCTGGTTCGAATTGATCAGCAATGGCCGCGGTAGCCCATAGATATTGGCAGACTGATTGACTAAGTGTGGAAGCCAATCCCAACATCATGGATGCTATTAAACTTATGTCAAGCGATTTCATTGGCCTTTGTAATGTTTTCAGCAGTTAAATTTACAGCATTCAAGTTCTTTTTTTTCTGTGTTGATTATTGTTTCAGAAACTGGTGGCCAGTGTATTGTTCAATTTGTATTAACATTTTCGGCACACTGCAAGTCGTGTTGTACTGTGCAATGCTTCCAATGCTAACTTGATATACCCCCTTGTACGCAGTTGTCAAACCTATTGAGGTTAGCAACGGGATGGGGGGGATATGGGATAAATGAAAAACACCATGTGTGTACCTAACTGTTGTAACCTAACTATTTCACGAGGTTGCCAGCATTTTGATGATAGATTTTTTGTTTCCTATTACAATAAACCTAAATTTTATTTTTAAAAATACTTTAGACTCTCCTAGATAACTATCACACATGATAAGCGATGAAGCGGTTTAGTAAAAGATGGTCCATGCAACATGCTTGGCTTGGAGTACCTAACCATTTACTTAGGACTTCATGGGAGTCACATGGGCGAATCTTACAGTAAACTTCACTTTTGTTTCTGGCTGCACGTTCGAGTTAACACTTGGTAGCTTAGAATATTTGACAGAATAAACATTAAAGCCGCCATTTTGGTAGTGTCCTTACCTACTTCAAATATTTATGTCACTCATTATTTTTTTCTGACATAAACCAATGTTGTCGTTAGATATGTAGGGCACGAGTAACCAAAAAAGCTGATAAACTAATGACATTTGATAAACTTCCGCACCTACTCCATTTTGACGAAGACTAAACAACACTTTTTACTTTAAAAACCGTAAATTAGGAACTGTTGTGGCCGAAAAACGTGTAAACTACACGGAAACACTACGCGTCATGAAGCACTGATAAAATTAATGAAAAACGCGTCCGTATAGGTTAGGCTCATTATGCGCATGTGATTATTGAAATAACGATTTTTCAGTGATCAATACTTCTTTCAATACGTAAACTATCTCCAACAAGACTCACAACTTCACAGTACTTGAATTATTACAGCTCACTTTGACGAATCTAGTTCATCGATCCGTTAGTTGCCGAGTAAATAACAAGTGATAATAACCGCGCCCGCCATTTTCACATGCGGAGTTGTTTTGTTTTAATTATTTAACTACAGTACTGCCAACGCATGTGATTAAATGTTGTTAATGATGAAAGGATTATGTAACTCACCATTTGATTTTGTGAATGAATAATTTCTATTTATTTACTTTATTCATAAAATAGCGGTTATTTAAATTTTGACACACACTCATACGGTGGAGTACTCGTCACGTACTGTATTCGAAAGATCGAAAATGAAAAAAAAAAATGTATTGTGTAACAACGTCACGTCCAGAATTTAAATCATTCACTACCGTTCCACTTTCCTACAACTTTAGCATTTTTAGCATGCCGTTCAGGGTCAACGTAATAAAACGACACTGAATATTTCGCAAATAACATGACTTTATCGAATAACTGGATTGGATAACGCCAATAAAGAAACGAAATATACAACGTGACTAACACAACGTACTACGGTGAATGTATATAGCTTTTATAAACATATTACGCAACTAAAACACGGACATAAAGGTACTCGAAAGCTAGAAGGCGAGGCGCATTCGAATTTGGAATTTCGAATCTCCGGTCACAGCACCCACACAGGTTTCGTTCAGAAACCGGTCCGGCAGAGACGACGATGACACAAACTCGTACTTATTTATAGCGGAAAACGTACACAAATCGATAACACCCTAGCTAGCTGCACAACAGCGACCGGGCCGGCGCAAATTACACACTCGCTCAAACTTTCAAGTCTGCAGCGCAGGCTACTAAACAATATCGAGTACAAGAGAATTATATTAAAGTCCCGCCTTTTTAACATGGCCACGTTCTGAAATCTTCTATTTAGATATCGGACTCGCCTCTTTCACGGTACAGTCACTCACAAAAATCTTTAGGTATTATTATTTCTACAATGAATCATAGCGAGCGGATCTCATTTGAAGAAAAAGTTAAAGGCGGTTAAGGATAATCATCTTTCAGAATAGAGCGGTAAAGTCCGGTTTGCATCGGGCCGGGGGAAACGAGGACGGCGCGGCGGTATTCGTCACCGACGTAGAAAATGGCGACTAAATACCAACAATTACACAGCACGACTCATCGAACGTCAATGCGAATCAATGTTACACGAAGGAGAACAGAAGTCAACCCAGTTTACTGGACGAGGAGATGTGAGCTCCTATCTATCTGTTGCAATTCAGATAACGATTGGCCTCGAACGCATCGATGTCTAAAACTTAACAAAAAGAGTACATACCGTTGAATATTAAATGCCGACACGTCGGTATCTTCAATTACATGTAGAAAACGCCTTTTATAACTCAAGAAACAGTTTCGAGACAATGAATAAAGATAATAGCGCGTCACGGCTTGCTCCGAGCGAGCACATTCGTGCGCCTCCAAATAGCGCAACGGCGCAACTTTTTCGAGCGCGGCGTCAACACGGTCAGGTGGGCGAGGTTGCGACACTGCCATAGCGCTGTCTCGCTCGCGCTGTATGCTATCTCTTTCGCACCCGCGATACTGACGCGCTGGGACTGGAGGGACGCAAGCGGAGCCCTTCCTCGGACAAACGTCGCGCACCGAGCTGCGCGGCCGACTGACTGCTCAACAGCGCCTCCAACTGCGGCGGCCCGACCGAGAATCGAGCCCGAGCCACTAGACGGAACGGCAACGCCGCCATAGAAATAATAGCGAGCGAAACGGACTTGCAACGATATGAAATGCCACGAACCACCGCCGCGGCACTGGCGGACCAAAACAAAATCTCCTTTCTCTAAAATTATACAACAGTCTGTATTGAGAGCACACCCGGGCGGGCCACTCGGCGTCTAGTTCCCGCCAAAAACAATGCACTGATTAAATAAAATAATTGCAGGAAATGCACAAAGAATTACAATTTGCTGGGACATAGTTCCTGATCAATTTCATAGGCTTAAGCCTATTGAAGTATGGATTTTTCTGCTTCCTACCGAGATAGTTAGGTGCGTACATGGATGTTTCATGCCGTATGTAGCTTGACAACAAGCGGGGGGACATTGGTGAGGGGAATAATAAAATCACTGCAGTGAATCAGAAAATGGAAGCGAGTGAATTAGAGACATTTGTAATGTGAAGACGTTCGTTTCTTGATTGTTATGCTAAAAATGCGACAAAAACAGAAGATTGATTAGAGTAAGATTTATTATGAGAGATGGTGCATAGAATTTCAAAAGCTTAGTAGGTTGCTAGGTGTCATGGAGAAAGGTAGGTAGATTGATTGCAAGATGTCATGGACAAAATTCTGATTGTTACAAAAAACACGATGATCACAACTGCTGAAAGCAAAGCTGCGAGTAATGGGTCTGTTTATACAAGAAAAATGAGAAAATTTTACACAGTTTCCTTTTCATTTTGTTTTTTTAAATTACCTAGAAGGATTTATATGGGTCAAAACAGAAAAGAAACAAATTGCAAATATTATGTTGTTTTATTTTTATTAAGATTTTTCTATTCATTTTAGCTGCCTGTCCTATGGTTCAGCAAAACCTAAAAATATTTAGTCAGAAAGTATTAAAATGTTCAAAAAAAAAAAGAATTACACAATTGAATATCTAACTACAAATAATATTAGAAATGCTACAACTACCACAAATTATGAAATAATCAAATAAAAATAAGCAAAATTTTTTATAAGCTTAGATTGGAGCTCTTTATCTAATGGTATACATTTGACTGAGGGCCGATTTTTCAATCATCCGATAACTTTATTCGAAAAATAATTTTGAAATTTTGACAGTTATTTCATACAAAAAACTGTCAAACGTCAATTTTATTCCTCGAATAAAAGTTATCTAGCGATGGGAAAATCAGCCCTGAGAATGAAAATAACATTAGCCATATGAATATTTAAGTTCTAAACCAATTCTAATGAATGACCATGGTAAAAAGAACATTAGGGTCCTAAAAAACGAAGAAATGAACTAAATGAGAGGTAACCAACCAAAACAGCAAGCTATGTTTCTTGAAATCAAACAGCAAGCTATTTTACTGCAAATCAACCAAAGTAACCAAGTAATGGAATTTAGTTAGTAAGTGAGAACTAATGATGAGCTAATAAGCTAAACATGAGTCAAAAATGGAAACATGCACCCTGAATCGATATTGGTAAAGGTACAATGTTTTGGAAATGCAAAGTGGACTAATCTAAAACAATACTGTGAGTCACACTTATCATTTCAACCCATCTTTTTTTTTTCAAACCTTGTCCACATTTATCACGATTTCTAAAATTCACCATGACTGCTACAAATTGTTTTGCCAAGTCATGCGTTGTTGAGGTGATTAAATCGCAAATACCATGTTTTAGACAGAACATAAAGGTCAGAAGGTGGTACCTTTGCCAAGAAAATTACAGGTGATCTAAAGGAATGATAGATTATGAACTAGCTGCAAGTTGAGTGTGTTTTCTTTATTTCTTTTCGATTAACTGTCATTAGTTTATGATAGTCTATGTGAAACCTATTTTATATGCAAATACCAATTAATTAGAAGCCCAACATAAACCGTTACGATTATGAGTACCAGTTTTGTAACCCACAATATGTAATTGCATTGAAAACAGGTTCTAATTCTAAACCGTTTTCAAAGTTGTCTCCAAAGTCTTCAATCGAATGTAAGATTTTCATCCAAGGAGTTTATATCTATCAGTATATTTTGAGGAAGTGTTCGTAGTTAATACTGGCCATCTAAGAACCCCTTAACTTTTACAGTTACTGTACCATCTGTTAGTCCGGACATATTTATCTTATCGTGAGATAGGTTTATCTTTTTACTATCGTTTTCCTCTATTTTTCCACTTCAGAACGTGCCTTTGGTTTTTCTAAGATTAAAATATATTGATCTTGCATTCATTACAGAAACCAGAATTACTTAAACAGACTAGCCCAGGAGTTTTTGACAGTCTACAGATTTTTATAGCAATCTCCGTCAATACCAATCTATGTATGTATATCCTTGCCACGCAAACCACGGTGCAAAATTGCTCTCATCGAGCCCCTTTCAAATATCATAGTGACCTATTTGCAATAACAACTCTTTCGGGTCCTTTACAATAGCTCCATTGTGCTTTATTCAACGTCCATCATGGGTCACCCTAAACTTTATTCATAAAAAGAGAGACCAAAGGAATTTTTATTCCGTCACTGGATAAAAATAAGAATAATTCCAGTCGGCAATTAGAGAAGTCATTTTATGCATTGAATTAAACATAGCTGCATTGAAACCCAGGATTCAATTAGATGTCAAAGACCTGCATCAAGAGCAGGCAAAGGAAAGATGTGGTAGGTAGTTATCGAAACGAGATTTATGCACGTCATTATCACCTTCAGTTGCAATTGCAAGCCAAGGGGGAATGAGTCAACAAAGGAACTCGAAAAGGTTATGAAAGATTAAGATAAACACGAACAAACCTGGTGAAGTGTCGAAAAGTTAGAAAAAAGACGAAAAACATGTTATTTCCCCAAATAAATATTTTTATTAAATAAAGGAATTAATAATAAACACAAAGGAAGTAGAAGAAAAGAGATTGAACAAGATTTCTGTGGCAAATTTTGGCAGGGCAACTATCAGCTGATACATGACGCTTGTTGCCCATAACAAGACCTTTCCCAATGTGTGAAGACAATAAAACTAGCACGCTAATCTATTTATCAACGCAGGTGTTTATTTTTAAATTCGTACCATTTGTTGAATCTATTTCAAGTCATGAATGCAACCACGGTTCGAGGACCTCAATTTGGAATTCCATCCATTCTAATAGCTAACAATTAACCAGCTAAAGAATCTGGTGATGAAACAGCACGCAAAATATCTAGAAAACACACCCATTTCTCAATTTAAATAAATCCTTCATGAATATGCAATATTTATATCTGTCCCGCAGTGATGTAAACATAAGTATATACAGATTATGACCGCACCATTATTCTATCTATCTAAGGCCCTCGTCCACTCAATAACAACCTAGTTTGTTTGTTAGTTTATGTGTATGTGTGCGCAGTAAACAGGTATCAACAGACAACACTGGCACGCCAAGTATTAACCTCAATTAACTCATCCATGTGTGAGTGCCACACACCATCTCAAGTTATTACTAAAATTTAATTACAACACCAATACGCTGGCGTTAAGTATTAAACTCGTTTATCGTTTGTATTAAATTTATCCCATTGTTAAGCGGAGGATACAAAACGTATAGCCTTGAAACTTCTTATCGAACAAGTGAGTCGACTGACGACTACACACAATTACGACCTGTGAAGCGCGACGTTGCCAACATTCAGCGCGCTACTGCGTGTTAATTTTACAAGTCCGCCGCCATTTTGTTTCCATTTAACAGATGCAACTTGCGAATGATGAGGCTCGATTTATTCTCTTTTTATTAAGGCCAACAGATTCATAGACAAAACACACTTAAAGAAAGCTAGTTAGCTAGCTAGTAACCGCACTTTCCCGCATCAAAAAACACGCATGTTACGTAACCCTAGCAAGTTGTCTAACGATGTAAAATGCATGAGGTTAACTCTTGCATCGAGTACACTGCAGGCTGAAAGTTCAAGACATCTCAATAGCGAATATCGGATATGCTGTAGATGTCTAGATCATCGAGATTGCAAGCGTACCCTAGCCATACCTAGGTATTTATGTAGGGGGCAAAGTGTCGGCGCAATATGGTTGCATACGTACTTTGAGAGGTTCGTGAGCCAGCGCCGGGTGCGGGGCGTTCGCCCCGTGCTGCCAGGGAAGCCCTCCGGCCGACTCACAACCAGATACATCACAAATACGGTCATTTTCAACGCAAATTCCGCGGTATCGATCACGCACAGACGCCATTTTGAACCGACACTGAGCTCGGACGAGCGCGCGACGTTGCCACGTCGCACGTTTCCAATCCGCACTTCTATTTCTGTCGCCCTCCCCCCGCGCACCGTGACGCCGGAGGTCGCCAAACAGCGCTCGACAAAACATTCACGATTTCAATTTATACATCAACTTCGCGGGTTCTTATTTGAAAAACTCATGATCTAGTAGGCCTTCGGATACGGCGAGCGCGGGCGGGGGGAGGGGAGGGGGTGGCCGAGTGAAGGGGAAGGGGGGGTGTTCTAACAGCGTTTCCAATGATAAGATAGTACTTATAGACATCGTATAGATGTACATGAATTGTAATATATCGTCCGAGCGCGCCCGGCTTTCACCAAAGAGCAGAGTGAGGCGCGGCCGCGCAGGACCGCGCCGACATGTGCCATTGGCCACCGCAGAGATCGATAGACAAACACCGACGAGGACGCCGACCTACATACGATACTGAGCCTTACTGCTGTAATAATAGATGTCGTATTCGTCCGGTAGTGACTATAAACAAACTACCGCACGAGCACACTGACGTCGTCCACGTAGATACGCACGAACACAGACGTTGTGAAAACGACGCGAGCAAGCAACGAGCTGCGCGACCTACCAATGTATACCATCATTGTATTATGGCACTTTTCTAGAGTCGAAATTCCTGTACCGCGTCGCGCCCAGCGCGCCCTACCGAAGGACAAAGGGACGATTTCACACGGAAAACAAAGGGAAACGCCGGTCCACGGATAATAACACATTTTTTGTTTGATAAATTAACTTTAAAACAAGTTTTTATCGGGTGGCAGCGCGTTGCCAAGTCGTCAGGTTGCGCCGATCGCGCGCTCTCTCATTATGAAATTGGGATTTTCTAACTGCACATGACGCAGACGATTGATAAGATGATTTTTTGAAAGGTTACATAAAATATGCAATACTACACTGGACTGAGTGAGTAGCGTATGGTCATGGCACAGGTGCGCCGGACAAGTCTTAACAGGCAATATGGCATTATCCATCATATGTCTATTTCGCCACTACACGTATTACACAAACGAAAGCAATCAAAATCAACTAAAAATACCAGATAATAGCATAAAATAGGAAAAGACGCAATCTGTCAAGCAGTCACTTACCTGAATTTTTACACGAAACGTGCGTATTTCTTCACAAAACTCACTGGAACGTCACTCCGAGACGATGCAATAGTAATATTCAAGGTATTTTAAGGTTTTTAAACAATTTGATGTGCATAAAAAAATTATACATGCCGTTGAGCAAACGTCCCGCGCGCATAGAGACCGAATGCGAACTGTTGGTAAGTTTGGTTTGGTTGGGTCGGTTGATAGGTGGGGGGCGGCGGGCGGAAAACCGGAGAACGGGCAATCGAGGGAGTCAGAAAGGGCAAAATTTTAATAATTTTTAACTGATTTACATGGCTAAACTAGTAACCAACATCCCGTTAAAAATTATAAAATGTTTTTTGGAAACGTTAAATTCAGTAATAAATTCAGCTCATGTGATAAAAATGTGATAAGTGATTGTCTTGACATTGATGTTTTTCCTGTTTCGAACTCTTCGGAATTACACACACATAGACAAAAACCAAAAACACAATGATTTATTGCCACAGTGTTGCCGAATGAAAAAATACTATATATAGTGCTTACAGACCTATTTATTTATATTTAACTTACAAAAATTTAAAGTTACTATTTCAAATAAAATCGTGTAATGTTGGCTAAATAAGGAATTTATAGCGATTTCAAGCTTGAAATTTTACTCAACTTTGGAATATCATTTAATTTTCAGAGATAAAATTCCAAAAGAAGTAGGTATCTATAGCTCTTCGTAATTTACGGCAAAACAACAAAAAAATATAGCCCCGCTAATACAAGTGAGATGTACTAGCACTGGCACCATGATATTTAGTCGGCTTATATCTGTCAGAAAGCAACCAATGAAACAGAAGTACTTCATAAAAAAATTATTACTTATTCTCGACCAATCGGAATAGAGATCGTGTATGACAGAAAAAAGATAAACTTCTTCAACACGTATTGAAAATTTCCGACATTTATCTGGATTTTCTTGTAAATTAAACACATAATTGTGCTAGTTTGTTAATAAGGAGTTAAAGATGCGTCCGGCAACTCTTTTTTTTGCGTTTACAATTTTGTTTGTAACGGTAACTGCGCGAATAGACCCCAAAAACTTGAAGTGTTTAGGTGTGTATATTTACCAAAATGTTTAAACTTAATTTTTATAGATTTGATGGTTAATTGAAGTTATCTTGTTATTTCAGTGTGCCGGACGACCTTCGAGGAGCTTAACGATGTGATAAAAAAAGTAGATAAATGGAAGAAAGTTGATGTAAGTAATATATTTTAATGACCCAACTTCAGCTTAATTAAAGTTTTATTACTATTGAGTTCTTCAATTTCCTGCATATTATTCGAACACTGCAAGTTCTTTGAACATTTAAAGTAGTTTATTAATTATGTCCATTTAGTGTATGTCATGCACATGCCTTTTTAATTAAACATGACAACCAATTTAATCAATTCTTCTGCAGACAAAACTACAATAAATTGCAAATAGGTGCTTAATTAACTTCATTTATAACTTTCTTATCACCCCTGTAGTCTCTTATAGTAGACCAGAGATATATTCCATTCATAAAAAGCAAAAATTTTAAGTATACAATAAAAATGAATAACCAATTTGTTAATTTTTATGGTTATCGTATTGATGGTGTTAAACAACAATAATATGTTTATTGCATCGGCAATAATATGTTTTATTCAGTTAATTAAACATGTGTTCTACTACATGTTATGTCAAACTTTTATGGGTTAATTTCTTTTTGTCCCTCCTTCATCTGCTGGGGTCCCGCTGGAGAATCTGGTGAAAATAAATAATTTTATGAGAGGTATTGTTAGATGCCTATAATAAATTTATAATAATATAACACGAAAATATCGTGAGGAAACCAAAAAACAAAAATTTCAAGACATGTGACATCTACGAACCCGCTCTGGCCCCGTGTGGTAGATTACAGCCCAGTCCACGCTGACAGAGAGGACGCCTGTGTCCCAGAACATTACAGGCTGATTAAACTACGTTTCTTACCCTTGTAAAGAAAGCAGCTGTCATAATTGTGTAGTTTTACGACCGTAGTCAGCACAGCGAGTATTCATAAGTATTGTTTCTAAGGTCTTCCCCTATGGTTTTAGTCAGTAAGACACTCCCTTCCGCTCCACCCAGAGCTGGAGGGGTCATTTGATGATTTCCCACCAGAAAAAAAAAAAAAAAAAAGTCTTCCCCTCCTCTTATAGCTATCCATAATACTCATTGTGAAAACTAAATTGGAAACACCTTTCATTTTCAAATAAAACATTTGAGTTTGACTTTAAAATATTATTCTTGTCATTATATATAAATATAAAATATAAAAATAAATTAAATTGAAGTGTCTGTTTGTAATGCAAAATAACAGCTTTCTAAAATTTTTTTTATCCTTTATTAAATAGAACTAGGTTCTTAATAATTAATTACAATCTAGCGTATAATACTAATAAGCAATTTAAATCTAACTAAATTTTTTACGTGATAATTAAATTAAACTTAGAATAGTGTTGATTGTTCAGACGCCAGCACATCAAGCTACTACAATCTGTCAAATTTGTTTAATAGATTTTCAACTTTATCGCTAAAGCATTATGGTTCAACGTTAATTGGGAAAATTTGACAGTTTCGGGTAGCTTGACCTGCTGGCGTCTGTACTTTACACAAGTTCATTCCACTTTCTTTTTACTAAATGCATATGAAAGTATATACAGTACTACATTAGATAACAAACTAACCAAAAGATTACTACACCTGGATAGGAAAGGCCTGCCCCTGATGACGGGGACCATCACGGGACACTGCTCACTAAACAAACACTTTCACACGATAGGCATAAAGGACAGCCCCTGTGCAGAGCTTGCATGGAGGCTGATGAAACCGTTGCGCATGTGCTCTTTGAGTGCACAGGCGTCACCCAGATTAGGTTGAAAACCCTCTGGACACCCAGATCTTACACAGATGTTCTCAACAGATTGAGAACATTTGGGTGATGATCTGGGTCTCCTGGTCTGCCAGGAGACTTAATAAACTTCTGGAGGGAGGTGGGCTGGTTGGAATAACCACCGACGGCTGCTATGCCCCACTCACAATGGTCCACCTGAAGGACTAAGTGCGGAAACCAAACCCGTAACATATACAACATAGACATATATTCGGTACTAATAACAAAAAACACTTTTTGTACATTTTTGTCTGTCTGTTCCGGTTAATCTCTGAATAAAATAAATTCCAATTCATTTTCGACATGCACACAAACGAAGTTGTGGGCACAGTCACAAGATAAATTAATAAAATAGTTATGTGTCATTAAAGCATGTAGATTAATAACGTCTTATCTTTCTCTGTAAGCTGAAAAATATTGATTGTATTAATCATTTCACAGTAGTGGGTTTTTTATGAATGATTTATTATCAGCAGGCATTACACTGGGGAAATAATTGGAAATTCTGCCTTTGTAGAAACTGTACCTATTTATCGGTTACTACCTTTTACCCCCGACTTCGACCACAAGAAATGTGAGACGATAAATGGTACAATTTATGTACAAAGATAAATTAAACGAAGATATGTTAAGGAGCGTACACTAGTGCACTGCCATTAGGAAAATTAAAACCCAAAAAAATCAAATAGATACATTTTTTATTTCAGGTTGGCAACTTCAGAATGGACGCGAGTGGCAACACCATGCAGGAGAAGGTTCCCGCTCACCGCTCAGCCGTGTACATCTCTGAAGTGATTGATGAGATTTGTGAGTAGGCTTCATTATTATTAAACCAGCATCCTTGCGTAAAACACTATCAATCTCAATCTGAATCATTTTGAAGGATATTGCTAATCCATTGCCTCATATGTTCGAAAAATGTGTCTGCTCAACAACGTAAAAAACGCAATGAATGTTGTTGAACTGTCAAAATGAAAGCCATTGTTACTAATAGTGTGTTACCCTGGCCTTTGATGATGATATTGTGGTCAGGGGGCTTACCACCAGCTCTTATAGCAGGGCAGAAGTTGAACTGCATTGCTTTTTAGTTCTATGACTAAGTACAAAAAAGCAGTGCAGTTCAACTTCTGCCCTGCTATAAGAGCTGGTGGTAAGCCCTCAAGTTCCGGGGTGTGGTCGTATAGTCCATTCCATCATAGTTAATGTCATAAGCTTTATGAAATACAGATCACACATCTGAGGGGCAATTCTCGTAATTTTAAGAACGTTCACAAGTTCACAGTCTGATCTCAGTCTCAATCTGTCAAAAATACCTCTAATTTCCATACATTTTGACAAATTTTTGACATTTGTTTGTCGCTGAGATGAACTGCGACTAGATTTTGAACGTTTTAAATCACGAGAATAGGCCTTCTGGTATTTAGCTATTGGGCTAAAAGAAAACAGATTTTCTCAACTCATACTGTAAGTAACAACACTACCGACAATCGTTGACCTCCGGATATAACTCGTTAGAGGTAAGGCGAGCAAAAGACCAGCTCACCATAGCCTGTACAGCTTGATTGTCCGAAAGGGTTACCGCTACCCCGGAACATAAAGGGCGAAGGAAGGAACATGGGTGGGTTTTAGTCAGTAAGAGTCTGACACTCCCTTCCGCTCCACCCAGAGCGGGAGCGGTCATTTGATGATTTCCCACCAGAAAAAAAAGGGAAACCATAGCCTGTAAGACGCTCCGTGGCACTATTGACGCGCCTGATCTACATGCTGTGCTGGTTTGCTTGTGCCAGACAACTACAGCCGCGGCAGAAAGCACAGGCTGTTTGCTGTGCGTCCATGTTGCGCGTGCTAAGTCCCCAGTACCACGTACTCTGGCCGCACTTAATGATCTCTTGGACTCGAAAAATGATCTGTTTGCGAACGAATGGACGAAGATTTTGTCGGCATGTCAGAAGTAATGTGAGAGGGATTTAGGAAAGTGTTATTAACTTTTTACTTGATGATTCTATATTTTATCTTTTATGTGTATATACAAACTGTGTCTTTAAATTCTGAAATTGGTTATAAACCGTTTTAATTAAAGAAATAAATAAATCAAATGTTTTTTACTGTATCGTGTTTAGATATCGATACCTATCACGTCTGCAGAGTTTCGCTAGCTAACTTAATTTGACCCTATATTGGCGCCGATTCCCTTGTTCACAAACTAAACTAAATTTAAGTTCAGTGCATCTTTTTCTTTCTATTTCATTAAGAAAAGGACAGAAGATAAAATATTAGTTTAGTCCTGTCAAATTAAGATACTCCATAGACAGTTTAGACGTAATTAAAAACATGGCGACTAAAAATACGTCAATTTACGCCAGGCGCTGACTAATTTGACAGGACTAAACTAATATTTCTCTTCTGTCCTTTTCTTAATGAAATAGAAAGAAAAAGATGCACTGAACTTAAATTTAGTTTAGTTTGTGAACAAGGGAATCGGCGCCAGTGTCTTGTGGAGTAACATGTTTACCAATTCCTTTCTTGACATGTTCCAGGCAAGAAAATGGACGACTACGTGCGCGTGTACTACAAGGCTACCAACAAGCTCGCCATCATGCAGCTCATCACAAAGGAGGGAGGGATGAACCCCGAGTTCTCTAAGACCAAGTTTGTGACTGACGACGATTTGAACAAGAGTTTGGAGTACTATGTGAGCACCATTTAATTCGTTAAACCCCAGGAACATTTGCTTCCTGGCCGTGATCTGCAGTGGCCTATATGGAAAGCCCTCAATCGATTGCATACCCAAGTAGGCCGCTGCAGACAAAATTTGTCGGAAGTGGAGGATTACTGATCCAATACCCAGTGCAAGTGTGGTGCCTCTAATCACCACCACCATGCTCCACTTGCTGGAGTGCCCTAAGTGCCCGTTCACCAGCACCTTGGATGACTTAATGAATGCCACTGATGCCACAATCAACGTGGCCACCTACTTGGCTCAAACAATATAAAATATCGAAGAAGAGTACCATTGACATGAAAAGAAGATGCGGGTCATAAAAAAATAAATAAATAAATAAATAAATAGTCAGTGACCCGAAAGTGTGACAACCAGTCTTACGAAAGTGTATTGTTTTACCCAATAACTGGGTTATGAAAGTCAGATAAGCAGAAAATACTGGTATTCAGTTGCATCTGGTTAGACTGGAAGCAGACCATCAACACAGTTGGGAGATAAAAAAAATCAAAATATTTTTTTTTTATTTATTTATTATTTATTTATTGGATCGCCAACAGAGGCTACACAGTTGCATGCATGTAAACATGAACAAGGACAAATACAAGTGTGCGCCTCCAATTATAGGCGACCACATCATTCACTAGGTACAGCAAGTCTGACAAGGACGAACACATTGAAATACATCACAATACAATACACGAAAATTACTTATAGAATGGAGAACAAATTTCAAAGCTAAAGCAAAACCTGCAAAATAGTACGAGTACAAAATAATAAATAATAATAATAATACAAGGATCTGGAGACAAGAAAAAGTCTTCGTTATCCCTTTAGTTCTCTCCACGACAGGCATTATACCCAACCATCTTCTCCGTAGTCTGAAATTAATAGATTTAGAAGAATCCGTCTATATTAACCTACAAAAAGCTGCCATCTTAAACACCTGCAGAATAGTTAGGAAGTTCAAGCAGTTAGAGGAAGAAACCACACCCCACCTTAAATACACACCACACGCTGTATTTACTTGGCTTTGGCCCGTAAAAGTAGCTTAAACCAGCGTAAGAGCTGAGAAAAAGAACACTCCCGAAAATAATAATACAAACTAATTTATTTCACATAAACCAACATGGGCACTTATGAAATGTCAGAAGCTAGGTGCACGGTTCCAATCGGTCGTTTCCTATGGAGAAGAGCCGGCAAGAAACTTCACGGTTACTCTTTATATGATTTTTTTTATGAAAAGACTGTAAATTTTTTGAGGGTTGATATCATCATTCTCCTGCCCTTATCCCAATTTATTCGTGGTCGGCGCAACACGTCTTTTTCTTCCATACTTCTCTATTAGTCGTCATCTCGGTAGTCACCCCCTTTCTAACCATATCATCATTCACACATTCCATCCATCGTTTCTTTGGTCTTCCCCTACTCTTATACCCATCGACATTCATACTCAAAACTCTCCTCACGACATTTTCCTCGTTTCTCCGTAACACATGCCGATACCATGACAACCGATTTCCACGAGAGTTGATATATGTACATAATTTGAACCACCTACAATTTTTGATTTAATATTAAAATTTTGATGTAATTTCCAGTGCGAGCGCATGTTCGAGGAGAATGAGGACGAGATCACGTCGCTGTACAAGAACAGACCTGATGATGATATCATGCCTGATGCTGAGAGAGAGGTAACATGTCTTACATAACGCACATTCAGCCTATAAGGTTCTCATTGCTGGGAAACACGAATTTATAGTTCTAGGACATCACGATGTTTTCCTTCACAGTTTTGGGAGCAGTGGTGATGAAATAAGAAATACAAATTAACATAATTCGACGTAGTTAAGCAGAAAGGACTCAACACACATTCTTCCCAATAGCTCGAAAATTGCGTTAGTCTATGTAATACAACTTGACTCATAAAAATATTGGTATATTTGCCCATAAGTGAAAATATTACGAAATATTCCATATACAACATCATTGCAGCAATACACACCTAAACTTAAAACCTCGATAACTCAAAAATTACTTTTTGTGGGTTGAGTCCTTTCTACTTAACTACGTCCAATTCTAGTTCATGTGGTGTTTACCTTTAAGTAATTGTTACAATGGCGCCGATTCCCTTGTTCACAAACTAAACTAAATTTAAGTTCAGTGCATCTTTTTCTTTCTATTTCATTAAGAAAAGGACAGAAGATAAATGTTAGTTTAGTCCTGTCAAATTAGTCAGCGCTTGACGTAAATTGACGTATTTTTAGTAGCCATGTTTTTAATCACGTCTAATTTGTCTATGGAGTATCTTAATTTGACAAGACTAAACTAATATTTATCTTCTGTCCTTTTCTTAATGAAATAGAAAGAAAAAGATGCACTGAACTTAAATTTAGTTTAGTTTGTGAACAAGGGAATCGGCGCCATTGGTCAAAGTTTTTAAAGATGTTATTTTTATCAAGATGTTAGTGTAAATAATTATTGGTGAACCAACTAAATAAATGACGACACGGTTGGCGCAGTGGCTGAGCGATCGACTGCTGCGCTGCGTGTCGCGGGTTCGATTCCCGCACGGAACAAATATTTGTATGACCTACAAGTAGTTGTTCCGGGTCTGGCTGTTTGTGTATGTGAGTTTAAATGTTTGTAAACGCACCCACGATACAGGAGTAATTCCTAGTGTGGGGCAACGTTTTATAAAAAAAAAAAAATTTTTCACAAAGTGATGCGCCTGTCTGGGTTTAAACCTACGACCTACAACTCGGTAAGTCGCGGCCGTTATCACCGGATCACCACTGCTCTCACTAACTTTGCCAACTATTATCACTATACTTCTACCGTGTAACTTTGATAGTTTTAAATGCTCCTTTTTTCCTTTTTGTATTTCCTGTGTGTCCTAAATACTATATTTTTCTTTCTTTCAATATTATATCCCTGTTCACAGATCTGTTTCAAACACGCCAACTATTGCGAAGAATGGATGCTGCCTGACGACGAGGATACGACGTGGACGCATGAGATGGAAGCTGCGTACGTCAAGGTAAGCATTACTTAAATCTCAACTCAATCCGTCTTATTACAAAACGAAATCTAAGTTTAGTTCTAACCTTTGAGCCAGTGGCGCCGATTCCCGTGTTCACAAACTAAACTAAATTTAAGTTCAGTTCATCTTTTTCTTTCTATTTCATTGAGAAAAGGACAGAAGATAAATATTAGTTTAGTCCTGTCAAATTATAATATTAGTGTGATTGTGTTTAGTTTCATTTATGATCTTCTTCCTATCCTGATGAATACCGAAACAGTCGCTAGAAGACTGAAAAGAAGGATTCCTCAAGACCTGGGGGTCTACTTCGAAGTGGTATCGGTCGAATGTTCGGCCGTTTCCTGCTACGAAGTTACTATTTCGTTCGGTCGGTCCCGATCCTACACTCCTACACTCTTTCGAATATTGACTATGGTCCCGACCCAACTGAGCCGATCCAAACTTTTTTCGCATTTTTCAACAATATTGGGTTCGGCCATGTGTCGGTCCGATCCGAACATTCGCACTTTGCACTTCGTAGTAGACCCCCTGGTTTGAGAGGTTAGAAGAATAAACGGAGCAATTACTGGGCGGCTTCCGTACAAACCTGCTAATGTTACCAAACATATTGCTGAATATATATGCAACAATGATAGATCGCAATAAAAGGATAATAAAACAAAATAAAAAAAATATGATCTTCCTGTACGAGTCACAATAAATATTTTGTCGTTCTGTTCAATAATGAATTGTATTAATTTTAATTCCCAGGTGCACGGCCCCGACCCGTACGGCTTTGGCGGACTCCCGCCGCAGTCCCAGATGCCAGACTTCAGCGAGGATTATGACGACACCGCGGCGCAATCTGACGACTTTGACATCCCTGCTGAACCTGACAAGGATGAGTTGTAGATACTATAGTTATAATAACAAAATATTCGAACGTACTTAAGCAGAAAGGACTCCACCCACATTCTTCCCAATAACTCGAAAATTGCGTTAGTCTATGTAATACAACTTGACTCATAAAAATATTGGTATATTCGCCCCTAAGTGATAATATTCCAAAATATTCCATACACAACATCATTGCAGCAATACACACCTAAACTTAAAACCTCGATAACTCAAAAATTACTTTTTGTGGCTTTGAGTCCTTTCTGCTTAACTACGTCCAATTGGGCAATAGCTGGTCAGAAAAAAAATTTTACGCGAGAGACTGGTACGAACAGTTTTACCTTCAACAAAGAATTTGTAAAGGCCAGGTTTCCTGAATGCATGATTTTGAACGTGTTCAAAACTTTGAGCCCGTCATAACAGTAGAAATTACAATTCATTCCTTGGTGTATAGTACTAAGATTTCGTCCAATACTTGCCCATTCTGCCTTACATGGTATGGCATCTATTTTAAAAGGAGGAAAAGTATTTTAAGACATAAAATATGTGTTCTAGTTCAAAATTTTTGGAAAATTATAAACCATTTTTGGCGTTAGTACTTACTTACTTATTTTAATTTATATTCAGTACAAAGTACGTAAAAACTTGCATTTGTGTATTTTGTATAAATATTCATGTCTGAGAGCTATACGATCCATTTATTCATATTCTACAATAGAATATTTATGTGCAATGATAATACATTATTCATACAGGGCGGCAGGGACACCGACGTGCAAACTGTCACAATTATTTCAGCGCATGATTCTAGACCCTGGCTAAGTGATAAGCGGTTTGTCCGTGGATGGGTGACCATCTTTACATACCAAGACCCCTCCGTGCCTCGGAAAGCACGTTAAACCGTTGGCCCCGGCTGTCATTCGTAGATCTTTGGCACTCGTTACGGGTCGTCAGTAGCCCGAAAGTCTGACAACCAGTCTTACCAAGGATATCGTATTATCCAGTAACTGGGTTGTGGAAGTCAGATAGGCAGTTGCACCGTGTAAAATACTGGTACTCAGCTGCATCCGGTTAGACTGGAAGCCGACCCCAACATAGTTAGGAAAAGGCTAAGCAGATGATGATTCTAGACTAAAAATTATGCTGGGATGTCTGGAATTCAAGGTGACAGTATGCGCGTCGAAGTCCTTTGCATCGTGTATAATATCCTTAAAAAGCCTTTTTATAGGGTTTTCTGCCGAGTGCCTTATTATTATAGTGTCTTGAGGAATTTAATCCCTCAAACAGTGCCTTCTAAGATTGCTAGTGGCGCCGATTCCCTTGTTCACAAGTTGAACTAAATTTAAGTGTATCTTTTTCTTTCTATTTTATTAAGAAAAGGACAGAAGATAAATATTAGTTTAGTCCTGTCAAATTGACACAGTTGAGACAGTTTACACGTGATTAAAACTACTAAAAATACGCCAATGACATGACTAAACTTCTGTCCTTTTCTTAATGAAATAGAAAGAAAAAGATGCACTGAACTTAAATTTAGTTTAGTTTGTGAACAAGGGAATCGGCGTCAGTGTCTTTTATAATATAAGGTTTTGATTTAGATTTTATAGGTTTTAGCGACGATATTACATTGCCATGGACTAGCAATGCAAATAAACTATATTTCGTTAAAAACTGAGTTGTGTTAAATTGACTACACAACAGTCTGATGTGAGAATTTATGGAATTATTGAATTGTGTGAGTTTATTATTTTATATAAGTTAAAATTTAAAATAATGATATGTACATGAGAAAAAATAAGCAAAATAATCATAGGGCATCAAAAAATTCGTCCGCATCGCTGTCAACAGGAACAGTGCCCAAAAGGCTGGCAGCATTGCCACGTTGTATGGCGATGCTAATTCTTTGGCCAAGAAACAGGCCAGCCCTCTGGTCACGTGAAGAGTCGATTAACCGCTTGGCGATATCTCGAAAAACCAAGTGGGCACTCGGACCCCATGGCCCTAGTGTTTCAACCCCAAACGGCTCGAACATATAACTCCCAATCAGGTTGGAACATTTTTTAAGTAAATACCTATATTATGTCACAAATAAATAGTATAAATTTATTATTAAATTATATTTATTTATACTTTATTGTACAGATGCCAGCAGGTCAAGCTACCCGAAACTGTAAAATTTTCCCAATCAACCTTGAACCTTTAATGCTTTAGCGATTAAGTTGAAAATCTATTAAAGAAATTTGACACATTATAGTAGCTTCATGTGCTGGCGTCTGTACACCAGAAAATGCATGACAAAATACGATTATCACTGCAAAACATACAATGGGTATTGCTTATTTTTGACTAAACTACCCAATACGTTTTCGTTATCAAATCTATTAATATATTATGTACGATCTAGGCTTGTTTTGTAAGATACACAGGGTCACATGACGCTGGCGAAACTTCAGTCATAATAGTGCAATAGGAGCTGTTCATTTATTACGTAAGATAATTTTATCCACTTTTTGACTCCGCTCCCAATTTTTTTTTTATTATTTGCCGTTAATGTCCCACTGCTGGGGAAAGGCCTCCCTTCTCTTTTTCCACCTCTCTCTGTCCAGAACTGCCAAGGACCAATCTTTATGAACGGAGTCCAGCTCATCCCGCCATCTCCGTCTGGGCCTGCCGCGATGTCGTTTGCGGAATCCATTGGGTCGTAAGTTTGGCCCATTGATCATCTGACATGCGGAAGATGTGTCCAGCCCAATTCCATTTGAGCATGACAGCTTTCCGAATGACATCAGTTATTTTAGTGATGGAACGGATTGTTGTATTCTTAACCCGGTCCACAAACCCGCTCCCACTACGTAAGGAAAAATAAGACTTGGATAAACCCCCTCCTCCCTCTTTCAATCTTATGCAAGATCAGTATCGACCAGAATTACAAAAAAAAGGGAGCAAAAATATAAAAACTTATAATTTTTGCTTACGTAACAACAATCAAGACCCCCCACCCCTGCGTAAGAAGAATTAAGACTTGTTCGGACCACCTCCCCCCTCAAATCTTCTTACATCAAATGAATAATTTTTTTTACGATTTGTAAAGTCACATAAAAAAAAATCCAGTCACATACCCTATAAGTAATTTATGTTTTATACAAGCGGGCCCGGCAGACGTCAAACCAACCAGGAACCTATTCAAATATACTTACAAAGAAAATTTCATCCAAATCGGTCCAGCCGTTTAGGAGAAGCTAGGTGACAAACACACGTGCAGAAGAATTATATATATGTATTTAGATATTTTATATAAGGGCACAGTTGCCTATAATGACTTTTATGTTTAATTATTATGTATGTTGTGATTATATGAGTGATTTATAAGTGGGTATTAAATATTTTGTTTGAATAAAGTTGTGTTTTATTTCTATCACAAAACTGACCGAATTTCTGTCACGGCGGCGGTGGTTAATTTCAACGGAGACTAGCCAAGTATACAGGAGATAAATGATTTAACACTTTCACACGTCAAATATTAATTATGTTTTAAAAATAGATGAATTCGGTGTTTCTTATCTGGCTAGTCTGAGAAGAAAGGCCGAAACAAACTCGGAGGTCGGTCTCTTTTAAAGTCCAGACATAATCTTGGTCAGATCATGTGAAGACCATGTAGATTGGTGTCTGAAATGGTCTTTTGAGGAAAGAACCACACAGATTGAGTGGAGTGGACCTGCCCAGTCCGTGCATGCATTTGTCAGTAATCCTGCAGGTCAACTCGGCGATTCGACGAAAAATACCAAAGAAAATACATTTGGGTAGGCCGCTTAAAAACTAAAACTAACAAAGAAGGAAAAAAAGAAAACAGATAGAATCAATTACAATCTTTCGTGGCGTGCTCAGGTCAATGAGGTCAGCCGAAAGGTACATTTCTCATTTCATTCGCTGAGATGCCTTCAGGGTCTTCTGCCCTTGAAGACTAAAATTTCTTTGGCACAAACACTTATTCAGCCGATCATAGATTATGCCGACGCCTGCTACCTGGATGCTACTGAGGAGCTTTTAAACAAGCTTGAGCGCTTGCAAAACCTGTGCATTCGCTTTGTTTTCGGTCTTCGAAAGTATGACCATGTTTCACACCTTCGCAAGGAACTCAAGTGGCTCCCAATCCGCCTTCGTAGGAACACTCGGATTTTATGTCTACTCTTCAACATCTTACACAACCCGTCTTATCCTTCCTACCTGCGTGAGCGTTTTTCTTACGCTCGCTCTAGCGGTGCACCATGTAGATCTCACCTAAGATCTATACTTAAATCTCATCCTCATAAAACGAGCTACTACTCTTATTCCTTCTCTGTCCATGCTGTAAGATTGTGGAACTCACTTCCGCCTAGCATTCGTGATTTGCAAACTATTTCTCTATTTAAACGTCGACTAAAAGAGCATTACCTTTCCTCTATACCGTGAGTATTTTTATATATATATACGTTTATATATTTTTGGTTTATGTATTTATTTAAGTATAATTATGTATTTATTTATTTTTTGCATTATATGTGTAGGTATATTTATATTTTAGTTTTAGACTTCACATATTCATATTTTTCTCTTCTTGTTCTCACACACTATTGTCTACATTTCTTTTTTACTTCTCCTTTCGCAGGTCTGCTGGAAGAAATTTCTTAAGAAATAAGCAGTACCTTTGTACTCATATTTTAAATGTCTTATCCTTATGTGTTTTACTGTGTGTACATAAATAATAAAATAAATAAATAAATAAATAGAATATGAGAGAGTGAGAGATAGAATATATGTATATTCAGTCTCTCTCTCTCAAATAACTTAAAAGCATTTACTTTTAAATTGTCAAGGAGTCGGTCAGTCAGAAAGATGAAGCTAGTTGCCCATTTCAAAACGTAGTCTGTTCCTATGGAGAGAAGAACGGGCAGGAAAGTACAAGGAAATTTAAAAGAGTGTCTTTTAAATTATATTCTTGCAAAATCCATCCAAACAAATATTATAAATTCGAAAGTAACTCTGTCTGTGTGTTACCTTTTCACGCTTAAACCACTTAACGGATTTCGATATCATTTAGCAAGGAGAAAGATGTCATCCTGGAGGAGGACAAAGGCTACTTTTTGTCCGGACTTCATCATTTATGCCGCCGACGCGTCGTCGGCTGCGGCCGACATGCGTCGACAGTTGCGGTTCCCTCTGTCATCGACGCGTGTCCACAGACCAAAGTGTAGTCCAAAGACTACTATAGTATACTGGCTAATGTAGTCATCACATTTGCAGCGACATCTGCAGATTAGATTGTGAACTATCTAGCTGTCCATGGTTGTTCAACATCATTGTTGTAGTTTGTATGATTTTATCAAAGTAGAGGGCGCTTTCATTTTCTTTCGCTTTCTTTCTTGGTAATTTTATTAAGCCATAAATAGATGGCGCTGGTAGTATTAAAAGTAGTAAAGTAAGTAATACGAGTATGTATGTATGTTTATCTATGGTCTTGTGTCAAAAGGTCAATAATATTATAAATAAATAAATAAAATAATTTTAATTCGAGTATCACTGACTCATAATACAAACAAATACACTCATTCAGTCACATTACATATACAAAAATAAAAATAATCAAAATTAAATCAACAAATTACAAAAGAGATGGTCGAGCTTATTTATTAACATCAGCCTGCCACATGTCGCTCACAACAGTAAAAATTAGAATTTTAGGTATTGAATGTCAAATAATAAAAATATTAAGTCAAAGGAATATGTAAAAAGTAAATAAAAATAGATAAACATCGTAATTTGGAAGCAGTTAATGGACATTTACAAAAAATACAAAGCATTTATTTCGGGTAACCCAAAAGCACCCATACAACAACCAGAATACATAAATACACATACACTCATTTAAGACATATATTATAAAAGTTTCAGGTTTTATTTTGTATTAGTAAGTACCTAGGTCTAGGAGAGAGCAGTGGTGGCCCAGTGGTAACGGCCGCAACTTACGAGTTGTAGCTCGTGTGTTCGTACCCAGGCAGGCGCTTTACTTTGTGTAAATTATTTCATCACCACTGCTCTCAGACGGTGAAGGAAAACATCGTGAGGACGCCGGCATGTCCTACAACCAAACATTCGAAGACATGTGACATCTACCAACCCGCACTGGGCTCGCGTGGTGGATTAGAGCCCACTCCTCTCTTCGAGAGGAGGCCTGTGTCCCAGCAGTGGGAAAATTAATTAAAGGCTGATTATGGAAGTACTGTGTACTAACAACGTCTTATTCATTTACGGAAAACTTGAGTCTTTGCTTTATTGTTACTTCAGGCGCTTATGACCATTTCTACGAAAAATATTATGGTGTCGTAAGTTCTTATACTAATTTAATATAGATTCGAGGATTTAGCGGTGCTAGTTCACTAAAGAATTGTTATAGAATTATTTGATACTATATATTTGCTTGTACTCTGTATAGTACTAGAAATATCATGGTGGTTTCGCCGGGAAGGATACTCTGCAGCGCAACCACTTTAAATAAAAGTTTACGTCGAGAATTTTATAGACATTTCATAGAATTGTTTAAGTAACTTATACTTATTACAGCAAAGGTGGTTCCGCCAGGGAGCATGACGTTAACTGTCAATCATAATTTGTATCATTTTGAAGGATATTCCTAATCCATTGCTTCGTACGTTCGAAAAATTTGTCTGCTCAGCAACGTAAATAACGCAGTGAATGTTGTTGAATTGTCAAAATGAAAACCATTCCTACTGTTAATGTATCACACAATTACACCGCCGGTTATGGGACTAACCACAGTTATTCAGCTCTGTTCAGCTTTTGTACAGACGCCAGCAGGTCAAGCTACCCGAAACTGTCAAATTTTCCCAAACAACCTTGAACCTTAATGCTTCAGCAATAAAGTTGAAAATCTATTAAAGACATTTGACAGATTGTAGTGGCTTGACGTGCTGGCGTCTGTACGTCCACGAATCCGTAAAGCTGTACGGATGCGTACGCATTCCATAAACAATCGTTGTTTTCTATGGACAAAAACTGAACAGAGCTGAATAAGTGTTGTTAGTCCCGAAGTCTTAGCTTTTTTTTCACTTTTTTATTGCTGTTTGTTTGGTCTTATTGACCTCGCTTACCAAGATCATGAAAGCTGATTAATGGTTGACTAAAAGAAGTATCTTATTACGTATAGTCTTTACTAACATAAAACTAATGATTGCCCACTTAATAGCGCATCGTTTTATAGCGATATCGAGCTAATAGTTTACGAGTTCTATTTTATAGTGATTGCTATAAGATGAGGAAGGGCACTGAGATTGGCGTCGTAAAATATTATTTTATATACACTACAAGAGACTAGAGTAGTTTATAATTTATGAGGTACTATCAAATGGGTATTTAATCTATTTTTTTATGTAGGAGGTCCTTTTATGTTATAAAGATTTATTCTTCTCTCTCTGTCTTGTCTCGTCACTATACTGGGTCAAATTAAATTAGCTAGCGAAACTCTGCAGACGTGATGGGTCATAATCGTCATCAGCCTATAGCAGTTTACAGCTGGACATAGGCCTCTCCTATTGCTCGCCATTCAACTCGATTTTCGGCAACTCTCATCCAGCTGCTACCAGCCATCCTGCGAAGATCGTCGGTCCTAGCCTGAGGGCGTCCCACCTTACGATTACCGATTCGCGATGAACGACGTGGTGGGTATCGTTATCTAAACACGACCCATCACGTCTGTGAAGTTTAAACAATAAAAAGCTGATTTTTTTAACAGACATTTCAAGTGACAGTACTAATTGCGGTCGGTGACCCCACAAAAAAAGTCGTCAAATTAATTTCTTTTTTGTTTTATCGTGTTGAGATATCGGTATCTGTCACGTCCGCGGAGTTTCGCTAGCTAATTTAATTTGACCCTGTGTAGCTTGCAAAATCCTCAGAGAGAGAGCCGCAGTTAGTTGGAACTTTGGGAGAAACTTGCCTGGTATTTTTAAATACAAGGTATATCCATAAAACTTCAAGTTTAAAAGAGCAATGGTGGTCCAGTGGTAAAGGCCGCGACTTGTCGAGTTGTAGGTCGTAGGTTCGAATCCAGACAAGTGCTTTATTTTTGTGTAAATAATTTCATCACCACCGCTCTTAAAACGGTGAAGGAAAACATCGTGAGGAAACCGGAATTTCCTACCAACCAACCCGCACTGGGCCCTTGTGGTGGATTACGGCCCACTCCCTCTCACAGAGAGGAGGCCTGTATCCCAGCAGTGGGAACATTTTAGGCTGATTATGCATACCTAAAACTTTTCATCATGATCTCCAGCTGAAAGCCTTCCAATACACATGATTGTCAAAAGGAAGTTTGTGCAGAACGAGAAACATGCTGTTAGTATGCACAAGCTGGGTGTTATTAGGGGAACCAACATTCCTTTGTGTTGCTCAATTAGCTATTGGCCCACAAGCAAGACGCTTTTACTAAAATTGCTTTTACAGATTGACCATAAAGAACCCTAAATAAATCTCTAGTGTTAAATTGTTAATTTGACACTTGAAGAATTTAATTTAGTTAGTTTAACATTCATTTTCCCTGAGGGGCAAATAGCGTACCGTAATTTTAAGAAAGTTCACAGTCTGATCTCAGTCTCAATCTGTCAAAAATACTACTAATTTTACATTTTTGACAGGTTTCTGACATTGGTTGTCGCTGAGATGAGATTGCAACTAGATTTTGAACGTTTTCAATTACGGGAAGTGGCCTTCTTGTGAAAAAAATATTTTTATCCAATCTGATCTAAAGAAAATCACCTCACTAGCGAAAATAACAAGATAACGAATTCAAATCAATACACAAAGAGCGGGAAAACCAATCCAATATGGCCGATTTGCGAGCGCTTTCGACCGCCATTAAAATATTTGAGAAAGATCGTTTACAATCTTTTATATTCCCACAACATTTGATAAATGTACCAATTTCAACCAAAATAAGGTCTAATTTTGCTTGTTTCGACGGTAAATAAAGATGTGCTATATGTAAGTGCCTGCCACAAGTCAAGTCGGAAATCGGAAAACATTATACAGATTAAATTTGGTCGGATGTATATAGAGTTGCTGAATAGTCTATGAAAAAAAAAAAACGTTTATTTGATAATTCAAGGCGAACACTATGAGATAACACAATATCACGATTATCGCGCCTGGGGGCTTACCGCCAGCTCTTATAGCAGGGCAGAAGTTGAACTGCACTGCTTTTTTGTTCTATGACTAAGTACAAAAAAACAGTGCAGTTCAACATCTGCCCTGAGGGGCAATTCTGGTAAATTTAAGAACGTTCACAGTCTGATCTCAGTCTCAGTCTGTCAAAAATACGTCAAATTTCCCTACATTTTGACAAGTTGTTGACATTTGTTTGTCGCCGAGATGAGACTGCGACTAGATTTTGATCATTTTAAATTACGAGAATTGGCCTGCTGCTATAAGAGCTGGCGGTAAGATCCTTGTATCCTCAAAGGGTTAGGCAGAGTACCTATAGGCCACCCACATTTCACCAGATATGTATGTTTAAGTCCCATGTAATAAGAGTCGAGCATATTGCCATCAACCAGGTACAAATCCTGACTCCAGGCTGCTACTGAGAAATTCCAGATGGAAAAACCTAATAATATTTTGACCGAAAAGGTAATCGAACCCAGGACTTCATGTTCAGCAGTAGCGCTTGCGTCAACTACCAACGTGGCAGTTAAGTGCACTCTAATCAAAGATTACAAAAAACCTAAGCATTTTAAAGAGAACCCTTGTCTGCCTAGCCTTTTCCCAACTATGTTGGGGTCGGCTTCCAGTCTAACCGGATGCACGGAGGGGTATGTAAAGATGGTCCCCCATCCATGGACCAACCGCGACAAGCGTAGTTTAACCTGATCAATCGACCCGTGCGGCTGTTATCACTTAGCCAGGGTCTAGAATCATGCGCTGAATCATGGTGACAGTTTGCACGTCGGTGTCCCTGCCACCCTGTATGAATAATTTATTATCATTGCACATAAATATTCTATTGTAGAATATGAATAAATGGATCGTATAGCTCTCAGACACGAATATTTATATAACTAAGCACTTAAGTGCACTCTAATCAAAGATTACAAAAAACCTAAGCATTTTAAAGAGAACCCTTGTCTGCCTAGCCTTTTCCCAACTATGTTGTGATCAGCTTCCAGTCTAACCGGATGCAACTGGATACCAGTATTTTACATAGCGCGACAGCCTATCTGACCTCCAAAACCCAGTTACCGAGTAATACGATACCCCTTGGTAAGACTGGTTGTCAGACTTTCGGGCTTCTATCTACCCGTAACATTTTAAAGAGAACCCTTGTACAACTAAAAAATATCAAAGGTGGTATAAACACCTCAATAAAATCTCCAAATACACTTAATTCAGTGGCTAAAGAAATCGGTATCCTCTGCCGCACTCGTACGATGGCAGATCTACATAAAAACACCATACCATCACCATACGAGCCGGTTAAAAGTTTGTCAAATTGTCTGTGAACGAGACGGCTGGGTGGGGGTGGGTCGCTCGGAGAATTAAATCAATTTAATGTTAGTGTAAATAGGAGTCTATACTACTTTAGTAATACAGCTGAAGAGTTTGTTTGAAGGCGCTGATCACGGAAATTATCCGGGGGTTTTCTCGGGGATTACCCACTTGTTTTTTTTTTTTTCGTTTGATTGCCCAATTCTCGAAGAAGGCTGTACGGTATTTTACGGCCCCCACTTAACAGTAGCAATGGGTTTAATTTTGACAGTTCAACGACATTCATTGCGTTATTTACGTTGTAGAGCAGACACATTTTTCGAACATTTATGAAGCAATGGATTAGCAATATCCTTCAAAATGATTCAGATTGAGGTTGATAGTGTGTTACGCAATTAGGGTTACCACCCTGCCTGCTTAATTTACCAATTAGGTTTTGTTTCGTAATAGTAGGAGGAAGTTAGTTATTTCTTGATCAAAAAGAAGTAGGCACACTTCTGGATAGTTAGAACACGGATTAAAACAGAAGTAAAATCGATATCTATACTAATAATAAAGCTAAAGAGTTTGTTTGAACGCGCTAATCTCTGGAACTACCAGTCGGATTTAAAAAAATATTTTTGCATTTGATAGCCGAATTCTTGAGGAAGGCTACCTAACATCACGCTAGAACCCTTAGGAGTCGAGCAAAAACAAAACAAGTTAGAAAGAATACTAAGCGAATACGAGTAATAGCGACAGGGTGTACTTAAAACTTTCTCGCTTGGAACCGTAGTCAAAGTATTTTTAAAGTATAAGTTCATCGGCATTTGTTTTTGGAACCGAATTCTGGAAGTTGGTTTCATGATAGAAGATAAATAAAAAAGTATCACGGAACACACATAATTCAATTATTCGTAACCTATCATGCGTCAAAGCTCATAAGTCTGCTTACCCCCCACAAATTACGCGCTTTGAATATCAACGAATACCATAAACAAAGGGTATATTTTCTTCCGCGCCGCCGGGCAACGGTAACTGCCCACTCAGCCTAAGGAAACGAATGAAGCAAAAATGTTTATGATACATTAGCCAAATTACGACGGCAAATGTTATCTGTGCGATTTGTTTGTGTTTATCGTGTGAGTTTGGATTTTTAGCTGCTGAAGCGATGATTATGCTCGACATATTCGTTTTTTTTTTCTTAGTATTTTTCTAAGATCAGCTAAATACAGCAACAATCTTTAATTATGTCCCTCGTTGTCCCTTGAGACACGGCAATTAGGCAAGATCTGAGAGCAAGGGTACATTTGTAGAAACCTGAGATAGATAACACCTACCTAGCCAATTAGGTATCCTTTTAAGTAATTTCTATTCTTTGAAAACAATTCTTCGATCTCCTAGTTCCCCCTAAACTGGCTTTGTTTTGCTTAAACTTTCAGCGCAACTTTCCTCTGGCTAACAAAAATACCAGACAAAGTAAAGCGCTAAAATCGCTGCACAGTCCACAAACAGCAATATGTTAACGTAGTATGTAAGTAATGAGAGTAATTTAGCTAAAAGCCCGCGAAACGCGGCCAAAGTGGTCGTAACAATAAAAGTGGCGATAAATTTGTAACACCGCCATCTAGCAGTCACTAGTTCATGTTGTATTCATGAGACCCGTCACTAGATGGCGTTAGTCGTGATTTAATTCTGTCCAGCCTTCTTATGTGAAATGGAGCGGGGATTTAATTTCTTTTGTTTAGTGCTTGTTTATATTTTTATTGGTTTATTTACAAGATGTTTTGTGTTTTTAGGGAGTGCTACAATCAAAGAAGTGGCAGACAGATTAAATGCGCGCCTTATTGGGAGCATAGATTATACACTATTTAGAGGAAATTGGGAGGACGTGCGGTCGTGGGCCGCGCTTGGTGATGGGGCCCGCTAGGCATGGCGGGCTGACGGGGGTGCGGCAAGTTTCTCCCGAGACCTCGACTCATGGTACTGGAGGGAATCGTGGGGTTTTAGTCGGTAAGAGTCCGACATAACCCTCCGTTATTTCCATACGGAGGGTATCCATGATGATATCCCCAAGAAAAAAAAGGGGGAAGGGGGCAGTACCTAGTTGTTCATGCATGACTGACGCATAAAATATATGGTAAGCATTATACAATTAACATGATTCGGAAAATTAAGTAGTTATGACAGGCCATTGTCAGTAGGTATAGTCTCAAGCTCTTACAAAGGCACACAGGCTCACATTTTTTCTCTTCAGCTGTGATGCCACATTATGATTTAAATAGAAAAATAATCAGGTGGATTACTTGATTATTGTTTATGATAAGTGAAAGGTAGTTGAATTAGTTACTAAACACGTTATAGCAGTTCAAAACACAACACACAATAACTAGAATTTTAAATCGTAATGTGGTGTGTCAGCTGAAGTTGAAAAATGTCAATGGTGAAAAACTAACTTTTGGAGGCCACTGTATATTGCTGTCACTTATGTCACTTCTGAACCAACAATATTGTTCCCTTTTGGGAGAAATAAGATATTTTTTTTTCCTTTCCTTTAATATCGAGTTTTAAGGACCATAGATTCAATCGTCAGCTGATTCCTTTGTACCCAAGCTTGCCAGTAGTTTTCGACTACTACAAAGAAGATTCCGTGTTAGGTATTTCATGCGCATATAACATACCACCGAAGTGTGAATGTAGAATGCTTGGAACAGAGTAGAGTATGCACGAGAGGACACAGCCCGCTATCATAATGGAGACATTACTGCATTGTTTGTATTTTTGCATAAAAGAGCTTACACATGTAATTTTATTTTAAGTTAGCCAAGACCAACACTTCAATCTGTCTAGCCTTTTTCCAACTATGTTGGGGTCGGCTTCCCGTCTAAACAGATGAAGCTGAATACCAGTATTTTATTTATCTGACCTTCACAACCCAGGTACTGGTTAACATAATACCCCTTGGTAAGACTGGTTGCTAGACTTTCGGGCTTCTGACGACTCGTAACGTCGTAACGACTGTCAACGATCCAAGAATGACAGCCGGGACTAACGGCTTAACGTGTTTTTCGAGACACGGAGGGGTTTCGGTAAGTAAAGATGGTCACCCATCCACGAACCGACCGTGGCAAGCGTAGCTTAACCTGATGGATCGACCCGTGCGGCTGTGCCCAAAAAAAATATTGTCTTTTTTCTTACAAAAATAACAAAACATTTAAAACAATGCGCCGTATCCATCCTAGTCTAGTCGCACCGCAAACGGGCAATCAGCGAGCGATCGCCAACACGACAACACCCCTCCCCGCCCCGTTCACCCGCCGGCGCTCCTTGATTCCAAATTCAATTTGCACCAATCAACGGCCGCCGTCTTCCCGCCTTCCCGCGACGTGACGAGCTGTTGTTTTTTTTTAAAATATCGTCCCTATTGTCTTTGATTGTTTGCGGTTGGTGTAATGTCTTTTGTCTCTGGTTGTTTTGGACCGTTTTTGGGCGAATGTTATTTTTTTATTAAGGTTGTGGTAAATTATTATTTTTTTCGTAGAATAATGGCAGGAGGAAGTTATGTAGTTATTTATTGATCAAAAAGGCATGCTTCTGGCTGGTTAATAACACGGATTAAAATAGAAGTGAAATCTATATTTATACTATTAATAAAGCTAAAGAGTTTGTTTGAACCCGCTAATCTCTGGAACTACTGGAGTCGGCTTTGACAAATTATTTTCGCGTTTGATAGCCCAATTCTCGAGGAAGGCTATAAAGGCTAAAAAAAAAAAATGTTAAGCAAAAACGAAGTGAGAGCGCGGGCAGGTGATACGATGCGACGGGGTGGGTGGTTACGTGGACGAAGTCGCGGGCAGAAGCTATTACATGATCTATTTTAATTGAAACCGGAATACAAAAGATACGCTGAATAATTTTTTTGAGGAAAACTCTAGTTGGCAAAGCTTAGAAAACGCCATTTTCTTCGAGAAAATTGGAGAAAAAGCGGGTCGTGCGTGTTAATGATGTTCTTTTAAGCTAAAGGGGGTGGGGTGGGAAAAATCTCCTTTTATTTATATACGTTGCTTACTTAAGTTAAGTAGTGATTTACGACTGTTTAACCGTACATTTTTTGACAGGAGGATTGATCTAGATGGCGGAAAGAGCTGGAGAAAACTAACGACAAGTGACCAGACTTCAGACCATGGGGCTGACCACCAGCTCCATAGATATAGGATTATCATTCATGGGGCTTACCACCAGCTCTTATGACAGGGCAGAACTTGAACTGCACTGCTTTTTTGTACTTAGTCATAGAACAAAAAAGCAGTGCAGTTCAACGTCTGCCCTGCTATAAGAGCTGGTGGTAAGCTCCCTGGATCAGCGAGCTGGAAGTTAAGGGAAGACGCCTTTATCCAGTAGTGGAAAGATGCAAGATAACAGTAGTAGTAGTAAACGTCTCTTAACGTTAAGCAACGTTTATACCACACATTTATAAACTAAAGGGAGATATGGTGTGGCTGCCCAACTGTTCGAGTCCGGCTGTCGCCTTCAACTACATATGCACTACAATACGAACACGCGCTCACTCACACTATAACAGTCACCACACTCAACGCGAGCCAATCGCGTAACGCAGATCGCAACGTTGAGACACACGACTACATTGACAATTCTTATTGACAAATCAACGGCGCCCGCGTTTGTTTCTGTTTTGTGCATACATTGTTCGCACGCGCCACGCCCCCTTGGCATATCTCCCTTTAGTTTATAAATCTGTGGTTTATACATACATAAACCCCTAGTAGATGTTCTAACACGCTTTTTTGGCAGTTGAGCGAAAAAGGAGCGGTGTTACAGAATATGACGGAGAGATTGAAAAATATCAGTACAAAGAATGTTTTTTTTTTTACATTTTTAATCCTCACGTGGAATTCGTTGCATTTTGAGTAGATTCAATTAGTGGTGAGGTAACAAATATGAACGAATCTCTCGTAATTTGCAATTCGGGAACCTTGGGACTGATTCATAAATCAGTCGCCACCGTTTCTTTTGAAAAACTTTCAGTTTGCACTGAATGCGAGCGCAAAAAATAATTAAACAATATAGGATAATTTTTTAACCAGTATGCAAACTGTAACCATGAATTCAGCATATGATAGTAGACCTCAGCGTAGATATTTTTAGTACAGACGCCAGCAGTTCAAGCTACCCGAAACTGTCAAATTTTCCCAATTAACCTTGAACCGTAATGCTTTAGCGATAAAGTTGAAAATATATTAAAGAAATTTGACAGATTGTAGTAGCTTGATGTGCTGGCGTCTGTACCTAGTAGGTTATAAAAAAAAATGTTGTTTCATACATTTTGACAAAGACAAATTCGTCGGATATGGTAAGTACAAAGATGGTTGGTACATATGGATAAGTTCGACAAATCCGCCGCTACTAGCGGCATACGAATATTTACAATGTGAACCTAATGTACACGTGGGTATAAAACCTAACTTATATACTACTTATACTCTAGTAAAAAGTACAAAACACTTATACTATGGACACTTGTACTCATTAAAGTACAAGTGTCAAACATTAACAACATTTATATTATACAACTTGTAGAGGTAGGGGGTCTAGAATCATGTGCTAAATTTATGGTTACAGTTTGCACACTGGTTAAACAATTATCCTGTATAAGGCTGATACATACTTATATGAAAAACAAATTACTAATTAAAATCTAAATATGAAAAGAAGACATGATTACTTAAGAAAAAAAAAATGCGCATGTTGCCGTACTCGTGAGAAAAAATAAAGAATAAGATAGATTTAGTTTAAGAGACAGAGAGAGATATCTTTCTTCTCTCACATGTAAGGAAATGTGCCTAAACGTTCTTGAAATTTTACTCTCAATTCGCATCCAATTATCAAATCGTGGCGAAGTTTCACTTCAAAAAGGCATAAAAATTGACAGCCCAAAAACTTTTAAGCTCTGGCCTTAATTTATTGAGGCATCCACAGACAAGTCCGGTTAAGCAGACGACAACATCTTCGGTTCAAACTGCGATATATAAAAAAATATCAGCCCAAAAGCAACTGTCATTTAAAAGTCAAAAAGCGCGCGAACGCGTACCGAAAATGGCCGCCGCAGCCGAGAGCGGGGTGTCGTTACAATACCAAATATCAAATATTGATATTCGCTCCTCGATTTTGTATTCTGTTTGAATTTGTAGATACTATTTACACTTCTACTTGCTACAGTTTTGCGTCTGTCATCATTGTTTGGCGTTCTATAGATCTGTGGGTGCCACAGATTATAGAGGTGTAGGTATAGACACGATAGAGATATTGTGCTACAGACTATTTATTTATGGGAGAGTAGAAAATAGCATTAGACTGGTACCTAAAAATACCAAGAATACTGGGCTAATGTCAACCGACTGCCTAGCTTCATCACTAAATTAAAATGTATAACCATAATGTTTTGGAAGTTGGGTAGGCCTTTGGTGTAGGATGCAACCTGTGTCGACACCCTTGCGCCGGCCCATCTTCCTAGCACGGTGGGCTGTGCTGGGGCGGCCGCTACAGAAGCAGAAAACCTCAAACGGCGCATAAACAACAACCTTATCGGAGTTATATGTTTGAGTCATCTCGGGTTGAAACCTTGTGGTCCGAGTGCTCATCGAATACTTCGGGACATCGCCAAGCGGTTGGTCGATACTTCACGTAACCACAGGGCTGGCCAGCGATGCGGACACATTTTTAATGCCCAATGGGCCCCTTCCTTTTTCTTTTATTTTTTATATACTTGTACATCCTACTAATATTACAAACGTGAAAGTTTGTGAGTATGGATGGATGTTTGTTACTCTTTCACGCAAAAAACTACTGAACGGATTATGATGAAACTGTACAGTAATATAGCAAATACATCAGAATAACACATAGGATACTTTTTATCCCGATATCCCCACGGGATCGAGATTTATGCATGTGAAACCGCGGGGCGCTGATAGTAATATATATATTTTAGTATTAGCATGTATATTGTCATACAGGTTTTTTGTATTTAAATAAAAATAATATTTGTGTGTATAATTTTAGCACGATTTTAAAGCGGATTGCGATTTGCTCCGCCCGACTTTTAACCGCCAACGCCCTCCGGTCCTCCGTGACTACATATCATAAGTATTTAAACTGTGTGATTCTCTGTAGTGACTTTCCTCTTAGGGGCACTGGAGGAACATTGTCCTCACTTTTCTTGACGTTATATGTGAGTCCATGTGACGCAGCATCATCATCAACCTATAGCAGTCTACTGCTGGACATAAGCCTCTCGTATTGCACGCCATTCAGCTCGATTTTCGGCAACTCTCATCTAGCTGCTACCAGCTATCCTGCGAAGATCGTCGCTCCACCTAGCCTGAGGGCGTCCCACCTTACGTTTACCGATTCGCGGTCTCCACTCAAGAACCCGTCTACCCCAACGGTCATCGGTTCTACGACTAATATGGCCGGCCCATTGCCACTTCAGCTTGCTTATTCTGTGAGTTATGTCGACAACTTTGGTTCTCTGTCGGAGCACCTCGTTGATCGATCCCTCAGAGGGACTCCAAGCATAGCCATATAGCGGGCTATGGAACGCCATAGTCCGCTGAGTGACCTTGAATTTATTGACCAACCGTACCGTGAGTGTCCACGTTTCGGTTCCCACAAATGGCCAACAACTTCATGAGCGCGCTGAAAGATTTATAGAAGAAACAAACTGACTCTCTGGGCTCTCCCGTAATAATTACATATATATGTACTCGCTAACCTTATAAATTTAGGTGACCTCAATCGATCTGCCTAGCCTTTTTCCAACTATGTTGAGGTCGGCTTCCAGTCTAACCGGATGCAGCTGAATACCAGTATTTTACATGGAGCGACTGCCTATCTGACTTCTACAACCCAGTTTAACGTGCCAACGGCTTAACGTGCTTTCCGAGACACGGACGGGTTTCGGTAAGTAAAGACGGTCATCCACGGACCGACCGTGGCAAGCGTAACTTAACCTGATCGATCGACCCGTGCGGCTGTAATTACTTAGCCACAAGCCCCCACAGATTTAGGGGACCTCTCATTCTAAATTACGCCTATATCCATCCATCCCTGATTCAGGCCGTTCAGTCATTCTCCTAGAACAGAAGTTAAAAGGCCCAGAAACAGTCTCAAGTTATCGACGTCGGTATCAGTGGCTGCAAACAGCGGTAAGTTGTTTAAACAAAAGGCATCAATCACTGCGAACACGCCCCCCGGCGGGAGCTATAGTCTGGGTGAGGAGTTGCGAGGAGAAAAATAAGAGGGGATCGAAGATTTTTATATGGAGCCTGCACCCTAATTGCATGTCACACTATCAATCTCTATCTGAATCACTTTGAAGGATATCGCTAATCCATTGCTTCATATGTTCGAAAAATGTGCCTGCTCAACAACGTAAATAACGTAATGAATGTTGTTGAACTGTCAAAATGAAACCCATTGCTATTGATAGTGTGTTACGGAACTGCCCCGCTGGCATACCTACTGTCGCGCCATTTATTTTGTTTTTTTTTTCCAAAATGGCGAGCAGGCATGTAGCTGATATCAATGCAAACGGAAAATATAACAGGACCCCCTTAAGTGTTACGTTTCCGAGGTATTAACGTTCAAAGTTTATTTATTTATTTATTTTTCCCAACACAACCACCCCTACAGGTCGCCCCAAATCGGTAGCATGGCACTAAACAATACTTTTTCCATCAGCTTATCACATGCAAAGTAATTTTGAAGTAAGTTGATCACGTGACTTCCTTTTTTTGTTTAACTAGCGTAGATCTTCTTACTTAGATGTTTGTAATAATCACTCTGAGTGTTTAAAATAATAAATAAAAGAAAAAGCATTTATTGCGACTCGTACAGGAAGATCACAAACTAAACTAAACACAGTCAAAAATAAAAAACCAAATTATGTATAAAAATAAGTACTTAACGAACAGAAAAGGCTCCTATCTCAGCATGATATAGCGATAATCAAACATCTATGCAACAAGAAATACGCAAGTACTACGCTCTGTGCTACGCGCTACAGCAACAAGCTACGCTCTCTGTGCTACGCGCTACAGCAAGAAGCTACGCTCTCTGTGCTACGCGCTACAGCAACAAGCTACGCTCTCCTTGCTATGCGCTACAGCAACAAGCTACGCTCTCTGTGCTACGCGCTACAGCAACAAGCTACGCTCTCCTTGCTATGCGCTACAGCAACCAGCTACGCTACATGCAACACGCTACGTGCTACGAACTTCGTACTACACACTGATACTACGCGGAAATTGCTACACGTGTTGCTACGTGTTAGCAATACTTACAGTGTAGTATGTTTAAAATATAACTATAGGTTTTGATTCTATATAATTCTTAACTAGATATATGCCATGCTCGAAGTTTCCTTGCGTGATCGAATCAGAAATTGAGAGATCCGCAGGAGAACCAAGGCAACCGACATAGCACGAAGAATTGCCAAACTTAAGTGGCAGTGGGCTGGACATTGCTCGCATAACAGATGGCCGATGTGGGCGAAAGGTTCTGGAGTGGCGACCGCGTACCGGAAGACGTAGCGTTGGAAGGCCTCCCACAAGGTGGACCGACGACCTTGTGAAGGCCGCAGGAACCCGTTGGATGCGAGAAGCACAGAACCGGTCGAAGTGAACAATTGTGATGTTGATGATGATGATGAATTCGTCACTCTTTTTTTCATTCCACTACATTACGGTCACATAAATGGAGAAAACTTGAGATATCTTCACGGTCACCTTGGAAAATACCAGTAAATAAATAAATAAATAAATCCCTGGACATTTCACACAGCACCATTTGTCCCAAGCTAAGCAATCTAATGCTTGTGTTATGGTAACAAGATGGCTGATAAACTACTTATATACAATATTTTTTTTTTTTTTTTTAACATTCACAATCCCTTTTCCCAATCAATCCTCCCGCACTATGAATACCCCCCGCTATCCATAACAGGCACCGTGCGAGTGGGACGGCTCGACTTCCCTCTCGCTCTCCGACGGGTACAGAATACAGAGTGGCTGAGTTTTTCCACACCAATTTATACTGCCAACATCACTTCAGAATATAAGGTGACTGTGACTCAGGCAAAATGTCGGATAGTCTCGAATCTTTTCGTGACTGGTTTTTGTTTTGTATTAGTTCATTAGTGGTGACATTGGCGCCGATTCCCTTGTTCACAAACTAAACTAAATTTAAGTGCAGTGCATCTTTTTTTTTCTATTTCATTATGAAAAGGACAGAAGATAAATATTAGTTTAGTCCTGTCAAATTTAGATACTCCATAGACAGTTTAGACGTGATTAAAAACATGGCTACTAAAAATACGTCACTTTACGTCAGGCGCTGACTAATTTGACAGGACTACACTAATATTGATGGTTTAAAGCTAGCTATATTAACATTTACCAGAAAAAATGTTTCGCATCGTCTAAGCCTATAGCAGTCCACTGCTGGACATAGGCCTCTCCTATTGCACGCCATTCAACCCGATTTTTGGCAACTCACATCCAGCTGCTACCAGCCATCCTGTGAAGATCGTCGCACCATCTAGCGTATGGGCGTCCCACCTTATGCTTACCGATTCTCGGTCTCAAAAACATGTCTACCTCAACGGTCATCGGTTCTACGGCTAATATGGCCGGCCCATTGCCACTTCGGCTTCCTTATTCTGTAAGCCTAATTTTTATCCTTTCGTTTTTCTCTCTCTATAGTCACCCTACCCCTCCCCCCTTCCCCCCTCGGCTTAATTTAGTGTTGTAAGCGTACCGTTACCAGTCGCATGTTATTTAACTGTTTCTACCAGCAGATATAGTTTGTGTATATGTTTATGTTTAGTAGCTTTTGCCCGCCATTTCATCCGGCGTCAAAATCAAAAGTCATTTATTCAAATTAGGCTGAGAATCAGCACTGTTCGAACGTCAAAATTACTTAAGATAGTCCCCCTTCACCACTTCCTAGTGCTTTCGCTGGGAAGAAGCAACAAACACCCCAGCAGCACAGCTGCGTCCGCATCTTCTGCGCTATTCCTTCGTTTTCTTTCTGACTCTTTTTGCTCGGCTCCTAAGGGTGATGGGTGATGTTAAATAGTCTATAAATAATATTTCAGTAAATAGCGCGTACAAACAAATAAACTCTTTAGCTTTATTATTAGTATAGATTCTATAGATAGAGGAGGCAAGTCTTGAAAGTAGTTCGGAATCGACCAATTGACTGCAGGGGGTCTACTTCGAAGTGGTATCGGCCGAATGTTCGGCCGTTTCCTGCTGCGAAGTTACTATTTGGTTCGGTCGGTCCCAATCCTACACTCCTACACTCATTCGATTAATGACTATGGTCCCGACCCAACTGAGCCGATCCGAACTTTTTTCGTATTTTTCAATAATATTCACTTCGGCCATGTGTCGCTCCGAACCGATCATTCGCACTTTGCATTTCGTAGTAGACCCCATGTAACGATTTCAGTTACTCGTGCCATTAGAGGTCGTCTTTTATTCATTATAGTTTTAACCCTGTATTTAATCACTGCTCTAAGAGTGCAGGCCTGTCTTCAGTCATCAATCAATCAACTCAGCCTATCGCAGTCCACTGCTGGACATAGGCTCCCAGGCTGCACCACAACACCCTGTCCTCCGCCTTCCGCATCCAGTCTACCCCGTCACCTTCTTTAGGTCGTCCGTCCATCTAGCTGGGGGGCGTCCCACACTACGTTTGCCGATACGCGGCCTCCACTCCAGGACTCGTCTGCTCCACCGGCCATCGGTCCTTCGACAGACATGCCCATTGCCACTTTAGTTTGCTTACTCTGCAAGCTATGTCCTGTCATACGGCGGGACAATTAGGTAATAAATAGTTATTTTGTTTTTATTACTTATTCATTATTCTCCAACATCATCAAGACTTCCACTGCTGGACATTGGCCTCCCCCATGCACCTCCACTTCGACCGGTTCTCTGCTTATTTATTTATTTAAACTTTTCGCACAAAACGGTACAAAGGCGGACTTAATGCCTTAGGCATTCTCTACCAGTCAACCAAGGGTGGTGAAGAGATTAGATGGCAGGTGCTTACATAAATAGGTTATATACACATACATACTATTACTATAATATATACTTATAATATATATAAATTCAAGGGAGAGAGTCGTTGAGATGACTCTACGCTATTTGTTCTGAAAATAACTCTGAAATTTCCGCTTAAATGCATACCGACTGGTGGCCGTCCTGATATCAAGAGGAAGCGCATTCCAAAGAAGAATGGACTGAATATGAAAAGAAAAATGAACATGGTCAAACGTATGAGAAGGACAGAGTTAGAGAAGATTGTTAGAAGAACGCAGATTCTTAGCGTGTGAAGAACATAGATATTGGAAGTGAGATACGAGATAAGAAGGAGGAGTGGGAGAGTTGAGAAGGGAGAAAAGCGTGGTCAAAGCGCGCAAACTTCTTCTTTGGCGAATGGACATCCATTTGAGCTCAGACCTATAGCTCGACACATGGTCATATAGGTCACACATGGTCTTCTCGCATCGAACGGGTTCCTGCGGCCTTCACAAGGTCATTGGTCCATTCTCCGACATAGCTAACGTCCAACGTCAATCGTCGGGCAGTAGCTCACCAGACACAACACTCGTCTTGTCGGAAGATCCTCCCTTTTCTATGGAGGATGAGTGATACACCCTGTTTCTCATACCTCTATACAGGTGACCCCGAATATAAACGTCAGCGCAGCCTTCGTGCATCTACTTCAGCGTGACGTCATCATCATCGCTTCCGCAAGCTTTAGTGTGGCGAGTCACAGCCACGGCTTCAACGGGGATCCTGACCACCAGCATGCAGCGACCACGCATACTTCTTTAACCGTATGCCTGATACCATCTGTCATGGTGGCTAGAACTTAAAGATTTGTACCCTAATATGAGCTTCTATTCGACTTTCGACCACTCCACTCAATCTGGTGAGTTCCTTTCAAAGAAGGTTCGTCATCAGCCCGTGTGTTCTGTAAAAATCTGGCCGTAAGAACTTAGGGGAAGTGAGCTGCTAATTCAATCCCTTGCAAACGGTGGAATAAAAGCTCACTTTACTTATGTTTTCACGATAAGATTTTTACAGAATCAAAATGCTTTTTTTAAGTTCTAGAACGGCTTTGCTCTTTATTGGTGACCAAGAGTGGTCACACATTTGAAGGAAGATGCATCGCAGTGGTGGCCCCGACTTACAGTCGTGAGTTCTAATCCAGGCAGGCACTGTGTATTTAATTTCATCAGCACTGCTCTCAAAACGGTGAAGAAAAACATCGTGAGGAAACCGACACGTCCTAGAACTCATCCATTGCATATTGATCTCCATGCTTTGGAAAGTACGTTAAGCCGCCACAAATAACGTCCGTTGGTCCCGGCTGTCATTCGTGGATCTTTGACAGTCGTTACGGGTAGTCAGAGGCCCGAAAAGTCTGACAACCAGTCTCACCAAGTACTCCAGTCACATTATGGGTTTCACCTCGGAATGAGAAGTAATAAGCTGGAAACTTGTATACAATTTCATTTCGGCGTTCTAAAAGTTGTCTCAAAAGTCCTAAAAAATCTCGTGTAGCTGCGTCGTAAGTTATTCGAGGTCAGAGGTCACACAAATCGGTTTGCGCGATCATCTAGTACTACTTCGTTTAAACACACAAACTCTTCAGTTTTATTATTAATATACAGGGTGGCCGGAACATTGACGTCCAAAAATAAAATTTAGGTCCCTCGTATCGTGGGGTATCCGAATCACCCCCATGTATGTTCCGCGACTTTTCATAGTTTTCGAGTTACGAATTTTTTTCTGATTTTTTGAGAATGATCGACCTGACCAATCTAAAAAATGGCTTTGTCGAGATTTTTTTTTTGCAACTGAATCTTCGTGAGTAGTACTTTTATGCATAAAATAATCAGCTTCGTAACTGTGATGAAAGTTATGAAAAAGTTGGTCTAAAGTGCTAATTTTTTTATGATTATGAAAGCTGAGAGTCTGGCGCATTCTTGAAGCCTACTTAGGAACCATGAAGTTTCCTGTTTAAATTTTTTATTTAAAGTTAAAATGCTAAGCCATAATTTACCGAACGTAATTTTTTCACTTTAGACCAACTTTTTCATAACTTTCATCACAGTTACGAAGCTGATTATTTTATGCATAAAAGTACTACTCACGAAGATTCAGTTGCAAAAAAAAATCTCGACAAAGCCATTTTTTAGATTGGTCAGGTCGATCATTCTCAAAAAATCAGAAAAAAATTCGTAACTCGAAAACTATGAAAAGTCGCGGAACATACATGGGGGTGATTCGGATACCCCACGATACGAGGGACCTAAATTTTATTTTTGGACGTCAATGTTCCGGCCACCCTGTATACATATAGATATGCGACGTCGCTCGGAGTGCATCCCACATAGTCCGCCAATCCTAGAGGCTCTCTCCAAGAGAGCCTCTACCTGTACCCCATTAATGATGTTTGGTTTATACATAATTACATACTTACGACAATTTTTTCTCTCGTCCTAAGTTTTCACTTCATCTTTTTGGGAAGCAATCAGCGTTAAAATATGGTTACTGAAGAAACTGCGGTCGCGAGCGCTACTGACGAGCATGAGGTCCTGGGTTCGATTCTCAGGTCGAGCAAAGTATTATTGGGTTTTTTGTCTGGAATTTCGCTCAGTACCAGCTCGGAGTCTGGATTTGAGTCGATAGCAATCTAAATGGACTCGGCCCAGAATTCAGCTACTGGTTTGGCATCATCACCAGTTCCTGTAACGTGCAGCCGACAGACAGCACACGCAGGACACGATATTAAGTGTCCCAATGTTTGTGGAACAGCACTACATTCAATCCAAAGTACATTATCATTATCATTAAGTCCATTAGAGTTTGAAATGCGGGTGTACTGTAGGTACACCTCTACCCAATCCTTCGGGAAAACAAGGCGAGTCACTGAATACTAAAATAAAGTCCTCCAGACCGTATTCTGGCCACGGCGGTCAATTTCAACGGAGAGTAGCCTTCGGCGCGGGAGATATTATAGGGCACAAGTGTGCGCACAAACACAGGTGCACTCTCTCTTCCCTCACTCTTATAGTCCGATGGGACGGCAATCCGACACGACTGGAGAGAGATCAGGCGCAGGACCAACGGCTACTAAACTACGCACGCGGCGTACGGCGGCGTACTGAATACTATCAAGGGAATAAAACGACAAAGTCCAACATATCAACTATATTTTTATTTATAATTTGCATATAATTTATTTACGATTATTATTTATTCGTATGGTACAGGACTCCACTTAGAAACATATACAGTTTTTATATTAATTATTATGACAGATACAGCTCAGGCCAGAATAAAATACGTTCTTTTATACAATATGATCATATTAACTTTCTTGTAGTGAACGGTAAATAATTGCCATAACAACTACTCTTTTTAGTGTTGGCGGAGAGATTGGAGGTTCTATAATATTTGGGGTATTTTTGCAGACAGGCAAATGCTGACAGGGTGTTGTGCGCAACCTGCGATAGGCTGAGTCGAGTGGTTGGTTTACTGCAAATTTATTTAGGCCTGAATTGTACTTCTTGTCACTGGTTAAAGTATTTTATTAATGCTACGTTTATATTATTACTTAGTACTAACTTAAGGTACGGCCACACTTGCGCAGTTTTGTTACGTGATGTTACAAATTACAAAATGGCCGCTGTTACATGAACGGTCCGAACTTCGCGCAGACGGCTGCGCAATAACATTTTTTTGGAACCAAATGGTGACATGAGGCGAGTGTGAGGGAGAGAAGATGCGCGGTAGTTCGGAGAGCCTGTGTTCAGACAGGCGATGTGTCAGCGGCCATATTGTCAGTAATGAAATTTAATTTTCATACGATCACAGCTTTTTAAGGAAACTTACAAAATAATTAGCCTCAAATTAATTGTTACCTACTTAATTTAATATTATTCCTGCTGCACCCTCATTGTGTAAAATTCTATTAAATCACATTCTGAATCATTTCGACGGATATTGCTAATCCATTGCTTCATATGCTCAACAACGTAAATAACGCAATGAATGTTGTTGAACTGTCAAAATGAAAGGCATTGCTACTGTTAGTGTGTTACGCAATTACCCCGCTGGTCTATTCTGTAACAATCTCACAGTGAAAACTTAGGTGAAGTGAGCTGTCATTCTACCTGATGCTAGGGATAATATTATTGACAGCTCACTTCACCTAAGTTTTCGCGGTGAGATTTTTGCAGAATAGATCGGCTGATCTATTTAATTAAAAAAAAATAGTAATTAGTTAAATATTGCAGTAAGTATTAATAAGAATTCTTGCGCAAAGCATGGCCAGTAGCTAAATTAACTTAAAACTATCTATAATTACATTTTTACAAAATGGCGTACTCGTTAGTAGCTTAAAAACAATAATACTGTTTGGAAAGATGTCTTATTTGTTAGTTTTTACATTACAACTAATAATACCTAAATGCTGACTTGGTTCCTTACATATATAAAGTAAATTCGTGAAATAAAAGTTTTAGCTATCTATCAGAAAATAAAACTTTTTAGTTTTTTCTTTCCGATACATACTGGCAGACAAGGAAAAAGCAGTTTATATAATCAGCCTATGATGTTATCACTGCCAGGCCAGGCTCACTCCGCATTTTAGGTATGAAGCTACAAGTACGCGGCGGGCTCGACTTGCCGGGCCAATTCAGTGAGGCTGCCGCGCGTCGCGCCGGCCAGACGAGTAAAGACAAAGTAAAACAACTCTCAAGTGCGGCGATTAAGTGCAAATTAGCTTGCGCGTTGGCTGGGAAGTGGTTTTGTAGGCTATTATAAAAGCGGCTTTCTTCAAGAACAAAGAAGAGAATGTGCTGTACGTTAGCACAGACGCCAGCAGGTCAAGCCACCCCAAACTGTCAAATTTTCGCAATCAACTTTGAATCTTAAAGATTTGGCGATAAAGTTGAAAATCTATTAAAGAAATTTGACAGATTGTAGTAGTTTGATGTGCTGGCGTCTGTACTATTAGTTATCCTGTGCCACTGGTGAGTCACAGGCGTTCTCTTTTCGACAGGGAATGGGTTAATAATCCACCACGCGGGCCCAGTGCCTTGGTGGATGTCACATGTCTTTGAATTTGGTTCATGGTTCTAGGACATGGTGATGAAAGGGAAGAGGACTGTGTCCCAACAGTGGGAACGTTATAGGCTGATTACATACACATTAAAAGTGAAGGAATTGTAACCGAAGAAACAGTCTACAATAATATGCACCGACCCTTACAATATAACTAGATTTGGCCTGCATCAGTCCTTATAATAATGTTAAAATATTATGTAATCTAATAGGACATAATATGCCGGACATTCTACCAAAAAATAAAGGGGTTTATGTCGATACAAATGGGCTGAGAGTTTGTAAAGGGTTATGGGGAAGCGCCAGGGTAGCCCGCAAAATTAAAAATTTCTTACGTTTTGTGCAATTTGCAAGCTAGTGTCAGGTTTTACTCGTATGTTGAACAAAAAAGATTCGCGAGCGTAACAAGTATTACATTATTATTTACAGAATTATAATCATTGCAATCGTCAATACAACTCTCTAAGTTCATATAATCCCATTGATTGATATTTCATTAAATAATTGATGGTTATAATTGTGTAAAGTCATATTTCTTACGGTCGCGAATCATATATTTAAATCAACATACAACATGACACTGACCTGCAAGTGTAAGAACATTTCAATTTCGAAATGCGACCATCTTTTGACGTGGCAGGACGAATCTACGGTTGAAATCTTTGCTCAGAAGGCCTATTCTCGTAATTAAAAAGTTTCAAAATCTAGTCGCAATACTAACTCAGCGACAATCAATGTCGAAAACTTGTTAAAAATGTATAGAAATTAGAGGTATTTTTGACAGATTGACACTGAGATGAGACTGTGAACGTTCTTAAAATTACGAGAATTTGAAGACATCATCTTGTTTGGTTTCAGTTTTCCAGTTAAAAAACATTTGAATGTCAATGAGAAAGCTAATTTACTGCTTACATTATTAGATTACACATTACAATAATAATTATTATTTACATTATTAACTATTATTTAACAATAAATGTAGAAATATACACTATGCTTGACTAGGAAGGGTATTCTAACTTAGTTTTAGACTATTACTTAATTCTAGTTAGTATACGTAGTACTGCTGTCCATTCTGACATTTTCTTTAGCGAGATGGAGTATTAAAAAAAAGATCTGTCGTTTTTTATTAAGGAACTTTTTTGTCTATTATTCTGATCATAGATGTGTTTATGGTAAAAAAAAACAATTGTCTATTGCTTGAAAAAGTCCGTAAAAGATCTTCAATAATCAAGAAAATAACAGATGAATAAAAAACGAAAAGATAATTTACTCTCATACCACGTACGGCCTAAACATATCCATAGGCCTTCCGCCATCTTGATTCATAACGACCAAACCGCGCCTATTTTCCATATTCGAATTAAAATTCGCGGCAGCCATCGCTCTTTCTCTCTCTAACGCAATAATTCTATCCCTGTCTAACATAGGTTTGACAGCTGTCAAATCTCCCGCCATCGGGGACGGTTTTTCTTGTTCATTTTGTATTTCTTTTGGTTTCTTTTCATCAGTCTGGGATGTGTCCTTGTTTTTGGAGTCTTGTTGAGCTTTTTTTGAACGTTTCCACTTCATTCTTCTGTTTTGGAACCAGATTTTTACCTGTGGACAAAATAAATCCTGGTTAATGTGGGCAGAACATTATACGTGCTAATTTCTTGCATTGGACTTTACACTTTTTATTTGTTTTTATCTGATATATGTATCTGGTGTATTGTGTGTAGTCTGTGCTAAATAAATGTATTTACTTTTCTTTCTTACGTGTCTGGATTTGTGTTGTTCCTGATTTTTAAAAGACTTCGAAAAACATTATAGAAACCAGGAAACCCGCTTTTCATAAATTAAACGACGAAGTTTCTTTTTAATTTTAAATAACTGAAACATTTCTAAAAAAGAACAGGTAACATACGTTTTGTGGCATGCAATAAAAATTACAGGCGACATTACATATGCTTGTCCCATCTAAAACCCATATTTCTACCCCCTGGCCTATAAAACCATATAAGTACCTAAAACATACGCAGTATAAATCCCAACAGGTGTAAATATCGTATAAATTTCTAAGACCCACCCCGAGGGTGTGAGATTAATCTTTAAACCTTTGTAAACCTGCAAAGCCGTAACGTTTACGATTCCACCCTTGTAATCTTAACATACATTTGTAAGCACAAATCCGCCATGTTGACAGGTGTTGGCACCAAAACAAATGTCAAAATTGAGCTGTTTGTAGTGTCTGTGATCTGTGTTGATATTAGAATATTATTTAGAGTGTGTTGGTTTTACATAATTATGTATTTTAGTGATTGATTCATTTGATTTGAAAAGGTATGCACAAATAATTTATACTTTTGTGACCAATGAAGTATTATAATAATAATAGCTTCTGCCCGGCGTGAAATTTCTTGTTCCTCTAACCCACCCCGTCGCATCGCATCGCCCGCCCGCGCTTTTACTTAGTTTTCGCTTATCGTTCCGTCTTTTTGCTCGGCTTTTAATGGTCCTAGCAGAATTGGGCTATCAAATCCAAAAATATTTTTTTTAAATCCGACTGGTAGTTCCACAGATTATTGCGTTCAAATAAATAAACTCTTTAGTTTATTTATTATAATAATAATAATATAAGGCTCGTGGCTTATTTTATAAATAAATCGGTAAAGTTGTAGCGATCGCTTACACTTTTACTGCTTATAATTTATTAGTGCTCTAAAGTATTCAATCAATCTGATTAATTTCGATAACAAGATAAAAAAGAGCGATAGATTAGGTTTTCATGGAATGCATTTGAATGTGATATCAATATTGCAACGGCAATAGTAATAATATGTCCCTTGGTACGGACGCCAGCACATCAAGTTACTACAATCTGTCAAATTTCTTTAATAGATTTTCAACTTTATCGCTAAAGCATTAAGGTTCAAGGTTGATTGGGAAAATTTGACAGTTTCGGGTAGCTTGACCTGCTGACGTCTGTACGTTTAGGGAATGTAACATAATGAAGAATGACACTATTGCTCTTTGAGCAGCCCAGTGGTATCGGTCGCGACTTATCGAATTGTAGTGCGTGAGTTCGAACCCAAGCACTTTTTGTTTCCTCACTATGTTTTCCTTCACCGTTTTGAGAGAAGTGGTGATGAAATAATTTACACCAAGTAAAGCACCTGCCTGGGTTCGAACCCACGACCTGCAACTCGTAAGTCGGAGCCGTTACCACTGGCCACCACTGCACTGCTCCAAAAAAGTGATTAAAATAAAAAGTGTTAATTTAATTTTTTTACAATCTCTTTTTACCTGAGTCTCAGTAAGCATCAGACTTGTGGCTACTTCGAACCTCTTGGGCCTGGAGAGGTACTTGTTCATTCGGAACTGCTTCTCCAGCTCCAGGAGTTGCTGTGACGTGAAGGCTGTGCGAGGTCTTCGAGTCTTGCCGAGGAGAGCGTGGGGAGCACCTGAGGAAGAAGGATAACGGTTAGTGGTGATTGGAGAAAGTTTATTGAAAAATATTAAACATTGGGAATCATAAGATAAGACGTTTTTTTTGCATAAGTATTTGTAAAAGGGTAAAAAGTAGGTAAAAAGTTCCTGGAAGGATTTGGAGGAGGCCTTTGAACAGCAGTACCCAGTAACCTTGAACCTAATGCTATAGGGATAAAGTTGAAAATCTAATAAAGAAATTTGACAGATTGTAGTAGCTTGATGTGCTGGTGTCTGTACTTTCCCACAGCTGGGCAAAGGCCTCCACCTCCTCAGACCGCATGGGTTAACTAAAACAAAGTATCTGTATTTTTAAGATTTTTCTAAAGTTTATGGTTTTAACGGCTTGGCTTGACCTTGACTAATTAAATTAGGCAATAATTTAATGGGCCAGAGAGTTGACTGGGATCTTCGCAAATTATTTCAATATACAAATTGGAAATCTAGCCATAAAACCTACAAAATTTTCACGGGTATTTTGTAAGTACAGACGCCAGCAGGTCAAGCTACCCGAAACTGTCAAATTTCCCGAAAATCTATTCAAGAAATTTGACAGATTGTAATAGCTTGATGTGCTGGCATCTGTACAAAAACTTTTTTTGCGCCATTTAAAGGCTAATAAGCCGACGGCCAAAGTACAATTGCTTTGATAAAAAAAGTAATTTAGCACAATTAGCACACATTATACCGCAACAAGGATTAAGCTGATACTGTGTCCTACGTGGAATTGAAACAATCTATTCCTAGCCAATCTCAATTAATCAAATCAATAATAATAACACGAACCACTTAACCACTATTTATTTAACCGAACGTTAATATAACTAATTTATCGCTTCAAAGTCCCGCCGCTAAACTTATAAAAATGATAATTAACAATTACTATAACACGAACGCGACATTTGGCGTTGTTTGTCCAACACGATAATGTCATGAATCCATCTGTCAAATTTTGGCGCGAACCGCCATGTTTTTTTTCGGTTGTTTGATTGTTGTATTATTTTTATTGGTGGTCCTTTGGGGTGAACAGGATTAGAAGTGGTGATAATGTGATGGTTTGTGCCACTTAGTTGTATTAATAAATAAAAAAGCTTTTGGCAATATCTTTAGAATTTTTCTCCGACGCGATGTTGAAATTTTAGGCTAAAACTATTCGAAACTCAGTCACAAAGAGTTTTCCTTTTTACAAGCAACATAAGATTAATTGAAATAAAGAGAATAACATATAAAAAAACAGTAAGCTTCCGTCGGCCTAGAGCTGACGAAACATAAAACAGCAATAAAATGGAATAGGTACCTATGAGAACTATCAATTTAGTTTTGTCATTCTATTAGTAAAAACAGAGAATCTATAAATCACATAATAATATATTCCCATTTGTGAGGCCATTACACGCCCACACAACGCTCAACCAAAAAGAACCCTTTCAACTTTTTTTTCTCGCACACAAAGGGCAATAGTCAACACTCATACAGCCAAAATTAAACTTTCAATAACTTATAAATGCATTAAAACCTACATGTAGGTACAGAAAATAAATAGAAAATCGTGCTCAAGTGTCGATATATGATAAATAAATAGTTTAGTCATGTTGGCAGTACGTGACTTTCCTGTGCCCAACTCTGGTTTGCGTTTTAAAATATGGTCCCATCCTGGTAAATATATTTGTTCTCGGATAATAAAGATATAACGACTTCTTCTATTTGTTGTTTATTTATAATTGGCATTGTAAATTACTATAATTTATTGGTATGTTAACGGTAAATTTCGTAGCGGTACTCGGTACTTGCATGTTCGTGGAGTTTGGCCGTGTAGAGAATTTTACTTTCCGATGTCATCTAAAATACACCAGCAGTGCGATTCTCTGTAACAATCTCACCGTGAAAACTTAGGTGAAGTGAGCTGTCAATAGTGTCAATCCCTAGCATTAGTTGGAATGACAGCTCACTTCACCTAACTTTTTACGGTGAGACCGGAATAGACCGGCTGTTGCCAAAAGAACAGCAGGTAGGATTAATAAATATAATCCCTAATTTACAAAACTAGAGAAGTCTTCATTTCGTCAGAAAGTCAGAATGTCTGTTCACCTGCGTTATGAACATAGAAGTCAGTACAAACATCGACCGACTCCGCAGTAAGGAGCTAGTATAAAACAAATCCGTATATTTTGTCGTCCGACATCCCCCTCCAGACTACTGAACGTCTTGTGTTATTTATACCAAAAGTTGGGACGGCGAGCTGAATGGAAAGTGGCTCTACTTCGTGTTTACTGGTACTACGTACAGACGCCAGCAGGTCAAGCTACCCGAAACTGTAAAATTTTCCCAATCAACCTAGAACCTTAATGCTTTAGCAAATAAAGTTGAAAATCTATTAAAGAAATTTGACAGATTGTAGTAGCTTGATGTGCTGGCGTCCGTACTTAGTACAACCAACCTGCACTGGGCCCGCGTGGTAGATTACAGCCCACACACACTCCCTCTCAAAAAGAGGAGGCCTGTGTCCCAGCAGTGGGAACATTATAGGCGGATTATGTGTATGCTAAGTACATACTTAGTAACTATATTCAGCAGTGGTGGCTCAGTTGTACCGGCCGCGACTTAAGAGTTGTAGATCGTAGGTTCAATCCCCGACAGGCGCTTTACTTTGTGTAAATTATTTCATCACCACTGCTCTCAAAACAGTGAAGGAAATCATAGTGAGGAAACCGGCGTGTCCTAGAACCAAAAATTAGAGAACATGTGACATCTACCAACCACACTGGGCCCGCGTGGTGGATTACGGCAATCTCCCTCACATCGAGAGGAAGCCTATGTCCCAGCAGTGGGAACAAAATAGGCTGCATACAAATAAATTCAATTAATAGCCAATGAACACACATGTCATAACATAACGCCTTGATTCCCCGAAGTGTCGGGCAGTACCTCATGCTCAGCAGTAGTGCATGCGACCTTTTGACCAACGAGGTTGTAATGAACTCATTTTAAATAATTGATGACGGTGAAAGTGAATTCGAATGATGACGTATATTGTTGCATAAAATTAATTATAGTGATGCAAATGAATGTAAGTTGTGTAGGTGCATAATTTAATACAAGAGAGCTTTGTGTCGCCTACATAACGTTAATGTAAATAAGCCTTGAGCCACTAACTGAGGGGCTTTTATCGTAATTTTAAGAACGTTCACAGTCTGATCTCAGTCTCAATCTGTCAAAAAACCTCAAATTTCCCTACATTTTGACAAGTTTTTGACATTTGTTTGTCGCTGAGATTTTAAGACTGCGACTAGATTTTGAACATTTTAAATTACGAGAATTGGCCTTCTGTAGTCATTGTAAGTTTATGAAACCTTCCACCAAAACTGCTACGGCTACGGCGGCGCGTACCGGCTGTCAATTACCTGTGTTAAAACGACAATCCCGTCCAGTTTACAAAGCATTGTACGGACGCCCTCACATCAAATTACTACAATCTGTCAAATTTCTTTAATAGATTTTCAACTTTATCGCTAAGGCTTTAAGGTTCAAGGTTGATTGGGAAAATTTGACAGTTTCGGGTAGCTTGACCTGCTGGCGTCTGTACATTCATAAACCCATGCCTTCTTCCCACGGCCATCGACCAACACCGAGGCAGTGAGCCTATATTTCCATCACAAAGTTCTAAAATGTATGTGAATGTGTTATTCATATGTTCGAGCCGTTTGGCGTTGAAACACTAGGGCCATGGGGTCCGAGTGCCCCCTTAATTTTTCGTGACATCGCAAAGCGGTTGGTCAACTCTTCACGTGACCAAAGAGGGCTTGCCTATTTTTTGGCCAGTATTGCTGTCAGACTTTTAGTCACTTTTCCTGTTGACAGCGATGCGGACGATTTTTTGATGCCCTTGGATTGCTTCCCCTCCTTTTTATATACTTGTATATATATATTAATATTATTTTAAGTAAGACTGTTAGCTTTTTAAATTATGTAAATAATGATAAAATACATGCTGCACTGGTTAAACTTCAGCAGAAGCTTACGAATTTTAAACTATACACAATACAAAACAAAATAAATCGTATTTGTAAGTGGAGCAACTTTCAGAGTGCGACGCACCCTTGGATAGATTTATAGCCTGAGCAATGAATACGTGTGCTTCTAATCTAACGGGAGGAGGTTACATTTATTGTCTATGGGCAAACGGTCTTTGGTCTCTACTCTATGGAAAAGATGGCGGGTTTTCTGTGTGTAGTTTGGTGGTCAAAGATGTCGCTACTTAAGATTAGTCTTTGTTTTGACGCATTTTTTTTAATAGTTCGCCTTTCGTTATCGTTAAGAACTTGAATAAGAAAACAAGATAAAGATTTTTATTTATCACCTTTATTTCAATGTAAACACATATAAATTATATTTTTAATATTAGAGTATAAAACATTTAAAAATATAAAAAATAGTAGCCCACCGGTATCGGGAACAGGGTCCAAGCTACCGGTGGTCACCGCTCTAGAGAGAGGAACCTCCTGACAACGCGAGCCGTGTCCAGAAGTACCGCTTTCTGAATCAAGCCCTTGATCCAGCTGCCCAACGAGAGCCTCCTCAGGTGTTGGTCGAGGCTCTTGGCTATTAAGTCATTGGCTGTCACGACTATCGGCACAAAGATCGCTGAGTCCACATCCTACATGTCGACAACCTCGTGAGCCAAGTCAAGATATTTTTTTTTGTTTTTAATATTTGATTTGTTTATCTTTCTCGGCTTTTACGAGGTTCTCATCATGCGGGACAGTTATGTCAACAATCATTGCGCGCCGCTCTGATTGATCCACCACCACTATATCAGGCTTATTGTCAACAATAGTCCTGTCAGTGATGATGGATCGATCCCAGTACAAAGTGATATTTCCATTTTCGAGAACTGGGTCGGGCACATACCTGTAGTACGGCACCTCCGATTCCACAAGGTTGTAATTCAGAGCAAGTTGATGATGGATTATCTTAGCTACAAGGTTGTGTCTATGCAAGCACTCTTTTTATTTAATATTATTATAATTTGATGGGCTGATTTTTCAATCGACAAATAATTTTTATTCGCGGTATAAATTTGACGTCTGACAGTTTTAGTATGGAAGAACTGTCAAAAATTTAAAATGATTCCTCCGCTAACATTATCTGGCGTTGGAAAAATCAGCCCTGAATTACTTACTGTTAACAGCAGCTGAAGAGAGGAGATGGGAATCTTTTGATTGGTTTCTATTTAGGTAAATTATAATTGATAAGGTGCCAAAAAAATCTAATTGTGTCAAAATGATTTTACTAAGTAATCGTTTGTATTTTTTCTGACGCATAAGCCTGGTGTCCATGTTAGATAATATATATCATCTGTATCTGCGTTCTTGCCGATTCTACCACAAAAGTGACTCACTTTTTAAGCGAATTTAACAGCTTTGTTTTCCAAATCCTATGGTTTCTTCTTACTTTCGAACCGCGTCCAACTGTCTCCAGTTCTCCAAAACACAATACTATACGTTCGTCAAAACGCACAGTCTAGCACAATTCGGATATCAACACAATAGCGTTAACTTGCTCCGTCGAGCGCAAGACGCCAATCAGTGTAATTTGATTCTCGCCCCCCGAGCCATGGCGGGTATAGCTGTGTATGTATGCTATATCTCTTAAGTAAATAACTTTAGGGGACTGTAAAATATTATCTATGGTGTTTGAGATCGGTCGCAGAAATGAGACAGGGTTTCAGAAATAGCAAAAGAGTCCAGACAGATGGTACGGTCATTTACTTCGACAAAAAAATGACCATGTCGTGAAGAAGTGCCTTTCCATGGCTACAAAGAAGAGGGGCAGGGAAGACAACAGGAGGAGAACCACATGGATGACGAAGGTCCAAAGAGACATGAGGGAGATGGGACTTACGAACAACACCGAAAAAAATAGCGTCGCATGATTGGGAAAGTCGAGCCCGCGTAACGGGGAAAAGCGAGACTAAAAAAGGTGTTTGGGCTTGAAGGATTGGAGGTCGATCAGGTTAAGCTACGCTTTCCGCGGTCAGCCCGTGGATGGGTGACCATCTTTACACACCGAGACCTCTCCGTGCCTCGGAAAGCAAGTTAATCTTTGACAGTCGTTATGGGTTGGCAGAAGCCCAGAAATTTGACAACCAGTCTTACCAAGGGGTATCCAGTAATTGGGTTGCGGGGTTCACGTATGTTACGCAATTATCCCGCTGTTTTGCCAAGGAGTATCGTTATACCCAGTAACTGGGTCACATGGCTTTTTTTCGTCTGCTACAAAAAAAAAATATTTCATAAAAAAATGTGTCAATGACTCGCTCTTGGCAGTTTTTTCTTTCAAAGATAAAATTAAATCTACGCCAGCCTAACAGACAGAGACACTCATGGTCCTCAAAACCCTATAACATATGATTTGAATGTACCACTTTGTTTTTATGGGGCACCCCATGGAATATATAGGGTCGAGTATAATATCGGCATGTGGACTCCATGTTCACCCTAATTGATCCTATTACTGTAGTTTTATTTTCGCACTTTCGCGCTTGGGCAAGTGACAATGGTGGTGTAGGGTGAAGTTTGGTTATAAAAGTTTGGGTTCGAACCTTTTTTTTTTTTAGTTGGTTTTTTTACAACAATTGGTCTAGATCAGCGACAAAAGTTTTTAAAATTTTGATCTTTAACTAAATCTGGTACTAATAATAAAGCTGAAGAGTTTGATACCAGGCGCACCGGTCGATCGATCAGGTTAAGCTACGCCTGCCGCGGTTGGTCCGTGGATGGGTGACCATCTTTACATACCAAGGCCCCTCCGTGCCTCGGAAAGCACGTTAAGCTGTTGGTCCCGGCTGTCATTCATAGATCTTTGACAGTCGTTACGGGTCGTCAGAGGCCCGAAAGTCTGACAACCAGTCTTACCAAGGGGTATCGTATTACCCAGTAACTGGGTTGTGGAGGTCAGATAAGAAGTCGCTCCATGTAAAAAACTGGTATTCAGCTGCATCCGGTTAGACTGGAAGCCGACCCCAACATACTTGGGAAAAGGCTAGGCAGATGATGAGGTACGTATGTAAGTAGGTACTGCTTACTTAATGATGAAACTGAAATAATCCAATTCCTCTGTCCACCCCCAAATTAAAACAAACATGAATATAAATAAAATTAATTGCAACAAACGAGTCTTATGTCACCAGTCAACACTTCATCTCTATTACTTAACATTTACACCCTTATCCGAGATCAAATAAAGTTCATTTTACCGAAGCACTTTTCTATTTATACTACCCTACGATAGCTTAGAGGATTTTGAATCTTATACTTTTTCAGATAAGGTTGAAATTACAATAGCAACGTTGAACTAGGGTGCATATATAGGGTGATTACAATTAGTGCTATAGTAAGTTAATTTGTTTATTTTTATGCTCACAATCACAAATGGTGATATTTTGGTGATTGTTAAGCTGGTGATTAGTGATTTAAATGTGTTGAGTTTTAAATTGTGATTGGGGTGATTATTTATTTATATTTATTATTTTATTTATAGCGGAGGAGCTTTTGGCTGTAGGCTCTAAGGGTAATCTGCACCCTGTCCATTAAGTTAACCGTTTTTGACAGCTGTCTTAGAACGTACTCGTACATATTCCAGATTACGTAAAAAACTTTAAAATGTGTAATAAAATAAATATATAAACTGCCTTATCTTATTGAATTATCTTATTCATGGCTTCTTACAGACATTATAATACCGTACGTCTATCAATCAATATATTGTGTGTTGCTGCAATCACTAGTTCCATCTGTCAAAAAACGGTTTACCTAATGGACAGGGTATAAAATAATTGTGTAAGACACTATGAATCTCAATCTGAATCATTTTATAGGATATTGCTAATCCATCGCTCCATATGTTCGAAAAATGTGTCTGCTCTACAACGTAAATAACGCAATGAATGTTGTTGAACTGTCAAAATGAAACCCATTGCTACTGATAGTGTGTTACGCAATTACCCCGCTGGTGTGATCCTTATTTGGAACATCTAATGAACCCACATTTGTTTCATTATTCGATCGATCAGGCTAAGCTACGCTTGCCGCGGTTGGTCCGTGGATGAGTGACTATCTTTACATACCAAGACCCACCCCTCCGTGTCTCGGAAAGCACGTGAAGCCGTTGATCCCGGCTGTCATTCGTGAATCTTTGACAGTCGATACAGAATGTGTTTTTCTTCAATCCGTGCAGAATTATTATCTTGTAACAGTTGTAACCCAGTGATAACGTCCCCGACTTAATTACGAGTTGTAGATCGTGGGTTCGAACCCAGACAGGCGCTTTACTTTGTGTAAGTTTTTTCATCACCACTGCTCTCAAAACGGTGAAGGAAAACATTGTGAGGAAACCGGCATGTTCTAGAACTAAACATTCGAAGACATGTAACATCTACCAAGCCGCACTGGGCCCGCGTGGTGGATTACGGCCCCCACTCACAGAGAGGAGGCCTGTGTCCCAGCAGTGGGAACATTATAGGCTGATTACAGGTATATGGAGAAAACGTTTGATTATGAATTTGATTCTATTTTAAAGACACATAAAGACAGCCATTTACAACCCCTTGAAACACACGTTGAAACATAAAATATCCATTAAAAACTAGGACTACATAAAATAATTTAAGCATGAAATAAAATCTGCTTGAACAAAAGGTTTTCTCAAGAGTAGGGACCGACGCAACAGCGCATGCGTGGACAAACCACGCCTACAAAATATCCACCCCCTGTATGTTATGGTAAATGTATGTAGCGGTGTCCTTTCTTAAAAATGGGGGGTAAGTTGAAGTGGTCGAGTAGATAGGAAAGTTCAAAACAATTCGTGAATGTCCAACTGCACAGAAAACAGTCCACTGCGGATCACAGCCCAACAATAAAAATACTCGCTAAAGTAGGTTAAAAGGACTGCTTGTTACAAAGATTAGTTCTGAATGGTTTAGCAGTCAAAATCAAAAAGTCAAACAGTCAAACAGTCAGTCAGTCAGTCAGTTATTCAAACTAGGCTGAGAATCAGCACTTTTCGAACGTCAAAATAACATAAGACAGTCCTCCGGCTCACCCGCCCTTCACCACTTCCTAGTGCTTTCGCTGGGGAGAAGAAGTGGCGCAACTAACTCCCCAGCAGCACAGAGTCTGTTCAGTTAGAATAACTTGATTCTATACAATGTTAAGTAATTATGTCAGCTAGCACACGCCAATACACCAACAAAAACATTGAAAACTATGCTCGAGCAGTGTCAGGTTGTATGTTGACCTAAATATTAGTGGCGGCCGTAAAAAATACGGCTTTACAGAATTATAATCATAAAAATCATCAGTACATATTTCTTAGTTCATAGCCATTCAATAAGTTACCTTATTGGCTATGATCTAAGATATATTGTACTCACGATTTATTTATTTCTTGAAGTATTTCAAGAAATCGTTGCATTTGACGCCAATTCTAACTCAAGGAGTTATATTGCTGATCCTAAGGATTATAGTTTTGTAAAGAAATATTTGTTACGCTCGCGAATCATATTTTTATCAACATACAACCTCACATTGACCTGTAAATTGCAAATAACGTAAGTAAATTTAATTTTCGTGGGCTACGTCTTATACACACAAAGGAATCTTCTCATTCAGACTTGAAAAATTATGTAAATATCTCTTTTTTTTTTGTTAGCGGTTAATGTCCCACTGTTGGGCAAAAGCCTCCCTACTCTCCAGAGCCAGAGCTGCCAGGAACCAAGGTCCTTATGAAAGGAGTCCAGCTCATCCCGCCATCTCCGCCTGGCCTGCCGTGATATCGTTTGCCAAACGGACTCTCTGGGTCGTAAGTAAGTTATTTTAATTATTGGCTATTCTAGTCCAATCAGTACAAAACCAAGCTACTCATTATGCAAGCCTTAAACAGTTAAACCCTAATCCAATATGGGCGACTATCAAAAGAGCCAGCTAAATAGATTCTTTACTGAAACTGTGAATTTTACCCGCGAGCCGCCCGACGGGGTTTGTTAGTGAGGAGACTGTGTCGATGACACAGATTTTGCTAAATAATGTTTGTGTTAAACCAGCTTGATATACCGGCTGACCTTTTTACGGTCTGCACAAAAACGAGATAAAAATGGAGAACAGAGTAGAAGCCTTAATGAGCATCATGATGGAATAGAAGACATAGAGAGAGTACAGTTAGTTTAATTGGCCAACGACTTCCTAAACTGTCTTGCTCAGTGGAACCAGCTTAGGTATGTGAAGCTAGATTATCAAAAGTAGATAAGAAATGTTTTTTTTTCCATTTAGCTTTGTCACCAGAAAAAATCGAAATTGTGTTGGTTCTGTTGTTGAAATGTGCGTCTCAGTAAACTTGTTTTTTCATGGTCAAAATTAAATGGCAGTACCTGAATTTTCGTAACAGAATATCCATTTTGTATATCAAACTGATACATATGATGCAAACTGTAAATATGTTGGTTCAAAAATAATAAATAAAGAAACTGATAAAAAGAGGTTTTTTTCCTATAAAAGCTCATTATTTTATTTATCATGGACAAATAACAAAATCTATCGATAATATCACACACCGACACTGCCCCCTCACTCACACACGGGGATCTAATTTGGCAAGGGCTGGGCTTTGTTTGTGAGAACAAATTGGTGCCAGATAATTGGCTTAAAGTCCCCGAGGGATGGGGGAATGGGGGCCTGAGTGCCGGCGGGGGAATCAAGCTTGTGATGATTAGTTCGCTTTTTTAAAAGATATTTAAGTTTAAAAGTAATCATCATTAAATTTTTTAATGGTTTGAATCTGAACACTGACATAAGTTTCACGCGGTTTCACCCGCAAAAGTATCGAGACTGCGGGAATATCTGGATAAAAAGTATTCTATGTCCTAATCCATGTCATGGTCTACCTATGTGCCAAATTTCATCCAAATCCGTTTAGCCGTTTTAGCGTGAAAGCGTAACAAACATTCATACAATAAATTCTCTCTAAAACAAATTTCTTTCACGTGTCTCATTAACCAGTTTGTTGGGTTAGCGATGCCAAGTGTGTCCACTGAGTATAGGGTCCTATATTCGATTCTCAGCTTCGGCAAAGTGTTATTGGGTTTGTAAATAAGAAAGACCCCACTATGAGCAGCTTTTCGTCAGGTCTAGTCGTTTTCAAGTCTAACAGGATGTAGCTGAATACCAGAATTTTACATGGAGCGACTGACCAGCTGGACTCCACAACCCAGTTACTGGGTAACACGATACCCCTTGGTAAGACTGGTTATCAGACATTTGTGCTTTTGACTATCCGTAAAGACTGTCAAAGATCTACAAATGACAGCCGGGACCAACGGCTTAAAGTGATTTCTGAGCCACGGAGTGGTCTCGATATGTAACGGATGGTCATCCATCCACGGACCGACCTCAGCAACGAATGACCCGTTGCGGCAGTCATTATTTATCCACGAGCCCCTGTTCTTAAGAAAACAATCTACAGAATTAATTAAATACAAAATGGCCGTTCCAACTGGCACCGCACACCATCAACAAATTACGCTCTAGTCGGGACACTGTTGGTTTTTTAAATGAACTTCTGAAGCGGCCATGTAAAGATTTATCTACTAATTATATAATTGCATAATCAAGGAGTAAATTAACTATGTGTTGTGTACGACGCCGTGAGCTTTTATTTGATTATTTTATTTACCTGTTTTATTACAAGAGCGAGCAGTGGTGGTAGGTAAAGACCGCGACTTATGAGTTGTAGGTCGTAGGTTCGAACCCAGACAGGCGCTTTACTTTGTGTGAATAATTTCATCACCACTGCTCTTAAAACGGTGAAGGAAAACATCGTGAGGAAACCGGCATGTCGTAGGACCAAAAATACGATGATATTTGACATCTACCAACCCGCACTGGGCGCGCGTGTTGGATAACAGCCCACTCCCTCTCACAGAGAGGAGGCCTGTGTCCCAGCAGTGGGAACATTATGCTGATTATGGTTAAAAGAGAGGTGGTTTCTTTAAGACTAGCTTCTGCCCGAGACTTCGTCTGCGTGAAATTTCTTGTCCACCCCGTTGCATTGCATCGACTGCCCGCGCTGTTATTTCGTTTTCCCTTAGCATTCTTTTTGACTTTTTTTCTTTTTTCTCGGCTCCTCAGGGTTCTAGCGTGATGTTAAATAGCCTATAGCCTTCCTCAAGAATTGAGCTATCAAATGCAACAAGATTTTTTCAAATCCGACGGGTAGTTTCAGAGATTACCGCGTTCAAACAAACTCTTCAGATTCTTCAGAATTATTATTAGTTTAGTATACGTACATACATAATCAGCCTGGTTTAGTATACAGGAATTAAAACACCCATCACATAGCCATCAACTACGCATTCTGTACATCAAACTAAGTAACATTGCACAATAATAATCGCTGGGAAACGACTTTTATTTTTGCTGTGAAAGGTTGCTGTTTGCGGTAATGTGCAAAGCAACGCACGCCACAAAATATTGTGCCTAAGGGTGCATGCAAGGGTACAGGGGTCGTGGTATTCAAAGTTGTGTTATAGCATTAAAAACTTGTTTTTGTAAAAAAAAACGTCAGCAAAAGTTGGAATTTTGAACTTCAATATCTTCGTAACCAGAAGGTTTCCAGGTATGAGGAACAGGGTGTAAAGTCCACTCATACTCTATAGAAAAGGGAGGATCCTCCGACCAGACGGGTGTTGTATCTGGCGGGCAATTGCCCAACGACTGATGTTGGGAAATTGTATCTATGCTAATAGCGCGGCAAACTCTGCTTGCGAGATGCAGGATTTGCGTGACGTCAGTATGACGCGTTGTTCGCATGTGGCGGTGTAGATACCGCTATACAGGTATGGTCCAGTACAAAAAATTATCACAATGACGGGAAGGACAAGCGACTCTCGGCTTCGTTAAGTTACTTTTTGCACCCGTGAGATATTACACACTTGCATTTCAGAGGCCCGTGGGTAAATAATAACAGCCGCACAGGTCGATCGATCAGGTTAAGCTACGCTTGCCGTGGTTGTTCTGTCGAAGGGTGACCATCTTTACATACCGAGACACCTCCGTGGCTCGGAAAGCTCGTTAAGCCGTTGGTCCCGGCCGTCATTCATAGGTCTTTGGCAGTCGTTACGGGTAGTCAGGAGCCCGAAAGTCTGACAACCAGTCTTACCAAGGGGTGTCGTATTATGGTATGGTATTCAGCTGCATCCGGTTAGACTGGAAGCCGACCCCAACATAGTTGGGAAAAGGCTAGGCAGATGATTATAGATATTACACACTAGCAAATAACTTATTATCCAAAAAAATCACACATTTCTTACTAAAAAGATAATATTCTATCTCAATTTATCTTTCCAACTAAAAAGGTTAAGCAGGGGTGACCCTAAGTAGGGTGGCGGGTTTATTGCCGCCCCATATGTCAGAACCGGCGGGTAGCGGCACCTGTTAGCAATCACATAATTGAATGATTTTTATTGCTGGCCAAAGTTGGGATGTTGGACTAATCTTGCGTTAAATGTACGGTTTAAATTGCGGGGGTTGCCCAGCGCTGGGTTGTGAATATTGTAATTGGGAATTTGTAATGGTGTGTTGGATTTAAATCGTTTAAATGGATGTTTATATCATTAAGGGGCATAGTATATTTCTATTTCTACATTATGTTCGAAACAAATTATCGTTCCAAATTGTAGTTACTATGGAAAATTCTGTTTAGGCCTAAATGTAATGGACTTCACACTTTTTATTTAATCTTTTATTTCTTTATTTTATTGTTTGTTTTATCTGATGTACGTATCTGGTGTATTCTGTGTCTTTTAGTTTGTGCCAAATAAATGCATTTTCTTTCTTTCTTTAATGATTTTTCCAAGTTATTTTTAAAACCCTGTCCTACCCATCTATATTTGAATAAGACCTACACTAACTACTAGACAAGTTGTAGTTGATTACGAGGCTTTTGGCTACGTTGTATGTGTATCAATCAATCAACTCAGCCTGTCGCAGTCCACTGCTGGACATAGGCCTCTCCCAGGATGCGTCACAACACACTGTCCTCCGCCTTCCGTATCCAGTCCTTCCCAGCAACCTTCTTAAGGTCGTCCGTCCATCTAGCTGGGCGGCGTCGCACACTACGCTTGCCGATACGTGATCTCCAGTACATACAGGGGGTCTACTCCGTTTCCTGCTACGAAGTTCCTATTTGGTTCGGTCGGTCCCGATCCTACACTCCTACACTCTTTCGAATATTGACTATGGTCCCGACCCAACTGAGCCGATCCGAACTTTTTTCGCATTTTTCAATAATATTCGGTTCGGCCATGTGTCGGTCCGATCCGATCATTCGCACTTTGCACTTCGTAGTAGACCCACAGGAACCCTTCGTGCGCGAGTCCGACTCGCACTTGGTCGGTTTTTATTCTGTAATGGGCGTTTTGTTTGTGCAGAATATCTGTTTCTTTATTTTCTTTTAAGTATTCCTAACTTCTCATCTTTTCTTTAGAATCTTAAAATAAACATTAAATACGTAATAACTTAGTCAGTTTTTTCATTCATGACATCAATGCTCTTACAAATACTGCACATACTTTAAAAAGCTATATTTATTAATAAAGTTTTGTTTTACCCTTTATTATGTAAGTTTGAAAAATATTGTCTATGGGCCATTGTCGCCTGAATTAATTGTTTTAATATTATTCCTTTATTTCAATAAATTATATTTTTCAATATTAGAATATAAAAACATTTAAAAATATAAAAAAATAGTAGCCCACCGGTATCGGGAACAGGGTCCAAGCTACCGGTCAGGGCTCCAGAGAGTGGAACCTCCTGACAATATACATTATTATTATTATGCAAATTCGATTAAACAAAAACATATTTTCCACACGTCTCCTTAAAAAGTACGACTATAAAAAAATCACCAAAGATTAGCACCATTTTTTTTATTCACCATTTTTTTTCCAGCCGGTTCTTTTGCAAAAGGGGTTGACAGAAAGGGTAGGTGTCATCGCAGGTGGCAGTGTTGACTGCAAATAGTGAGGGTAGTCTACAAACAGGGGTTGATTGACTATAGTGCAGTTAAGCTGTCATGTCGGCAGGTTCGGGTATGGATGGGTTTGCAGGTTATGTTTTTATTCAAAGTGTCATGTCTTGATAGTGTCACTAAATTTATTTTAGTATGTTTTCATTTCGCTTCTTGTTTTTATATGTTCTTGTAATTTGTTATCATTTAATTGTGCTTTTGTGTGTGGTGACATCTTTTTTGTGCACTGAATAAATGGATTCCATCTCTCTATCGAATAGCTCGGAGGAGGGGCTTGTGGCTAAGTAATAACAGTTGCACGGGTCAATTGATCAGGTGAAGCTACGCTTGCCGCGGTTGGTCCGTGGATGGGTGACCATCTTCACATACAAAGGCAGACTGAAGAAGACAGAAGTCCGACATACATGTCAGACTTTCGGGCTTCTGACTATACGCATACCGACTGTCAAAGATCTACAAGTGACAGCCGGGACCAACGGATTATCGTGCTTTCCGAGGCACATTACAGGATATGTAATGACTGCATATGACAATTTATTCAAGCTACATAGGTGCTCTGTCCCGACGTGTAATTATTAATTAACGATCAGTAAACAAACTATCATGAATTATTGTAACACAATTATCAATAAATTCGAATTAATTATCACAAATGTAAATTGACATTCTGTTCGAAATCTCTACAGTAAGCAATGCGAACGTGTATGTATGATTTGTCTGGCAGTAAACGCATTTGGCACTCGTACAAGATAAACGTACATATATCCTTTCTCTATTTTTAGGGTTCCGTACCTCAAAAGGAAAAACGGAACCCTTATAAGATGACTTCGTTGTCCGTCTGTCTGTTCGTCTGTCAAGACCCTTTTTCTCAGGAACGCGTGGAGTTATCAATAGGGCTGCAATCCCTCGAAGCAGTGAAATAATCAACACTTCTAAGTCAGCGCAATCAAAATGACGGGCGTTTATGTTCCGTTTATGCCGCATATTTTGACACTCGCAAGGGAATCAAAACCTATAGGGTACTTCCCGTTGACCTAGAATCATGAAATTAGGCAAGAAGCAATGTCATGTAGCACAAGTATTGAAAAACATCCGAAAACCGTTAGTTACATACATACATACCTAGTACGGAACCCTCGGTGCGCGAGTCCAACTCGCACTTGAACGGTTTTTTTTAAATAATTTAAATGCATTACGAATACATTTCGAGTTCCAAATTATCGAAATTACTTCAAATCTATCACTAAACACAAATGACCCCATAAAAATAAGTGCTGGCTAATTTATTTAATTTTATTTACCCATAACGAATGTTACCCCTGTCAACTTTACCCCCCGCATAACGCTATTTACCCTAGGGGTCGTTTAGTGTTGCTAATCATGTTTGACACATATGTCATCGTTTCTACGAATTAAAATCGATAAGGATTGGATTATTCGAATGTTTTTTTATTGTATGTTGGTAAAATGATGAAATTGGCATATGGTCCACCTGATTTTGGCAGTGTGGCCCAATGGTATCGACCCTGACGTATGAGTTGTAGGTCGTGAGTTCGAACAAAGACAGGCACTTTTTTTTTTTTTTTTTTCGGATGTGAAATCATCAAATGACCCCTCCCGCTCTGGGTGGAGCGGAAGGGAGTGTCAGACTCTTACTGACTAAAACCCACCCATGTTCCTTCCTTTGCCCTTTATGTTCCGGGGTAGCGGTAACCCTTTCGGACAATCCCGCTGAAAGACAGGCACTTTACTTTGTGTATTTGATTTCATCATAACTGCTCTCAAAACGGTTAAGAGCAGTAAGTAATTTGATTGTAATTGATATGGTATCAGCCTATAACATTCCCACTGCTGGGACACAGGCCTCCTCTCTTCGAGGAGTGGGCTATAATCCACTACGCGGGCCCAGTGCGGGTTGGTAGATGTTACATACAGAATTTTTGGTTCTTGGACATGCTTGTGGCTAAACAACGGCTATACGGGTCGATCGATCAAGTTAAGCTACGTGTGCTGCGGTTGGTCTGTGGATGGGTGACCATCTTCATATACCAAGATCCTCCGTGCCTCGGAAAGCACGTTACGCCGTTGGTCCCGGCTGTCATTCGTGGATCTTTGACAGTCGTTACGGGGCGTCAGAAGCCCGAAAGTCTTACAACCAGTCTTATCGAGGGGGGTATTACCCAGTAACTGGGTTGTGGAGGTCAGATGGGCAGTCGCTCCATGTAAAATACTGGTATTCAGCTGCATCGGGTTAGACTGGAAGCCGACCCCAACATAATTAGGAAAAGACTGGGCAGGTGATGGACATGCCGGTTTCCTCACTGTATTTTCCTTCACCGTTTTGAGAGCAGTGGTGATGAAATTGTTACGTTTGTGTGTTTGCCACCATCTTTAATTTGTATGACAAATAAAATGGGATCGTCTATTTCGGACAGGTGATAACAGAATAATGTATCTTCAATTTAAGATGAAAATAATATTTGTTTCAACATCGATAGCGGGATTGACATGTTATTCGTCAAATAGGGTCTCTGATTGTGCTGATAAAAGATAAAAAAAAATATTTTTCTTTTATGTATGACAATATTATTAATATACATGATACATGATAGTTTTTACGTGTTGATTTGCCTGTCTGTGTCTGATTTTTTTTTTGACTTTAGAGCGTTAACCGGAATTAATCCTGTTTTGTGGGCAAACAAGTTTATTAGCATATAATGATAATTACCTACGTTACGTTCCCACTGCTGGGACACAGGCCTCCTTTATACCAACATCTGTAAAAAAGGGTCCATCTGTGAATCCTTTAGTCGCTTCTCGATGTTGTGAAGGAATATGACGAGAGATGAGTTCTAGAGTGGGAAGCGTAGGTCGGGACGCCCCCTAGCTAGATGGACGGATGACCTTAAGAAGGTGGCTGGGACGGACTGGATGCGGAAGGTGGAGGACAAGGTGTTGTGGCGCAGTCTGGGAGAGGCCTATGTCCAGCGGTGGACTGCGGTAGCTGAGTTTATTGATTGATCTTTGAGTCCTGTCTGAAATCTAAGCCACAGACTTAGTAGAATTACGCGCTACCTTTTTTTTTTTTTTCAGATGGGAAATCATCAAGTGACCTCTCCCGCTCTGGGTGAAGCGGAAGGGAGTGTCAGACTCTTACTGACTAAAACCCACCCATGTTGCTTCCTTTGCCCTTTATATTCCGGGGTAGCGGTAACCCTTTCGGACAATCCCGCTGACCCGGCAGGCTTCGGCCCTAAGGGGCCCCTCAAATTATGCTGACAACTCTTTGAGGCGACTACGCGCTACCTTTAAAGGACACTTTAACAGACAAACCAATTCTTTGAAACATTATTATTGTACTAGCCGCGCCCCGCGGTTTCGCCCGCATAAGTTTCGATCCCGTAGGAATATCAGGACAAAAGTATCCTATATGTTAATCCTGGTTATAAACCAAATCAAATTTCATCCAAATCCGTTCAGTAGTTTTTTCGTGAAAGAGTAACAAACATCCATCCATCCATACAAACTTTCACGTTTATCATATTAGTAGAATAACCATTTCGTCTCAAGCTTGATCGATGACATTTATCTCAATGACAGATTAAGTTCAACTTGCTACAGATCACATATTGTAAGTACCTCCATTTGCTTCGTAAAAGATTAGATTACTTAGGTAAAAAAAAATTAATGGCGTGCTGTTGCTAAATCTTTGGTATCTTATGAGCGATTTGGTATGAGTTTTGAGAGTATTTTTAATGTGGTGCAGACATTTTGTTATGCACTTGTTTTGAACATCTATACTAATATTATATATATAGGTTTGTTTGTTTGTATGTAGGGGGTAAATTCCAGAACTATCAGTCAGATTTAAAAAATTCTTTTTTTTTTTCATAGCCCAATTCTTGAGGCAGGTTATAGGCTATTTAACATCACGCTACGACCTTGAGGAGCCGAGCAAAAGGCCAAAAAGTCAGAAAGAACGCTACGTGAAAACGAAGCAGTAGCGCGGGCCAGCGATATGCGACTCGATGGGTCGGAGGCCGAAATTTTCATGCGGACAGTCGCGGGCAGAAGCTAGTATTTTTATATAGGTGTTTGATATATTAATAACCGCAGAATCATTTTGAATTTAGGTACACCTACAGTAAATATGTATGTGAGAGATTTCATCACTTGTATCGTAAACGTCTTATTTTTATTGTTGTTTTAAAGATAAAGGAAAATGTAACCGGTGGGTTTTTATTAGATGTGATATTATCCAGTTAAGGTCAGATTTGGCGAGCAAGAGATCATAAACCAGAATCTCACCAGATGTACAATCGACGTGAACTAATCCCTGGGGAAAAACCTGTCTGATTTAGCTCCACGTTTAAAAAAAATCACATTTTATTTTGTTATTAGTTAAGTGAGTAAGTATTTGTAGCATTCATGTTTATCTAAATTGACACATAATAGTCTCTAGCTAACTAGCTATTCATACACAAAATATCACAATATCAACCTCAGAAAATAATATACATAAAATCAAAAAAATCAAAATCAAAAGTTATTTATTTAAATTAGGCTGAGAATCAGCACTTTTCGAACGTCAAAATTACAAAAGACAGTCCCCCAAAACGCCCTCCCTTCACCATGAACGGCCTTTCCTTTGGTGTCCCCTTTTAACCCCAACATAGACATTCATTTATCAAAATTGACACGAAACCCTGAACAGATTTCTAAGCATACACAAAATATCACAATATCAACCTCACAAAGCAGCAACTTATGAGCAGTGGTGGCCTAGTGGTAACAGCCGCGACTCACGTGTTGTAGGTCGTAGGTTCGAACCCAGACAGGCGCTTTACTTTATGTAAATTATTTCATCACCACTGCTCTCTAAACGGTGAAGGTAAACATCGTGAGGAAACCGGATCCAAAAAAATTCGGAGACATGTGACATCTACCAACCCGCACTGGGCCCGCGAGGTGGATTAAGGCCCACTCCCTCACAGAGAGGAGGCCTGTGTCCCAGCAGTGGGAACATTATAGGCTGATAATGTAAAAAACCTCACAAAAGTATCTATAATTTTACGTACATAACCACGTACCTCCGAGCTCAGGTATCCTATGATAAAACATGCCGGTCCTGGCCAGCCACTCTAGCTGCATGTGATGCAGCACCCTGTCCCCGGGGTGGTGGAAGGCAGATGGCAGCGGCGTCCCGGGGGGCAGAGCTCCCGGCTGTGACAGCTGGGGGTAGTTGAATAGGGCTGCGGACTGCGCTGCTACGAGGGCCGGGTTCTGAGGTAGGAGGCCGGGTTTCGGGATTATGCCTGTAGGATAGAAAATCCGTGTTTAGTAAAACATTAATATTTACAACAAAACAAGAAAGAATTACATTAAAAAAATGCATAATATGGAATTGAAGAATTGCATGGAGCTGGGCAGGGCATCTGCAAGGCGCAGTGATGACAGGTGGAATATGGCATTGACCGAGTGCCGTTCAAAGACTGGAAGACGAAGCGTCTGTCGCCCGGTGGCGAGATGGGCAGACGATATTATTACCATCGCGGGTAGAACCTGGATGAGGCTAGCACAGGAGCGTGGAGATTGGCACAAGAAAAGAAAGGACTATGCTCAGCTGGGGGTGAAGTCTTGACTCGCCTAGCATACGAATAATTAAATAGGTCTATTTTATTTATTTATTTATTGTTAATTAAAACGGTAACACCAATTACATTAATTAAGATAAATATTGAAACAGGTATGGTAGGTATACAAAAATATGTCAACTACTAACATGTAATAGAGGACACTCTAGCATACTTCTTCTTACAAACTATCAGACATACACGCATAATTCTACTCCATTCATCGGCAAACAGATTACATTCAGGATTGGTGGTCAGAAGGGCATTGAGCATCCTTCAAGTACGACACACGAGTTAAGAGGTCAATCGCCGAATCCGACTCGGCTGGGCAGCGTTCGGGAAGCTACGCAATATCTTCTCGTCTCACATACCGCGATGTCTCAAGATGATAGCCTTTGACCAGTGCGTGTGGCCAGTGATTACCTTGAAACGTGGGCGTTCACAACAGGCCTTATTAGAAGGCTTAAAGTCACCAAAAGGGCAATGGAGAGGGCAGAAGAGAGGGAAATGAAGATATCCGCAGGAGAACCAAGGCCACTTAAGTTTGGCAATTCTTTGGGCTATATGCCCAAAGAATTGCCAAACTTAAGTGGCAGTGTTCAGGGCACATTGCTCGCAGAACAGAGATGGCCGATGGGGCCGAAAGGTTCTGGAGTGGCGACCGCGTAACGGAAGACGTAGCGTTGGAAGGCCTCCCACAAGGTGGACCGATGGCCTTGTGAAGGCTTTTACCCTATTATTTAAGGAATGTGCTGACTCCTGGCTTATTCGAGTTAGGTTAAGCTAGTACGACCCTCATCAGGAAGGCGGGGCGCCCTGCGGACTCGTCGTCCGCGTACCGGCCCATAGTGCTGCTAGACGAGGTGGGTAAGCTTTTTGAGCGAGTAATCGTAGCCCGCCTCGTCGGCCACTTGTGCAGAGAGGGGCCGGACCTGGACGACAGTCAGTTCGGGTTTCGGCATGGGCGCTCCACCGTACACGCTGTGTCGCGAGTGAGAGTCCTGGCGGAGGAAGCGGTGTCCCGGGGCGGGGTGATGTTGGCGGTGTCCTTGGACATCTCCAACGCCTTCAACACCCTGCCCTGGAGTTGTATTCGGGAGGCACTGCGGTATCATCGGGTGCCTCCCTACCTCCGCCACATCGTTGGGGCTTATCTGTCGGAGAGGTGTGTCACCTACATGGGACGCGATGGCGGAAACCAGCGCCGCATGTCGTGCGGCGTTCCCCAGGGCTCGGTCCTAGGACCGCTCCTGTGGAACGTCGGGTACGACTGGGTGCTGAGGGGCGAGCTCAGACCGGGGGTAGACCTGACGTGTTACGCGGATGACACGCTGGTCACTGCCCGGGGGAGCTCGCACAGGGAAGCAGCGTTGCTGGCGACGGCTGCGGTCTCACAGGTGGTGGGCCGCATACGTCGCCTAGGCCTGGAGGTGGCCCTCAGCAAGTCGGAGGCCATGGTGTTCCATGGCCCCCGGCGGGCGCCGCCGCCCGGTTCACACATTGTGGTCGGGGGGGCTCGGATCGCTGTCGAGTCTACCATGAAGTACCTAGGATTGGTGCTCGACAGCCGGTGGGATTTTGGCCCCCACTTCCGGCGGCTGGCGCCCAAGTTGTTGGGCGCGGCTGGGGCGCTGTCAACGCTGCTTCCCAATCTGGGGGGCCCGAGCGCCGCCTGTAGGCGGCTCTACGTGGGGGTCGTGCGATCGATGGCCCTGTATGGGGCCCCGGTGTGGGCCTCTGACCTGACGGCCGGCAGTATCGCGGTACTGCGGAAACCGCAGAGAGCGATGGCCGTCAGAGTCATCAGAGGATATCGCACGATCTCCTACGAGGCGGCCTGCGCTCTGGCCGGATCCCCGCCCTGGGACCTAGAGGCGAAAGTACTCGCGTCACTGTTTCGGTGGCGCGAGGAAGCGAGGGCGCGGGGCGAGCGACCGATGCAGCGACACATGGAGCTGCGTCGGTCTCAGCTTCGCGAGGTCCTGGTGGCGGAGTGGCGGGACAGGCTCACACGCCCTACCGCCGGCCTCGTCACCATCGAGGCGGTCCGGCCGGTGCTCGAGCGCTGGCTCGGGAGGAGGCACGGCTCCCTGTCGTTTCGGGTGACGCAGGTGCTCTCGGGGCATGGTTGCTTCGGGAAGTACCTGTGTCGCATAAACAGGGAGCCGGACGCCCGGTGTCACCACTGCGTCGACTGTCGGGAGGACACGGCGCGGCATACGCTGGCAGAGTGTGCCGCTTGGGAGGAGCCGCGCCGTGCCCTCATCTCAGAAGTAGGCAGTGACCTGTCGCTGCCGGCCGTGGTCGAGTCGATGGTCGGCAGCGAAGAGTCCTGGGACGCGGTGGTTTCCTTCTGCGAAACGGTCGTCTCGCAGAAGGAGGCTGCGGAAAGGGAGAGGGAGATCTCGTCCTCTCACCCGGCCCGCAGCAGGCGCACCGGGCGTCGGCGGAGGGCGGATAACGCCCTCTTCCAGCCCCCCTAAATGGGTCCAGGGGCGACGGACTTGGGGACGTCCGTCGCCCCCCACACATCAGGACCCGAGATGGCGGCGCGTAGTGTTCCACGCGCGCCTCTCTTAGACGTCGCGGGGGGAGTCAAACACCTCACTCCCCCCCCTGACCCGAGGAGGCCCGCTGCGGCGGGCCGGCACCAGTCGGGGGTTGCGGAAGGATCTTACGTTCCCGCGACCCCCGGCGTAGGTGAGAGATGGAACACTGGGGTGGTTTTTAGTCAGTAAGAGTCTGACAGACCCCGTCGCCCGCCCCAGGGCGGCGGACATCCATGAGGATTTTCCACCCCGGAACAAAAAAAAAAAAAAAAAAGTACGACCCTCATATCCAAACAAACTATCTACCAAAAAAACAGAAAACAAATAAAATTCAACTCACCCGGTCTATAACTATCATACTCCTCATTTCCCCCCTCAACGCCCGGCGAAATCGGAGGACTGTAGCTCCCAGACCGATTTCCATCATCAGACCCTGGACTTGCAGACCGACTACTCTGCCCAGACCTAGGACTCCTCTGCCCAGACCTCGGACTCTCCCGTCCTTCGCATTTATTTATCATATTCTGCTCAATTTGGGAGTCATAGTTCTCCTGGTACCTCCCGATGTAATTCTTATTATGAATTATTGTCAGGTATTTCTGCTGCGCCATCTTGTCCTGTAAACTACTTTCAGGCAATTGTCTTGAGAGTAACGCGTCTATGCAGAATGACTTTTTCCCTTGGTTCAGTATAGTTTTTTCTTCGTCCATTTGTTTGTAGTATTTCATGTTTTTAGGGCTGTTGGATCGGCTACGGTCTGGGTTGGATTCTGTGTCGATTTCTAGCGGTTTTTCTTGGATGTCGCTTGAGTCCCGGCGGTAAATACCGTGTGGTAGGATTTGAGAAGACATTGTTGGGTTGTGCCGGTGTTTTACATCATGTACCTGTGGGAGAAAAGAAATTGTTGTTAGGATAGAGTTTTAATTCGTTGTAGGCTAAGAGGTAGTCGTTGAGATGACTGCACAACTTATAGTACGATAAAGTAAATATCTCCTGTTGTTTTATTTTATTTGTTTTATTATTTACTAGTTTCTGCCCGCGACTTCGTCCACGTGAAATTTCTAGCATCCCCCGACCCAACCCGTCGCATCGTACCCCTTCGTTATTGCTTAGCTATCTTTCTGCCTTTTTTTCTTTTTGCTCGGCTCCTAAGGGTCACAGCGTGATGTTAAATAGCTTGTAGCCTACCTCAAAAATTGGGCTATCAATTGCAAAAAGAATTTATCAAATTCGACCGGTAGTTTCCGAGATTAGTGCGTTCAAACAAACATACACACGAACTCTTCAGTTTTATTATTAGTATACATGTACACACAGTCAAATGGATAAAGACACTACATATTCGTATTGCACAGGGTCGCAGCATAATGCTGAGCGATAGCCGTTTTGCGTGGATGTGACGCATGTCAACCTTTTCTTATTGTTTTTTTTTTTGTATTTCATGTTTTTTTTTGCGTCATGTTTACCGCAAATAAACGTATTTTCTTTCTTGCTATTGACTACAAAGTTTATTTCTTGAGATATTTCTTCCAGCAGACCTGCGACCTTTTATTGTTTTACGGCCGAACCCAATTACGTATCTATCACCAGTTTTGGCATGCTGGAGGTAGACAAACCTATCTATCTCAGGTTTTAACGTCCCAATAACCTATATCAGTAGCGATCTGTATGATTAAATTATACTGGCAGTTATGACTATATTATACTGGCAGTTATGACTATATTATACTGGCAGTTATGACTATATTATACTGGCAGTTATGACTATATTATACTGGCAGTTATGACTATATTATACTGGCAGTTATGACTATATTATACTGGCAGTTATGACTATATTATACTGGCAGTTATGACTATATTATACTGGCAGTTATGACTATATTATACTGGCAGTTATGACTATACTGGCTACCATCAGTAGCGATCTGTCTGTAACTGCAAATAGGTTACATTTCGACCTTTAATCGGCAATAGTACAGTTAGGCCCTTTGTACCGGCCTCTCGCGCCCGGCCCTGGTGCAAGCCATGGTCCGGAGCGAGAGGGAGTGGGAGGCAGTCGCCTCCTTCTGCGAAGCAGTCATGCTAGCGAAGGAGGTGGCGGGACGGATGAGGGAGAGAGCCTCCCGTCCTAGCCGCCGCGGGACACGCTCCGGGCGTTGGGAGTCGCGTGACGACTACCGGCCACCGTAGGCGCGGGCCTGCGGGCGGAGAGCAATGGGTAGCTCACCGCCCGATCAGGACCAGGCCCGTGCCGGACGGCGCGTAAGTGTTCCACGCGCGCCTCAAAGAGATGTCAGCATAATTCGAGGGGCCCCATAGGGCCGAAGCCTGCCGGGTCAGCGGGATTGTCCGAAAGGGTTACCGCTACCCCGGAACATAAAGGGCGAAGGAAGGAACATGGGTGGGTTTTAGTCAGTAAGAGTCTGACACTCCCTTCCGCTCCACCCAGAGCGGGAAAAAAAAAGGCCCTTTGTACACGGTTTCTTTACGGTACGGCGTATCGGCGTATAAACCGCGCCGTAGAAAAACTGTGTTCGTCAACAAGCTTCCATAGTGATCCATATAACACTGACGACCGTGCCTACACATGGTGAATAAACCGTAGTTTTTCACGGCAAGAAAAACGTGTGTGTGTAAAGGGCGTTATAGATTTTTTATCTACTAATTACACGCTTCACACGCACGGGCGAAATAAGCATAGAAAACATATATCTTTTTCTATAAATTATCCAAATTATGGTCTAAATCGCATAAAAACTCATCAAGCAAAATATGGCATGGCCATTTCATCGAAGACTAGCCTTCGGCGCACAAGTATGTGCGCAGAATCAAGTGCACTCACTCTTCCGTCACTTTCATTGTCCGATGGGACGGCAATCCGACACGACCGGAGAGTGATCAAGCGCAGGACCAACGGCTTAACATGGTTTCCGAGGCACGGGGGTATTACACCAGCAACTTCCAAACTCCGGGCTGTTACTAAGAAATTCCTAATGGAACAACCGAATAACACTGCTCGACCTGGGGATCAAACAAGAGGGGCAATTCTCGTAGTTTTAAGAACGTTCACAGTCTGATCTCAGTTTCAATCTGTAAAAGTACCTCTAATTTCTCTACAAGAAAACCAAAATATTGCATTTCCATCAAAGAATTGAAGCTCCAAAAATTTGCGTGAAGTACAATGGCAACGAAATAGAAGAAGTTAAAGTGAGTGTGTTTTTAAGTATCCATATTGACAGTAACCTTAATTTGAAAGCTCATATAGAACAGCTATGTAAAAAAATAAATAAATCCGCCTAAGCACTTTTTCAATTGGCTGGAAAAGTAAATATATAGACGCGTTACTTGTTGCCTATCATGGTCTAGCAGCCTCACTCCTACGATACGGAATTATTTTTTGGGGTATTCCCCGGATAAGGGATTACTATGCAAGGCACAAAAAAGTGCAATATAGCCATGCGTGGTCTGAAAACAGATGAGAGCTGTGCACCGTACTTTAAATCATTAAAAATACTTACGCTACCGGGCGTTGTACATATTAGAAATTAGTATCTTCGTCAAAACAAATCCCAACCATTTAAAAAAATGACAATGGTACGAAATGTTCCAATTCGTCGTCAGTACAAAAACGCTTTAAGTAAATGTAAAACTGCATTAGTAACAAAAAGTGTCCTTGTTATGGCTCCACGCATTTATAATAAAATTCCAGATGCCATAAAAGAATTAAATTTTACGCAATTTAAGAAAAAAATGAAATTGTTCTTAATTGATGAATGTTAATAAACTATTGACAAATACTTAAATGACGAATTAATTTGGAATTACAAATATTGATGTTTGAGATAAATTGAGACAAATATTAATATTGACATTAAATAACTTTGACATTTTTATTATTTTGACATAGATTTTTGACATTTTTATTATTTTGACATAGATTTTTGATATTTTAATTATTTTGACATAGTTTTTTTTGACATTTCAATAATTCCTCATTTAGGTCTGACATAATTAGAACATTAAATAATAATTAAGTAAGTAATTGTTAAATTTATAATTATGCATGATTTTCAAATATTTTAGTGCACATCACATTTGTACGTCTGCTGGCATAACATAGCGCTCTGTTCCTCAAACATAAGATCTGTATTTACTTTACTTATGTTAACAAATAAATTATGATTTGCTTTGATTTGATTACATTTTAGATTGGGACTAGATTTTGAACGTTTTTAATTACGGGAATGGGCCTTCAGGACACCACGCTCAGCAGTCATGCTTGCGACTACGAGACCACCAGGGCAGTAAAGAAGTACAAACGGCGTTCTTAAATACTAAGATATGATAGAGAAAATGTTATAATCAGCAATTATAAACTGTAACAAAAAAGGTAAGCCACAAAAAGGTAGCCAGGTAAGGGTGTAAGGTTAGCCATTGCCATCCAACGTGGCAATGCAGCAAGCGTTTTGGGCACTTTTGCGCCGGGTACAGTTAGGGGCGGGTTATTTGACTAGGCTGACGTGTTGTTCTTGTCCTTATGTTTTTGTATTTTATTTATTAATTTGTATGTAAAAAAAAAAAAAAATTAAAACAAAAAAAAAAAAGAAAAAAAAAAGGAATGCTACGTAGTTAGGGCGTAGCTCTACGGAATTCGTAGACCGTCTACGAGCCTACGCCGCTTCACTACTCTTCGCCTACGAGAAACAAAAAGAAATAAACTGACCGATCTCTGTTCATATCCCAAAGATTTACACGATATCTTCAAACAACATAATATTTTACAGTCCCCTAAAGTTATTTACCTAACAGATATGCCATACATATGTGTGTATGGTATAGCTATGTAGCTATACTCTGCCACGGCTCGGGGGCGAGGATCAAATGTCTTGGAAAAACTGTGAACAAACTCCCGGGAGAGGTGGTTGACTAATCAAAGTCATCTGAATACTAGGTACTAGTATTTTACATGGAGCGACTGCTTATCTGACCTCCACAACCCAGTAACTGGGTAACATGATACCCCTTGGTAAGACTGCTTGAATTTTTCAAATCCGACCGGTAGTTTCAGAAAATAGCGCGTTCAAAGAAACTCTTCAGCTTTATTATTAGTAAAGAATAGAAAAATACGACGATCCTTTAAACCTTTATGAGTTAAAATTTAGCTTCATATTAAAATAGGTAATTATTTATTTATTTATTGGATCGCCAACAGAGGTTACACTGTTACATACATAAACATGAACAAAGACAAATACAAGTGTGCGCCTCCAATTATAGGCGACCACATCATTCACTAGGTACAGCAAGTCTGACAAGGACGAACACATTGAAATACATCACAATACAATACACGAAAATTACTTAAGGAATAATCTCGGAAGCAAACAAAAATATTTCGAATACAATAAGAAGTAAAATATTCAATTAGCTACTTCAACGGGTAAACTTTTCTATGTCCTCGGTTGAAAACCATGACAACCTTGAACTTCCTAAACATAAAAGTTTAATATAGACAACATTTTCAATTCTCCATTTGTCAACATTTACAAGTCATTTAACTAAATAAATACATTTTTATAAAAATATTTAAGCAAGCTCGATGGCCGGACGGATTCTGCACAAATATTTGTAAAGAAACCTTCAACCTGTGATACATTTCCATTTCCGATCATCTACATCGATATCTTTTCAATATGAAAAGCCACAAATATTGACTTGCGATTTTTTTGTAACCGACTTCAATGATTTTTATTGTTGCAATGAAAAGGGCAGACAACTGCGAACCAAGGGTTTGCCAGCGTTGCAGACCTTAAAATGAAGTTTACGACTGTCATGCCTGTAATTTCAGGGAGTGTAGTGGTAGCCCAGTGGTAACGGCTGCGACTTACGAGTTGTAGGTCGTAAGTTCGAATCCAGACAGGCGCTTTACTTTGTGTAAATTATTTCATCACTACTGCTCTCAAAACGGTGAAGGAAAACATCGTGAGGAAACCGGCATGTCCTAGAATCAAAAATTCGAAGACATGTGACATCTACCAACCTGCACTGGGCCCGCGTGCTGGATTACGGCCCACTCCCTCTCACAGAGAGGAGGCCTGTGTCCCAGCAGTGGGAATATTATAGGCTGATTATGATAAACACAAATTTTATATTGTTATTTAAAGGACCATAGCTAAAACATTCATAGATTTTACTGCTGTCAATCTGTAAGTCCAGGATAACCATTCCTTACAATCAAGACCCCTCCGTGTCACATTATATCGTCGGTCTCAATAGTCATACGAATAACACTCTTACTGTCGTTAATCAATCTGCCTAGCCTTTTCCCAACTATGTTGGCGTTGGCTTCCAGTCTAACCGAACGCAGTTGGATACCAGTATTTTACATGGAGCGACTGCCTATCTGACCTCCACAACCCAGTTACTGGGTAATGTAATTCGATACCCCTTGGTAAGACTGGTTGTTAGACGGTCGGGCTTCTGACGACCCGTAACGACTTTCAAAAATCCACGAATGACAGCCGGGACGAACTTCTTAACGTGCTTTCCGAGGCACGGAAGGGTCTTGGTATGGAAAGACGGTCACCCATCCACGGACCAACCGCGGGTAGCGTAGCTTAACCTGATCGATTGACCCGTGCGGCTGTTATTACTTAGCCACAAGCCCCACACTGTTACTGTCGTTAGTTAATATTGGTTAAAAGATCAAAAGAAGGAAACCAGTGTAACTGTAGATTACCGGTATTGCGTTCGGCAAAATACGTTTTCGCAACGTTTAGCCGTGTAAACTAGAAACACTTTAAATCACTTTCGCGTTTAAAATACTGCTATTCAGTCGTATCTATTTAGTTATTCTAAAAAGTGAAAAATCTTGTTGGAAAAAGGTTAAAAATAATCAAAATTATCAATCTATTCCAGATTTTGATTTTCAAATGTTTTTTCTTTAAATCACAACATAATAACATATTTTTTTCTTTTGTGTAATATCAGCTTACTAGCTCTTAATTTCCATAGGGTTTTTAGTGTCCAAGTGGCAGTAGAACATTGACTCCTAAGTCACAGGTATTCCTAGTTTGGGAGTCAGGGTTTCAACTTTTGTGCGCCTTTGATCTTTGAGAACTTTAGCTAGATATTAAGCACTTGCATCAATAAAGTATTATTATTATTCCTAGATTTCATACTATAAAATACGTCCAACACCCAGAGCGCGCGCGGTGCCTCTAATCAGACCATACCCCTCTTGCTGGAGTGCCTTACGTGCTCGTTCACCTACACCTTAACGTGGCCACCTACTGGGCTCAAACAATAAAAAACATCGAAGAAGAGTACCATCGACACGAAAAGAAAAGTTACGTCTCGTGTCTGTTACTTAAAGTTACACAACCGGAGAATTTCTTCCGAAAGGTTTATTTTTATTTATTTATTTATGTGCACACAGTAAAATACATAGTGATTTTTTAAAGTGAAAGTATTTATTAGTGCGAGTTTTGGTGATTTAGCAGGTCTTACAGATATTTCATAGAAACTCAAAAATCTACCACTTAAAAAATATACACTATTCATTTAACAGTATTAGAAATTAAATAAAACATTATATACGATACAATTCAAATAAATTAAAAGTATTCAGATAGGAATATTACATTATAAATCATAAATACAGGATAAGTCACAAGAAATTTTGTCAGCAAGAAATCCGTCAATGGTACTCGTATCGTCTATTATCGTCGTATCGCATTTGTCTATTAAAAAAATATTCAGGGTGCGTTTAAATTGAGTCAAGTTTAGATTTTTTATGTCATTTGGTAGCTTACTAAAAATTTTCGGAGCCATGCAAAGTATGCTCTTGTACATAAGGGCGGTTTTTGATCTTCTTAGGCATAATTATGTCGGTATGTTGGTCGTGTAGATCGATAACTTTGGTCTGAAGCTTTTTTAAATAGATCACTGTTTTTTTTACGAACAATGCGGTCTCGTAAATGTAAAGACAAGAGAGCGTTAGTATTTTAAGGGAAGTAAAATGGATTGCAACTTTCTATTGATTTAAGATATGACATAGTTATGTTTATGTGTATGATACACTAGCTTCTGCCTGCAACTTTAGCTGCGTGAAATTTCTTATTCCCCCGACTCACCGCGTCGCATCGCATCGCCTGTCCGCGCTATTACTTCGTTTTGCTTAGCATTCTTTCTGAATTTTTTCATTTTGCTGGGCTCCCAAAGGTCCGAGCGTGATGTTAAATAACCTAAGAATGGCTATCAAATGCAAAAACAATTTTTTAAATCCGACTGGTTGCTCTAGAGATTAACGAGTTCAAACAGACAAAAAATCTCTTAAGCTTTATTATTAGTATCGATGATATTAAACTATCATATATTCAAGACATCTCGATGTTTTGTAAAATCGTAAAAGCCGTGTGAAGACGGCGGGGTAATTGCGTAACACACTATCAGGAGCAATGGCAATCATTTTGACAGTTCAACAGCATTCATTGCGTTTTTTAAGTTGTTGAGCAGACATATTTTTCGAACATATGAAGCAATGGATTAGCAATATCCTTCAAAATGATTCAAATTGTGATTGAGAGTGTGCTGCGCAATTAGGGTGCGGGTCGCTAGGTAAAAATACAGGAACCCCTTGCTTTAATAACAAAGAAGCCACTGTTAATGCCGACACGCGACTAAACCAAACAGGTATCCATTTAATAGACAGATAACGTATTATTAATAATGATAATATTGTTAATATTGATTACTGGTAGGGATAGAGTAATCGTTCACCTGTTTTCATTGTGTTTATGATATACAACAGTAGCATTCGTACTTTGTATAAGCATGATTGTTTAATTAGCTAATAATGCCAGTAACTGGGTTGTGGAGGTCAGATAGGCAGTCGCTCCATGTAAAATACTGGTATTCAGCTGCATCCGGTTAGACTGGAAGCCGACCAACATGGTTGGGAAAAGGCTAGGCAGATGAATCAGCCCAAAAAAATCACTTAACATTTTGCGACTTTTGTGTCTACGGTCACTGGCCAAAAGGTCTTGTCACTATTTCGATTGCAAGATTTTCAAAGCACGACGACATGAGCAGTTGTGGCCCGGTGGCAAAGACCGCGACTTACGAGTTGTAGGTTTGAACCCGGCGCTTTACTGTGTGTAAATTATTTTATCACCACTGCTCTCAAAACGGTGAAGAAAAACATTGTGGAGAAACCGGCATGTCCAAGAACCATAAATTCCACGTATGACATCTACCGACCCGCACTGGGCTCGCGTGGTAGATTACAGCCCACTCCCTCTCAAAGAGAGGAGGCCTGTGTCCCAGCAGTGGGAACAATATAAGTTGAATATGCTGATGCCTACAAATCTTTCTACAATCAGTAATTTTGTTTCTATGGTGGTCATGCTTGATTCAAAAAGGTTTTCCTCACCCAAGCTGACCATAAAAAAGCTACCCATAAACAGTAAATTTTCCATACTTTACCGATTCTAGAATAAATGGGGCTTATTGATAAAATTAGCGCACTGATAGCCGCTAACACGCGACTAAATGCTTGATAACGGTTTATTAATATAGTGATAATGCGCTCAATCACCGCTGAGGAGCTTTTAATATACTTAATTAAGCACTCCAGGCTTATCAGTTCATTAAAATCTATTTCTGTTTGTAGACTCAGTTAGCTGGAAGTCGGTGATTGATTTTTTTTGTATTAAAAATGAGGAAACACTAAAATTGGGGCGTAGGTTTTTGATTAACACAATAATCAGCCTATAACGTTCCCATTGCTGGGACTCGGGTCTCCTCTTTGGGAGGGAGTGGGCTATAATCTACTACGCGGGCCCAGTGCGGGTTGGTAGATGTCACATGTCTTTGAATTTTGGCTCTAGGACATGCCGGTTTCCTCACGATGTTTTCCTTTTTGAGAGCAAGTGGTGATGAAATAATTCACACAAAGTAAAGCGCCTGTTTGGGTTCGAACCTACGACCTACAACTCGTAAGTTGCGGCTGTTACCACTGGGCCACCACTGCTCGGTTTTATTTTTTTTTATTTATAGGCACTTTTGAATTATCAAGGAGTCGGTCAGTCAGGGAGGTCAAGATAGAAAGCAGAATTTACCCGTTCCAAAACCGGCAAGAAACTCCAAGGGTACTCTTTTAAGGTTTAGTTATTACAAAATTCTGGGTGCATTATTCGTGTTGATTCCAAATGTGAGAACAACGTAAAAAATACAAAACAATTTAATAAATATAATTATTAGATAAGAGAAGGGTATATTAATAGACATCTGCAACAACAATTACTTTGTAGACGCGTTGATGTCTTTAGTAGCAAAGTTGTAAGTATTTGACAATATAAACAGACAATTGTAATTTCAACTCTTTATTTGTGGTTCTAATAGCAACCATATCACTTAGTTTTAAAAGTTTTTTATATTTTATTTATCCCTCTGATAGATTCTTTTATATTTTGTAAGCGTGAGGACTTTGCAGGCCTTGTAGACTTCAGGTACTTGTTGACAGGCCTACGCTGTCCTCCCATACCTACTGTAATTTGAAAACATTGTAAAAGACAATTATTTTGAAAAGAGTAACCGTGGAGTTTCATGCCGGCTCTTCTCCATAGGAAACGACCAATTGGAGATGTGCACCTAGCTTCTGACGTTTCATAAGTGAACATGTATGTAGGTTTATGTAAAATTAAATATTTTGATTTTGTAATGCCTCCTGTACCACCCATTCGTACCCTTTGAAACGGGAGCACGGCTAATGCTTTATGTTGGATAGTAGAAATGGGTAGGTTTATTTTTCGGATGCTTCATAATTTATCATCAGCCTGTATTCTATTCTCAACCACTGGCCAATGAACGATGAAAAATGTATTGAGTTGCCGTAACCAAAGTTACTTCCGAAGATGTTATGGAGTAACGGTGGAGTTTCTTGCTCATTCTTCTCCATACGACACTACCTTTTGGAAGGGGCGACAATTCTATTTTATTGTAATTTTTGACGTTCAAAAGTGCCGTCTAAGTGCCTATTTGAAAGAAATTATTTGACTTTGACTTTAGAAAAATATTTTACAATTATTTTAATTACAATTGATTAGAATTACCATGAAGAAGATGTAAAATAAACGGCTGTCTATTAAATGCTCTTTGGACAGACTAACCTACTGCCTACTGCTTCCACGAGTTCCAAAAGCTGGAAAACCGTAATTAAATATCCACCATTTAGTTTAGAAGTCGACTCAGGATTGCGGGTTCTCTCCCCACATAAAGTCAAATATTTGCATGTCCTAGAGATATTTCTCGCTGTTAGATGCATCGGTAGCCAACGGGAATGCTATAGTGTGGTGAGGAATGTGAAGTGAGTTTGTCGAGCCCTTCAATTGTCTTTGGTTATGCTATGTCCGAAGGACTTTTCTTAAACATTTTAGTAGCTTAATATGTACTGTGGGGGCTTAAGGAGCCCTCTGAGGTAACGGGAGGAATCAAACAACTATAAGACTCCTTTAGGATTATATTGTAGGTACATCTTTACATATTCTGACTAAATTACCACTCTCTGTTCTAAGCAAAAATCCTAATTAAAAATATATGACATTCGCTTGAACGTTCGAATGTAACCCGCGCTAAATTATAGCCGGCCTGCATTATATGAGGTTGCCTTCGGCAGACAAACCTCTACAGAGTCTTGTAAATAAAAATATTCATTATATTACTGTGTTTTAAGGATTTAAGTATATACGGTACAGAGAGTATCTATGTGGGGCTCGTGTTGGTTTCGTTTAGGGCGAGTTTCACCAAACTTTCATATCTTTCTGGCAACTGTGCCGATATCGACTATTCTGCCAGGGTCATGTAGTGACAGCAGCATAGCAAGGTGAGCCGTCAAACTTTGCCCTTTGTGGTACTTGTCATTTGTTATCCTGAGAATAAATTTTAAATTTTTGACACTTTTTCTGTACTAGAACTGTCAGACGTCAACTTTATTACACGGATAAAAAAAATGTATATACTTTGGTACAATCAGCGCTTAGTGGGTATCATATAAACTATTTTCTGATACCCTACTTAACCCTCCTTATTTTATAAATACACCTAGCTGACGAATGTCCTACCGCCTCAGATTATCTATGCAGTGTTTTAATAGTTAGTTATTTTGCTATTCGGGGCGGAGACAATTCCAACAAATCAAAGATCATAAAAATCGGTCCAGCCGCTCTTGAGTTATAAATGGTGTAACTAACCCAAATTTGTTTTAATTAAATAGACTAGCAACCTGCCCCTGCTTCGAACAGTTAATAAAATATCGAGATTTCTTATTATGTGCAAGTTTAATGGTAAGGTAGGATTACTTCCTACTTTAATATTATAAACGCGAAAAATTTTGAGGATGGATGAATGGATGTTTGTTACTCTTTCACTCAAAAACTACTCAACTGATTTGGATAAAATTTGGCACACGGATAGTTTATAACCAGGATTAACATATATGATACTTTTTATCCAGATATTCCCACAGGATCGAAACAGCGGATGGTGAAACCGCGGGGCACTGCTAGTAAACTATAAACAGAAACCTTTCGGGATAAATTGTCTAAATGATGGTAAAAACCGCATCAAAACCGTTGTGAAGCTTCGAAGAACTAATCAGTCAAACAGACAGACATGAAAAGGATTTATATGTATATATAGAAGTTTTAGCTATAAAAAGCTTGGAAATAAAATCTTCGTCGATGTCAAACACGTAGATGACCTCTATCATTGCTATATTTTCTTGTAAGAACCTAATAAAGACATTAGATGTTTATTTAGCTTTTATCAATAACAAAATCTATAATATATTTTTAATTTTTTTATTTACTTATTGCTAGAAATATAAAAAAAAACAATCACTCACCTAGCAACTAGAAAAAAAAAAAGAAAACAAAAAAAGCACAGACAAAAAAAGTTCACTTCACACTTTTTTTTAATCAATCAAAAAACAGGCACACACCGAAACAGTTTAGCGGCCGCGCGATAAAAACGAAATAATAAAATCTAAATGTCGAACGCGTTCGGATATCCACCCGAGAGCAGTAGTTACAAACAACTGAATTATTTTATTAAGGCGACGAGTAGTACCGATTATCGTCATATTGTGCCGTGTGTGGACAAAACGACTGGGCGGTACTCCCAGAAAACGTTGACACTGACAGTTCTATTCATAACCTACAAATTTTTAGACGGTCAAAGCTCAACTTTCGCTGGTTTTTCGTACGCCCCACCCCTAAAGTGTTCCCTCTCGCTTTTATATTGTCATTCTCGCTCTAGCACGAAGGGATTCACGCATGAATCGTCTTATTCTACCCGTTTATCCAGACCACAGCAGATTTTGTGTTTGTACAACCAAATAATGTACTTTAGCTCGCTTATTTTCTCTTAACGACATATTTGAACGGTAGTTTTTTGTTTTTTTTTTCTTACAACCGACCGTGTTGGCTTTTAAAACGAAGAGCAGGTTATGTTTTTTAAGAAGGTCCAATGATGAGTTGTTAAATGCTGAGATTATATTTGACTAGCTTCTGCCCGCGACTACGTTCGCGTGTTTCTTGTTCCCCCAACGCATCGTTTCGCCTGCCCGCACTTTTATTTCGTTTACGCTTACCGTTATTTCTTATTTTTTTATTTTTATTGTCCTAGCGTGATGTTAAATAGCCTATAGCCTTAAGAATTGAGCTATCATATGCAAATAGTACAGACGCCAGCACATCAAGCTACTACAATCTGTCAAATTTCTTTAATAGATTTTCAACTTTATCGTTAAATCATTAAGGTTCAAGGTTGATTGGGAAAATTTGACAGTTTCGGGTAGCTTGACCTGCTGGCGTCTGTACATTACGATAACACTACTTAAGTCACACGTATCCTGTACTATTTTATAGCACGTGTGACCTAAACACTTAAGTCACGCATTTCTGTGTAAAAATGGACTACAGAAAAGTGTGACTTAAGTGCAGGTTTTGGTCACACAATGCTATAAAAGAATTTCTCAAATCCGACTGTTAGTTCCAGAGGTTAACGCGTTCAAATAAACTCTTTAGCTTTATATCCTACTAATAATATTATAAACGCGAAAGTTTGTATGGATGGATGGATGGATGTTTGTTACTCTTTCACTCAAAAACTACTGTACGGATTTGGATGAAATTTGGCACACAGATAGTTTATAACCAGAATTAACACATAGGATACTTTTTATCTCGATATTCCCACGGGATTGGCACTTATGCGGGTGAAACCACCGGGCGCTGCTAGTTAGTACATATATAGAAGAAGATATATAGATGAGCTTTCAATGAGTCACGGCCTTGTTGATTTGAGTATGCGTAATTGAATTTAGCTTGCGTAGATAAATATGTTCATCAAATATGTCTGCGATGGCTAACTGGTTTGTCTATGGCACTCTAAAATTGATGTCAAAGCTCTGATTTCTATTGTTGATGTACTCGTTTGTAAATACTACAGCAAGACAAAAGATTTATGGTCTATTTAATATGTTAAGAATTTATAAACAGAAGAAGATCATTCAATTTTCTTAGCTCGTTTCATCATGATCTGGTAGTTGGAATAATTTATGTGGCCTACCCAAATGTCCTTTCTTTGGTATTATTCGTCGAATCGTTGAGCTCCTTAAGTTCTGAGTTGAGCTGCACGATTTCTGACAAATGCGTGCACTGACTGGACAGGTCCACTTAATCTGTGTGGTTCTTTCCTCAAAAGACTATTTCAGACACCAATCTAAGACATGGTCTTCACAGGAACTGACCAAGATTATGTCTGGACTTTATAAGAGACTGTGACCTCTGAGTTTGTGTCGGCCTTTCTTCTCAGAGTTATCAGATAGGAAACACCGACCTCATTTATTTTTCAAATATGATTGACGTGTAAAAGTGTTTGTACAAACCCACTTACGAAATAAAATCATTATCATTTACTATACGATAAATATTGTCTAAGATCTAGACGGTTCAATGTCTTTCATCACTATGTTTGTGGTTTTTCCTATAGGTACATATCAATATGGAATTAAAGATAACGTTCTTAGTAATCTTGCAGCTTACTTGCTTATTTATTATCTTTGAGAGAAGCTTATTTTTAAGATGTTACTGTCTGCATTATTTCAGCTGATGTCTGTGATACAATGATTTTTTCTTTAGTACAAACACCAACGGTTACATACTTTTTTCTGAAGTGTTCTACTTTGAAAATAGTTTTTTTAGGTACCGGTATTTTATTTTTATTCAATAAAAAATAAAACATTTTTTTTTGTGTGGATTATATTAAATAAAATATATAGGTATTATGGAACGGCTGGGCCGATTTTTACGGGACTTTCACTGGCAGATAGCTGATGTTATAAGGAGCAACTTAGGCTAAATATAATCAATATAGTTATTTATATCACGCGTACACAATGTCGGCCAGCAGCTAGTATTTTACTAAAAACAAGTGCCTCATTCTGCCGATCCTTTTCTCAACTAAGATAGAGTCGGCTTCCACTGTAGCCGGATGCAGCTGAATACCAGTATTTTACATGGAGCGACTGTTACTGTGACAGTTACTGGGTAACATGATACCCTTTGGCAAGACTGGTTGTCAGACTTTAGGGCTTCTGACTACCAGTAACGATCGTCAAAGATCTACAAATGACAGGACTAACTGCTTAACGTGCTATCTGAGGAACGGAGGGGTCTCGGTGTGTAATGGATGATCACCCATCCGCGGACTGGCCTCGGCAAGCGTTGCTTAACCTTGAAGATCGACTCGTGCGGCTGTTGTTATTTAGCCACGAGCCCCTCCAATCCATCCACAATTTTAGCTATTCACCTACTACGATCAGGCCCATTGTGTCGAGCAAAGTGTCATTGGGAACATTTCTTAGTAAAAGCCCGAAGTTTGGAAGTTGCCGGTGTGATAACCCCGTGTCTCGGAAAGCACGTTTTAAGCCGTTGGTCCTGCGCCTGATCTCTCTCCGGTCGTGTTGGATTGCCGTCCCATCGGACTATAAGAGTGAGGGCAGAGTGAGTGCACCTGTGTCTACGCACACAGTTGTACACTATGGTATCTTCTGCGCCGAAGCCTGGGGGTCCACTCCGAAGTGGTATCGGCCGAATGTTCGGCCGTTTCCTGCTACGAAGTTAGTATTTGGTTCGGTCGGTCCCGATCCTACACTCCTACACTCTTTCGAATATTGACTATGGTCCCGACCCAACTGAGCCGATCCGAACTTTTTTCGCATTTTTCAATAATATTCGGTTCGGCCATGTGTCGGTCCGATCCGAACATTCGCACTTTGCACTTCGTAGTAGACCCCCTGGTCTCCGCTGTCACTGGTCACCAAGGCCGACATTCGGTCTGAGGACTTTACTACAATCGATATTATTTTGTACCTAACTACTCAGTTATATTGTCACATCTTAGTGATTCATGTCTATGTCTCAAGGTTATTCCGGAGTTACGTATGATTCACGAATCAGAGCTAGGATTAGATGAGATATTAAATCAGGAAATATTTTTCATGCTTATTGTGAATAAAAAAATATTTGTGTGTTGGTTAAGAGTTCACACGATGCGGAGCGGCTACGGTGCGGCGCCTGAGCGGTGCCGCTGCGGCGTCCTAGATAGAAATATCTATGGTATGCCACGCGGTGCGTTCCGGCGCCGCACCGCACATATTGTGTAGGTATACGGCTAAATCTTTGCACCTCATCGTCTGTACACACTATCAGTACTTTCATTTTAACAGTTCGACAACATTCATTGCGTTATTTACATTGTTGAGAAGACACATTTTGTTTAGATAGATTTTGAATTTTAGCCTGACTTAAAGACTACTCCGAAATTCGAGGAATTAGATTCAGTTTTTTACACGTTGGTCATTCAAAGAAACGCCACATTTTGGCTCTCACAACCAAGCAGTGGCGCCAGTCCATTAGATAAGCTTCAAGTTAAGTAAACAAATACAAATATTGACACCGATATTAAGATATAACACAATATTAATGTGTAATGTCAAATTTTTTAAGTATTTGTCCAGTAACCATTTCGCACACTATGCGACATGCGACTGACATCGGCGACAAGACACTCACCTGTCGCATGCGACTGTCATCGGGTGTGCGCGTGCACCGTGCGTCTAGACTCTGCAACAATTATAGTGAAAGCGTGCGATTTCCCCTTAGACTGTCGTTGCGACTCTGCAACTTGACGCCAAGTGTGCGGAGTTTTGAACAAAATATATGGGAACTAATAATGCTTCTGACCGCGTGAAATTTCTTGTTCCCCCGACCCAGCACGTCATATCGCATCGCCTGCTACAACTTCGTTTTTGCTTATCCTTCTTTCTGACTTTTTCATTTTTCTCGGCTCCTGAGGTTCCTAGCGAAGCAATGATGTTAGCTTGTAGCCTTCCTCAAGAATTGGGCTATCAAATGTAAAAATATTTTTTCAAATCCGACTGTTAGTTCCAGAGCTTAGCGCGTTCAAATAAACTTATTAGTTTTATATTATTAATATAGGTTGTCGCAGCCTGTCGTTGCGTCTAGTCGTCGAGCTGTCACAGTCGCATGTCGCATAGCGTGCGCCATGTCTTAAAGTGGCAATCAGAATTCACTTTTTCGATTGAATACGTCATTGTAAACTGCTAAGTGCTGAATCTAAACTATTGACTGGAAAAGGCAAAAAGTCACGAACTATTGATAAAAAAATTACACCCTAATGTGTGTACTGATAAAATTAGTAATATTTGAATGTATGCTTAGGGCCCATGTGGATTTTTGGTGACAAAATTTTGTTGGATCAAGATATTGCATCAAGTAAACTGCATTTAAGATCATCAATGCTTTTGACAAGCGTGGAATGAAATTAAATGTTTATTTCTGTAAGTAGATCTTTAAAGACACTTTTACACGTCAACATTTTATTGGTCAATATTTTGAAACTAGCTGACTGATCCCTGAGAAGAAATGCCGAAACAAACTCAGAGGTCACGGTAGTCATGGTCTCTTTTAGGAATTTATGCGAGTCTAACGATGCAAAGCCATGTCTGGAAAGGGCCTTTTGAAGAAAAAGCTATTGCAGCTTTGAGTTGACCTGCCCCAACTGATGGCATGCGTGCATCAGTCATCATGTAGCTCAACCCTATTTAAGATTATGTCTCCATGAAAGGGAATTGCTCATTCTTGGCTTAACGTGGACAAGTTGTTCTGTAAAAAGTATTTTTATGAAAAAATATAATTAAAACTAAAATGAATATTTTTTTGATTCTCGTTGCAGGAAAGTAAATGTAAAAACAAGTCGTTTAATAAGTATTTAAGCTGATTGAGTTCAAAAAGCGTCGCCATTTTATGGTTGGAGGCTGATTCTGTGTTGCCACATTAATAACAATTGTGATTTCAATCTTTTATTAAAGAAAATAATCGATTTCTAAATCTGAGTAAAAAGTATGTATTTTCTTGAAAATCTGTAATTAAGTGATTTTTTAAAAGGTTTATATTTAGTTTCCTTTAATTACATTAAAAACAAACTAAACACTCATCGTTTTTGGCCATCAAATCATTTTACATCCGATTATAATATTAGTTCGATTGTTGTCAAATCGATTTTTTTTTATTACCTGGCAACACTAACTGTCAATAATGACAAATCTAGACAACGAAAACATTCGCTTTGCCTCCGTGTATTGTGAATGTTGAAAACAAAAAATATTAGTTTTATTTTTTCCATAAATGACCTCAGGATATGTAACTACTGCATTCAAAGTAAGAGAATATCATTATTATAAAGGCAAATGATTTATTTTGGAAAATAAATAGTCATAATTGTAACTTTTTCAGCGACAAGTTTTAGCATAAGACATGCTAAATATGAACCATTTTTACACTTTCCCGTAACCTTATTACTATAATTCATTTCTTTTAGGCATAAACTATTAAAAACCGTAGTCATTAAATATTATACTTAATGTTCACGTTAAGCCAAATTGCCCTAACAAACTGAGCAATTCCCTTTGATCAAATCAAATCAAATCAAAAGTCATTTATTCAAATTAGGCTGAGAATCAGCACTTTTCGAACGTCAAAATTACAAAAGACAGTCCCTCAAAAACGGCCGCCCTTCACTACTTCCTAGTGCTATCGCTGGGAAGAAGTGGCGCAACATACTCCCCAGCAGCACAGCTGTCTGTTCAGTTAGAAAATTGATTGTATACAATACTAAGTACCTATGTCAAGTAATTAACATTAAATTTCATTATTTGCCATATGTCAGCTAGCCACGCCAATATACCAACAAATATAATAAAAAATACTGATGCCTGTGGCATACCATAAGTTGAGGCAACAATAAACATTGCATCGTCTAAACACTACTCTTTAAGTCCGTGAACGAAGGTACGGGGCCCTCCGAAAGGATTTCGATACTTCAAAATTAACCCTACACCCGATTTATTAACTTTTCCTGACGGACATAAACACATCGGGAGTAATGACAACATTGTCAAATCATTCGAATCGAAGGGTCATTCGTTTAGTACGGGCATTTGTTTTTTCAATTTTATTGTATGCCACAGGCAGGGAATTTCTTTTTTTTTTGTTAGCCTATGTTGTGTCCACAGATTTATAAACTAAAGGGAGATATGGTGTGGCTGCCCAACTGTTCGAGTCCGGCCGTCGCCTTCAACTACATATGCACTACAATACGAACACGCGCTCACTCACACTATAACAGTCACCACACTCAACACGAGCCAATCGCGTAACGCAGATCGCAACGTTGAGACACACAACTACATTGACAATTCTTATTGACAAATCAACTGCGCCCGCGTTTGTTTCTGTTTTGTGCATACATTGTTCGCACGCGCCACGCCCCCTTGGCATATCTCCCTTTAGTTTATAAATCTGTGATTGTGTCCCACTGCTGGGCAAAGGCCTCCCCTTTTTGCTTCCAAACCTTCCTGGCTTTGGCCATGTTGGCCCTGCAAACGTTATCATAACCTCACACCTCCTTCGGCGTGGTCTACCTCGACGGCGATGACTTCCCTCAGGCGTCCAGTGACGATCTTGACCCATCGCTCCGGATGCATTCATGAGACTTGTCCGACCCACTCTCACTTCTTCCTGGCTGTTTTTTCTCCAAAATCCGCTTCTTTCCACGAGACAAGCTCGACCTAGTGTGGAGTCCACAAGTCAAAATATTAAAATTATGTTTCCCTTGTAACAATAATTTTAGGAGTAGTTTATTTGTACATACTTGGTTACAAGGAAATGTAAGAACACTAAGAAAGGTTGATAAACGATTTATTATTTATTTATTTTATTACTAACTAATAAAAACTAACAAACTTGCGTAGTGTAAATATGGCTTTATAGGTTTTTCTCCTGTAACTACGACTGAGTTTGCATTTTCCAGTTATCCAGTTTATTACGTTGTTTTCAGCAAAATTTTCCTTGTAAGCAAGATTTCGCCGTTAAAAACGTATTAAGGAGAGCCTGAACAACACAGATATCTGTTTATGAAGTCGGATAGTAGCTTTAAAGCTTGTTGAGACGGCTCGGAAACTTAATAACAGTTTAAGTAAGAGCTTTAAACAATAATGCTTAAAGCTCATTTTACAAACAACTTGGTAATTAGCAGTAGAGATCCTAGCAATTTATTTCGTCCGAAGAAATACTCTCACCGAAATAATTTACATTCAAACAGTCATTTTGTTACCCTATGGAGTATGGGCGCTGATGACTAGGCATTTCAACTGAGTTTCAAAGTGTCGGACACAATGTTTATAAAAACACACGAAGACCAGAGGTAATTCTCGTAATTTTAAGAACGTTTGACAGTTTGATCGCAGTCTCAATCTGTCGAAGATACCTCTAATTCCCCTACATTTTTGAGAAGTTTTTGACATTGATTGTCGCTGAGATGAGATTGCGACTAGATTTAGAACGTTTTTAATTACGAGAATTGACCTTCAGGGATCACCTGTTATTTGTCATAAAAACTCCGACAAAAACGTAGTAAAGAAATAAATTAATATTTCACTGCCAATGGTAGACAAAGGATCTTTAAAATTAAACAGATGGCTTTGTAAATGCACTTAACGGCTACCATTTTATTAAAAGTCAATAATAAATAACACAGAAAAAAAAACAAAACCAAATCAAAAACAATTTCAGTCTTCCTTCACTACAAATCTGAACGCTGTGCGAGGGAGACAGGCGCTTCTTTTTTCTTTCTTCCAACCATTGTTTTTGACGTAAAGGCGGGAACTTTTCAACCCAATCGCAATGTGCGAGAGTGAGACGGACGGATACTTTTATTTGAATTAAAGAAAGAGTAAGATGGTGTTCTTGGGAACTGGATTTTGAATGCGCTGTGTTGGTTTAAGACCGCGGGTTGTCGGCTACTGAAAAATGACGTGTAGAACATGATTGTTTTTCTGATTATTTTAATAAGTAAAGTAATGTGGTTGCTAAATCGATCTTCAGTTGTTCTAAGTCTAGTGAAGAGCTCAACTGTTTTTAGTCATCATCTGCCTAGCCTTTTACAAACTATGTTGGGGTCAGCTTCCAGTCTAACCGGATGCAGCTGAATACCAGTATTTGACATGGAGCGACTGCCTATCTGACCTCCATAACCCAGTTAGTGGGTAATACGAATTACGATACCCCGTACGACGAAAGATTCGCGAAGGACAGCCGGGACCAATCGCTTAAAGTGCTTTCTGAGGCACGGAGGGGTCTCCGTACGGAAAGATGGTCACCCATCCATAGATCAACCGCGGCAAACGTAGCTTAACCTGATCGATCGACCTGTGCAGCTGTTATTATACTGTTACTAATAAGGCACAATTACTTTTTCCATTGTTACCAAACTTTATTAAGCTTGCGTAATAGACGAGGGGTGATGTAAGAATTATTTGCGTAAGAATTCGTTTAATATATAGTTTCAAACTCAAACTCAAAGCATTTATTTTAATTAAACCATTTAGTCAGTCAGGTCAGTTAGTCAGAAAGTTGAAACTAGTCGCCCATTCGAAAACGTAGATCTCTATGGAGACGAACGGGCAAGAAACTCCAAGGACACTCTTTTAAAAGAAGATATTTCAAAATCCTGGGTACAGACGCCAGCACATCAAGCTACTACGATCTGTCAAATTTCTTTAATAGATTTTCAACTTTATCGCTAAAGCATTAAGGTTCAAGGTTGATTGAGAAAATTTGACAGATTCGGGTAGGTTGACCTGCTGGCGTCTGTACATTACTCTTGTTTGTTAGTTGGTAGGTTAAGTAAGTAGGTAAAAAGCACGATATGGCCATGGGTCGTCTAACAACCGGTTAAAGGGAAAATAGCCGTAAAAACCATGCTTGAAGTACGGATTAAAGAACGTGGTTTGTTCTGAGAAGATGTAAGTACCTATCTTGTTATCTCCATTTACGAGCTCTACGACCTGCACCCTAAATGCGTAACTCACAATCAATGATTGTCTGAAACTCTGAATAATTTTGAAGGATATTGGTACTCCATTGTTTCATGTGTTCGAAAAAAAATTCTACACGACAACGTAAATATTGTAATGAATGTTGTTGAACTTTCAGAATGAAAGCTACCGCAATTACCCCGCGGGACAGACGACCTACGTCCTATATTTTTATTTTTATAGCATACGACTCAATCTATGTTTTTTATGGGCATCAGCAGGGTCAGGGTAACTTAGAACGAAAATGAGGAGGGAAATGAAAGTAAAAATGACAGCCAAAAACAAATATGGCGACGCACCTTTCAAAACTCGTTTCGCGCGCAAATCGCAATCTACATAAAATTATATAATGTCGCCGAAATTAGTCTGCTTCGGGTAGAATTAATAAACGGCAGTTAGCGAGGGAGTAAGGGATGCTGGGGGACGAGAAATATGGATGAAAATTTCATTTCAACTTAAATTGGCGCCATTAGGGGGATTGCCATAGACAATCGTAGCTCGTTATAGAGGTGTGGAGCTAAGGAGGTTTGATGTGAACGTATTTAATGTATTCGAGTTTTGATATTTGTATGTTTTGGAGTGGGTTATTAAGATAGGGGTGGCGAATTGTTATATTTAGCAAATGTTTTTTGTTTTTGTTCTTCAACAACTTATCAAAAACATATAATAATACTAGCCTATTATTGTCCCACTGCTGGGGAACGGCATCTTCTCATACAGAGACGAGCATTGATCACCATGCTTCCATTTCAGATTTATATTAGCTACACGTCGCAATGTTTTTGAACCCACAACCTCGTGCATGAGAGGCGAGGCAGTAACCACTGGACGATCAAGAAAAGTATAAATCTAGCGATAAATATTTTAATATTTCTTAAATCTTGAGAATCAGCTGTTAGAAGTCCAAAATCTAATAGATATCAGCATCTTTCAGGATTGCCTTGTATTTTGTGTTAGAGCCTTTCAGGATACAGTTTGTTCCTGAGTAAGCATGTGTATGTATTTGAATCTGTTAGATACCTACATAGTTATGTATATGTAGTTGACTTTTACGGTACTTTAAATTGGGAGGAGAAGTCTTAAGCACTTATCTTTCAACCTTTACCAGTCCTTCTTTCATTATGCACCTACTTGAGGTTCTCACGCATCATGTTCGTCATCAGCCGGTCGATTCTGTAAAAATCTCACCGTGAAAACACAAGTGAAGTGAGCTTGATGTGAGCTGTCAATAGTGTCAATCCCTTGCATTAGTTGGAATGACAGCTCACTCCACGCTCATTTCACTTGAGTTTTCACGGTGAGATGGTTACAGATTCGCACTGCAGGCAGGGTTAGTTGGGACATGGTCATCTCTTAACGGCCAGGGCTTTTCTTTGACCAAATATTTTGAATAGTTTTATAATGTTTTTTTTACTCACTTAAAGAAGCAACAAGAATTTGATAATACCTCCCAAGGTATTGTAATATCTTGATTTAAAAGAGTGTCCATGGAGCTTCTCGCCCGTTCTTCTCCATAGAGATCTACGTTTTGGAATGGGCAACTAGCTTCAACTTTCTGACTAACTGACCGACTCTTTGAGAGTTCAAAAGTGCCTGTAAATGGTTTAGGGCCGATTTTTCTATCGCCAGATAATTTTTATTCGAGGAATAAAATTGACGTTTGACAGTTTTTGTATGAAATAACTGCCAAAATTTCAAAATTATTCCTCGAATCAAGTTATCAGATGATTGAAAAATCAGCCCGTATGTAATTGAATTAAATGCCTTGAGTTTGAGTTGTCTTTAATCCTATCCTACTAATATTATAAATGCGAAAGTTTGTAAAGATGGATGGATGGATGTTTGTTACTCTTTCACGCAAAAAGTTCACGCGGGGCGCAGCTAGTAAAAATATATAATTTAAAAAAATAAAAAACACGCCTGCCTTGTCAAAAAGTGAATAAAAACAATTGCACTCCGGAAGTGCCGGCAGAAGTGAAAACTTACCGTCTTACGAATTTTCGATCAGGTCACGTGTCCTGACGCGAGTTTAACATTTTTTACCCATTACAAAAAAAGTGTTCAACGCCGCTAAAGAAGTTTTCACTTAAAAAAAAATTGAACTAAAAATTAAAAACAAGCTAAATGATTTTAGTGTTGAATGGGCAAGGTAAGTATTTAATAGATTTTAATATTTACTGTCCAATTAAACCGCCATTGTGCCCAAAAGTGGAATACTGAATACCAATCCTTTCAGCGAAGTCGGGGGACCTGTAAAGAACTTGCGTAGTGTAAATAGGGCTTTATAAATTTTTCTCATGTAACTACGACTGAGTTTGCATTAATTTTCCTTGTAAGCAAGATTTCGCCGCTAAAAACGTATTTAGGAGAGCCTGAACAATACAGATATCTGTTTATGAAGTCGGATAGTAGCTTTAAAGCTTGTTGAGACGGCTCGGAAACTTAATAACAGTTTAAGTGAGAGCTTTAAGAACTGTTCCAAGGAACCGTCCCCCGACTGCAACGAAAAGATAGTTTTCAGCAGGATACAACATTATTGACATGAATGCATTAGAATTCCCATTTCCCATCGTCTAAACGACATCAATTTGTAACAAGCAAACAAGTTATCCCATATAAACATGTTAAGTTGTTCAGCGTGTCGCAACATGTCTGATAACTGTTATCTTTTAGGAGATAAACACATCTCTTGTCAGATGCACTGAATCACAATGTAATTTCCGAATCGTTTTAGGGTTTTCTTAAGATAGGCGGTGTTGCCAGGTTTTATGACGGAAAAGGCGATTTTTTTTCTTAAAAATTTTTTTGGTGTCTGAATTTAGAAAATTTTAGTTTCTTAGTTAGTAATTTGGCATAAGGTATATAAGACGACAGGACTTGGAAGGTGGAATTATTACTGGAAATCGACTGATGTGTGTCTTTCTGTAATTGTATTTTTTTTTATGTATACACGACCTATTAGCTAAAACTCTCAGCTTATTGAGCCTATAATGTTCCCACTGCTCGGACACAGACCTTTCTGTGAGAGGGAATGGGCCGTAATCCACCACCACGCGGGCCCAGTGCGGGTTGGTAGATGTCACATGTCTTCCCGGTTTTTTTTTGGTTCTAGAACACGCTGGTTTCCTTACGATGTTTTCCTTCACCGTTTTGAGAGTAGTGGTGATGATATAATTTACAAAAAGTAAAGCACCTGTCAGGGTTCGAACCACAGATTTATAAACTAAAGGGAGATATGGTGTGGCTGCCCAACTGTTCGAATCCGGCTGTCGCCTTCAACTACATATGCACTACAATACGAACACGCGCTCACTCACACTATAACAGTCACCACACTCAACGCGAGCCAATCGCGTAACGCAGATCGCAACGTTGAGACACACAACTACATTGACAATTCTTATTGACAAATCAACGGAGCCCGCGTTTGTTTCTGTTTTGTGCATACATTGTTCGCACGCGCCACGCCCCCTTGGCATATCTCCCTTTAGTTTATAAATCTGTGGTTCGAACCTACAACTCGTAAGTCACGGCCGTTACCACTGGGGAACTCTTGCTTCATCTATATTTTTACTCACTTAGCAAGGAACATACCTCAATATTACTGAACTTTTGTTATTACTCTTCAGTGTCTAGCTCAAAAATATTTTATTCACGTATTTGTAGCATGACGCAGAAAAAGAACACAAACACAAAAATAACAAGTTGGGGAAAACATGCGTCACATCCACGCAAAACGGCCATCGCTCAGCATAATGCTAAGACCCTATACGAGACAGAGCCCCAGCGCTGGGGCTCTGTCCCAGCGCTGGTTTTCAGTGACAGCCGGCGGTGACATGACGTCAACCAATGCAGCATACGTTAAGATAAAAATAAAAACAACAACCAAAACAAGAAATAAAAGAAATATACATTACCTTGTTCTAAAAGTTCTCCATCAACATCATTCGAAAATAATTCCGAGAGCTGGCAACCCCACCACATGTCAGTTAAGGCGGGCAAATTGACAGGTGTCACAGATAACGTCAACATAAGTATGAATTATTTGCTTTTTAGTGTCGCCCTGTATCTCCGCGATTTGTTGACGAAATGCGCCATCGATAAACATTTTATATTATCTGCGTGTGAATCTATGGGTTATTTGAGTTAGATGATGATTTTCGAGACATTTATGTCTACTTTACTGAGATAGAGATACAGAATTTCTTTTGTCCTAGATTTTGCAGACTCTATCATAAACCCACGTTTGTTTTCATAAGAACGGGTAGTTGGAGATGGATAATGCTCCTACACACACAGGTTTGATTCCTATGTAATAAGAGGCGAGCCTATTGCTAAATAAGAAGCGGTGGTGGCCTAGTGCTATCATATCAGTCGTGAGTTCGAACCCAGGCAGGCACTTTACTTTGTGTATTTAATTTCATTACCAGAGGGCTAAATAATAACAGCCGCACAAGTCGATCGGTCAGGTTATGCTACGCTTGTCGCGGTTGGTCTGTGTGACCATGTTTGTATACCGAGACCCCTCCGTGCCTTGGAAAGCACGTTAAACCGTTGGTCCCGGCTGTCATTCGTAGATCTTTGACAGTCGTTACGGGTAGTCAGAAGCCGGAAAGTCTGACAACCTGTCTTACCAATGGGTATCGTATTACCCAGTAACTGGGTTGTGGAGGTCAGATAGACAGTCGCTCCATGTAATACTGGTTTCAGCTGCATCCGGTTAGACTGGAAGCCGACCCCAACATAGTTGGGAAAAGGTTAGGCAGATGATGAGTTGGCCCACTGCTGGGCAAAGGCTTCCCTTTCTTCTTTCCACTCCTTTCTGTCTAGAGCTGGTGTGGATTAATCCTAAGCTCATCTCGCCATCTTCTCCTCGGTCTGCCTCGATGTCACCGGACGTTTTATGAGACCCACATGGTGTTTGTTTTGGCCCATGAATGATACTTGGTAAGACTGTTTGTCAAACTTTCGACCTTCTGACGACCCGTAACGACTGTCAAAAATCCACCAATGACCGGAGAGACGGAATCACGGGACAACATATGAATGAATGAACGAAATTCCCTTTTTTTTTCGAATTCGATCCCAGCGTGGTTTGACCAGACACGATTAATCGAATGAACCCCAAGGTACGCACTAGCCCCTGTAGACTCACGTTTCACGGTGCTACAGAGGCCATTGCATATCAAGGAGTAGACCGGGGGGCACTGCAATGGTAGGGAAAACGTGCTCTTAGGATAGGAAAGGATTTAATAGCCGTACCGGATATGCATCCTAGAGTAAGCATTGCACTAGTGGAGAGATGGGTGATATTTATCTATAGATGGGCATTTTTCAACGACGTCACGGCCAGGTGCTTCAGGTCGAGCTTCACCCGTAAATCTTTTGGCGGAGTTTCAACTGCTATCTCGGCTCTTTTCTATGTCCTTGCTCCGCTGTGCTAAACGTTGCTGTTTTCAATGTCTTTTTTTTTTCCGGATGGGAAATCAACAAATGACCCCTCCCGCTCTGGGTGGAGCGGAAGGGAGTGTCAGGCTCTTACTGACTAAAACCCACCCATGTTCCTTCATTTGCCCTTTATGTTCCGGGGTAGCGGTAACCCTTTCGGACAATCCCGCTGAGTTTTCAATGTCTTCGTTGTAGTTTCGAGGCACGGGACAACACAGGCTTAAATAAAATCGACCTGTACAATTATTATCTAACTAAACGTCCATTTAAATATCCCACGGCCCGATTCCCATAATCATATGTATGTATTTTAATAAATCTAAATCGTAAAACATCGGTCGCGCCATGTTTGTCGTGCGGCGCTTATCTCTGCAAATCAAACATGGCGAGCACACATATTATGTGGTCGTATCGCGGTGGGAAAGTAATTAGCTTCTCTGTGGTCTATGGTACACACATTCTGGCAATATTTAGTGTTTGGGAGCGTGTTTGGAGTTGGTCATGGCAGTTTTTTTGACGTGAAAATTGGTGACGGTTTATTGGCGAAATCTGTGCATGTATAGGTTCAAATCTGCCAACATACTACTATGTAAATAAACTACTTTCGAAATATAGTACCTACATACTATATTTCGAAAGTAGTTTATTTACATAGTTACCTATCATTACTAACAATAAAGCTGAATAGTTTGTTTGAACGCGCTAATCTCTGGAACTACCAGTCGGATTTGAGAAATTCTTTTTACATATGATAGTCCAATTCTTGAGGAAGGCTATAGGCTATTAAACATCACGCTACGACCCTGAGAAGCCGAGCAAAAAGCAAAAAAAGGAAGAAATAAAACGAGGTAATAGCGCGGGCAGGCGATGCGATGCGACGGGGAGGGGGAAGGGGTGGGGGGGAATAAGAAATTTCACGAAGACGAAGTTGCAGGCAGAAGCTAATCTCGTCATAAAAGGTATGGCTATTCAAGTCAGCGTCATACATAATTAGCCTACAATGTTCCCACTGTTGGGACACAGGCCTCTTCTCTTCGAGAGGGAGTGGACTATAGTCCACCACGCGGGCCCAGTGCGGGTTGGTAGCATGCCGGTTTCCACACGATGTTTTCCTTCACCGTTTTGAGAGCAGTGGTGATGAAATAATTTACACAAAGTAAAACGCGTGTCTGGGTTCGAACCTACGCCCTACAACGCGTAAGTCACGGCCGTTACCACTGGGCCACCACTGCTCTGAAATGGCCTCGCTGGGTAGGTACAGATGCCAGCAGGTCAAGCTAACCGAAACTGTCAAATTTTCCCAATCAACCTTGCATCTTAATGCTTTAGTGATAAAGTTGAAAATCTATTAAAGAAATTTGACAGATTTTAGTAACTTGATGTGCTGGCGTCCGTACGTAATCTTTAAAACGATCGATACGTATAGGTACGTAGATAGACTAATCAAAACGGTGCGTTTCGGAGAATCGCTCAAAAATCATGTTATCGATCTGCTTAGGCCCCATTAAGCCCCCCCCCCAGCCTAAAGCTATTGACACAAAAACACATGTTACGAGTATGTCCGAACAGTAGCTGTTGTTTGCCATCACTCCCGACACTTGCCGTCACTTACTGTCAATTAGCTCTACACTGATAACTGCTGATACGGATAAAACACTGAAAGGTAGGTGTTGGGGATCCTTACTCTTAAAAAAAATTAATACAAGCATTATCGTAAAATCATAAATACGTGCACTGTCTGGACAGGCCCACTCAATCTGTGTGGTTCTGTCCACAAAAGACCATTTCAGATACCTATCTACCTGGTCTTCACATCTGACCAAGATTGTCTTTTTTTTTTCCGATGGGTAATCATCAAATGACCCCTGCCGCTCTGGGTGGAGCGGAAGGGAGTGTCAGACTCTTACTGACTAAAACCCACCCATGTTCCTTCCTTTGCCCTTTATGTTCCGGGGTAGCGGTAACCCTTTCGGACAATCCCGCTGAACCAAGATTATATCTGGACTTTAAAATAAACTGTGACCTATGACTTTGTTTTGCCTTTCTTCTCAGAGTAGTCAAATAGGAAACCCGACCTCATGTAGTTTTTAAAAATATGAGTGACTAAATAACAGCCGCACGGGTCGATCGATCAGGTTCAGCTACGCTGGCCGCGGTCGATCCGTGAATGGGTGACCGTCTGTACATACCAAGACCCCTCCGTGCTTCGGAAAGCATGTTAAGCCGTTGGTCCCGGCTGTCATTCGTCAAGCCCGAAAGTCTGACAGCCAGTCTTACCAAGGGGTATCGTATTACCCAGTAACTGGGTTGTGCAAGTCAGATAGACAGTCGCTGCATGTAAAATATTAGTATTCAGCTGCATCCAGTGAGACTGGAAGCCGACCCCAACATAGTTGGGAAAAGGCTAGACAGATGATGAATTGCCAAATCTAAGTGGCAGTGGGCACATTCCTCGCAGAACAGGTGGCCGATGGGGAAGGCTTCCTACAAGGTGGACCGACGATATTGTGAAGGCCGCAGGAACCCGCTGGATGGGAGAAGCACAGAACTGGTCGAAGTGGTGCTTGGGGGAGGCCTATGTCCAGCACTGGACGTCTTTCAGACATTACAATGCACGGATGAATAAATTATTATAACAATGTGTTGGAACATGGAAGTCAGGCATCATTTAAAACAGGTTTTTGTTCCGACACTTCGGCCATCGGCCAACGGCCATCTGATTTATTTATTTATCAGTATTTTTTCACTATTTATACATATTCGTCACGTTGCAGTATAAAACTGATTTATATCCGTCACCTCACACATCAGAGGGCAATTCTCGTAATTTTAAGAACGTTCACAGTCTGATCTCAGGCTCAATCTGTCAAAAAATACTTCTAATTTCCCTACATTTTGACAAGTTTTTGACATTTGTTTGTCGCCGAGATGAGACTGCGACTAGATTTTTAACGTTTTAAATTACGAGACTTGGCCTTCTGGTCCAGTTGAAAACCAGCGTCAGGCAATCAGGTTGTCTAGCATTTCTGCTACCTTTTTGGTGCAGCCGTGAGGCACACTTTCCTGCTAATTTCTTACATCGGACCATACTTTTTGTTTATATCTGATGTATGTATCTGGTGTATTGTATATTTTTTAGTCTGTGTTAAATAAATGTATTTTCTTTCTTTCTTCCGGCTGAAATGATGAGTAAACATTTAATAGGTACAGAACCACTGTCTTTACAAACAGGTTCGTAACACCCACGATATTGTTTACACAGCGTTGATCCACGGCGGACGAGTATATGTCGAAAATGCAAAGCTTTTTATATAAGTAATCAAGATAAAATAATAACAATAAACTATGATATGGATGCAATGGACTCCCATTCTGAGTATTATCTGAAGCAATATCTAATGTAGCAATACAGGGTCAATTTGAATTAGCTAGCGAAACTTTGCAGACGTATCTACTAATCATCATCGATCTAGCTTTTTCCCAACTATGTTGTTGGGGTCGGCTTCCAGTCTAACCGGATGCAGCTGACTACCAGAATTTTACATGGAGCGACTGTTTATCTAAACGATAAAATAAAAATAAATTATTTTTTTTTTGGGTCAACGACTGCTGATAATTTTGATAAGTTGAGGTTTGTGTTGAGAAAATCTGTCTTCTTTTAATTTATCGTGTCGATGTATTGAAACCCATCACGCCTGTGAAGTTTACACAAAAAAAAAAAAATTAAACCTATATTTCTAGTAACTACACTAACCGCGGCCCCACTAAAAAAAAAAAACAAATTTTTATTTATTTATTATTGTATCGTGTTTCGATATCGAAACCGATCACGTCTGCGGAGTTTCGCTAGCTAATTTAATGTGACCCTGTATAAACATGATAAAAATAAATCCATTGTCAAGTATACAGGTTAAGCTACACTTGCCACGGTTGATGAGTGGATGGGTGACCTTCTTTACATACCGAGACCCCTCCGTGCCTCGGAAAGCACATTAAGCCGTTGGTCCCGGCTGTCATTCGTGGAACTTTGACAGTCGTTACGGGTAGTCAGAAGCCCGAAATTCTGAAAAGTGGGCCTACAAAGGAGTTTCGTATTATCCAGTAACTGGGTTGTGGAGGCCAGATAGGCAGTCGCTCCATGTAAAATACTGGTCAATTCAGCTGCACTGGTTAGACTGGAAGCCGACCCCAACATACTTGGGAAAAGGCTAGGCAGATGATGACTGACGATGATCTACGCTTGCCGATACGCGGTCTCCACTCCAGGACTCGTCTGCTCCACCGGCCATCGGTCAACAAGCTATGTCGGTAACTCCGGTTCTTTTCCGGATAATTTCATTTCTGATTTTATCCTTCAACGACACTCCGAGCATAGCTCGCTCCATAGCGCGCTGAGCGACCTCGCTAATGTCTCTTCTCCTCTTTTTCAGCCTTTCGCCACCCCATGCTGACTGTAGGCACCCTGTAATGCACGCCACTCTTTTCTGTCTCTAGCCTACCTAACCCAGAGTCGTCCAGGGGCAATTCTCGTAATTTAAAACGTTCAAAATCTAGTCGCAGTCTCATCTCAGCGACAAACAAACGTCGAAAACTTGTAAAAAATGTAGGGAAATTAGAAGTATTTTGACAGATTGAGACTGAGATCAAACTCTGAACGTTCTTAAAATTACGAGAATTGCTCCTCAGGTCGTCGGTCCACCTCGTCGACTGTCTGCCCACACTTCTACTATCAGGTCTCGGTCTCCAGCTAATGGTTACAACAGTCTATTCTTCCTCCACTCGTATTTGCAAAGCGTCACGTATATACGAGTATGTAGATAGTGTATGTACACAGTGTCGCTATGTAGCATCGTATATAACGGTAGGTGAGTGCGATTAAAACAATTAACAGTGAATGAAACGTACAGCGCTTGGTAGCCGTCGCAATATAAGGGCGTAAAGCGATTACAGACTTTTTTTCATTGTTCTGTGTCCCGAAAAGTACGGAACCCTTGATTGAGCAAGTAAAAACTTGGTAAATACTTAACATTTTCAGATTCAGGTCCCTTTTTTATGTCAATCTAACCAAATATATTGATCTAAGGTGACAGACAACGATCTCAAAACGGTAAAGGAAAACATCGTGAGGTAACCGGCATGTCCTAGAAACAAATATTCGAAGACATGTTACGTCTACCAACCCGCACTGGGCCCGCGTGGTGGATTAGAGCCCACTTCTTCTCGAAGAGAGGAGGCCTGTGTCCTAGCAGTGGGAACATTATAGGCTGATTTTGTATGTATGTAACAGACAACGTCGTAGTTTCAAATCACCAATATAAAGCGTAGTGATCGTTTGTTCTTTCTCTGTATCAGGCATTGTTAACACTACTAATTTATGATGCCTAATAATCTTATGACAGAATTTAAATAGTCAAAATCATACTCAAAGCATTCAAATAAACCTATTACAGGCACTTTTGAATTGTCAACGGGTCGGTCAGTCAGAAAATATGAAGCTAGCCGATTCCAAAGCTTAGTAGGTACCTATGGAGAATAACATTCATAGAAATATCTATTATTAAGGAGAAAAACAAACTACGGACACAGTTATGCTACCGTAAGGTGCAACGCGCTACGTGCTACGGGCTAGGTCTACGCGCAACGTGCTACGGGCTAGGTCTACGCGCAACGTGCTACGCGCTACGTGCTACGGGCTAGGTCTACGCGCAACGTGCTACGGGCTAGGTCTACGCGCAACGTGCTACGGGCTAGGTCTACGCGCAACGTGCTACGGGCTAGGTCTACGCGCAACGTGCTACGCGCTACGTGCTACGGGCTAGGTCTACGCGCAACGTGCTACGCGCTACGTGCTACGGGCTAGGTCTACGCGCAACGTGCTACGGGCTAGGTCTACGCGCAACGTGCTACGGGCTAGGTCTACGCGCAACGTGCTACGGGCTACGGCTACGCTACGAGCGACAAATATAGCGCAACGTGCTACAGTACACAGTTACAGTTACATCTACAGTTGGTGCACGAAACTTGCAACATTTCCAGTAACTGAGTGGTGTGCCCTGTGCCCTGTGTACCTATACAAATCCTTTCAATAAAATAAAGCGTTATGACACATAATTATTATTTTACCGTTTTTAGGGTTCCTCGAAAGGAAAAACGGAATCCTTATAAGATCACTTCGTCCGTCTGTCTGTCCGTCTATCAAGACCCTTTTTTGCAGGAACGCCTGAAGTTATCAAGTTGAAATTAATATAAAATGCTCCCAATCCCTTGAAGCAGTAAAAATTCAACGCAACCAAAAGATATGGGCGTTTATATTCCGTTTATGTCGCACATTTTGACACTCGCAAGGGAACCAAAACCTATAGGGTACTTCCCGTTGCCCTAGAATCACGAAATTTGGCAAGAAGCAATGTCAGTCATGTAGAACTAGTAAAAGAAAAAAATCGAAAACCGTAATTTATTACAAATTTTTACGGAACCCTCGGTGCGCGAGTCCGTCTCGCACTTGATCGGTTTTTTTTCATTTTAGACGGTATTTTTATTTGCCTTTTAAAATATTGTTCCGCTTCCGCCCCCGCTACCGCTCACGCCGCACGCGGCCGCGGGCGGGGGAGCGGCCGGGCGCGGCTGTTCCACCGTCGAGAGGTAATTTGTTAGGTAATAGCTCCCCCGGCATATCTTTAATCTCATCGCTAATTGGATGGGAGCCAGGCACGGACTCTGAATGGGGGCATTGGGGGATTAATTGAATAAAAGTTAGAATGAATATTGTTTTGTTTTAGTGATGGTATGTTAACTTTTGATAGGTAGTTTTATTACAAAACTATGGTTGAAAGGTGATTCTTACAAAACTGTTCTAGGTTATTGTTGTTTCTCCAAAAAATATAGGGGACTTATAATTAAATATATTTATTTGAGACATAATATAGGTATTTACATTATACATATAAGCTAACATTTAAAATAATGATATGTACATGTGAAAAAATAAGCAAAATAATCATAGGGCATCAAAAAATTCGTCCGCATCGCTGTCAACAGGAACAGTGCCCAAAAGGCTGGCAGCATTGCCACGTTGTATGGTGATGCTAATTCTTTGGCCAAGAAACAGGCCAGCCGTCTGGTCACGTGAAGAGTCGATTAACCGCTTGGCGATATCTCGAAAAACCAAGTGGGCACTCGGACCCCATGGCCCTAGTGTTTCAACCCCAAACTTACATTATATTATATAATATGGACTTACATTTTTTTTAAATTATATTTGCACTTTCTGTCTTTATTGCTTTCTCTTGAAGGCGTCGCGGCAGCCACCATAGGAAAAACAATCTACCATGACCTCACATGGTCTCCTTTAGCCCTGGATGGAAAGACCAGCTCTTTCATCAGTCATGGGGAGAGGCCTTTGCCCAGCAGTAGGATGTTGCAGGCTAACAGTAACCAGTAAAATAGCACTTTTTTATTTTTTGAAAACTGGAATAATAATAAAATCAGAGAACTTTGGTACAAATTAAGTTGTGCGAGTCCTTATAGAGACTTACATAAAGTCAGGGAAGTTTATTGATAAGCAAATTGACTACCAACTAATATTGTCTGTATATATACAAATCAGAACTGTCATTCTTTCACAGATGTACGAGTATACTTAAAATGGCTATAACATCACAAATTAACGTAGAGAATCAAATTAAAAGTGATTTATTCAAACTAGGCCTAGAGTCAACACTTTTTGAACGTCAAAATAAGTTAAGACAGTCCTCCGGCACGCCCGCCCTTCACCACTTCTAGTGCTTTCGCTGGGACGAAGAAGTGGCGCAACAAAATCCCCAGCAGCACAGCTGTCTGTTCAGTTAGAAGAACTTGCTTCCATCAATTTGCTTATACATAAATATCCCTGGCATGGCTTAATAAATAAAACTCGATGATTTATATCAATTCCGACAGACCCGTGTCTGATTTATGTAGAAGACATAAATGAGTAACATTATACAGCAGAGATGAATGAGTACCTAGGTCCACTTAACTTAATAAATGGCGTAAAGTATGAGTTCATCCCCTCGAGACGTTCATAGGGGGGAGCTAATTGCCGTAGTTAGAAGACGCAGTAGGTATTCTTACTAATAAATTGAGCAATACATAGGTAGGTAAGAAAGAAAGAAAGGAAATACATTTATTTGCGGCAAATACAAAAAAAAAAAAACAAGGGGTAAACAGTGTCCGTTTCGACTGCTCGGCCACAGTGTCGTAGAAGCAAAACGACTACGTCACGTCACATCCACGCAAAACGACCATCGCAGGTATTACATAAACAGTTGACAAACTAGCCCTTAGAATCGAAAAAACCTTTCTTAGTCGATTTCCAGAATCAATCAATCAATCTGCCTGCTATTTCCCAACTATGTTGGGATCGGCTTCCAGTCTAAATCAAAATTAAAAGTCATTCATTCAACTTAGGCTGAGAATCAGCACTTTTAGAACGTCAAATTACATAAGACAGTCCACCAAAACGCCCGCCCTTCGTCACTTCCTAGTGCTTTCGTTGGGAAGAAGAAGTGGCGCAACAAACTCCCCAGCCCCAAGTCTTACCGGATGCAGCTAAATACCAGTTTTTTACATGGAGCGACTGCCTATCTGACCCTGCCCTGTTAGACATTCTCTACCAGTCAACCAATGGTGGTGAAGAGATTAGATGGAAGATTGCTGTAATGACAATAAACGCACTTTTCTTACTTTTTTTTACCTCCACGCCCCAGTTACTGGGTGACACGAGAGTTCCCAATTCCCAGAAGGGAATAATGAAATAAAAATCGAACTATGTAAAAGTTATGCATGTTCATAAACCAAAATATGTACGCGTCGACATGAGAACCTCCTTCTTTTATAGTCGGTTAAAAAAAACCTTTACCGAATACTTACTAATATATTGGAAACTTTTTTAACAAACCCTAATCCCAAATAACAGCTCAAAAGTCCAAAACAACGCAAACAAATCAATATTAAACCGCCCACCCATCCAAATCCAAACCTTGCTGCAAACCGCACAGATCTAGCGATTGTAGTGTCCATAAGTCTATGTAATGTGACATTATTGCCTAAATCCCCCCTCGGGGGGTGGGGGAGCGGGGGGGGGGGGTTGGCAGACGAGTTTCAGTATTGAGAGAGCATTTTCAGTAATTGCGACAATTAGCAGACGGGAGAGCTATATGTAGGTATAGCGGGGAACGGGAGGTGGGAACTAGCTTTCGGAGAATTTTTTTTTGTTGCTAATGAACTGGAATGCTTTATTAATGGAATGGTTTCAGTTTTCTTATGTAAGTATATTTATCGTGACTTAAAATTTATGCTAATTAAAAAAATTGCTAAATGGATGGACGACCTAAAGAAGGTGGCTGGGACAGACCGGATGCGGAAGGCGGAGGACAGGGTGTTGTGGCCTATGTCCAGCAGTGGACTGCAATAGGCTGAATTGATTGATTAAAAAATATATTCTGAAATAAAATGTTTATTTCTGTAAGTAGATCTTTTAGGAAAGAAAGAAAGAAAGAAAATACGTTTATTTGCGGTAAACATGACGCAAAAAAGCAATATTTAAAAAGCAATATTTAAGCAATTTTTAAATTTTATTTAGCAATATTTTAAAACTTGTTGGCCGCGGCATTTCCTAGTTGACTGATCCCTGAGAAGAAATTCGAAAAAATTCAGAGGTCATGGTCTCTTTTAAGTCCAATATTTTATTAGGATTATAATATGTGAGTGTAACAAGTATAAAAATTTGAACATAGACGTATGTATTTTTATATATATTCTGTATATCTTATTAAATAAGTAAGTACCTATTAGATATTCATGTAAAATTAATTTGCATGCCCGAAACAGGCAAAATATGAATTGTACATTAAGGGGGTTATTTATAAACGATAATTAAAGTTAAGTGAAGTTTAAACGTCCAAAATGTATGGTTAAACAGTCGCTTATCGACGTTTATGAATAAAGATGTAAACCACGAACTTTTACACCTATATTTTATGCAAATAAATGTTTCTTTTGCAAATAAAACGATTCTTATGCAAATAAATTATTCTTATATCGCTAAAAACTAAAACTCAGAGCATTTATTTAAATTAAACAAATTACAGGCACTTTAGAATTGTCATAGTGTCAGTCAGTTCGCAAGATGAAGTTAGTTGCCCATTCCAAAGCGCAAGATTCCTCTACTTCATCCAGGCTCCCGGTACAGCGAGTGTCGTGGGCCGACAGAACGAACAAATTAAAGATGAAATGTAACGAAACAGACTACGTACCCACTGCTACTGTGAGTGAGGAGGGTAAGAGGTACGGTGGAGTGCCGGTTCGATTACGAGTTGAAGTTACGGTTAGGTTTATATATTTTATGATAATACTAAATAGTACAAGTCTCCAGACAATGGGTGCCTGTAGACGGACGGCGCGGCGCCTCCGACGCCGCGCCGGCCCAAAAATATATGGGAGATGACCTGGACGCGTACCGCTAGGGCTGGTTCTTGCATTCAGTGGGACATAAATAGACTGGTGTTATAATAGTAATCTTGAAAGTAGTTGCCGTTACTGTAATAAGTATCTACGAGGGTTATTATTTAATGATTCCAACATTGCTTTTGATAAAAAAGAAACATTAGTTGAACGGATAGAACGTAAAATTGGCAAAAGGGGTATGTAATGATCGTAGCCGGGTGCATTCTGTATTATTATGTACATTTCCCATGAGGAGAAGGCGAGTGGCTGTTTTTGTGGGTGTTTGTGTATTAAATTCGCATATTTATGGTGTTTCGAATTTTCTCCATGGGGCTGTTCATTTATTACGTAAGGCGATTTGAGGGGGGAAGGGGGTCCAAACAAGTCTTATTTTTTCTTATGTGTGGGTGGGAGGGTTCTAGACTGTTCTTACGCAAGATAATAAGGTAAGCAAAAATTATAAGTTTTAAGTTTTTTGCTTGATCTTACGTAAGATTAAAAAGGGGGGAAGGGGTTCATCCAAGTTTTATTTTTTCTTACGTAGGGCCTCCCCCTACGTAACTACGGTCTGAAAGTAGTCAAAATTATCTTACGTAAAAAATGAACAGCCCCTAAGCACTAAAAATGAAGTGGCATATGCATATATACATACCTACATAGTTACGTATGCTAAGGGTGCAGCCTGTCACAGATTATTCTAATACAGAAATGTCAATTAAAAAAATACATAGACAATAGAAGTGAAGCTACTTCCGAGCGAGCGAGACAGAGCACGATGCGTGTATAGGAGTGAGCGAGACGGGTGCAGTGGTAGCGTTAATCAAGTGACTGTTGTTGTGAGCCAAAGGGGACGGACTCGGGAGTCACAGTTATCCGAATGACGGAGACGAGGGTTGTGTGGTTGCTTGAGAAAATTAATGGCCGAATCCTTTAATTTACAAACCGTTCATCATCATCAGCCTATAGCAGAGATATAGGCCACTCCTATTACACGCCATTCAACTCGATTTTCGGCAACTCTCATCCAGCTGCTACCAGCCACCCTGCGAAGATCGTCGCTCCTCCTAGCCTGAGGGCCGTTTACGGACCGTATTGGTTGAAATTAAGACTTTTGAATAATGAAGCAAAGACCTCGTAGCTTTGCATAGTAGACACTCCCACGTGGAAGTAGCTCATCATCTGCCGAGCCTTTTCCCAACTATGTTGGGGTCGGCTTCCAGTCTAACTGGATGCAGCTGAATACCAGCATTTTACATGGAGCGACTGCCTATCTGACCTCCACAACCCAGTTACTCGGTAATACGATACCCCTTGGCAAGACTGGTTGTCAGACTTTCGGGCTACTGACGACCCGTAACGACTGTCAAAGATCCACCAATGACAGCCGGGACCAATGGCTTAACGTGCTTTCCGAGGCACGGAGGGGTCTTGGTATGTGAAGATGGTCACCCATCCACGGACCAACCGCGGCAAGCGTAGGTTAACCTGATCGATCGACCCGTGCGGCTGTTATTACTTAGCCACAAGCCCCTCATGTCCCATGTGGATAGCTATCACAGGTAAAATTAGCTTACGAATCTATTTGTATGCCCGGTTTGGCAGTAAAAAGTGCTACACCGTTGGTAAGGGAAACGATTCATTTTTGTTTATAAAAACCGAGCATATGACGGTTGAAATGAGAAAATCCTGGTATTTTTTAAAATAATTTGGACTCCTTCGGTAGCAGTATGCAGTTTATTTGAAATTTTGACCTTCTACTAAAACCAATTCGGTTGGGTCAGCATATTGGCAGTCGGGGATCATTAGACCAAAGATATCATGGATAAATGAAGAGTGTCTGGAGTCGTGAGTTTGGTAATCCAAATGCACACTTAAACCTTGTTAGGAAATATTACTGATATCCTTACAAAGAGCTGAGTACCTGACCTATGGACTTGAGTTAGTAGATTGCGTATAGAAATTGAACTAAGTAAGAATTTTAAACTAGAAAAAACACATTTATATGCCAAATCAATATACCTAACAACCTTGCACAATTTTAGTAGTAGTGCTGTATCGATACTTATCATGGTTGTTAGCAGGGAACCGGGGGGTACTTGTATAAATTACTGTACTAGGGTGGAACAGCTTTCCTCGTTCTAAAAAAAACTACAAAACAAAATAAGGTTAGTGGTTGATTCAAAATCAAAATCAAAAGTCATTTATTCAAATTAGGCTGAAAATAAGCTCTTTTCGAACGTCAAAATTACAAAAGACAGTCCCCCAAAAACGCCCGCCCTTCACCACTTCCTAGTGCTATCGCTGGGAAGAAGAAATGGCGCAACAAACTCCCCAGCAGCACAGCTGTCTGTTCAGTTAGAAAATACTTGATTGTATACAATAATAGGTATGTTAAGTAATTAACATTATAAGACACAGAATCTTAGATAAATTATTTGCCATATGTCAGCTAGCCACGCCAATATACCAACAAATATAATAAAAACTACACGTACGCAAGCTAAAAAATAATTAATTAAAATTAAAATGTAAATAAAAACTTACTACCTAAATAAAAGCCTCCAGGCATAAAGGGCGTGACAGCTTACATATTTATGCATTGCTGGCCATATTATAAAGTGCTCTGTGATTGCTGGGTCATAGCTGTCACTTGAAGTCACAAATGATAAACTAGGACCATCGAAGTAAAATAAATAAATAAGTTAATACTAATAACAACAATAAAACCATGGTCAGCAAGACGACCAGTCACCACAAGCAGCACCCGTTCACGAGCATAATGCAAAGATGAGCCATTACACCCTCGCCATATTTGAGGAAAGGAGGCAACTCGACCCCCGACGCTACCGCAAGCAGTGACATCTAAGGGAGCATGACGAACTTGCTGCCGGTTGTTCAGGCAAGAATAATATATGATCAATCGTCGAGGTCACTAGCTAACCACATATTCCAATCAACTCATTAAAAATTTTAAAACATTAAAATGAGTACATTATGTCAATAAATGATACGATATAATGTAAAATGAGAAGATGTCAAAAAGATGACCAAAACCGTGTTCAGTTTTAAAGTGATGAAAACTGAACACGGTTTTGTTTAGCACGTAGGTGCAACAAAAGTGTAGTGATTTCATCATTTCACGCAACCGGTGCGGTATCTCGAATTGAACACTGAAAAGGAAATACGCTTTTCCTTCATAGAAAACTACTAAGCTTTGGAATGGGCCCTTCACAGTTCAAAATTATAGTATTTGGTTTCATTGAAATTAATGCTTTGAGTTTTGACTCCCCCAGTTGAAAATCTTTGGAATATTTTCAAATCTAAAACAAAATTACCTTGCTATCTGTTGGTGGTTTTCTTAAAACGTGTAGTTCAACTTTTATCACTAGGTGTCGCTATCTGTAATAAAATTTTGGTACAGCTATTGGTCGTTAGATGGCAGTAATTTTTGTCAGTTGTTAATGTAAGCCGCTAGATGTCGCCGTTGTAAGTTTTCTTGTAGTTCTACTTTGACTTAATAGATGGCAGTGCCATTTAATTTTAACTTCACACTAAACTACCAAAAGGATCAGCAGTTACCGCAGTAGTTGTTTAAAAGCCCAACTTGATTCGTCATTATTATTACATCATTGGGTTTTTGCTTATTTCCAGTTCCGCGTTGAAGGCATTTTTTCAGTTTTTTAGCAGCACAAGTAAACTGCCGATCGATTCTGTAAAAATCTCACCGTGTAAAGTAAGGTGAAGTTAGTGAGCTTAAAGTGAGCTGTCAATAGTGTCAATCCCTAGTATTAGTTGGAATGACAGCTCACTCCACGCTCACTTCACCTAAGTTTACACGGTGAGATGGTTACAGAATCGCACTGCTGTAATGGAGCCAGTAGATTCGGATGTCTTGTTCCAGTCATATAAAAATAACATTAATTGTTTACTACATTAGACAGCATAGTGTTCAATAGAAACAGTCACGTTATTTCAACAACTTCTCAGGACAGGCCACGTCCTGAGTAATGGGAAGGGTAATCAAAATTAACGGTATTACAACTGGTAGTAAAATTGGTAGTAACTAGGGCAACAAGGGGTCCTGTCCTGAGAACAATACTTTTTACATCTGAATTTCATTTCAAATATCGGGCTTTTGTCTTTAGTATTAAGCACCTACCGTATCTAATTTTCTTAATTTGCGTTTTATTTTTGCAAAATGAAAAAAAAATGTCTGTTTCTTTCCTTTATCCCGACAGAGCTGAAATAAAAAAGGGTTATTTTGTCAGCAATGGGTAAGTATAAAAAAGTAAAATAAACACACAACAAATAGGCTAAAATCTTTATTATTAACAATAATATACTCTACATGTTACAATAAACTTTCTTACAAATAGCGTCCTACTATCTTACGCCAAGACAGTTCAACTGTCAAAGTTGTTGTTACGTAATCATTATTATGACAGGACAATTTTTGGCGGTAAACTAAAAGATATTATTTTGATGATTTTTCCTTAATTTAGTAGCAATTTTGAAATAACTGTTGGTACGTACATTAACGACAAGTCACAAGTAGAATGTTGAAAAGGTACAGTAGGTAGTCCCTGTTTTCACTAACACTCGACAATATCTAAATGTAATGCATAAACCAAAACGCATTATTAGATTTTCAACGCTTGGCTTCGCGCCGAGAGTTGAAAATCGAACGTGCTATAAAATATCTCGGATCTTAAGTATCCCGTAGTGTTAGTTAAAACAGGCATAAAACCCAAATGAGTTAGCTACAGGAAAATTTTCTTAGGAAACCTGTCCATGACATTAGAAAACAATGCCATCTGCATTCCCTTAATTTATTTATGAGAGGTTAAGCAGTGTTTCCTGCTGCCATGTCTTGGATTTGAAATAGGTTACCACGCTGAACATTTGTCCTGACTTTTTCAGCTCAGATGCAAAATACTGATATTCAGCTACATCTGGTTGGACTGGAATCCGACCATACACGAATTCAATGTTATTAAAAGTTGCTACTAAATAAAAGACTTATCCTTCATCAATTACAATTTAAAATCAATCAGTGTTGCCAATACCGTTGCACCGAACGGTAGGTATTTATTTATAATTTCGTTGGTATTCAATTTCGCTTTGTGATGACAGGCTACGTTAGTTCGAGACTAGTCAATTTCGAGACAAGTAATATTTATCTGTAGTATTTAATAAGCTAGTTTCTCAGAAGCGGTGGAAGAAGTTATGTGGCTCCCACTGCTTTTCATGGAAACCGTAGCTTTTGTCAGAACTGATGCTGGTACGTCTGACAAAGCACAGCTTGCGTATTGCCAAGCGAAAATAAACTTTGCCATTATTAAAAATAAGGTCGAAGATTAAATAAACATTTACGATGAGGAATGCTTCGATTCTCTCGCAGATCTATTTAGAGATATTTAGAGATATATTAGACTTTATATCAATAATAGCAGTGTTGATATTTCTTTGGCAGTGCAAACTGCGCTACACTTACTAAACACAGCTCTTTGTCAGGTTTGTACAGTCAACAAAATTATTGTCACTTTGCCAACTTTCTGTGTCTTTCTGTGCCATTTAATACAACTGTCAGAAAATGACAGTTGTGATTTGAATACACGGACAAATAAAGATGGTAGTCAAGCTTATTGTCTTAATAATTAATTTCCCTTACATTATCATTTGACAGGTTTTCGAGACAATATCTAACCGGGAATTATGAAATATAAGGTCCTCAGAACCATGCCACTAGCTATCTAGTAGCTAGTGGCATGATTCTGATAACGTAGCCATATCTTCATTTTGCGGTTGAATCCAATTATTTCCAAAATTTAAGAATAAAAATGGGAATTTCATTAAATAAAAATTATATTTAAATACAGGTGTTTGTTTTATGTGAAAATTATACCTAATTCTTTCGTAAAATGATGAATTTCTTCTACAAAGATTTGTCATATTTTTTTTATTATTTAAAAGATTGTTTGAACAAAAAACAACCGCCTGCACTAGTTTGGTACATTGAAAATTTAATAATAATTATTGTTTAATTTAATTATTTTCATTAATTTCGTGTTAACTACGGAAAGGTAAGCAGAGTGATAAAAATAAAATCACACAGGAGATATAATTTGACAGTCATTTGAAATTATTAATCAAAATATTTCCTCCTAGAAGATTGTTACGTCAGATCATTCAGAAAATCCTAGGAAGATAGATTCCTAGGAGAAGGGTAGGTAAGGACAGATCTAGGCCTGGTTTATGGCAGTCCTACAGTCCGCTGACAGCAGCAAACCAATAGCAACCTTATTGTAACTATAATAAAGATCACTGTGAATTGACAGACGTGTCAATGGTAGCAACCTTATTACAACTACGATAAAGATCACTGTGATTTGACAGACTAGTCTATGGATATGGAATAGGTTTTCCTAAGACTGCGGTAGTCATCACACAGCGTCCTCAATTTACCATCAAATGAGGTCACTGTAACGTTATTTATGAGAGTAAGTTGGTGTGTTTTCATAGAGAGCGTTGTTTGACATCGTAAAGTCAAATCCCACTGTCATGTAAATGATGGTTACATGACAGCTGTCTCTGCGACTGCTATGTGGCAGCTACCCTTCTAGGAAACCTTAGCTTTAGAAGAAGAGATGACGCCGATTCCCGTGTTCACAAACTAAATTAAATTTAAGTTCAGTGCATCTTTTTCTTTCTATTTCATTAAGAAAAGGACAGGAGATAAATATTAGTTTAGTCCTGTCAAATTAAGAAACTCCATAGACATTTTAGACGTGATTAAATACATGGCGACTAAAAATACGTCAATTTACGTCAGGCGCCGACTAATTTGACAGGACTAAACTAATATTTTTCTTCTGTCCTTTTCTTAATGAATTAGAAAGAAAAAGATGCACTGAATTTAAATTTAGTTTAGTTTGTGAACAAGGGAATCGGCGCCATTGACGTCTACCTATTATTTTATGACACCAAAATCTACTGTCTAACATTTATTAAATTTCTTTTTCTTATTCTCTGATACCCTTAGTTTTCCCGGGATTTATATTAGAGGTCTATTATTTATATCAAAGTGCGACCACCAGTCTTACCAAGAGGTATCGATGGTGGAACTCAGATAGACAGTCGCTCCATGTAAAATACTGGTATTTGGATGCATCCGGTTAGACTGGAAGTCGACCCCAACATAGTTGGGATTAGGCTGGGGTAATCCCAACATAGTTGGGATTAGGCTAGGGTAATCCCAACTATGTTGAGATTAGGCTAGGGTAATCTCAACATGTTGGGATTAGGCTAGGGTAATCCCAACTATGTTGAGATTAGGCTAGGGTAATCTCAACATATTGGGATTAGGCTAGGGTAATCTCAACATGTTGGGATTAGGCTAGGGTAATGATGACATAGGAGATGTATTATGTTTCGAGATATAAATGTATACTTTTTAGTACATTGTCTCATCATTTTTCTTTTTACTCTGCTTACTTCCATTAGTTTGATTTACATTGTCGTAAAGTTACATTTTATTTAGTGAACAACGAAAAAGAGGGTTTTTCAAGATTAGAGGCATTTACGCGTGTCTATGACACTGTAGTTCAGGTCTACTACCTAAGCTCAAAATCCGTAGTTTCGATGTTACGGGGGTTCCCAACTTCGTTTCACCCACGGACTTAAGATTAGTATGAAACTCATACTAAGACCGAATGGCAACATGATTTGACAGTTGTCCTTACTCCTGATGTGTTTTTGCCCGTTCGAAAAAGTTAATTAATCGGGAGTTCGGTTCATTTCTAAGTTTCGAACGACTTGCGAACTGGTCGTATCTTCGTTGAAAGACTTAGGGCTGATTTTACCAAACTCAGATATATTTTATCCGCGGAATAAAATTGACGTCTGACAGTCCTAGTATGGAAAAACTGTCAAAAATTCAAAATTTATTCTCAGGATAAGACTTATAATTCTTTATAATGACTTTATAATTCCCGCTTATAGAGAAGGCCGTCTGAAACGGATGAACCGTTTTCATTACGATAGCTACTACACGAAGATCTAGATTTTTTATTCATCAAGACCTGATTTTTCCAAAGCCAGATTATTTTATCCGAGGAATAATTTTGAATTTTTGACAGTACTTCCATGCAAAATCTATCAGACGTCAAATTTATTCCACGAATAAAAATTATCTGTCGATTGAAAAATCAGCCCTAAGACAACTGTGTTGTCAACTGTCACATCTTTTGCTAAGTGTTCACTAAATAAAATATAACTTAGTTATCATGTGTATTAAGTTATTAACTTAACAGTAACTTAGGACTAATATTAAAAGATGAGTTGACGTGGTATTGAGTCTTGTGAACGATGCAGTAAGAAGGAAACCATTTTTTAATCAGATTATTAATTTGTGTGTTGATTTCTTCTTAACGAAGAAGGGAATCATTTTAACGGCGTTTTTGGGAGTTTTCATGCGGCGTTTCTCCACAGACATTGGCGCCGATTCCCTTGTTCACAAACTAAACTAAATTTAAGTTCAGTACATCTTTTTCTTTCTATTTCATTAAGAAAAGGACAGAAGATAAATATTAGTTTAGTCCTGTCAAATTAGTCGGCACCTGACGTAAATTGACGTATTTTTAGTAGCCAATTTTTTAATCACGTCTAAAATTGTCTATGGAGTATCTTAAAATGTACAGGACTAAACTAATATTAATCTTCTGTCCTTTGCTTAATGAAATAGAAAGAAAAAGATGCACTGAACTTTAATTTAGTTTAGTCGGCGCCAATGGCCAGCAGTAGAATACCACACAGGCTAACAAAAAAAAAAAAAACTATATTAAATAATTTTGCGTTTTAATCCACCACTCACATTCTCGTTCAAAAAACTCAACCCCACGCGAAAATAAACTAAAAAGGAAAGAACCTAGAGTCTTAAATAAGTTAAACTTATTGTACACTAACTATAGTCAAAGGATATTTCGTAGTTATTAAAAAAACCTTTAAAAAAAACAAAGTTTAACTAATCTATGATTGTTTTAATAAAAAAAAATGACTAGATCCGGTTTATGCGTGAGATCTTTAAGACTACGTAGATTCCTTTGACTTGTTTTTGTATCACTATGCAGGAGGGTAAGCAGAGATATGTAGCTATATTTTTTTAAAGAAATGGCCTTTGTTGTTTTAAGTCATCCAAATCAATCAGAACAACCAAGGCGCAATTCCCGTATTTTTGAAAGCGTCCACATTCTAATATCAGAGTCAATCTGTCAAAAATACAATTAATTTCCCTACATTTTTGACATTGATTCACTGAGATGAGATTGCGACTTGAATTTGAATTTTTTTAATATGGTATGACCACACCATCCTGATACACGATAGATGATATATTGTAGAAGTCTATGAAGTTATTTTTAACAGTAGATTTTTTTTAAGAAAGATCATTCGAGTGATATTTTTTTAAGAGCGTTTTTTATATGTTTTTTACAACATTAACGAATATTATTGCTACAATATTTTTTCTATAAACGTGTGATGTTACTTTTACCCTTTTTACGTTTTTAGATACTTAAACATTTTCTACTAACACAAGATAAAATATTTTTCTACAAACATTATTTTCCACCATCAGAATAATCATGTCGTAGAACCAAAAATTCGTAGACATGTGACATCTACCAACCCGCACTGGGCCCGCGTGGTGGATTACAGCCCACTCCCTCTCACAGAGAGGGGCCTGTGTCCCAGCAGTGGGAACGTTATAGCCGTTAAAGTTATATTTTATAGAAAGCACAACCGTTTTTAAACGTTCTCTACATAGCACAACCTTTTCTAAGCGTAACTTTTTTCAACATCCTTCACAAAGTACAAAGACGAGTATATTCTACTGTTTTTAAAAAAAGTACATTCTACAAGGTGGCAGGGGACATCAACGTGCAAACTCTAACCATGAATTCAGCACATGATTCTAGAGACGTAGATTTTATTCGGTTATAAAAAAAAAAAATATATCTGCTGTTTCAAATAGACGGCACGGTTGGTGCAGTGGTTAAGCGATTGACTGCTGCGCTGCGTGTCGCGGGTTCGATTCCCGCACGGAACAAATATTTGAATGACCTACAAGTAGTTGTTCCGGGACTGGCTGTTTGTACAGGAGTAATTCCGAGTATGGGGCAACGTTTCTTAAAAAAAAAAAAAAAAACAAGAGTGCCTACATTTGCGGTCAAAATGTATAAAGCTGACTAGCGAAACTTCACAGACAGGATGGGTGTCAATATCTAATGATAGTAAATAATAACAGCCGCACAGGTCGATCGATAAGCCTGGAGTGCTTAATTAAGTATATTAAAAGCTCCTCAGCGGTGATTGAGCGCATTATCACTATATTAATAAACCGTTATTAAGCATTTAGTCGCGTGTTAGCGGCTATCAGTGCGCTAATTTTATCAATAAGCCCCATTTATTCTAGAATCGGTAAAGTATGCAGAATTTACTGTTAATGGGTAGTTTTTTTACGCCGCGGTTGGTCCGTGGATGGGTTGACCGTCTTTAGATACCAAGACCCCTCCGTGTCTCGGAAAGCACGTTAAGCCGTTGGTCCTGGCTGTTATTCATGGATCTTCGAGAGTCGTTACGGGTCGTCAGAAGTCCGAAAGTCTGACGACCAGTCTTACCAAGGGGTATCGTATTACCCAGTACCTGGGTTGTGGAGGTCAGTTAGGCAGTTGCTCCATGTAAAATACTGGTATTCGGCTGCATTCGGTTAGACTGGAAGCCGACCCCAACATAGTTGGGAAAAGGCTAGGCAGATGAGTTATACTGATGGCGTCTGGGAAATTTCGCTAGTTTCTTCTTAATTTGACTTTGTATACTATACATTTAAATATCAATCTTATGTATAAAGATAACTTCACAAAGGAAAATCATTTTTAAAGGACGTACCCTTTCAGAATATTATATTTTTGCTTTCAAGCTATATTTCTGCCTACCCTCACGATACGAGTATGTACATGTATTATTGCTTGTGAATATGTGTTGGTGTGGTTAACGACGAGGGTTGCGTGTGTCCGGGTGTGGTCGCCGAGGGTGGTTTAGTACTGAAAAAAAAAATTGTTGTATTATATACTAGTAACAGTTATTCCCTCTCACATAGAGGAGACCAGAAGGCCAATTCTCGTAATTTAAAACGATCAAAATCTAGTCGCAGTGTCATCTCGGCGACAAACAAATGTCAAAAACTTGTCAAAATGTCAGAGGGAAATCAGACGTATTTTTGACAGATTGAGACTGAGATCAGACTGTGAACGTTCTTAAAATTACGAGAATTGCCGCTCTTTTTTTGAACATTATAGGGTGATTATACTATACTACTACTGTACTTCGACGACACGGTTGGCGCAGTGGCTGAGCGATCGACTGCTGCGCTGCATGTCGCGGGTTCGATTCCCGCACGGAACAAATATTTGTATTGCCTACAGGTAGTTGTTCCGGGTCTGGCTGTTTGTGTATGAGAGTTTAAATGTTTGTAAACGAACCCACGATACAGGAGTAATTCCTAGTGTGGGGCAATGTTTTAAAAAAAAATACTAGCTTCTGCCCACGACTTTGTCCGCGTGAAATTTCCAGGCCCCCGACCTATCGCATCGGATCCCATCGCTCGCCCGTGCTACTACTTTGTTTTCGCTTAGCGTTCTTTCTGACTTTTTGCCCTTTTGCTCGGCTCCTAATGACCGTAGCGTGATGTTAAATAGCCTATAACCTTTCTCAAGAACTGGGCTATCAACAGCAAAAAGGATTGTTCAAATCCGACTGGTAGTTCCGGAGATTACCCCCTACATACAAACAAACTTTTCCCATTTATAACATTAGTATAGAAGTATAGATTAAGAGCAGTGGTGGCCCAGTGGTAACGGCTGCGACTTACGAGTTGTAAGTCGTAGGTTCGAACCCAGACAGGCACTTTACTTTGTGTAAATTATTTCATCACCACTGCTCTCAATACGGTGAAGGAAAACATTGTAAGGAAACCGGCATGCCCTAGAAACAAAAATTCGAAGACATGTGACATCTACCAACCCGCACTGGGCCCGCGTGGTGGATTTCGGCCCACTCCCTCTCACCGAGAGGAGGCCTGTGTCCCAGCAGTGGGAACATCATAGGCTGATTTTGTATAGATTGTACTCTCTGTGACGGAGCTCTGATTGAGCTGAGATCTGAAGGCAAATTCTCGTAATTTAAAACGTTCAAAATCTGGTCGCAATCTCATCTCAGCGACAATCAATGTCAAAAACTTGTTAAAAAAAATTGACAGATTGAGACTGAGATCAGACTGTGAACGTTCTTAAAATTACGAGAATTGCCCCTGAGTTATTTTACGGCTCTGTGTGATGGAGCTCGACCGGGGAAGTATGACATTATACGAAGGTATGTGGTAGCACTTCCCTGGAAGATCTGGTTAAGGTTCATCAGCATTATCTCTGGCTGGTGGGCATTAGGGTACTGACGAGATACTTACCAGGATGTACGGGTCCCGGCGAGCGGCGGCACCACGTCCCGGGTGTCATCTGTAAAACAAAACAAGTTTATAGTTGCTGCCTATAGTGACTGTTCTGATGGTCGCAAGTGCGACTGCCGAGTTAGTACGCTAGGTGAAGTTTCAAGGCCCGTGCCGGACGGCGCGTAAGTGTACCACGTGCGCCTCAAAGAGTTGTCAGCATAATTTGAGGGGCCCCTTAGGGCCGAAGCCTGCCGGGTCAGCGGGATTGTCCGAAAGGGTTACTGCTACCCCGGAACATAAAGGGCAAAGGAAGGAACACGGGTGGGTCTTAGTCAGTAAGAGTCTGACACTCCCTTCCGCTCCACCCAGAGCGGGAGGGGTCATTTGATGATTTCCCATCCGAAAAAAAAAAAAGGTGAAATTTCAAAGTCGGGTTACGTATTGTAGCCGTATCTATATCGCCACATGGGAACTCCGCATCACACTGACGTCACACAAAACCCTGTATCGCGCAAGCAGTTTACCGCGCGACTACCATATAGTATACAACAGCCCGACATCATCGGGCTGTTGCCCATCAAACACGATACCCGTCTGGCCGGAGGATCCTCCCTTTTCCACGGAGGTTGAGTGTACTTTACACCCTGTTCCTCTTACCTCTATAGAGTTATTTGGTTTTTTCATCACGGTTTTATACAGTATAGACTTAAGCCGTTAGTCATAAATATTTCAAAAATTCAAAGACTTGTGATAGCCACCATCCTGCCGATCCATGCCCGTGTGGTGTATTATGGTCCACTCCCTCCCACAGAGAGGAGGCCTGTGTCCCAGCAGTGGGACATTATAGGCAATCAGCCTAGCCAGGTTTCCTGACGACGTTTTCTTCAACCGATACCAGTGATGTCCAAGATAAATACTTACTGGTCTAAGTAGATACCTGCACACGGGCATGTTCAGTTCCCTGTTCCGTGAGTCGTAGTGTCCCGGTTGTGCGTCGTTGGAGATACAGGTAAACCGAAAACAGGGGGTCTACTCCGAAGTGGTATCGGCCGAATGTTCGGCCGTTTCCTGCTACGAAGTTACTATTTGGTTCGGTCGGTCCCGATCCTACTCTCTTACACTCTTTCGAATATTGACTATGGTCCCGACCCAACTGAGCCGATCCGATCATTTTTCGCATTTTTCAATAATATTCGGTTCGGCCATGTGTCGGTCCGATCCGATCATTCGCACTTTGCACTTCGTAGTAGACCCCCAGTATGCGCTTCGGTATCCTTCGCGAAAGATAGCCGATGATTTCCGAAGCGCTCACTTATCCTTGGAGATCTGTACTTACTGGTCTAAGTAGATAAGGCTGCCTGTACACAGGCATGTTGAGTCCCCTGTTCCTAGCGTCGTACCGCTCCGGCTGTGCGTCGCCGGCGCGCGGTGTCTCCTTGTCCTTATTGTCATCTCTGTCCCGACGTCGGTAGTCGGGTCTGTCGTTTCTGTCGTACTTGTGCTCGTAGCGTTGGTAGTCGCGGCGGTTGTCATGATCTGCGGATAAAACATATGAAGTACTAGCCCGCGGTTTTACCCGCATAAGTTTCGATCCCGTGGGAAAATCGGGATAAAAGGTATCCTATGTGTTAATTCTGGTTATAAATTGTGGCAAATTTCATTAAAATCCGTTCAGTAGTTTTTGCGTGAAAGAGTAACATCCATCCATTCAAACTTTTCGCGTTTATAATATTAGTAGGAATTGAAAATAGTTTTAAAATAACCGTCAAACAAAAAAGCTGTAATAAAAGCAAAGGCTTTATTATTATTTATTTATGATCAAGTAACATAAAATAAAAGACTCATTATTTGGCTTTGTGTTGCATGGAATTTGTTGCTGGCAACATTTCATGTAGTTTGAGTGTGAACCACTCTGCGTCTGTGTCCCCCACCCCCCCTCCCACACCCGTCTGCATTAAAAGCAAGAGTGAACAGGCATCTGGGCACGCTCGGTCCATCATAGACCTCATTCATCGCTTTCCATCAGGCGTGATCCAGGTCAAGAGCTGTCCCATTCAGCAATAAAAAAAAAAAGTGTGGATTTTCTTTTTTTTTTAACACGTTGACTGCCAGACAGAAAATCTACTGTTGGCGGACACCGGTGACCGCGGTGACAGTTAATGCGTTAACTACCAAAATTTTGTAACAATATTTTATTTACAAAGTACTCAGGGATGCTGTAAATGCTCTATGGTACATTAGAAATGACGACCTCCACCGTGACCTTAAAATGGAATCCGTCACCACCATCATTCAAAAATTTGCTGAAGCCCACGAACACAGACTTCACCGACATGTCAATGTCGAGGCAATTCAGCTGCTAGACAACACGGACTTAGTGCGTAGGCTAAAGAGAACTAAACCATTTGAATTAGTGTAGTATTTATATAGTGAATGAATAATAGTGCGATGCTAATGGTGCTATACATGTAACACATGAACAAAGTGTTTTATCAATTACCAGACCCTAAGAAAGTGCTACGAAACTGTGTAAAAGTGCAAATTGACATTATTCTTAGTTATAATCTATCTCGTAAAATATTAAGTTAGAGTTAAATTGCTTATTAGTCTGTTAGGCTAGATTGTAATAAATTACTAGGAACACTAGTTCTTATTAATAAAAAAAATAAAAAAATATTTTATTTAAAAGAGTGTCCGTCCGTTCACCCCCTATTTCATGGGACTTAAAATATAACTGACGAAATGTGGGTGTAATATGTGTAGTATCGCCAAACCCTATATCTGAACATTTTGAAAACAAAATCCCGTGCACTTGATGACCACGGCTGCGTCCGTAAGTAAAACAAAAGAGGATCCTTTTTAGGTCGACTAATAATATGCGCGGCAAGCAGGAATAGTCCTTACGGTGGGCAGATATAGATTTTGGCGATAGTACAACCGAACGCCCTAACTCTTTGGAGATAACAGGCCTTATGTTATTCTACTAATCCTATCCTATCCTACCAATAATATTATAAACGTGAAAGTTTGTATGGATGGATGGATGTTTGTTACTCTTTCACGCTAAAACTACTGAACGGATTTGGATGAAATTTGGTACACAGATAGTTTATAACTAGGATTAACACATACGATACTTTTTATCCCGATACTCCCACGGGATCGAAACTTATGCGGGTAAAACCGAGGGCCGCTGCTAGTAATATTATAAACGTGAAAGTTTGTATGGATGGATGGATGGATGTTTGTTACTCTTTCACGCTAAAACTACTGAACGGATTTGGATGAAATTTGGTACACAGATAGTTTATAACCAGGATTAACACATAGGATACTTTTTATCCCGATATTCCCACGGGATCGAAACTTATGCGGGTGAAACCGCGGGGCGCAGTGTTAGATAAATAGGTAAAACTTACATGTACTTTTAGCCTGCATATTTCTTATAGTATCGACAATGGCGCGCGCAGCCGTCGTCAGGTGTCTGTCGTCACTGGGGCCGCGTCTAGAGAGACAGAACATTATATTCAGTAAAAGATTTCATGTGCACATATTTGTATTGTAGGAAATAAAAAAAAAAATTGTTCTATACGTTTTGATCGGGTAGATGTTGCACTTTTCTATGAAACTGTCGCTTGTTAATGCGACCTATTTTTGACTGTCGCTTATTAGTGTGACTTATTTCTGACTGTAGCTTTTTAGTGTTACCTATTTTTGACTGTCGCTTATTAGTGTGACCTATTTCTAACTGTAGCTTTTTAGTTCTACCTATTTTTGATTGTCGCTTATTAGTGTGACCTATTTTTGACTGTCGCTTTTTAGTGCGGACCAGTTCTGACTGTAGCTTTTTAGTGTTACCTATTTTTGACTGTCGCTTATTAGTGTGACCTATTTCTAACTGTAGCTTTTTAGTTCTACCTATTTTTGATTGTCGCTTATTAGTGTGACCTATTTTTGACTGTCGCTTTTTAGTGCGGACCAGTTCTGACTGTAGCTTTTTAGTGTTACCTATTTTGACTGTCGCTTCTTAGTGCGACCTATTTTTGATTATCGCTTTATAGTGTTACCTATTTTTGACTGTCACCTATTAGTGTGACCTATTTCTGACTGTAGCTTTTTAGTGCGAGTACCCTTAACATGAAGTAATATAGAACTGTACTTACCCCATAACTCTGGTATTAAAGTTATTAACAGGACAGTTCCCCAGTATGCCGCTGCCACTGTTACGCCTGCGCCACTCCCCTCTCTTATCTTTATCAAATCTGTAGTCTCTGGTATCCAACTGAGCCATCTGAGACTTAATCTGTTGAATCGTCACTGCTATCTCACTATTTTGTCTATTGCCATCTTCGTAGTTCACCTTTTCTTCGTTAGAGGGCGTGGCTCGAGCGGAACCGGATACGGAGTTCCGTTTTGACGGCCGGTTTGATAGACTGTTCCGTCTTTGGTCTGGTTGCTTGTCTATGACTGGGTAGACTGGCTGGCAGATTGGGTAGGGCTGTTGGATTACCTGGAAAAAAAAAATACGTTTTTAGGGTTATCTGTGATATTAACTTCTTTGCCTTTTCCATAGAATAGAATACTCTTCATTATGTAAACCATAAACAACAATAACAGATATAAATATAGAAATTTTACAAAGGGTGACACAATGGTTCAGTAAAAATTAGTTGTGTCACTTTAGTCAATTTCAGAATGGGGAATCGTTGTTTGGCAGGAATAAACTAAATTTTGGTGATTTTTAATCTAGTTTAGAGCCATTTGTGACAAGAGAATCGGCACCACTATCTATCACAATCCGAATCATTTTGAAAGATATTGCTAATCCATTGCTTCATATGTTCGAAAAATTCGTCTGCAGAACAACGTAAATAACGCAATGAATGTTGTTGAACTGTCAAAATGAAACCCATTGCTACTGATAGTGTGTTACGCAATTACCTCGCAGATAAGATCAAATCAAATCAAATCATTTATTTGCTTGAATATGGGTGGTTACATGAGGTGATACAGAATTACGAGTTCTTTAAACCATATCCTACCTTAATAGGTGTGCAAATATCGAATAAAATATATGTACACTCAGCGGGATTGTCCGAAAGGGTTACCGCTACCCCGGAACATAAAGGGCGAAGAAGGAACATGGGTGGGTTTTAGTCAGTAAGAGCCTGACACTCCCTTCCGCTCCACCCAGAGCGGGAGGGCTCATTTGATGATTTCCCACCAGAAAAAGAAAAAAATATATGTACACATACATAAACACAAGCCTTCTTCCCTTGGGGTTAGGCCTGGTTAGGCAGAAAGCTACAGAAACGCCACCTGCTACGATCCTAACACGATACTTTGGACTCGTTTATGTCCACATATCGCACGGTTAGATAGATAGATAAAAAGTTTATTCAGTGCAACAAAAGACACAAAACAAGTATTAAAAAAAAACATAAAAAAAGGTGAAGCAAAAAAAAAAAACAAAGATTAAAAAGATAAATTGACCCTTAGACACCTCGTCTAACTAAATCTATAACGGTCGATCACTACTGGGCAGTGTGTGTCTCATGGTTGCACCAAATGGGAATCCAGCTCAGCATATGCCAGGTACAGTACCTGACGCTGGTATTCTGCTGCATCCCGTTAGTGATACACGGATGTCGAGAAGACACATCTGAGTTTCAACAAAATGGTACCTACATAGTGCGGCGCGTATATTATAAGGCGGTAAGTACCCACATCTTACTTGATTTAATTTTAAAACCGGCAGAAAGAAAAATTTGAAATTTTGAACTTATTAAGTACTTGCGTAGTGTCTACTGGATTACTTGATTATCACAGTTATTATATGTTATGTAATGAATGACTAGTTTGTTTTTAATCGAGTTTACATGTTGGTGAGAGAGGTTAGAAAAAATCCCAAACGGACACAATACATTAATAAATTATGTCATGTGAAATGTAAAACTGCACTTATGCAAAAAAGTTTTTTTTGGTATTGCCCCTCGCATTTATAACAAATTACCGAATATTATACAAAAAATAACTGTATTACAATTTAAAAGGGCGCTAAATGAAATTTTGCTTGCTAAATGCTATTACACTATTGACAGCTTTCTTAATGATGATTCACTTGCTGATTGACATATGTATTATTGCTCTGATTGACATATTATTATTATGGTTTGACATACTTTTACTCCGTTTGACATTTAAAAAAAAAAATATTTTTCACTTTTGACATTTTTCTCTTTTTTTAAATGTATTATGTTCTCAATTAAGTATGTTAAACTGAAACTGTATGTACACTATTTGCATGACCATTGTACGGTAAAATGTGGAGAACTTGGTTATAAATATGAAACATCTATGTATCTTTTTACCCATGTTTGCAAAAAAAAATAAATGATTTGATGATTTGATTTGATTTGGTGTATTTATGTTTTTTTTAATAATTATATGCAGTGAATATAGCGTAAATTGCTTATATATTTTCTATTATACCTATGATATATGCGTTTCGTTTTACACAGTTGCCTCAATCTTTGTTTATAGGATGACGCGTAGACAAACATGTCGTGTGGAATATAGCCCCAGCTATCTGCTATATTATGGACGTGTTGTGAGAAATCCATCCCTGATCCATGATTTCAATACGTAGATGACATTAGAGAAGAGAACAGTTGGCTGACCACGATACGACTGAATCAGTCAGTACTTACTTGTGGGTACACAATATTGTAATGCTGGTAGGCAGGCTGCTGGTACTGCATGATGGGGTACAGCTCCGGCAGCATCAGCTTCTGCGGCGCCAGGCCGTGCGCCGGCACCGCCCAGGGGAGCTGCTCTTGGTACTGCTGAATAAGAAACATATCACATAGATAGATAGGATATTGTTTAATATTTTATTTTTTATATGCACATTATAAAAATTACAGATATTATGTTATCACTTGAGTAAGATCTACAGAGAAATTAGCAAATTAATTGTACAATTATTTTTTCTTTAAGTGGAAATAATATCCATTTGGAAATAGAATAGAAAAACGTTTATTGGGAACACGGGAAGCCTGTGGGTCAGCTTTACCAAAAGGTCGCTGGAGGTCCTGCGCATCCAATATAATAATGTTTTCAGAATGCTGTTGGGACTGCCCCGTTTTTGTAGTGCATCTGAGATGTTTGCGCTGAATCGAACCGAGGACTTTTATGTGGTCATGCGGAAAAAAATCTCGTCCTTAATAGCAAGACTGCGGGACAGTGACAACATATTCTGAGGACAGTGGCGGATAGCATCTACTCTCATATTCTGAGACGTTTTGTGGGGGTGATGAACTAGTTAAGTGAAGTACTTTCCCATCGCTTGTGCGTCGTCCACATGAAGCGATCTCAGATAAACAAGTGTTAAGTAATATGGTACTATCATTAATTATAAGGAATTTACTAACACAGTAGATCTTACGTTGTCCGAAATAAAGAATTTATTATTATTGTCGTCAGGGTCAAATGGTATCGGCCGAATGGTCGGCCGTTTCCTGCTACGAAGTTACTATTTGGTTCGGTCGGTCCCGATCCTACACTCCTACACTCTTTCGAATATTGACTATGGTCCCGACCCAACTGAGCCGATCCGAACTTTTTTCGCATTTTTCAATAATATTCGGTTCGGCCATGTGTCGGTCCGATCCGAACATTCGCACTTTGCTCTTCGTGGTAGACCCCTAGTATTATTTACAGTAGTAGTAAGTAATTCCACAAAACTATAATACCGGAAGCCTTTTGGTTCCGTTTAAGTGTCAGCATTATGTTCAGCATCCCGCTGAGCATAATAAGCTAAGCGCCGGTTGTTACTTCAAACTTGCTTAGACCCTTTTTTTTTGGGTGGGAAATCATCATATGACTTCTCCCGCTCGGCGGAACGGGAGGGCGGGCGTGTCAGACTTTTACTGACTAAAACCAACCCGTGTTCCTTCGGTTGCCTATGCCAGGGACCACGGTATATCTTTCGAACAACCCGCGGCCCTGGCAGGCATCGGCCCTAACGGACCCCGTCACTTCGTGCTGACATCTCTTTGAGGCGCGCGTGGAACACAAGGCGCCATCGACCCGGGCCTGGTCCTTGCCGGGCGGCGAGCTGCCCATTGCTCAGTGTCGGCTGGTGACTCCCGACGTCCAGGGCGTCTCCTGCGGCGACTAGGGGCGTGAGGGCGCAGAGATTGCCTCTCCCTCACGCGCTCCGCCTCCTCCTTTGCGAGCATTACTGCTTCGCAGAAGGAGGTGACGGCTTCCCATGCACTCTCGCTCCGTACCATGGCCTGGACCAGGGCCAGACGGGAGAGATCGCCGGGCAGACCTCCACCGTATGCTCCAACCGGGCGATCCACACAGTGGTGACACCCTGGCGTTTCCTCCCGCCTTATCCTGAACAGGAACCTCCCGAAACAACTGTGTCCGGTGAGGACCTGTGTCAGTCGGAAGGTGAGGGCGCCGTGGCGCCTCTCCAGCCACTCCTCAAAGAGGGAACCTTACTTAGACCCTTTTTTTTTTTTCGGGATGGGAAATCGTGAAATGACCCCTCCCGCTCTGGGTGGAGCGGAAGGGAGTGTCAGACTCTTACTGACTAACACCCACCCATGTTCCTTCCTTCGCCCTTTATGTTCCGGGGTAGCGGTTACCCTTTCGGACAATCCCGCTGACCCGGCAGGCTTCGGCCCTAAGGCGCCCCTCGAATTATGCTGACATCTCTTTGAGGCGCGCGTGGAACACTTACGCGCCGTCCGGCACGGGCCTGGTCCTGATCGGACGGTGAGCTACCCATTGCTCTCCGCCCGCTTAGACCCTTGACTCTTGTTTACAAAAAAAAAAAAGAAAAGAGAAGTACATTTAGCAACAACGATTTGAAAGGGTTTGTATATATCTAAGGTTGTGGAGGTCAGATAGGCAGTCGCTTCATGTAAAATACTGGTATTCAGCTGCATCCGGTTAGACTGGAAGCCAACCCCAACATAGGGGCAGGCAGATGATAACTTACCGGGTATGTTGGTAACTGCTGCAAGTGCTGCTGCGGTAGAAGCACGTTGCCGACCGGGTAGGGTGGCAGTACCTGTTGTGGTACCTCCATCTGACCGTATGGCACACTGTAGCTGAAATCAGATAATAATGTAAGACTAGATAGATTCGATAGGTTAGGGTAGAGAAGTGGTAGCTAAGTGATAACGGCCGCGACTTAAGAGTATAAGTCGTAGGTTCGAACCCAGACAGGCGCTTTACTTTGTGTAAATTATTATTTCATCACGACTGCTCTCAAAACGGTGAAGGAAAACATCGTGAGGAAACCGGCATGTCCTAGAACCAAAAATTCGAAGACATGTGACATCTACCAACCCGCACTGGGCCCGCGTGGTGGATTAAGCGCCTGTCAGGGTTCGAACCTACGATCTACAACTCGTAAGTCGCGGCCGTTACCACTGGACCACCACTGGTCTTCAACCACGTAAACATTGACAATTGGGTAGTTGCATGATATTGAATACTATATATTCTAGTAGATAATATATTCACATGCGTGATACGATAACAGAATTCGAAATCAAATTTGAAATCGGTCGAAAAATAAAAAAAATATAACTTATAAAAGCTTTTTGTCTCTCTTTCTCGCAAAACGAAGTTTTGCATGTAATTTATATGGCGATACTGAACTATGATGTCACAATTCAGTATTTCCCTCTCTGTCTAATTGAGAGTTTTGAACGCTTATATCTTTTTACTTTCCGAAGATATTAAAAAACTGGTTATACCAAGCTATTGGTGAGGTAAAAAAGCTTCAATTTAAATAATAATAAAAAAAAATAGTCAACTAGCCAATTGCAATTGATCGTATCATTTCCCTAAAGAACATTTTCAAGGCGAGGTTCTACCAGCTCACTCGTTAACGTGTATAATAAAAGTACCTCCTCTGCTGGTGCGTGCCGGGCGGCGCGCCGGGCTCTGCGCACGCGCCGCACGCGGCCGGGTACTCCACCGCCGCGTACGGGTACGTGGAGTCTGCGGTAGAAACGCGCAATTAGCTTGTTTTTCAGGAAGAAATAGATCAGTGGTGTATTTGTTTGTTTACGCTGACTTTTGCCCGCGTGAATTTTCTTGGTCCCCCGCCCCACCCAGTCGCATCGCATCACCTGTGTCGTATAAATCCGACTGAGCGGCACAGGCTCGAAAACATTTGTCGTATTAATCCGACTGGGGGTGGTCAATAGATTAATATTTTGAGGGTTGTATAACTCACCGATCCTGAAAGCAGTTTCGTTGGGATGCGGGGAGGGAGCGAGCTTGTGTTCCTCTGTCTGTAGTACTTGCTGCTGGTACATCTGAAGAGACGGCTCCTGAGGAAGTAATAGAGTTCGTTGTTAACGTATCCTATCCTACTTTAATATTATAAAGGCGAAAGTTTGTATGGATGGATATTTGTTACTCTTTAAACTACTGAACGGATTTAGATGAAATTTGGCACACAGATAGTTTATAACCAGGATTAACACATAGGATACTTTTTATCCCGATATTCCCACATGATCGAAACTTATGCGGGTGAAAACGCGGGGCGCAGCTAGTAATGTAATAAAGGAAATAATAATGAATTTAAGACACGAAGAGCAGATAACTAGGCATATAATTAAACTTAGGTACAGACGCCAGCAGGTCAAGCTAACCGAAACTGTTAAATTTTCCCAATCAACCTTGAACCCTAATGCTTTAGCAATAAAGTTGAAAATCTATTAAAGAAATTTGACAGATTGTAGTAACTTGATGTGCTGGCGTTCGTACATAAATAAAAGCAAAAACGTGTTATACTTACGACTCTGCATTGATAGGGGTTGTATCCTTGCGCCATGGGGGCCTGGTACACCATGTTTGTCATGTTCGTTAGTGGCATTTGTCCTGCAAATATAGGAAGCTTGAAATTACCACTGACCGTTTCAAAATGGATAGGTTTATGGGTTCTTGGTACGGTAACCGTTGGTCTCGTGGTTGCAAACGCGACTGCTGAGCGTGCGGTCCTGGGAACATCCAATAACACTTTGTCCGTCCTGGGTATCGATTCCTAGGTCGGGCAAAGTTTTATTGGTTTTTCCATTAGAAATTTCTTAGTAACGGCCCGGAGTTTGTAAGATGGCGGCCCCGTGTGTCGCGCGCACGTGTGTGTGTTGGTCCTGCGCCTGACCTGTCTCCGCGAGTGTCGGCTCGCCGTCCCATCAGACTATGAGAGTGAGGAAAGAGGGAGCGCACCTCCAAAAGGCACCCGACCTCCGGGGAGTGAGGTCGGGGAGTGTGGGATTTTTACCTCACTAAAACCACCCCGGTGATCACCATCCGCGCATAGGGGTGGTCCCGGTTCCTCTTAAAAGACCAATTCCGGAACCACCCCTGCGCAACGCCTGTAAGGCACATCCCTAAATTTAAGTTCAGTGCAGTAAGTTCAGCGGGATTGTCCGAAAGGGTTACCGCTACCCCGGAACATAAAGGGCGAAGGAAGGAACATGGGTGGGTTTTAGTCAGTAAGAGTCTGACACTCCCTTCCGCTCCACCCAGAGCGGGAGGGGGCATTTGATGATTTCCCACCAGAAAAAAAAAGGCACATCCCTGGGGAGAGGGAGCGCACCTGTGTCTTCGCACACACTTGTGTAGTTGTAGGTAAGATTTGAATAAATACATAATATCTTGCGCCGAAGGCTACTTCTCCGTTTGGCACCGTGACCGAAATCGGTTGGGAGGCTATTATTATTATAAATAAAGCATAGACAATGGCCCATTTCGGATATTTGATTACAGACAGATTTCATTTAACATTACATTCTTATTTTCTCAAACAGAGTTACTATCGAATTTATAATATTAGTTCGGATACTTACGTATATTCGGGTCGGGTAGAGGCAACTGCACCCCTTTCTGCTGCGACATGACTTGCATGTTAACTTCATGGTGCACGAAGTGGTTCACCATCTGCGGCGGTGATGTCACCTGGTGATGAACGGTTATTTCAGTGATACCCAGTAACCTTTATTATAGTAAATAGGTAAAAAGGTGTAGTAAATAATGTATTATTGTAACAGGTAAAAGTGCCTCGTTGGTCTAGTGGTCGAGAGCGCGACTGCTGAGCATAAGGTCCTGGGATTCGATTCCCAGGTCGGGCAAGGTGTTATAAATACAAGGTCACTTAATCGTTAATTATAATACAATAAACACATAAAATATATTATTAGATTTAATTCCTTTTTGACAACAAACTGTAATATTTGAATGTTAAAATCCTTTTTAAAGTTTCATCAACATCTCAATTCACCTCAAACTTACGACCCAGTGGGTCCCTCTTAATGGCAAACGACATCGCGGCAGGCTCAGACGGAGACAGCGGGATGAACTGGACTCCTTCAACAAGAACTGCAGTGCGATTCTGTAACCATCTCACCGTGAAAACTTAGGTGGAGTGAGCTGTCATTCCAACTAATGCATGTCTAATGTAGCCTCAGAACATGTCTTTGTAGAAAGATTTATAACATTCTTAGGTCCATTCCTGTACAATAGATTAAATAGAAAACTAAGTATCTACAAACTAAATAACTATAGCTGTAAAAAAATTATACTTAATTATTTACTAACCATCAATTATGCACAGACAGAAGACCTACTTATTGTCTGCAAATAAAACTGCTAACATGATATTTTATTTATTTATTTATTTTATTATTTATGTACACACAGTAAAACACATAAGGATAAGACATTTAAAATATGAGTACAAAGGTACTGCTTATTTCTTAAGAAATTTCTTCCAGCAGACCTGCGAACTACCTTACTTTTATTTACCATAGTTTTAATTTAGTTTTTACGTTATACGCATTGTTAATTTATTATATTAAGTATGTACGCACTTCTTAGCCTAAAGCACAAGTTGAACCTAGTTCAGGCAAATTAGCAACTATGTGCTATTTTTAATTGTTAAGGTGATCAATGTAAAATGTATTCCCTTTTTATAAATAAACGATTTATTATTATTTCCTTTATTTCATTTAAATACGTACAATTATATTTTTAAATATTTTTATAAACAAAAATAGTAGCCCACCGGTATCGGGAACAGGGTCCAAGCTACCGGCGGTCAGGGCTCCAGAGAGAGGAACCTCCTGACAATGCGAGCCGTGTCCAGAAGTACCGCTTTCTGAATCAAGCCCTATTCTATTATTATTATTAATGCTAGGGATTGACACTATTGACAGCTCACTCTAAGCTCACTTCACCTAACTTTTCACGGTGAGATTTTTACAGAATCGATCGGCTGGTCCTTAGCAGCAATATACAGAAAGAAGTGCAAATAGAGTAGGGAGGCCATTGGCCAGTAGTGGGACATCACAGGCTTTTAATAACAATTTTTACTTAAAAAAAAAACATACCTCTTCCGTCCTATATCCTTGTTGATAAGACTGATACTGAATCTCCTGGCTCTCATTGGTCAATTTCACCGGTCGGTTATTCAAACCGTTATTCACAACGTTCTGATTGGCGGGTTCAAAACTCTGTGGAGGCTCATACGTCTTCTGATCGGTCGGTGGTTCGTATACTTGCTGCTGATTGGGTACTTCGTATCGTTCTGCTTGCTGATTGGGTGGCTCGTATTGCTCCGGTTGCTGATTGGGTGGCTCGTATTGCTCCAGTTGCTGATTGGGTGGCTCGTATTGCTCCGGTTGCTGATTGGCTGGCTCGTATTGCTCTGGTTGCTCATTGATCGGTTGTTCGAATTCTTGTTGCTGTTGTAGTTGTGTTGTTTCTTCTTGTGCGTTCATTTGTGTGTTCGTTTCGAAGGGGCTGGGCGGTTTTGTGTTGGTTTCCTAGAAATGGAAATAATAACATTAATATTTGATACATTGAGGTGGAAGGGGCTTGTGGTTTAATGAAAATAGCCGCACGAGTGGATTAAGGGGTTAGGCTAGGCTTGCCACGGTCGGTTCTTGGATGGGTGGTAAGCTATAGATGGGCATCTATTACATATCGAAACTCCTCTGTGCCTCGGAAAGCACGGGTTAAGCCGTTCCTCCCGGCTTTTAAACTTTTAACTTGAAACTAAATGTTTTCATTTGTGATTTGGTTCATTTGGGACATTTTTCTATCTTCATTTTTGTGGCCATAGACAAGTACTGATGAGAGCAGTGAGAGCAGTGGTAACGGCCTCGACTAACCAGTTGTAGGTCATGGGTTTTAATTCAAACAGAGTGTCTGTTTGGATTAAAACCCACGACTACTTTGAGTAAAAAAATTCATTACCGCTGCTCTCAAAGCAGTGAAAGAAAACATCGTGAGCAAACCGGAATGTCCTAGAACCAAAAATTGGAAGACATGTGATATTTACCAACTGCATTGGGCCCGCGTGGTGGATTACGGCCCACTCCCTCTCATGAAGAGGAAGCCTGTGTCCCAGCAGTGGGATCTTTACAGGCTGATTATGTTAGGTAAATACTAACCTTTTCAGTCGCGGTCTTCAGTTGACATCCCTCGTCTCTCCGACAGTCGCAGCAACATTTGTCACGGCACTCTTCGTTCGGTTGACATTCGCTTTCTGTAATTTATTCGTCACAAGTTAACTTTCTCGTTCATAATTATTGCTGTAATTAAAATTATGTTATAGTTACTAGTATATCACTTTGTTGACATGAAAAACAACGAATTTGAAGTGAACTCTGTTTTGATCTATACGTACAAATAAATACAATTGAAGTGTCTGTTTGTATTGTGAAAATAACAGGGGGTCTACTACGAAGTGAAAAATTAAATAAATAAATCTAGAAATAAATAAATAAATAAATAAATAAATCCCTGGACATTTCACACAGCACCAAGAAAAAAAAAGAAAAATAAAGAAAGAGAAAGTACCCACCCACCCGTAAGACAAAATCGTGTGACTGCATTGTTCTTGTACATTACTTGACAATAATAATTGACTAGCGTAAATTAAAACTGATTGAAATTAAAATTGAAAGAAAACAAAAAAAAAAAAAACCGGGTGTGCTGCTTATGACCACACGACTGAAGTGAAACTTCTTTCTCAAAATATTAATTCATTAAATTGATCAAAACGAAATAGAATTACGAAAAATAACAAGAGAGAAAGAAAATGTGCGCGCGTACTGCTTTCTCTTGCTTATATCCCCCACTCAACTCCCGTTCGCCTCGCCCGATCACACTTTTCGTAACGCTTACGTCACGCGTTCGCCAGCTTACTCCCCAAGTCAAGCGTGCGTAAAGAAGTTTCACTTCAAAAAAAAAAAAAATTCGATAAAATTACACAGGCATAGGAGGTGCCATTCACCAACAAAATACGTAAACCACTCATCATCTTCGTGCCCTTACCCCATGTTACTTGTGGTCGGCACAACACGTTTTCCTCTTCCATTCTCCCCTGTCAACCGTCACGCTATCTTTCACTCCCTTCTCTTTCATATCAGGACAGGACGATTTTCAGGACGTTTCGAAATGTTGCCACTACATAAAGCGTAAAATGTATATTGAGGGTGATATTCTCGTAGCATGTATATTTCCTTTTTTTATATTCCTATTTGTTTCTGTCACATTTAAATTGAATTGTATTCTTTTTGTTTTTTGTACGCTGTATCAGTACAGCGTCCTAATAACTGGTTGCTTTAAAATATAAGTAATTATTTAAATACTAGTTGATGGATAATTGTTTGCTGCACCGTACGACGTCATTACGTCGGCGCCGGCTGTCGCTGAAAACCAGCGCTGGGGCTCTGTCTTGCATAGGGTCGCAGCATAATGCTGAGCGATAGCCGTTTTGCGTGGATGTGACGCATGTCAACCTTTTCTTATTGTTTTTTTTTGTTTTTTATGTTCTTTTTTGCGTCATGTTTACCGCAAATAAACGTATTTTCTTTCTTTCTTTCTTTCTTTCTTTCATATCATTCCTCAAAATAAAATATAAACAACTATGGTCAAGGAATAGCTCGACACAGGTAGAGATAACGACGTGTGAAGGTTCGTCGACCCCCAAACGGGCCTACGCAGCAATAGTAGCCGCTAACAAGCCTGCTGAGTCGCAGAACTTGCAGGTAAAACTAGCGGGAAAACCAAATGGCGGTAAACGGAGCCGGTCGAAACCCAACAAGGTTTTGAAAAGGCAGGGTCCAGAGAAGGACACGTGCGACATGGATGGTTTCATCAAGGTGGAGAAGAAGAAGAAGCCTCCTTGTCAAAACCAGTGCGGCACCGCGCAGGCAGGACCCAACATGCTGCTGCGACCATGCGACCAGCAATCCCAACGATGCAGCTGTACGTGTCCACTCCACGAAGGTTGAGGAGATCGTGGAGTACATGCGTGTGAAGACCAACTGGACTTTGAGGGTCGAGAAGTTGGAGTCGCGTCACAACTCGAACTTCAAGTCGTTCGTGGTGCGTGTTCCGACACATCATCTCGAGAAGTTCCTCAAGGAGTTCTGGCCGAAGGGTGTTGTGTACCGCCGGTTTCGTGGTCGGCTACATGACACCAGTCAGCGAAACACGACGCAGACACTTCGTGTGCGTTAGTTTGTTTTTTAGTGTAATTATAATGTTGTATGTATTTATAGTATTTTTAAGTTTTTTTTTTATTTATTTATTTATAAAAAAAATAATATATAATAAATAAACATTTTTGTATTTTTCCTTCCTGATGAAGGCAATTAAACATCAACAAACAACCTCATTGGGCTATTGAATGCAAAAAGATTTTTCAAATCCGACTGGTAGTTCCAGAGATTAGCGTGTACAAACAAACAGACTCTTCAGCTTTATTGTTAGTATAGATAAGTTGAAGTTAGCGAGTGATCTTACCATTATCTATAAATGAATGCTGTTTCTCCAACCTACCGCGGCGTTTTTCACTGCACGGATCCAACTGCACCTTGAAACAAAACCACAATTTTATTAATAACAATTTCACGAAAATATATTTTTTTTAAAACGTTGCTCCACACTAGGAATTATTCCTGTATCGTGGATGCGTTTACAAACATTTAAACTCACATACACAAACAGCCAGACCCGGAACAACTACCTGTAGGCAATACAAATATTTGTTCGGTGCGGGAATCGAACCCGCGACACGCAGCGCAGCAGTCGATCGCTCAGCCACTGCGCCAACCGCGTCGTCAAGATTCTTCCATACTTTTCCTTTTTTTTTTACGATCTTTTTATACTTGGATACTATTATGATGGCGTCACAACTTTGCTGACAAGTGCTAGTAAGTAGATTTCGAGTCACTCACAAGCAGCGTTATTTTATTGATTAACATTCTCCATTTAAAGTGACCTAAGGGCTATGTGAGGAGGTATTCCACTTACACGTGTCGTCGTAATAACGTTGGGAGTATAGTAAAAGCAAATCAATCCTGCTCACAGATTTATAAACTAAAGGGAGATACGGTGTGGCTGCCCAACTGTTCGAGTCCGGCTGTCGCCTTCAACTACTTGCACTACAATACGAACACGCGCTCACTCACACTATAACAGTCACCACACTCAACGCGAGCCAATCGCGTAACGCAGATCGCAACGTTGTGACACACACCTACATTGACAAATAGTAAGTTCGTAGCAGGAAACGGCCGAACATTCGGCCAATACCACTTCGGAGAAGACCCCCAGGTTATCGAAATGTGTCATTTTCGATACGATAGCCTCGGTCGGATAGTTGCGGATAGCTGTGTCTTCCGGTCTATTAGACACAAGTAATAGACTACTCACTTGCTGCTGTTCACTCTGCGTGACGGCCGGGTCGTAGAGCACGGGCGGATTGGCCGGGTCGAACTGGTACACTGTGCCGTCCGGATTGGTGAGCGGACGTCCGGTCTGCGAGATATAGAGAAAAAGTTTCATTTATTTGGAGAACTCGTCCATGTTTCAAAGGATGATGAACGTTAGGAACGTTTATCTCCATATTCAAATTTTATTTATGTTTCAAATTGACGTTATTTCAAGTTAAACAAATATCAACTTTATTTTAATGGAAATTAAGTTGATTTCAGAATGACTAGCACTAGTGAAAAAGTTATAAAAATGTTTGCAGTTGTAGCGTAAAATGAACTTTATTGTGTAGGAATTAAAGTTATTTCTCTATAAATTCATATTTGTTTACATTTTTGGCAGATGAGTCGCGAATGCAGATTAGGATGTAATGGCGTCGACGTCGCTAGTATCCTCTAAAAATCGTATCTACAAACACGTAGCGTGGAAGACACAAGATTTTTTTTTTCGGAAGTAACTGGTGCTTATGCACCAGTTAGTACCGAAAAAAAAAATCTTCCGAAAAACTTAGTGGCAAGACACTAGACATGTGCAACTGGGCGTACAGCACAGCACCTGGCTGCAGCAGCAGCAGCAGCAGCAGCTAGTTACAGCACTAAGTTACAGTCTAATTTAAGGTACAGACGCCAGCACATCAAGCTACTACAATCTGCCAAATTTCTTTAATAGGTTTTCAACTTTATCGCTAAAGCATTAAGATTAAGATTGATTGGGAAAATTTTACAGTTTCGGGTAGCTTGACCTGCTGGCGTCTGTACAATAATTGTATGTAAATAGGTTTAAGTCTTGAACTAATAAATACTGTTTGTTTATTTCACCAATAAAATATTTACATAGCATAACATCACGCCTTGTTTCTCCGAAGGGGTGAGCAGAGGTGTACCTATAGCACACCCACATTTCGTCAGTTATGTCTAAGTCCCATGTAATAGGGGGCGAGCCTATTGCCATCAACCGGGCACGAATCTAGGCTCAAATACCTAGGAGAAATTTCAAATAGAAAAACTCAATAACACTGCTCGACCTGGGAATCGAACTCAACCCATCGTGTCATTCGGGCGCCAAAAGATCCATGTAGCAGTATAGCTTTCATTACGGAAATCTGTCGGAGACGCTACCCAAATAAATGTGGAAGGTAGTCATGAGGACTGGCAGAGATGTATGGAAGGAATTTATACACGCTGGCAGGGAGGCATCGACGCTCAAACTATAACCATGGTTTCAGCACACGATTCTAGACCCCCTAGCGAAGAATTTTTTCGTCAGTTATCATTAAAATTATTTACGGTTTATTATTACGGTTATTTTTAAATTATTCTGACATTTTTATAATTTTTTGACACAATTTTAATTATTTATTTTATTTATCTTTTTATGCGTTGATGAATATTTTAATTTAATTAATCACACTTTATTTGGGTTTTTATCTGTTTACAATTTTAAATAGTTTGTAAGTAATTTTAATGTATGAGTTTATACTGTGGACTAGAGTTATGTCTGAGATAAATAATAATTTATTTATCTCAGACATAACTCTTATTCTTCTTATTATTTTTATATTAAAGAAATCAGCTGTTTCATAGAAAAGTGCAATCAATACCTACGCGGTCAAAATATATGGAACAGCGATTTTTTTTATTTATAACCGCCGAATATTTCAACCCAGGGACGTTCAGAATCATGTACAGACGCCAGCACATCAAGCTACTACAATCTGTCAAATTTCTTTAATATAATTTCAACTTTATCGCTACAGCACTTTTTTTTTTTCCGGATGGGAAATCATCAAATGACCCCTCCCGCTCTGGGTGGAGCGGAAGGGAGTGTCAGACTCTTACTGACTAAAACCCACCCATGTTCCTTCCTTCGCCCTTTATGTTCCGGGGTAGCGGTAACCCTTTCGGACAATCCCGCTGAATCGCTACAGCATTAGGTTCAAAGTTGATTGGCAAAATTTGACAGTTTCGGGTAGCTTGATGTGCTGAATCCATGGTAATAGATTGCGCATCAATATCCCTGCCACCCTTTATGTTACGCTGACCCAAATAATTGGGAAAAAGTACAGGAATATGACCATAATATCTTACATGTGGGTGTATGACCATGGCGCCAGGTGGTACAGCAGACATGTCGGTGACACACCAGACCACGCCTGCGTTCTCTACGTTACTTGTAACGGGTATGTTCGCGTTTACAGCTGGCTCGGGACTGGCGCCACCTGTGGACAAATTAAGTAAATTAAAAATAAATTACGTTATTTGTATTTGTAATGAATTTAATTTTTAATTTGAATTTAATTTAATTTTTATTTTGAATTTAATTTGTATTTAATTTAAGTTTAAGTGTTGATTTAGATTTAAATAACGATTTTGATTTTTTCGTTTGTAGTGTTGATTGAGATTTTAATGTTTAATTGTATTTTGATTTTCATTTCAACTTTGATTTTGATTGCATGTGATTTTAATTATGATTGTGACATTAATTTGGAATTTGGTGGAAAAAATAATTATGTTCGGAGAGTAAATGAACTCGCTCAATATCATTCGATAAATAAGTAATGCATGATGTGCTTACCTGTAAGAAATTGGTACACTAGTCTATAAGTCTATTGGATGTATCTCTTATCTTTATATCAGTGTATTCAATTGTTGGTGAGCCAAATAAATAAAATAAAATAAAAATAAAATAATGTATATTATGAGAGCAGTGGTGGACAACGGCCACGACTTACGAGTAGTTGTAGGTCGTAGGTTCGAAACCAGACAGGCGCTTTACTTTGTGTAAATTATTTCATCACCACTGCTCTCAAAGCGGTGAAGGAAAACATCGTGAGGAAACCGACATGTCCTAGAACCAAAACTTCGAAGACATGTGACATCTACCAAACCGCACTGAGCCCGCGTGATGGATAAGGCACTAACCACACTGAATTTTTTGTATTACATACTTGAGATCATCGCTGTTGCTTATTGGAAGCAGACGTGTTAAATAATTATCAAGAAAAGTATTACGTTTAAATAAATACAAAACATTGGAAAGTGATCGTTAGTGTCATAGACTTACAAGTCAAAGTGTAAAATCAGTTAAAACCTTGTGCTCCGTCACAACACCACTCATCGGCGAGTGCGCAGCACCGCTCACCCCCGCGAGTAACAAGAACCGCTGCTATTTTTCATCCCTCTCACACGTACGGAGAACGTTCGAGTCAAACCATACACAATGAATGTGCAGAGGACGCCACACACCGAATACCAGGGTGATAAGCGAGAGCGGAAACGCTAGCGGATCTGTACCAAACTTACCCACCTACTGCGATAACGATGAGTATAGAAATTGAAGCGGAAAGAGTGTACAGAGGAAACCGAATATAAAAAGGATTTCACACACTTCCGCACAGAGATGATGAGTTTCCTAGAGAAATTTGGAAAAACCCAAAATGATAGTAAAAGACGCAATATCTGAGATTAAATATGAAATAAAAACCATGAAGTCAACCACTGAAAACTTTACTCAACGACTCGATTAAATAAATGGTGATATGGAAAACATTAAGGCTGATAACACGACAACACAAAACAACACAAAACAAAATAAAACATATAGAAGAAGAAATAACCCAAATAAAAAACCAACAACACACCGAAAGTACAACTCCTAAATCGCTCGTCTTATGCCACCAAAACCTCATTCTCGAGCTAAAAACCCGATGTGAGCGCGAGAAAAACATCGTAATTGTGGGTATATCGGAAATTAACGAGAGAAACACAAACTCCAGGCGAAATCACGATAATAATGAAGCCATGAAGATAATTACAACACTGTACAAAGACTGCCCTAAACCAATTAAAACCATCAGATTGGGGAAATATATCCCAAACAAAAACAGACCATTAAAAGTCTGTTTCAACAATTCAGACGTTCCAAAATACCTACTAAAAAATAAGAAAAATCTACAAGATAACAATATACAGATTTACTCAGACCAAACCCCAGCTCAAAAAGAGTACTTACAATTATTAAAAGAGGAGCTAAACAAACGCATCGAAGACGGCGAAAGGGATCTCATTATTAAATACATAAAAGGAATACCGACAATCACTCTTAACAAAACCAACCAAAAAACCAATAACCGACCAAATACAAAAGGCAAAATACACGGATAGACTAAACCATCAACTAGTAAGTAGATACGAAGATATACCATCTCACCCGTCCTCATTGCGATTTTTTTATGCAAATTTACGCAGTATCCGCGAGACTGGCAAACTTGACGAAATAAAATGCATAATAAAAGCAACACCAATGACTATACACTTACTCATTTTTACTGAAACGTGGATTACTTCGGAAGCGGACGCAAAATTATACCAGCTACTAAACTATAAACATGTTTATAACTACAGGCAAGATCGCAAAGGCGGTGGCGTTTCAATTTATGTACAAGACAGTATCAAACACGAAATAACAGAAGAAATATGCGAACTTGGTAACCACTACCTATGGATACACATAGATAAACTCTCATTGAACATCGGAGCGATTTATAAACCAGGTGAATCTAATATAAATAATTTCTTAGAAACATATATCTCACAGTTGGAACGGCGAAAGAGGACGGTTGTTTTCGGGGACTTCAACATTGACCTACTTAGTAAGGACAGTCACGTCACAAGATATATAAATGAAATAAAAGGAACAGGCTACGAAATATTAAATAAAATAAATAAACTGTACAATGGCCCCGATTCCCTTGTTCACAAACTAAACTAAATTTAAGTTCAGTGCATCTTTATCTTTCTATTTCATTAAGAAAAGGACAGGAGATAAATATTAGTTTAGTCCTGTCAAATTAAGATACTCCATAGACAAATTAGACGTGATTAAAAACATGGCTGCTAAAAATACGTCGTTTTACGTCAGGCTTTGACTAATTTGACAGGACTAAACTAATATTTATCTTCTGTCTTTTTCCTAATGATATAGAAAGAAAAAGATGCACTGAACTTAAATTTAGTTTAGTTTGTGAACAAGGGAATAGGCGCCAGTACCCGTGAAACCAGTACTACAAATACTGGACCACATACGAGCACAAACAATCACGCGTTCAGTATATCTATCTATAATTAACTCGTGCCTATCAGACCACAAGCAGGTATTCCTTGAGATAGGCAGCTTGACACCAAAGATAAACAAAAGGATCCAATACAAAGCACTTAGCTATGAAAAACTTTACAATATTACCTTAATAGCAAACTACACTAATAATGACAACGACTAGTACTATTTAGAAAGATATATCTCAGAACAAATAAAGAAAAACAAAGACCAAAAATCCTAAACCTACCTCAATAAGACTGGATAAACCGAAAAATTACAGACTCAATCAACCTACGAAATCACTTATGGCAACAAACAAAATTTCACCCAAAAGACGATGACCTACGGAGGAATTTTAATGAAGAACAGAACAGAGTAAAAAACCTAATCAGGACAAAGAAGAAAACCTACTACTTACTTATTTCATAACAGCTACAAACAACCTAAAAAAATGTGGGAAATCAGTAATAAAATTAAAGATAACAGTGCTCCCCCCAAATTATTGTCGAACTCGGAATGTATAACAAACGGTAATGAAATTTGTAACTTACTTAACTCATTCTTTGCATCAACAGGCGCGGACTTAGCTAATAAAATACCAAACAAGTACCACATAAACACAGGTAATAATCTCATGTACGACAGTAATTACACACACGATATGACCTTGAACGAACTTTCCCCCCGTAATACTGACGAAATATCACAAATTATTGACCACCTTGACACCAACACTAGTACAGGCTTAGACGGTATCAGCACAAAAGCTATTAAATACCTTAAAAATATAATTGTTGAAAGACTAACTAATTGTATAAATGAGTGCTTAATGCGCGGCATTTTCCCCGACTCACTTAAAGTTGCAAGGGTCAGTCCAATTTACAAATCTGGAAGTAGAACTGACCCCGGCAACTATCGACCGGTATCGGTCTTACCCGTTATTTAAAAAATCTTCGAACGAGTGTTATACAACCGTCTAAACGCATATTTAACCGAGAAAAAATTCCTAATTGATCAACAATATGGTTTCCGCCCTAAATCAAGTACTCTCACGGCCTCAGTAGATTTAATAACAAAAATAAAAACTCATATTGATCAAAAAAACATTGTTGTAGGTATTTTCATTAACTTGAAAAAAGCGTACGATACGGTAAGCCATCAAAAGTTACTACAGAAATTAGGTAATATAGGTATTTCAGGCAGCGCCCTCAGTATATTCACCTCATATTTACAAAATAGACAACAAGTCGTTAAGATAGATAACTTCACCAGCTCGATGCAAAAAATAACATACGGCTGTCCACAGGCTCAATTATTAGCTCATTACTATTCCTAATTTATATAAATAACATTAATAAAATAGGGCTGACAGGACACCTAACGTTATACGCGGATGACACTTGCCTTTTTTACTTCGATAAATCGTTACAAAACATTATACCTGATGCCCAAAAGGACCTTGACCTACTCAACGAATGGTTAAAATATAACTTACTAACTATTAACACGTCAAATACATCATTTATAATTTTCTCCGCCAAAAATAAACCTTTAACGGATATTTCACCTCTTAAGATTAACGGAGAAATAGTCAAACGATCTAATCACGAAAAATACCTCGGTCTGTGGGTAGATGACAAACTTTCTTGGAAACTACACATCGATCACGTCAAAATAAAATTAATATCACTATTTGGAGCGTTACGAAAAGTTACAAAATGTATTCCGACAAAAGTTCGTCTAATTATATATAACTCATTAGTAAAATCAAACCTTGAATACCTAATCGAAGTGTGAGAGTCAGCCGCAAAATCTAATCTAAACTCACTACAACGAATACAAAACAAAATTATCAAAGTATTATTTCACTATCACTATCTATATTCAACAAAAAAATAGTATCACAAAACTAAACTACTAAATCTCACACAACTTTACACATATTACACCTGCATTCTCATAAAAAAAATCACCACGAATTCCGTACAATCAAACATACAACTACATAAAAAAAGCAATAACATACAACACAAGAAGCAAAAACAAATTTCAACTAATGACTGCACGTGCACGGACTAATTACGGGAAAAAAACAATATTGGTTGAAGGGGGGCAACTATTTAATGACGTTCAGCTTTACGGATGCGTACGCATTTCATACAAAATCGTTGTTTTCTATGGACAAAAGCTGAACAGAGCTGAATAAGTGTGGTTGGTCTCTTTCCCACTCTCTTTTACTGAGAGGAGGCCTGTGTCCCAGCACATGTCTTCGAATTTTTGGTTCTAGGACATGCCGGTTTTCATATCTTTGATTGTTTTATGTAATTGACTAGCTTCTGCCCTCGGCTTCGTTCGTGTGAAATTTCTTGTACCCCCGACCCACCACGTCGCATCGCATCACTTTGCTCAGTCCCTTATGATCATAGCGTGATGTTAAAGAGCCTATAGGCTTCCTCAAGAATTGGGCAACCAAATGCAAAAAGAATTTTTCAAAATTCAAAGTAGTTTCAGAGATTAGTGCGTTCAAACAAACAAAAACACAAACAATAAGCTTTATTAGTAGTATAGATATATATTATTGAACTTACCCGTAGGCGAAGGGGTGATAGAGTCAGTACTGCGAAGACTGAGGGTCTTGTACCCAGAGCTGGATGGAGACAGGCGCCAACTGCTGGACGCCAGGTCACCTGGAACAACATTATAACGTGGTGTATGAGCGTGAAGCGTAAATAACACGGTAACAGGTTAATGAGCAAGTAATTTAGAAATAAATAATAATAATTTGTTTGTTTTTTATTAGACGCCATTTTAAATAACGGTGCATCACCTTGACTACACACTAGTTCACACTAGTTAGATAATTGACACGAGAGTGACACGAGTAGACACTAAAGTGACCCGAGTTGACACGAGAGTGATAATGGTTGATTCGAGATAACACAAGATGACACGATTGTGACTCTGTTTGACAGTGAATTTATGTGAGAGAATCTGAGAATAAATATAAGATATTTTTAAAGTCTTGACATTATCTTGGTCAGATCATTTAATTGAAATTCAGCTTATACCTTGTCTACTAAGTAGCCTTGGAGTATGCGGCTCTGCTGCAGCATATCCTCCGAAGCTGTGACTCTTGGAGACAGGACCCCGAGCACTACGCCAGGAACCACTCGACCCTGGAACACTGCCTTCGAGGGATTGCACCTGGGGAAGGAGAAAATGGTTAAAATATACTTCCGAAGAGGCACTAACGGGTGAATTCTCAAACGCCACTTAATTTTAAGTTATTTATTAACCATTTATGTACACACACATATATAAACAGACAAGAAAAACAGAACAGAAAAAATAGGTACAGAGGTGATGCTCATTTCAAAAGAAATCTCTTCCAGCACACCCGAGACAGAACAATAGATACAGAGATGTAGACAGCGTGTGAAATAGTAAAGGAAACAAAAAAATAATACATACAATCAAAAACAATTCACTTAAAAAAGTAAACAAAATATACGAGAATATACTAACATACATACAAATAAACATAAATACACACTTCCTCCTATCCTACTTTATTTATATACTACTTTATTTATATATACTATACTTATATTAATATTATAAACGTGAAAATTTGTATGGATAGATGGATGGATGGATGGATGGATGGATGGATGTTTGTTTCTCTTTCACGCAAAAACCACTGAACGGATTTGGATGAAATTTGGCACACAAATGGTTTATAACCAGGATTAACATATAGGATACTTTTTATCCCGATTTTCCCACGGGATCGAAACTTATGCGGGTGACAACGCGGGGCGCAGCTGGTCTAAAATAAATATCACTAGAATGATAATAAGTTAGTATTCTATTAGAACTTGCCTCTGTCACTTTAGGGGGGGGAGCGCCAGGGTAGCCCGCGAAATTGTGAACTGTGATTAGTTTAGTTTATAATCACGGCTGTGTTTAGTTTAGTTTATAATCACGGCTGTGTTTAGTTTAGTTTATAATCAATATTATGACGGCACGGTTGGCGCAGTGGTTAAGCGATTGACTGCTGCGCTGCGTGTCGCGGGTTCGATTCCCGCACGGAACAAATATTTGTATGACCTACAAGTAGTTGTTCCGGGTCTGGCTGTTTGTGTTTAAATGTTTGTAAACGCACCCACGATACAGGAGAAATTCCTAGTGTGGGGCAACGTTTTATATAAAAAAAAAACCTGTGCGAGTCGCAATAAATACTTTTTCTTTCTTTCTTTCAAATTCAGTTTTCTAACGTTTTTGCAGTTTGCACGTCAGTGTCAGGTTGTATATTGAATAAAATATGATTTGCGAACGTAAAAAGTATGTCATCATCATCTGCCTAGCCTTTTCCCAAGGGGTCGGCTTCCAGTCTAACCGGATGCAGCTGAATGCCAGTATTTTACATAGAGCGACTGCCTATCTGAACTCCACAACCCAGTGACTGGGCAATACGATACCCCTTGGTAAGACTGGTTGTCAGACTTTCGGGCTACAAGTATTTATTATTTATTTATTTAAACTTTTCGCACAAAAAGGTACAAAGGCGGACTTAATGCCTTAGGCATTCTCTACCAGTCAACCAAGGGTTGTGAAGAGATTAGATGGCAGGTGCTTTGGTTGAGAGGGACAGTTGTAAAAAAAAGAAAACTCTTAAAACTAGATACACAAATACATAAATATATACACACATACATTCTATTACTAATAGATGTAAGTATGTATTTACACAATTATAATAATTAAAATTATCAATAGAACCCTCTAAGTTCATATTACCCCATTGAATGATTATTTCATGAAATTGTGACATTTGAGGCCGATTCTAACTCAAGGAGTTATTGCTGATTCTAACGATAATAATTCTGGGGGTCTACTACGAAGTGCAAAGTGCGAATGATCGGATCGGACCGACACATGGCCGAACCGAAAATTATTGAAAAATGCGAAAAAAGTTCGGATCGGCTCACTTGGGTCGGGACCATAGTCAATATTCGAAAGAGTGTAGGAGTGTAGGACCGGGACCGACCGAACCAAATACGAAACTTCGTAGCAGGAAACGGCCGAACATTCGGCCGATACCACTTCGGAGTAGACCCCCTGTAGTCATATTGGTTACGGTCGCGAATCATATTCTAACCAACATACAATCTGACACAGACTGCAAAAAAAAACGTAAAAAAAATCGCCTTTGCCGCATCCCCTTAAGTAACGGACAAATAATTTCTCATTGACCGAAACAAACAAGAGACCACAGAACATACCTTCAACAGTTTATTCCTGCTTCCACCTTCGGGCGTGAGGACCTTGATGGGTCCGGAAGCAAGCCAGGGCCATTGCGACTCATCCTGCTGCAAAAAAAAAAAACATACAGTGTACAATGTTAGGTTAACGAGGAACATACTTTAAGGAATACATCCCGAATGAAATTATCCGGAAAAGAACCGGAGTTACCGACATAGCACGCAGAGTAAGCAAACTGAAGTGGCAGTGGGCTGGCCATGTCTGCCGAAGGACCGATGGCCGGTGGAGCAGACGAGTCCTGGAGTGGAGACCGCGTATCGGCAAGCGTAGTGTGACGTGAGTGGACGCCCCACAGCTAGATGGACGGACGACCTAAAGAAGGTTGCTGGGACGGACTGGATGCGGAAGGCGGAGGACAGGGCGCTGTGGCGCAGCCTGGGAGAGGCCTATGTCCAGCAGTGGACTGCGATAGGCTGAGTTGATTGATTGATTGATATTTTAAGGGAGTGTAGGTAGTATTCACTATTCATTCAAGTCAATGAAAGACGAACCCAGTAAATGGTAGCTTTATAATAAGTACCGCCAGCACATCAAGCTACAATCTGTCAAATTTTTATTATGCTACAAAATGACATAAAAGATCTAAACTTGAGTCAATTTAAACGCACCCTAAATAATAATAATAATAATAATAATAAGGTGTTAGTTAGCCTTCTTTCAGGCGGAAATAAAGTGCGCGCCTTCAACAGTTGGGTCATGCCGGTCTTGATGTACTCTTTCGGCATACTCAAATGGACTCAGACCGAACTCGATGCCCTGGATAGAAGGGTCCGTACACTACTGACCGCAAACCGGATGCATCACCCACGATCATCAGTGATGAGATTGTACATCCCGCGGAAATGCGGGGGTCGAGGCTTTTTAAACGCCAAGACCCTCCACAACCGAGAGGTGTGCAATCTCAGAGAATATTTTATAAAAGCCGAAGTGGGTATGCACCGTGATGTGGTTGCAGTGGACAAGGGACTCACCCCGCTCTCCATGGCTAAAGAGAACTGGCGCAAACCTGTAATACTTACTACCGATGACCGCAAGGAGGTATGGCAAAGCAAGGAGCTTCACGGGCGCTTCTATCGGGCTCTTCATGAACCCGGTGTTGACTTCTTAGCGTCCGTATCCTGGCTACGTTTTGGGGACCTTTTCGGAGAAACTGAAGGTTTCGTCTGTGCAATTATGGACGAAGTTGTCTTGACGAATAACTACCGGAGATATATTATGAAGGACGGGACGGTTGACGTGTGTCGGGCATGCCACCGTCCGGGTGAGTCCATCAGACATATTATCTCTGGTTGTTCTCGTCTAGCTAACGGTGAGTACTTGCACAGGCATAACCAAGTAGCCAGGATCATTCACCAGCAACTTGCTTTGAAATATAAACTTGTCGATTCTGAGGTACCGTATTACAAGTATGTGCCCGACCCAGTTCTTGAAAATGACCATGTCACGTTGTACTGGGATCGGTCTATCATTACTGACAGGACTATTGTCGCCAATAAGCCTGATATAGTGGTGATAGATCGATTAGCGCGCCGCACAATGATTGTCGATGTTACCATTCCACATGACGGGAACCTCGTGAAAGCTGAGAAAGAGAAACAAATTAAATATCTGGACTTAGCACACGAGGTTGTTGACATGTGGAATGTAAGCTCGGCTATCATTGTGCCGATTGTCGTATCGGCCAATGGCCTCATGGCCGAAAGCCTCGATCAACATCTATCTAGGCTCTCGTTAGGCGGTTGGATCAAGGGCCTGATTCAAAAGGCAGTACTCCTCGATACGGCTCGCATTGTGAGGAGGTTCCTGTCTCTGGAGCCCTAACCACCGGTAGCTTGGACCCTGCTCCCGACATCGGTGGATCACTATTTTTTTATATTTTTAAATGTTTTTTTTTATACTAATATTTAAAAATGTATTAAAATAAGATATCTAAATAAATAAACGACATAATAATAATAATAAAAACTTTATTGCTTAAAAGGTGTTGCAGTAAATACAATAAAAACAGTTGCACTTTACAAATGAACACTGGTATACAACATAAATGGTTGGGGTACTGTCCTCTTAGATAGGCTACATAATAGCCTGTAGTAAAGAGAAACAGTGCCGTATCCCTCTAGAATGTAGAAATCAATTGCTTAGTGTTTAAGTTATAAAATTAAAGATATTAGTTTTATAACATAAAACAAATAGTCAAATTAATGGAAAATGCCTGAAAGTATTAAAGTCTATATCAGATATGGGTAAGTGTGCTGTGTGGGAGTATATGTGTGTGTGTGTGTTTATGTGTGTATGTGTGTATGTTTTGAGAGTATGAGTGAAGCGTGTATACTTATGATAGTATAAAAAAAGATTCAGTGTGGAAGAAAGGATTCAGTTTCGTCATACGTTTTGTCTAGTAGGAAGGAAAATAATGAGGGAAATAATGTTTTTAATAGACAAATGCTACTCTACTATACCATTGACGAATTTCTTGCTGACAAAATTTCTTGTGACTGATCCTGTATTTATGATTTATAATGTAATATTCCTATCTGAAGACTTTTAATTTATTTGAATTGTATCGTATATAATGTTTTATTTAATTTCTAATATTTTTAAATTAATAGTGTATGCTAAAGTTTCTATAAAATATCTGTAAGACCTGTTATCATCATCTGCTTAGTCTTTTCCCAGCTATGCAGCTATTTAGCTGATTTTACACTTGACTTGTAAGTCTATGACACTAACGATCACTTTCCAATGTTTTGTATTTATTTAAACGTAATACTTTTCTTAATAATTATTTAACACGTCTGCTTCCAACAAGCACCAGAGATGATCTCAAGTATGTAATACAAAGAATAAGTGTGGTTAGTGCCACCACGCGGGCCCAGTGGGGGATTGGTAGATGTCACATGTCTTCGAATTTTTTGTTCTAGGACACGCCGGTTACCTCACAATATTTTCCTTAACCGTTTTGAGAGCAGTGTTGATGAAATAATTTACACAAACTAAAGCGCCTGTCTGGGTTCGAACCCACGACCTACAACTCGTAAGTCGTTTCCACCTGGCCACCACTGCTCCCGAAACAGTATACGTGTGTTAAGATTGCTGTCCCCATTAAAATGGCGCGCTGCATAGCGAACATACAAATCTGTATAACTGTGTGTATGTGAGGGTGTGTGTGTGTGTGTGTGTGTGTATCTGTGTGTATTTGAGGGTGTGTGTGTGTGTGTGTATCTGTGTGTATGTGAGGGTGTGTGTGTGTGTGTGTGTATCTGTGTGTATTTGAGGGTGTGTGTGTGTGTGTGTATCTGTGTGTATGTGAGGGTGTGTGTGTGTATCTGTGTGTATGTGAGGGTGTGTGTGTGTGTATCTGTGTGTATGTGAGGGTGTGTGTGTGTGTATCTGTGTGTATGTGAGGGTGTGTGTGTATGTGTATGTGTGTATCAATCGAAGCTGTGGCGAGTCTGTGCTTCCTTACCAAAACCTTTCGTCCCACCCGCTGAAAACCTCCCACCTGGACATGAGTTACCTTGGGTAACCTGGAAGTCTTTAAAAAGACTCCGGACCCAGATTGGCCGAAGCAAGGAAAAGCTGTTCAGGTGGAGATTCATAGACGACTCCGCCTTGGAGTGTAAATGTGGTGCTGTTCCACAAACGATGGGACACTTAATATCGTGCCCTGCGTGTCCTGTCAGCTACACGTTACAGGAACTGATGGACGCTGGTGATGGCGCCAAACAAGTGGCCGAATTCTGGGCCGAGTCCATTTAGATTGCTATCGACACGCTCAGAAGAGCGATGAGACGAAGTCGGTGTCATTGGGTTCGCATTTTCGTTGTTTGCCACCGACTTCCGAAATTGAAAGTTATTTTTCACTTTGTAGTGTCTTTTTTGGAAGTCGGTTGTTTTTTTTTTTTTTTTTGCTAAAAAGTTTTTATTTGTAATTTTGGGTTAAAAACCAAACTACTGAACCGTTTTTGATGAAATTTCTATGCGACCAATCTGAAAGTATATCCTTGCAAATACAAAAAAAAGAATTTTGCAAATCGGCTTATAAATAACGGAGTTCTGAGGTAACAAACATAAATAAAAAACATTACGCTCGAATTGACAACCTCCCCTTTTTTGAAGTCGGTTAAAAACCAATTTTCTTTTGACAATAGGTACATACCGAGCTAAATATCCTCCGTCTCACTTTCTCGTACTCCCTCTCCCTCTGCTCCAGGGACTTGCTTCTGTTGTTAGCGAGCGAGCCCGCGCCCGGCTCGTCCAGCGAGTGCGTGTCGCGTTTTAGTATGGACCTGTTGATAAAAATATAGCCGTTAAATACGAGATGTCGTTTTGCATCCTCGTAAATTTCAAGGAGGTAACTATGCTACTAAAAGAGCATTGGTAGCCCAGTGGTATCGGCCGCGACTTACTAGTTGTAGGTCGTAGGTTCGAACCCAGACAGGCGCTTTACTTTGTGTAAATTATTTCATCACCTCTCAAAACTGTGAAGGAAAACATCGTGAAGATACCGGCATGTCCTAGAATCAAAAATTCGAAGACATGTGACATCTGCCAACCCGCACTGGGCCAGCGTGGTGGATTAAGCGCCTGTCAGGGTTCGAAACTACGATCTAGAACTCGTAAGTCTGGCCTCGCGTGGTGGATTACGGCCCGCTCTCTCTCACCGAGAAGAGGCCTGTGTCCCAGCAGTGGGAACATTATAGGCTGATTTAACTATGCTACTGATTCTCGACACGAATCAATAATAAAATAAGTAGGTATTTTTTTTTTCTAATTTTCGGAAAACGACATGTGTGGGACGACACACATTTTAAAACGCGGCCTGTGTGAGACCGCACTGTAACTGCCCTTTTACACACACATAAAATCGCGGCCGCTTATACGATACCATAACGCGATTCTGTTCTTTGAAAGTGGTGTATTCTGAAAACTTAAATAACTAAAAAAACAAGTATGTATTCATTATTTACCAGGGATCGTAATTTTATTTGATTATTTATGTCTTTCATAACAGCCTCCTGAAATTTGACGAGGGTGCGAAACAACAGCTTGTATAGACCAGGGGTATCTGCCGAATGTTCGGCCGTTTCCTGCTACAAAGTTACTATTTGGTTCGGTCGGTCCCGATCCTACACTCCTACACTCTTTCGAATATTGACTATGGTCCCGACCCAACTGAGCCGATCCGAAGTTTTTTCGCATTTTTTAATAATATTCGGTTCGGCCATGTGTCGGTCCTATCCGATCATTCGCACTTTGCACTTCATAGTAGACCCCCTAGTCTATGACTGGGGTGTGGACATTAGAGGGGTAATTCTCGTTTTTCATTATAAGAACGCTGGTATTCTAATCTGTCTGTCAAAAATTCCTCTAATTTACCAACATTTTTGACAAGTTTTGAAATTGATTGTCGCTGAGATTGCAACTAATGTTTTAACGTATTTAAATGCGGTAATTGACCCACAGATAGCCAGTCGCTCCATGTAAAATAGTATATCCATGTATAAGCTGACCTCAACATTCAGCGGGATTGTCCGAAAGGGTTACCGCTACCCCGGAACATAAAGGGCAAAGGAAGGAACATGGGTGGGTTTTAGTCAGTAAGAGTCTGACACTCCCTTCCGCTCCAACCAGAGCGGGAGGGGCCATTTGATGATTTCCCATCCGGAAAAAAAAGCCGACCCCAACATCTTCTTTTCGTTTCGATGGTACAGTCACAAGCACCAATATGCCAACACTTGGCAACTTTCAACTGCAATTTTTTCGTGAAATAACGAATGCAACGTTGAAAAAAAAATACGACACATTACATAAAGCTATGGGTTCAAAAATGCTTCAATTAAAAATAAAGCAGTAAATCGCTTTTGAATAAACCCGAGTGTATACATACTTTTGCTCGTGACTGTACACTTCTTCGATGTTTTATATTGTTTGAGCCCAGTAGGTGGCCAGGTTGATTGCAGCATTAGTGGCATTCATTAAGTCATCCGAAGTGCTGGTGAACGGCACTTAGTAGGACATGGTCTGATTAGAGGCACCGCACTCGCACTGGGTACTGGACGGGGCAGTAATACCCAACATAGTTGATGAGCATTGATACTCACTTGGCATGCGGCACGTCGGGCTGGTGGCGCAGAGGACTGGGCGGGAACGTGGCCGTGCACCATTCTTTGAAGCTGGTGCAGGGAATGCGGCCGCCTGATGTGCCTGAAGAACAACAACGTTTCAATTTAACTGGGAAACAGGGTGTAAAGTTCACTCATCCTCCATAGAAAAGGGAGGATCCTCCGAGCAGACGGGTGTCGTGTCTGGTGGGCTACTGCCCGACTATTGATGTCGGGACGTTGTATATATGCTAGTCGTGCGGTAAACTGTGCTTGCGCTACGCAGGATTTTGTTGACGCAGTATGATGCGTAGTTCGCACGTGGAACGGTACATGCCGCCACAAAAGTAAGTCCTTAGAGCCTTAGCACACCTCCGAAGCGAAAATAATGATGAGACACTGCTAAACGAATTCCGCCACGAAACATTACTAAATTATGTCGCGTTTCGAATAGCGGAATTCCATCGAACAACAGTTATTTATTTATCATCCTTACAACTATCATTACAGGCCTTACCCTAATTCAACAGTGTAGTTATCAACTTAAAAAATAACTTATCTAACTTACATACCTAACAACAAATAATATAACTTTGTACCTTACACAACTAACTACATTTAATACAACTCTTGCGAATTCACTCAAAGAGCACGAAAAAATATCCCGTCTCTCATGGACTTCAAAGAACCCCTCACCGGAACAATCCGTGTGGTGAACACACGGATTGTTCGGGTGAGGGGTTCTTCCTCGTGGCGGCGATCTCTCGCGTCCGGCCCTGGTCCAGGCCATGGTACGGAGCGAGAGTGCATGGGAAGCCGCCAACTCCTTCTGCCTGGTCCAGGCCATGGACGGCCGCGGGTTGTTCGAAAGAGATACCGTGGTCCTGGCACAGGCAACTGAAGGAACACGGGCGCGTTTTAGTCATTAAAAGTCTGACACGCCCTCCCGCTCCGCCCAGAGCGGGAGAAGTCATACGATGATTTCCCACCCAAAAAAAAAAGGGGGTTTTTCCGCCAGTAGATTGGTTCTGACCACGGGCACGTTTAGCAGATTATTTTAACTCGCACAATAAATTATTGCTTATTAAAATTTTAGGAAAATCATGTAATTCTACTGTTGTTCGATGATATTCTGTACAATAGGAGAGGCGCATGTCCAGCAGTGGACTGCTATAGGCTGATGATGAATGAATGATGAAGTAATTCTACAATATTTGATGTGAATGTGGTTTTTATTTAAAGGATTGTTGTTTTTTTTTGTTTTTGTTTATTAGCAATGTGAGGAGCTGGTGTCTTCATCATTCATCATCATTTCAGCCGATAGACGTCCACTGCTGGACATAGGCCTCCCCCAAGTGTCGCCACATTGACCGGTCCCGTGCGACTCGCATCCAGCGGATTCCCGCAAACTTCACCAGGTCATCGGTCCACCTAGTGGGTGGGAGCTGGTGTCTTAGTTAGGCGTAAAATGCCTGTATTACAATACCTGCATTTAAAGGATGATGGATGGGTCTTTTTATTTTATTAATTTAAGGACGCAATACATATACAAATACAAAAATGTAAAAGGTATTGTATCAGTTTACAACGTACCGCTCTTAGACACTAATACCGAGTTCTTGTTGATCATGTCGAGATGATGCGACAGTTGGAACAGCGCGGCGCAGCGGTGCACCAGCATGCGGCCGTATGACGTCATCACCGGGAAGCGGACTATGCAGCGGCTGGAACAGGAAAAATAAACAAAAAACCATGCGTAAAACAGAACGATTTGCTTGGAAGAGAGAAAAAGTATTTATTGTGACTCGTACAGAAAGATCACAAACTAAACTAAACAAATTCAAAATTTGTTTGTACACATAGGTGTAATGTAGTGGTACAGACGCCAGCAGGTCAAGCTACTCGAAACTGTCAAATTTTCCCAATCAACCTTCAACCTTAATGCTTTAGCGATAAAGTTGAAAATCTCTTAAAGAAATTTGACAGATTGTAATAGTTTGATGTGCTGGCGTTTGTACATGACGATATAAAATAAAAATAAATATGTTGTGTCACTATGTGTCGCCTTGCAAGGCGTAGAAATATTGCTCACTCCAATCATAAATAAAAGTAAAAAACAAAATTATACAAAAACGAAGTATAAAAAAAACAGTCCTACACGAGGCCAAAAGGCTACTATCCCAGCAAGATGTGGCGACATTAAAAAAAAATGTTGCAGCGCTGGTATTCTGATAGGGCACGTTTCGTACGTATAGGAATTCAATAAATGATACCGGTACCAAACAAGTATTTTCGTAAGTTAGAGTGAGAAAACAGATAATTTATACTAAGTAAAAATTATATTTATATTTTTTATATACATATATTTTTATGTAAAATTAATGCCTTTGCCCAGCAGTGGGACATTAACGGCTAATAAAAAAAAAATAGTTAATAGACAATAAAAATTTGGACAATGGTGCCGATTACAGACAGGACTAAACTAATACTTATCTTTTGTCCTTTTCTCAATGAAATAGAAAGAAAAAGAAGCACTGAACTTAAATTCAGTTTAGTTTGTGAACAAGGGAATCGGCGCCATTACGAAGCGTGTCACTTAAGTAGTCTATTAATGTAGTAACTAAGTAGTGTAGTAGTTTCACGCCGTGCAATAATGGACTATTTAAGACACACATATCGTACACTATGGTATAACTTGTGTGACCTAAACCCGCACTTAAGTCACAATTTTCTGTGTAAAAATGGACTACTAAAGTCACAGAAAAGCGTGACTTAAGTGCGGGTTTAGGTCACACAGTGCTATAAAATAACTCCAGGTAGTAGTAGCCACGAAGCCCACTGGCTAGTAAGATGTCTACTACTTACCCTGTATCATTAACAAGCGAATGTAATTCTCGTTCAATCTTCAGCAGCGCCACCCTGTCGCGCATGTTCTTATTGAGAGTGTCCCTTATGAAGTGCACCAGTTCTGGACCTGTTGGCTCGTAGCGGTCGTCTGAAATACACATACATAGATTTAATATGAATAGATTCAAATAAAATTGAAACCGTTTTCAGCCTTAAAGATCGCAGACAAAATATAAGTCCTGTCCATTAGGTTAACCGTTTTTTGACAGCTGTCTTAGAACGTACATATTCCGGATTACATAAAAGTTAACTTTGAAATGCGTAATAAAGTAAACATATAAACTGCCTTATCTTATTGAATTATCTTATTTATGGCTTCTTCCAGACATTATAATACCGTACGTGTATTAATTAATGTATTGTGTGTTTCTGCAATCACTAGTTCCATCTGTCAAAAAACGGTTTACCTAATGGACAGGAAACTAAGAAAATGACGGTCTCACCGGAATCATTCCTAGTTAGCATCCTTGGTCTGGGCTCTTTACGTTCTGGGCATCTGAAAATAAACATAACGACGTGAGCTTATTTGACATATTTTCTTCGTAAAAATATTTTATTCGATATTTTTACCAAGAAAATATGTCAAATTCTCTCAAAAGATCTCTGTGAATTTGACGAAGATGTCAATGGCAGCAACCTTGCCAACAGTAACCTTATTGCAAAGGCAATAAAATTAAAGAAAGTTAAAAACTCATATTAAAAGTACACTTTGTAAACAAGGATATGACAAATTAGAGGATTATATCCAAGGTAAGAATGCTTGGAAACATGCTGGTCCTGCTCCATAGTACAATCTAGAGTCTAGACAAAATCAAACTGGTTGCTAATTTAATGTATTTTTTTTTTATTTATGACATTCTGTGACTACTGTAACTCACACACTCGTTAAAATTCTAGGAAAATCATCTACTTTTACAATATTTGTAAACAAGTGAGCACAAAACAGTGATGTCCGTTCACAGTTATTTTACTTCAGAGTTTGCATAACTGTCAAAATCACAGTGATCTTTATTCACAAGTCAAATCATTTATTTCAAATAGGCACATATAAAAGGCACTTCTGAACGTCAAAATTTCCAAAAAATAGAACTAATTCTAGTCGCCCCTTACAAGAATGGGCAATATTACTCTTTTAAAAGGTTTTGTATACATTAATTATGTGTCTGACAGTACACAAAATCGTGGTAACAAAAGAAGACCGACTCACCTACAGTAATAAGGCTGGTCATCAACATCGAGACTGCTCGATTTTCTCATCGTGTCATTATTGTTGTTAGATGCGCCTGTAAATAAAAAAAAAAAACAACATATTTTGTTAAAGAAATGCATGAATTAGTTCACTTGGAGAAGGATTTACAGCCGCGGAATGAAAGGATTCAAAAACAAAATCAAATCAAAAGTCATTTATTCAAATTAGGCTGAGAATCAGCACTTTTCGAACGTCAAAATTACAAAAGACAGTCTCCCAAAACGCCCGCCCTTCACCACTTCCTAGTGCTTTCGCTGGGAAGAAGAAGTGGCGCAACAAACTTCCCAGATTAGAACACCGATGATGTATTGCCAATATAATTAATGAAAATGACAGTAAAGATAAATTAATATTATTAATTAATGACAGTAAAAATAAGTTTAGTAGGAAACCGATGGATGTTTTCGAATTAAAAAATTAAAAAATAAAATTAGTAAATTTAGTTTGATAAATGAACTGTTTGTTTTCTATTAATTAAATAAAATTTTATCCGAAAACATCAATCCGTTTCTTACTAAACTTCAACTATATCCGAAGACCCTGCATACTTATCTCTTTTGTTGACGTACGTTCAGAATCATGTACTGAATCCATGGTGACATGTTGCGTATTTATTTATTAAAACTTTATGCACAACTAGAAAAAATATTGTACAAAGCGGACTTAATGCCTGAGGCATTTTCTACACGTCAACCTTAGGGTGATGCAGATGTCCTCGTAGAGGCGATCGGCAGCGGCGGCGGCCTCTCGCGCCCGGCCCTGGTGCAAGCCATGGTCCGGGGCGAGACGGAGTGGGAGGCCGTCGCCTCCTTCTGCGAAGCAGTCATGCTAGCGAAGGAGGTGGCGGGAAGGATGAGGGAGAGAGCCTCCCGTCCCAGCCGCCGCGGGAGACGCTCCGGGCGTCGGGAGTCGCGTGACGACTACCGGCCACCGTAGGCGCGGGCCTGCGGGCGGAGAGCAATGGGTAGCTCACCGCCCGATCAGGACCAGGCCCGTGCCGGACGGCGCGTAAGTGTTCCACGCGCGCCTCAAAGAGATGTCAGCATAATCCGAGGGGCTCCTTAGGGCCGAAGCCTGCCGGGTCAGCGGGATTGTCCGAAAGGGTTACCGCTACCACGGAACATAAAGGGCGAAGGAAGGAACATGGGTGGGTTTTAGTCAGTAAGAGTCTGACACTCCCTTCCGCTCCACCCAGAGCGGGAGGGGTCATTTGATAATTACCCAACAGAAAAAAAAAAAGGGTGATGCAGAGACAAAACATGGCAGGTGCAACGTACGGGATAAATAGCTCGGAAATGACTACATATAATTCTGTGAAATGTTAAAATCTTATAGTACCTTTATTTTGGTGGTTACCTGTATCATTATCTGAGGAGTCGGGACAGTCGTCAGGGCACACGATGCCGGAGTCCTGCTTCGTCGCGCAGTAGTGGCGGCGGCGACGTCCTCTGAAATACAAACACTCTTATAAGCATACCATTTTAATAACATGTAGGTGTCGGTGTCGGCGTCGGGGAGGCAACCGCCTTGGCGCCTAATACGCCGAAACCCACTTACCAATTAAGGTAAGTGGGACCTTTGGGGTCGTGGGCGCATAGAGTGGGGACTCTGTCCGCCTACTAAGCGACCCCAGGGAAGACGGTGGCACAGTGGTCACGTGCTGCCGTGCATAGCGAAACATAGGGGAGGCCTCTTTACAGTCTCCCCAGGGATGTGCCTTACAAGCGTTGCGCTGGGGTGGTTCCGGAATTGGTCTTTTAAGAGGAACCGGGACCACCCCTATGTGCGGATGGTGATCACCGGGGTTGTTTTAGTGAGGTAAAAATCCCACACTCCCCGACCTCACTCCCCGGAGGTCGGGTGCCTTTTGAAGGTTTCCCCCCGAAAAAAAAAGAAAAAAAAAAGGTGTCGGTGTCGGTCCGACAGAGAACCAAGTTGCCGACACACATAGCTCACAGAATAAGCAAGCTGAAGTGGCAATGGGCCGGCCATATTAGTCGTAGAACTGATGACCGTTGGGGTAGACGTGTTCTTGAGTGGAGACCGCGAATCGGTGAACGTAAGGTAGGACGCCCTCAGGCTAGGCAGAGCGACGATCTTCGCAGGGTGGCTGGTAGCAGCTGGATGATAGTTGCCGAGAATAGAGCTGAATGGTAAGCAATTCGAGAGGCCTATGCCCAGCTGTGGACTGCTGCAGTCTGATGATGTAGGTGACGATTACCTCACTATGTAGCTGGGTGTGGGTGAGAGAGGCTTCAGACACGAGCGACAAGCGCACCTCACGCACACGCGTCACCTGTTCCTGTCCGTCGCTCTGCAAGTCGAGTCGCGGTGACTCGTGGCATGCTCTTAACAACTTCCTCCATTTACTTTCCCCGCAGTCGCAAGACGCATATATAGTTTGTGTGGCCACAGGGTCTCACTGAGAAGAGGCCTGTGTCCCAGCAGTGAGAACGTCATAGGCTGAGTATGCTAGACTGATGTTCTTAACGTGGGCTATAACTCCTCCTCGTGGGCGTTTAAGATTTTCAGGAGGCAGTAGAAGACCCAGAGAAGATTATAAATCCAATCTTACGACTGTATCCTACTATACTCCTACTAATATTATAAACGTGAAAGTTTGTATGGATGGATGTTTGTTACTCTTTCACGTCAAAACTGCTGAATGGATTTGGATGAAATTTGGCACATAGATAGTTTATAACCAGGATTAACACATAGGATACTTTTTATCCCGATATTACCACGGGATCAAAACTTATGCGGGTGAAACCGCAGGGCGCAGCTAATGTATATTATTATAAACGTAAAGTTTGTATGGATGGATGTTTGTTACTCTTTCACGCAAAAACTGCTGAACGGATTTGGATGAAATTTGGCACACAGATGGTTTATAACCAGGATTAACATATAGGATACTTTTTATTCCGATATTCCCAGGGGTCCGAAACTTATGCGGGTGAAACCGCAGGGCGCAGCTAGTGTATATTATTATAAACGTAAAGTTTGTATGGATGGATGTTTGTTACTCTTTCACGCAAAAACTGCTGAACGGATTTGGATGAAATTTGGCACACAGATGGTTTATAACCAGGATTAACATATAGGATACTTTTTATTCCGATATTCCCAGGGGTCCGAAACTTATGCGGGTGAAACCGCGGAGCGCACCTAGTAATATTATACGTTTAAATATAATCGTGACAATAGCTGTTCCAATTCGCGACAGATGGTAAGTAAAACAAAATTGGGAGGCTCTAGAAAAAAAAAAAACAATGTGGGCAAAATAAGGCTGAACCCATGTACTAGATCGATGATGAGGTACCTGCAGTGGACGCAGGCGGCGCAGTAGCCGCACACGCAGCTCACGCGCGGGTTGTTTGACAGCAAGTCGCGCGGCGCGTCCGAATGCCAGCGACGAGTGCGGTATCGCTCGTGGTACGAGTCGTCCCACCCGCCTGATGTTATCTGTGAGAGAAAGAGATACTGCTGTTAAAAAGAAATGGAGAAAAGCAAGTAGCAATATTCAATTACGAGAATTGGTCTTCTGATAAACAATGGAATAGCAACGAAGGCCATTCCATTCGAGAGTTTAAAGAAAAGTGATATTTAGTCACGAGATCTGGGAAAATTTCAAAAATACATGAAAATTGAGTTTTCTCGAATCCCACGAATTTTCGCCTAGGCTTTATGGGGTGCTTAATTGTTGCAAATGGGGCCCGCTGTCACGTTCTGGAAGTAACACGTCAAATTACAAGTCGCTCTGTAGATGTTTGAAGAACAGGGTGTAAAGTTCACTCATCCTCTATAGAAAAGGGTGAATTCTCTGACCAGACGGGTGTTGTGTCTGGTGGGCTACTGCTTGACGATTGTTGTCGGGATGTTGTTAATATGGTATTTGCGGGATGTAGGATCTTGCGGGACATCAGTATGATGCGTAGTTCGCATATGGCGATGTAGATGTCGCAGCCAACTGGTTTAATTAGCCGTTCAGTTAACTGCCTAGCCTTTTCACTAAACGGCGCCGTTCAACTAGCTGTCTGAATGATATTCAGCCATTCAATCAAACAGCTAGGCAAATTACTTGGATCGATGACGTTTAACTTTAGTTCCATTTACAGCCACCTGGCGCTGAACCCTAGTCTGTCAATATGACGTCGACAAGCGACAATATTTTTGGTGTTTCTCAGTTTAAATGCAAAAAATTATTACTATGGAAGACTATAGTCATAAAAATAATGCAAATTTAGCTGTCACTGGTGCCGATCCCCTTGTTCACAAACTAAAGTAAATTTAAATTCAGTGCATCTTTTTCTTTCTATTTAATTAAGAAAAGGACAGAAGATAAATATTAGTTTAGTCCTGTCAAATTATTCAGCGCCTGACGTAAATTGACGTATTTTTAGTAGCCATGTTTTTAATCACGTCTAAACTGTCTATGGAGTATCTTAATTTGACAGAACTAAACTAATATTTATCTTGTCCTTTTCTTAATGCAATAGAAAGAAAAAGATGCACCGAACTTAATAAATTTAGTTTAGTTTGTGAACAAGGGAATCGGTGCCACTGTCTCAAGCAATTAGAATTTTAAAGAAAATTTTGATCAAAAAATTGTTGAATATGGCCAACAGCATGGTGTTTTGTTGTTTTTTCGTATTCTATTGTCTGTGTAATAACTTAACAACGAGGGGCATGTAATTAATGTGAATTGTGTTTAATCTTTCTAATCTGCGTTCGCGATTTACTTGCCAAACATGTAAACAAATATGAGTTATTGGAAAAATAACTTTAATTCCTACACAATGAAGTTCAGTTTACGCTACAACTTCAAACATTTTTTAAGACTTTTTAAATAATCCTAGTCACTCTGAAATCAACTTAATAAACACTGAAATAAAGTTGATATTTCTTGAACTTGAAATAACATCAATAAAACTGGAAACGTAGACCTTAGGTATAGGATTTTATAGAAAAGCTTGGACATCGGAAAGAATCTTACGAGGTTATAAACGAAATCAAAAAAGCTCAGGTGACTATGAGTTCCGGACAGCGAAGAACTGCCATGGACTATTACTGGATGAGCAAATACGATATAATGGGAACTGCAAATGAAGACTATTAAATTTTTAAAAGACTCAAAATCAAATTGGCTGAGAATCAGCTCTTTTCTAACGTCAAAACTACAAAAGACAGTCCCCCAAAACGCCCGCCCTTCACCACTTCCTAGTGCTTTCGCCGGGAAGAAGAAGTGGCGCAACAACCTCCCCGGCCGCTGCTGCTACAGTACGTTATTGTATTATAATAAGGTGTCAAACTTGTATTGTGTTAATAAATACTTATTATACGTATTTTACTTAGAAAATAGTGCGAACAAGGTGGGCGAGCTAAAATACTGTATGACTTCAAAAAACTTTTTCCAAAAAAAAAACAAGACAACCGACTTCCAAAAAAGGCACTGCAAAGTGAAAAGTAACTAACTTTAATTTACTAACTTTAATTTAGGAAGTCGGTGTCGTTGGGTTCGCATTTTCGTTGTATGCCACCGACTTCCGAAATTAAAGTTATTTTTCCCTTTGTTTAAAAACAAAACTACTGAACCGTTTTTGATGAAATTTCTATGGGACCGATCTGAAAGTATATCCTTTCAAATAAAAAAAGAATTTTCCAAATAACGGAGTACTGAAGTAAAAATAAAAAATAAAAATATCCACCAGAATTGAAAACTTGCTCCTTATTTTGAAGTCGGTAAAAAACATGGTTTCCATGGCAAGAGTTGCAGTACTCAGACACAAACTATGGCGACGAAATTTCTGTAACTCCAATTTCTTTGAGAGAGGCAGTGGCAAGTCAGTCGTCTTTCGGGGGCCAGGGGGCCTACTCCGAAGTAGTATCGGCCGTTTCCTGCTACGGAGTTACTATTTGGTTCGGTCAGTCCCGATCCTACACTCCTACACTCTTTCGAATATTGACTATGGTCCCGACCCAACTGAGCCGATCCGAACTTTTCTCGCATTTTTCAATAATATTCGGTTCGGCCATGTGTCGGTCCGATCCGATCATTCGCACTTTGCACTTCGTAGTAGACCCCCAGGGATTCCAAAAATTTAGTTGTAAGCCTGGTACGGACGCCAGCACATCAAGTTACTACAATCTGTCAAATTTCTTTAATAGATTTTCAACTTTATGGCTAAATTAATAAGGTTCAAGGTTGATTGGGAAAATTTGACAGTTTCGGGTAGCTTGACCTGCTGGCGTCTGTACAAATCAGTGTCACAATAATAGATGTGCGTGTTTTAAAAACAAAGTCCTTTGCGGATCCAAGTGCCATGGAGGTTTGACTTGCGGTTACTAATGATATTTTAATTATGTACATAGTAATTAAGTTAAGCTATTTAATAATAAATAACTAATTTATAACAAACAATTACTATTGTCACATGTTTCATCTTTTTTAGGGTTCCGTACCCAAAGGGTTAAAACGGAACCCTATTACTAAGACTCCACTGTCCGTCTGTCTGTCTGTCACCAGGCTGTATCTCATGAACCGTGATAGCTAGACAATTGAAATTATCACAGATGATGTATTTCTGTGACCGCTATAATAACAAATACTAAAAACCGAATAAAATAAATATTTAAGTGGGGCTCCCATACAACAAACTTGACTTTGTTGCTGTTTTTTGCTCGATATTAATAACGGCAATAGGTAGACGGTTGAAATATTCACAGAATATTTAGTTGTATGTTCACTTTAAAAATAAATAATGAAATTATGATAAAATAAATATTTAAGAGGGCTCCCATACAACAGACGTGATTTTTTTGCCGTTTTTTTTGTTTTTGTCTGAGGTATGTATCTGGTGTATTGTGTGTCCATTAGTCTCTGCTAAATAAATGTATTTTCTTTCTTTCTTTTTTTCGGCGATTTTTGTCTTGTAGTACGGAACCCTTCGTATGCGAGTCCGACTCGCACTGCCGGTTTTTTGATGTCTTAATTATGTACTTAACAATTAAGATATGCTATTTTATCTCAAGAGAGCAGTGGTGGCCCAGTGGTAATGACCCCGACTTACAAGATGTAGGTCGTAGGTTCAAACCCAGGCAGGCACTTTACTTTGTGTAAATTATTTCATCACCACTGCTCTCAAAACGGTGAAGGAAAACATCGTGAGGAAACCGGCATGTCCTAGAACCAAAAATTCGAACACATGTGACATCTACCAACCCGCACTGGGCCCACGTGCTGGATTACGGCCCACTCCCTCTCACAGAGAGGAGGCCTGTGTCCCAGCAGTGGGAACATTATAGGCGGATTATGCTATGCTTATGGTATTTGATCTCATGTTTGCCAAATAATACAATAATTAAGTTAAAATCAACAATACAGTATTTGTCTCTCACTCTCTCCTTCCCCTTTTTAATCCATCCAAAGGTTGTCTTTAAAAGATCGCTCTTAGCGATAAGACCGTTCATTGTGTCACCCTTTTGTAAAATTTCTATATTTAATCTGTAATTTATATGGTGTACATCATCATCTGCCTGGCCTTTTCCCAACTATGTTGGGGTCGGCTTCCAGTCTAACCGGATGCACCACCCAGACCAGTATTTTACATGGAGCGACTGCGTATCTGACCTCCATAACCCAGTTACTGGGTAATACGATACCCCTTGGTAAGACTGGCTGTCAGACTTTTGGGCTTCTGACGACCCGTAACGACTGTCAAATATCCACGAATGACAGCCGGGACCAACGGCTTAACGTGCTTTCTTGGTATGTAGAGATGGCCACCCATCCACGGACAAACCGCGGCCAGCGTAGCTTAACCTGATCGATCGACCAGTGTGGCTGTTAAGAATATTCTATTATATTCTATTCACATCTTTCATCTTTTTATTTCGGCACATCTTTTTATTTTGTATAAACGGCTTACGAAGCCAGCCAGTTCATTAAATGTTGTTTTAGACGAATTGGCGAAATATCATTCAGCTAGTTGAACGGCGCCGTTTAGTTAAAAGGCTAGGCAGTTAACTGAACGGCTAATTATACCAGTTGGCTGCGACATAGATACCGCCACAAAGAACTGACCTTGAAGTCAGGATCGTTCAAGGTTTAGGATTTAAAAGTCAGACTGCAACAGCTCATTGGTAAATACTGAACGCATTTTGTCAGAATATAAGCATAGCCTAGTGGAGCAGTGGTATCGGCCCCGACTTACGAATTTTAGGTCGTGAGTTCAAGCCCGGACAGGCACTTTATCTAATATAAGCTCATCAAAAATTACATTTTCATTTATATTCAAGAAAAAAGCAAGTTAAGTATTGCAACACTCACCTGAATCTCAACGGGCAACTTCTTCTTAAAATCATCACTATCACTATGTTTCACATCACTACTGTTAACCACATCACTACACCTAACACTAACATGACTAGAATCGTCACTCACACTCACAGTTCGTTCATTACTCGCTTCCTCTGCTGTAGCGACGGAGTTCACTACGGTAGGCGACGAGTTTCCCACGCTAGGCAACGAGTTACCCACGCTAGGCGGAGAGTTTTCTACGCTAGGCGACGTTGTGATATTACTCGCGGCGTTTTCAACGTCAATCGTACCGTTTTCGATGTTACTCGCGGCTTTACCGACATTATTCACCGCGTTACCGACGTAAGGTGAAGAGTTACCGACGCTAGGCGATGAGATATCGACGCTAGGAGTCGAGTTTGTGACGGTAGTGGGCGAGATTGTGACTGTAGGAGTGGTCGGTTGCGCGGGTGATAACGCGCGCGGCGGTGAATGCGTTTCGCGTAGCGCTTGACTGCGTACCAGCTGTTTTGATTTGAAGCTCTGGAAATATAGAAATGATCATAATTATAATAGGTATATATGTATATGTAATTGAAAAATATTAATATATTAATGCAGCTTCGGTATTATGCTTAGTTATTTAGTAATAGTCTGTGGCTATAAAAATATTAAATTAAAGGCTGATTTTTCCAACGCCAGATAATTTTATCGGAGGAACAATTTCGAATTTTTGACATTTCTTCCATACAAAAACTGTCAGACGTCAATTTTATTCCACGAATCAAAATTATCTGTCGATTGAGAAATCAGCCCTTAATGCGCAATATTCTGTCAAACAAATCGCATTATTCGTTCTTATTTTAGAAATACGTTTACTTGTCAATCAATTATACAAACGATGGTAAACTTCGAGGTTACTTTATAAACGATGATTAAAATTAAGTTAAATCAATCAATCAATATATTTAATGTGGATCATAGGTAGGTACAGACGCCAGCAGGTCAAGCTACCCGAAACTGTCAAATTTTCCCAATCAACCTTGAACCTTAACGCTTTAGCAATAACGTTGAAAATCTATTAAATAAATTTGACAGATTGTAGTAGCTTGATGTGCTGGCGTCTGTACATAATACAGGTCTTAAATAATAACTACTTACCTACTACTTTCTTCGTCTTAATTACTACTTAGTCGCTAATCACTACTTAACTTTAAGCAAAGTATATGAATAAAGGGGTTTATGTTTCAAACTTAAGGTTTATAATCAAGTTATATACAATCGCGGTCACTTGAGCGATGTCTATTTGTTCCTTATTTTTAATCTAGTGCACAGACGGATAAAGAGTTCCTTTGCTGTACAGACGCCAGCAGGTCAAGCTACCCGAAACTGTCAAATTTTCCCAACCAACCTTGAACCTTAATGGTTTAGCGATAAAGTTGAAAATCTATTAAAGAAATTGAACAGACTGTAGTAACTTGATGTGCTGGCGTCCGTACTTACCTACTATCAATACAGGGTTATTAGTAAAACATTAACAACCTCTCAGGACAATATTACTAACATCATAAACAACAACTTTTGTTCTGTGACTTTTGTTAATTCATCAGACTTTCATACAAAAATAAAAATATTTCAATTCAGCGAATTGGCTAGTCGACTATTTTTTTTTATTATTATTTAAATTGTAGCTTTTTTACCTCACCAATAGCTTGGTATAACAAGTTTTTTAATATCCTCGGAAATTAAAAAGATATAAGCGTTCAAAACTCTCAATTAGACAGAGAGGGAAATACTGAATTGTGACATCATAGTTCAGTATCGCCATATAAATTACGAGTTTTGCGAGAAAGAGATAGACAAAAAGCTTTTATATGTTATAAGCTTTTTTATTTTTCGACCGATTTCAAATTTGATTTCGAATTCTGTTATCGTATCACGCATGTGAATATATTAACTAGAATATATAGTATTCAATATCATGCCACTACCCAATTGGAATACTCGATTTTCTGTTACTACGCGAAATAAAAGAACGCGCTAGTTAGGGAAACAAACTGCCTAGCGTGTCTAGTACCAAATTTGGCGGAGGGGAGGGGGATTAGATAGACCAACGAAATTTTAAAGGTTTGTTTTGGTAAATGGTTTATGTTCTGTAAAAATTCATAGAACAAAAGTTGTTGTTTCTGATGTTAATAATCCAGTCCTGCAAGGTTGTTAGTGTTTTACAAAATAACCCTGTGTACTAATAACATAGCGGAAGAGTTTGTTTTGAACGCGATAATCACTGGAACTACCAGTCAGATTTGAAAAAATATTTTTGCATTTGATAGGCCTATTCTTGAGGAAGGCTGTAGGGAGGCTATACTGAGGAAGGATATACAGGGTGACAGGGAAACTCGCTATATTCCTTGAAAGGGGTTATACTAGAAGTCATTAGCAACAAATTTAGTCCAGTCAACTAGGGGTCAAAACTGGGTGGTTACCGAGCTGTGTCCACCAAAACCATTAATTATGAATAAAAACTACTCCACTCCCAACATTTAATTGATACTTTTCTGAAAGTTGAAAAAAGAGTGATCATTTAAAAAAAAAATGCTTGCAAAACTTACATAATCTCAGAAATAAAACGTCTTTAATAGCACATTTTTTTATTTTTTAACCATCCAGTTTGACTCCTTGTTGACTGGACTGAATTTGTTACTAATGACCTCTAGTATAACCCTTTTCAAGGAATTCGTCGAGTTTCCCTGTCACCCTGTATATATTTAACACTAGCTTCTGCCCGCGACTTCATCCACGTGGAATTTCTCGTTTCCCCACCCACCCCGTCGCATCGCACCGCCTGCCCGCGCTATTACGTCATTTTCGCTTAGTGTTCTTTCTGACATTTACTCATTTTGCTCGGCTCCTATGAGTCGTAGCGTGATGTTAGATAGCCTATAACCTTCCTCAAGAATTGGGCTATCAAATACAATAAGATTTTTTTAAATCTGACTGGTATTTCCGGAGATTACCCCCTACATACATACATACAAACAAACAAACACATTTTACCTCTTTATAATATTATTAGTATTAGTATATTAGTATTATTAGTATAGATCACGCTACGACTTTTACGAGCCGAGCAAAAAGTAATAAAGAACGCGAAAACAAAGTAAAAACGCGGGCATGCGATGCGATGCGACGGGGTGGGTCGGGTGAAAAAGAAATTTCACGCGAACGAAGTCGCGGACAGAAGCTAGTGCTAGGATTAAAATAAGCCACCATTATTTTAAAACAAAGTCCTTAATCACTAGCAAGACCTAGAACTCTCTCATTAGCGAGACGTGTGACGTCTAGCGTTACAGCCTTGTCAGATAACACGTAACATTAATATACTGTAGACCTTACTTCAGACCTTGTGCCTTCACCTTGGCATTGAGAACGAGGGTGTTACGGTGTTTTATTATGGATGTAGAATGCAGAGTAATGTAGCTCTGACTGACGTTAGGAAGTTTTTTTTATCTAGATTTATAATGCTAAGTGTATTGTTAGCTGGGGGAGAAGGGCCGAAACACATACACACGTTGCACGTCGTGTCACGATGCGATGTCGTGTCAGCGGCAACATAGGCCAAATTAAGACCATTTCTTACTGCATAGCTAAATGAAATTTCATTAAATGAAATTACAAATTTGACAAAACATTTTTGTTTGTAATATTGTGGTGAGAAATAAAATCTTATTATAATAAATATTTTTGTAACGAAGCCTTTTTAAGTACTACTTCCTTCCTGCCGGGTCAGCGGGATTCCTGCCGGGTCAGCGGGATTGTCCGAAAGGGTTACCGCTGCCCCGGAACATAAAGGGCGAAGGAAGGAACATGGGTGGGTTTTAGTCAGTAAGAGTCTGACACTCCCTTCCGCTCCACCCAGAGCGGGAGGGGTCATTTGATGATTTCCCATCCCAAAAAAAAAAAAAAAAGTACTACTTCCTTTGTTACATTTGATTTTTAAAAGCTATAGAACCGTTTGCCAAAGTTTATGGATAACGTGAAGAACACGGTGTATAGGTGACTGGTAATAATTTAATGAATTCATTATTTAGACCGATACTTAAACAAATGTTTGTACTTATGACTCATTGGGGTCATGTGCTTGGTAAATTAAAAACAAATCGTTTCTTTGGGAAAGTTGTTTGTTATCGTGAGTACAATCATGTGTTTAAGTATCGGTCACTAATTACTAGTCACCCTATTAGAAGACTTTATAATGAAGAGTACTTCAACGTCCAAAAGTATTTTTTTTATGCTCCGATTTTTCGGATAATAAGCGAGGTTTGTGACCAGCACTGGTCGCCTTTCAGCTAATCAGATGAGGCTAATACTGTCTCGACGAACTTGTGAAGGCCGCAGGAACCCGTTGGATGTGACTGATGCGAGAAACACAGAACCGGTCGAAGTGGAGGTGCTTGGGGAGGCTTATGTCAAGTGAAAAATACAGGGAGGCAGTGACAGCCACGCGCACCCTGAAGGCCAATTCTCGTAATTTAGGACGTTCAAAATCTAGTCGTAGTATCATCTCGGCGACAAAAAAAATTTGTCAAAAACTTGTCAAAAATGTAGGGAAATTAGAGATATTTTAAACAGAAAGAAATGAGACTGGCGCCGATTCCCTTGTTCACAAACTAAACTAAATTTAAGATCAGTGCATCTTCTTCTTTATATTTCATTAAGAAAGGGACAGAAGATAAATATTAGTGTAGTCCTGTGAAATTAAAATCCATAGACAAATTAGACGAGATTAAAAGCATGTCTACTAAAAATACGTCAATTTACGTCAGGCGCTGACTAATTTGACAGGACTAAACTAATACTTATCTTTTGTCCTTTTCTTAATGAAATAGAAAGAAAAAAATGCACTGAACTTAAATTTAGTTTAGTTTGTGAACAAGAGAATCGGCGCCACTGTCTCGACGACCTTGTGAGGGCCGCAGGAACCTGTTGGATGCGAGAAGCACAGAACCGGTCGAAGTGGAGGTGATTGGGGCAGGCTAATGTCCAGCAGTGGACGTCTTTCGGCAGAAATGATGATAATGAATACTGTCTAAAGAAAAGCCGCCAGTCTGCCTAAAGGTGGCTGGGGTAGACTGGATGCTGAAGACGGAGGACAGGGTGTTGTGGCGCCGTCTGGGAGAGGCCTATGTCCAGCAGTGGACTGCGATAGGCTGAGTTGATTAAGTACTGTCTAATCTATAGTCTATGGTAAGGATTTCCACTCACCCTGTTCCTGTTAAGTTGGCTGGGGTCTTCGGAGCCGGCGGCGACGCTCTTCTCCACTTCCGAAGTCTCCATTGCTTATGTGTTCACACTGGAATTATAATAACGACTGGTTACACATTCTGGTTAGAACATAATACAATGAGTAAGCGGTTTTACACCCTTACGTCAAAATCAAAAGTTATTTATTCGAATTCGGGTGAGGATCAGCACGTTTCGAACGCCAAAATTACATAACAGTCCCCCAAAACGTTCATTTTTGTTACTTTTTTTTTATATAACTTATTTTTTAATTTTTGTCTGTGTTTAGCTAGTCGCAATAAATACTTTCTTTCTTTCTTTAGCTGGGAAGAAGAACTGGGGCAACAAACTCCCCCAGCAACGTAGTTTGGTCTGAGTGGAAATTAACTTATGATTCTGACGTCAAGGCAGTCCAGATATTCTAAGAAATCCTACTAATATTATAAGCGCGAAAGTTTGTGAGGATTGATGAATGTTTGTTACTCTTTCGCGCAAAAACTACAGAACGGATTTGGATGAAATTTTGCACACTGGTAGTTTATAACAAGGATTAACACATGTCACAGGATACTTTTGTTTTTATCCCGATATTCCCATGGGTTAGAAACGTATGCGGGTAAAACCGCGGGGCGCTGCTAGTTATTAATAAAAAGGGTTTGAAATAATATTTCTGACAGGCTCAAAACATTAAAGTAGCTTGGTCTACTCATGAATAAAGGTAAGCTCTTCCAATTTAGTATTACAAGATTTCTCAAGTTCAGCATGTATTTCGAGCACATAGCGACCAGCGGGGTAGCTGCGTAACGCACTATCAGTAACAATGGCTTTCATTTTGGCAGTTCAACAACATTCAATGCGTTATTTACGTTGTTGAGCAGACACATTTTTCGAACATATGAAGCAATGGATTAGCAATATCCTTCAAAATGATTCAGATTGAGATTGATAGTGGTGAACCATCCTGAAATGGATTTCGAATCGCATTTCAGTCGAGGAAAGCCATTTAACAAAGATGATCGAACGTCATCTTTCTGCTAAGGGCTGATTTTTCAATCATCTGATAATTTTATTCGAAGAATAATTTTGTTTTGAAATTATAACAGTTGTTTCATACAAAAACTGTCAAACGTCAAATTTATTCCTCGAATAAAAGTTATCTGGCGATGGAAAAATCAGCCCTTAGTTAATAATATTATAATATAAATATGTACTAAGAGATATACCAACCTTCACTCACCCTTTAAATAACACCTCTAAAACACAGTTTTTTTTTTATATAAAGGGGGAAAAATTATTACTTTTTATTTATTTAAGAGATTGGACCAACACTGTCTACTGCTAAGAGAAGGCAACTATTTAATATTACATCCATAAACTACAGAGTAAAAGCCTCTTTAGTCGAAAAACTTTTTTTTTCAAAAAAAAAATTCTGCGCTTAATTTGGTAACTATAGTTTAGAACACAGTATTATTTTTATGTTGGTAAGCTCGTATTTCTTTTTTATTTTTAGCTTTTTTATGACTTTCGTTCTGTGAGTACGTGGACGGCTGTTGACGGAGCGCATTTTTTTTTGTAAATTCGTTATTACAAGATGGTGGAAAACAGAAGGAGAGCGGAGGAGTTCAGTTGGTGCTTCTTCGGTACCACGGACGCCATGTATCTGTAACAAAAAGAAATATATTATTAGAAACATGTTTATTTAAGTGTCTCAGGATTACAAGTCAAACAACAGGGTGCTGTTGGGACATAACTTAAAATAAACTTAGATCTATGTAAAAGACTCCAGTCGGGGGTGCAGCGAATGTACATGTATCTCCCGGGCCCCTGACTTATGGTAGTAGAAGAAACAGTGGGGTTTTAGTCGGTAGGAGTCCGACATAACCCTCCGTTTTACCCAGATGGAGGGTCCATGAGGATTTCGGCACGACTCGACACGACACGACAAGACTTGAAAAAAAATCGAAGGCGTGACCATTTACCAATCCGCACAACGATCGCGTGGTGGATTATGGCCCACTCCCTCTCGAAGAGAGGAGGCCTGTGTCCCAGCAGTGGGGATATTATAGGCTGATTATGATTATGCTAGAAGACTGATCAACCATTTCATTCAGTGTAAACCTTTGATGGGATCAAACTCACGCCATGGTTCGATATTTTCCGGTACCCGCATGCGGTTCTCTCTATAATGCGGACGGAGACCGTAAAGTAAAAACTAATCATTATAGTATTCCCTATAGTTTGAAGAAGAAAGAAACATCTCCTGTGCAGGATATGTGCAGGACTGCAGGAATGAAAACAAGCTTGAGTTCTATCTCTTGAAGATATAAAATAAACGTAGTCTTTTTTGTTTGAAAATTCGACTATGTTTTTTTTATTCACAAAATATTACCACGATTACCCTCAGTAGTTGCAGTTTTTATTTTCATTAATTTTACGATTTTTTTAATAAAAAAAAAATGCGTTTTTTTTTATTATTTCCAAACGTAGGTAAAATCTCGATTTCAACAATTTGGACAGCAGACTTAGCACGCAGGATTTCGATTTGCCAGACTCGAGATTGCATGCCCTAGATCTCACCGAGAATATTAGCACTAAGGATATTTAATTAAACTAACTATCCGCACCTAATTAGTAACTGCGGTAGACAGAAGCCAAGTAATCACAGTGCTATTCTGTGTGACTCACGGCCTTAACTCCGTGCCTATAAGCGGCTTCCATTTGCACTTCTTGTTTGCTTCTGTTTTTGCAATGGCGTCCGCAAACTATACCAAGAAAACTACGTCAAGTCTTTCGTCGCCTATCCCGCGATGTTTGAAGACTAAGGTCTTCAACCAGTGCTTCTTGCCCGTTATGACATACGGTGCCGAAACGTGGACACTGACTGTCAGGCTGGTTCACAAATTCAAGGTCGCTCAGCGTGCTATGGAGCGGGCTATCGTCGGAGTTTCTTTGAAGGATAAAATCAGGAATGTAATTATCCGAAAAAGAACCGGAGTTACATGGCTTGCAGAGTAAGCAAGGACTAACTATATTTCCACCGCGAAACTCGATACTTTTTCATAATATATGCCATTGTGGCGGCATCTACATCGCCATTTACGAACCACGCGTCACACTGACGTCACGCGAAATCTTGCATCGCTCAAGCAGAGTTTACCGCGCGACTAGCATATACAACGTCCCGACCTCAATCATCGGGCAGTTGCCCACCAGACACAACACCCGTCTGGTCGGAGGATCCTTCCTTTTCTTAAACACACAAGCGACACGCGTCAACGGCAGAGACAACTGCAATCGTCGACAGCATGCTGCTCGTGTATTTAAGCACTTTACTCAAAGGCTGCAGTTGCCTCTGCCGTTGACGGGTGCCGGACGTGTGTATGAGCACTTAGAAGGTGAGCACTTTAACTCAGTACAGCATATTAAAGCAACTGCCAAATCAAATATAATTAATATCCCGCAGCACAATGACGTCACCGTGAAGGTATCAGCATTAACACAACGCGCTCACCGGCTGCTATCGCAGGTTATGCAAAGCGGAACGAAACGCGGCAATCAGTCAGCGCTATCGAACGATCTGGGGCTTGTGTGCATTGTCGGACGATACGGTACGATTTATTGGTGTTGGAATAAAATAGAATCAAACTTAACTTTAAGAAATATCAAATGAAATGAAATAGTTTATTCTGTAAATATGTAGGATATCTGAATCACTTTTACACGTAAACTTTTACATATTATAACAAAAAAATAAGCTCGATGTCGAAATTTCCTATCTGACTATCCCTGAGAAGAAATGGCGAAACAAACTCAAGAGTCAAAGTCTCTTTTAAATACATAATCATAATCATGATCAGATCATGTGAAGACTGAAGGATTAGTGCCTGAAAGGGTGTTTTGAAGAAAGATTGACACAGACTTGAGTGGACCAACCCAGTTAGTGCAAGCATTTGTCAGTAATCGTGTAGAACTCAGAACTTGACGAGCTCAACGACTCGACGAACAATACCAAAAAAGAAGGACATTTGGGTAGGCCGCATTGAGAACTAAAACTGCCTGACCAACATTAAAACTAACAAGAAAGAAAAAGAAAAGCCCCACATAGTCCTCACATTCACTATAATTAAAATAAAATAACACTATACAAAGTAAATATTCATGTCATTTTGTATATAATATTCATCAATGTCAATGTATAGCCTACATAAAGTGGTGTATAATGTTACTTATGTTTTAAACCTGAATGAGGAAAAAGCTGGTGAAAGTCACAAGCCCAAGGCACTCTCACGAGTAATATCGTACCGTACGACAATGGAAATAGCACCCCAGTCGCGGTAAAGCCATGACCTAATGCCATGGTCGTAGACTCGTAGCAAGTTCAGCTGCTACGGGCTACAAGAGTGACTCATCGTCTACAGGAACATAATGATGTATTGTGTAGTAGGATCAGATGCTACGGTTGAGCTACGAGAATGACTCATAGGCAGCCAGAATATTAACCCATTTCCTGTCCCATGAACCACATTGCTAAAAGTTCAAGATACCAACTTAGTATTTAAACGTAATTTGTACTTACCTATCTATTTAGTTATGTACACTAGTAATCCGTGGAAACGTTGTTGATTGTACATTTACCCATATGTCTTTTATATTCTTTTTCCTCTTTTTTAAAACATATTGTACAATTGTTTGTTTTTCCCAAATAAATAAAATAAAAATAAAATAAAATATGGTTCAGGTTGATTATTTAACCCAATAGTTAAATAATCAACCTGAACCATATTTTATTTTATTTTTATTCTACTTTGTGAACAGTGAAAGTGTTGAATTGTGTAGATAAAGATATAAGCAAACTCATACACTTAACTAGAACACACATAAGCAGGCTCTGATAAGATACGCAATTTTAATGTGTTCGGTAACAGCCGCACGGACCGATCGATTACGTTAACCTACGCTGCCCGCGGTTGGTCCGTGGATGGGACCATCTATACATACCAAGACCCCTCCGTGCCCCGGAAAGCACGTTAATCCGTTGGTCCCGGCTGTCATTCGTGCAACTTTGATAGTCGTTACGGGTCGTCAGAAACCCGAAATTCTGATAACCAGTTTTACCAAGGGGTATCGAATTACCCGGTAACTTTGTTGTGGAGGTCAGATAGGCAGTCGCTTCATGTAAAATACTGGTATTTAGCTGCATCCGATTAGATTGGAAGCCGACCCCAATATAGTTGGGAAAAGACAGATGATGATGCTTATTCAATTTAATCTATGAAGAAACTAGGGCCGGGGCCGAGTACCCACTTAGTTTATCGTAACTGAAAAGTTGTGTGGAAATCGGTGGTCATGGTATGGACATGTGTTACGGAGAAATGAGGAAAATGTCGTGAGGAGAGTTTTGAGTATGAATGTCGATGGCTATAAGAGTAGGGGAAGACCAAAGAAACGATGGATGGAATGTGTGAATGATGATATGGTTAGAAAGGGGGTGACTACCGAGATGACGACTAATAGAGAAGTATTGAAGAAAAAGACACGTTGCGTTGACCCCAAATAAATTGGGATAAGGGCAGGTGACTGATGATGATGATTCATTCCCTATTTTTTTATATATACTTGAACATATTATTATGCCAAACGAAGATGGCGGGACGAGCTTGACTCCTACCGAAAGGACTGGCCGGACTCGCAAGACAGAATTGTGTGGAAAAGGGAGAGAGAGGCCTTTGCCCTATATTGGGACAATACAGGCTAGTGAGTAAGTTAGCTTTTAAATTATGTAAATATTTAATAACAAATAATTAGATCTGTAAAGTGTCTCGTTAAATCTCAATTCAAGTGATGATCTTTTTTTTTTTTTAATTCAACCTAAATCAATAGAATTCTCAGAATGTTTATTTATTGTTGAAATATACACAATACATAATATACACAATTGCATAACACAATGGATATACGGTCGGTTACGGCTACGCCGCTACGGCGTAGAGCCCTGACCTAATCGTAGCAAGTTCAGGCGCGTAGGCCTGTAGCCGTAGCAGTCTCGAGTGACTCATTGCTCAGTTGCGTAGCGGTACAGTTTTAGAATTAATAGACCAGTAATTTTATATTATTTTTTCTCAGAATTCTTTAGTTCTAAACTAGGTTATTATTATTATTTATGTATGTCACGAAGGAATGCGAAGAGAACCGGGCTATTGCAAGCAATAAAAGTAAACGTAAAATTTTAAGTGTGATTTTTTTTTGAGCTCGTAGGTAATAAAAATTGCGGTGTCCGAACAAACCTAATGTCTATTCAAACTAATGTTTCAAATTAATGTTATTTCAAGTTAAACCAATATCAACTTTATTTTAATGGTAATTAAGTTGATTTCAGATAGACTAGCACTACTGTAAAAGTTATAAAAATGTTTGAAATTATAGCGTAAACTGAACTTTATTGTGTAGGCATTAAAGTTATTTTGTCCATAAACTCATATTTGTTTACATTTTTGGCAAATAAATCGCGATTGCAGAGTATGTGATTTTTTTTGAGCTCGTAGGTAATAAAAAATGCGCTGTCCGAACACACGTACACTACATACAACACTTGATAGACAAGGAACAACCACAGAACAACACGCTTGGTTACGGTATGATAGCGATTTTAGACTACTCTGCAGTGCGATTCTGTAACCATCTCACCGTGAAAACTTAGGTGAAGTGAGCGTGGAGTGAGCTGTCATTCCAGCTAATGCTAGGGATTGACACTATTGACAGCTCACTCTAAGCTCACTTCACCTAACTTTTAACGGGGAGATTTTTACAGAATCGATCGGCTGTTTCCTTGCAAGAGTTTCCTTCGACATAATTTATGTCCATGAGACATTTTTAAACTTCCCATGAAACAAAAAAATCTGACCTCCGCCAGGAACACACTTGTATATAATAGAAAGGGACACAGAGACAAAGAAAGTTTTCTCAGGCGCCATCTTGGATTTCCACTTTCCACTATCGGCTTAAACACCCTCGAAAACCATGAAAACGACACCCATAATGAAAAATTATAAAATGTTCGCAATTTTTTTTATAACCGCATGTGGTGCATGCATGTACTTACTGAATTCATCGATGTCCCGCCACCCTATATTCCACCATATGATAGGAAACAATTTGGACACACAGATGTATAATGGAAACAACCTACACCATACAGCCATGACCCAATGCCCTTGAAGCAAGTTCAGAGTGCCTATGACTCATCCGAACCATTAAATTACGAGGCTTATAGGGAAAGAAAACTTTTAGTATTACCTGGTGATTGCTATACGAGTAGTTCTTTATGACTAGCGACCCGCCCCTGCTTCATTCACATTTTAAAAGAGTAATGGTGGAGTTTCTTGCCCATTCTTCTGCATATGAAAACTACCATTTGGAAGGGGCGATTATAATCAATTCTATTTTATTGTAATTTTTGACGTTCAAAAGTGCCTTTTATGTGCCTATTTGGAATAAATGCTTTGACTTCGCACGGGTACAATGGCGATAATAATATGTCAAAACATGAAGATTTCTGTGCTATACCTACGTTAAATATTAATATATTAAACACATCAACGCTCTGGAATAAATGCTCTTACTAAATTATGGTGATCGCATCAAAATACATTATGTAGTTCAGAAGATCTCAGCCTGACCGAGCGTAGAAATTTTACGACGGTTATAAAAAAAAAAAACCAACTATTTCATACAAAAGAGCAATACCTTCGCGTACAAAATATATGGAACTACAATTTTTTTTTTGCCATAACCAGCGCTGTAGCTCTGTTTGGCACATAAGGGCGCAGCATTTTGCTGAGCGACGGTTGTTTTGAGCATATTATCCCCGTTTTTTTAGCTTCATTTTTACGTGTATAAAATATTCATATACTAGGCGTAAAAAAAAAAATTCTTTGTTTACCCTGAATACTGGACTTAAAAATCTGAAGCCGTTTTTATAAAATATTCACTACACTAAGATATACATGTTTATTAATCATTAACATCTGTAAATAATATAGCCAATCAGCAACCACCTAAATATAGCCAGGTCCTGCAACCAGGTCACCAGTTACATTGCACCGGGGCGGGGTGCATGCTGACCTATTTATAGAGGTCACCGACTTGCCCGGGACCGACCGGGATAACCTACTGAACTGGGATATATATGGGCTAGTGGGGAATGAAATGAAATCCCTGCTATTAATTTGCGTGATTTTCTGACCTTTATTTTTTTTTCTTTTTTGTAATCTGTTGAATGTTTCATGCTGGATTATATTGAAAGAACGAAAGGAAGAAAAGGTATTTATTGCGACTCGTACAGGAAGATCATAAAACACATTCACAATGCAATGTGAAATGTTACTGAATAAATTGAATTGAATTATTTCTTAAAATAAAATATTTTTTCAAGGGCTGATTGCTCAATCGACAGATAATTTTTATTTGTGGAATGAAATTGACGTCTGATAGATTTTGTATGTAAGAACTGTCAAAAATTCAAAATTATTCCTCCGATAAAATTATCTGGCGTTGCAAAAATTTGCAATAAATAAACCATTTTTTTAAGTTAGATGTTATATTGTTCGCTTTGGTGTAAGCTGAAAGTGCCGCAAGTTATTGTTATCCTACTTCCTACTAATATTATAAACGCGAAAATTTGTGCCTCGAGGATGGATGGAAGTTTGTTACTATTTTACGTAAAAACTACTGAACGTATTTTAATGAAATTTGACATACATATAGTTTATAACCAGGATTAACACATATGATACTTTTTATCCCGATATTCCCACGGGATCGAGACTTATGCGGTTAAAACCGCAGGACGCAGCTAGTATAAGTAAATAAACAAACAAATATATCGATTTGAAGAGGTCTCCGACTTGCCTAGGATAACCTACTGCACTAGGATGTAGGCTAGTGGAGGAATGATGATTATGGGACGTTATGCAATGTCTGCTGTCTTCTTCTTCTTCGTATCGCTGGCACGACTGAATTTCATATCTTGTTGGCCCAAAACTTTGCCACCTCCACGGCGTCGACAGTGGCAGCGCAGAGGTCACTTTGACTGCATGTTTTGGGACACAAAGGGCAGGATAGGAGGTGGAGCATGGTTTGCGACATAGCTCCACAATCACACCCTACTGCCGTTCCGTCAAGGTAGCCCCACTGTGCCCCACACTCATCTCTGCTCTTAACTTGGATGACGGGGTGATCTTTACAAAGCCAAGGCGATATTTATTTTACAAAACAACAGCCAAAAATGTGGATTTGTTATAGGTACGGTCACCAAAGGAGATAAGTAACCAGGGTCGTCGGACATAGTTGAAGTTTTGTAAGAAACCGATGGATATTTTCGAATGAAATTACATTACAAAACATACAGTTAATTTACCAAATTAAATTTAATTCGAAAACATCAATCGGTTTCTTACTAAACTTCAACTATATCCGACGACCCTGGTTACCTATCTCCTTTGGCGACTGTACATCTCTGCCTAACCCTTCAGGGAACAGGTGGGATGTTATGAATTTTTCAAATCCGACTGATAGTTCCAGAGATTAGCGCGTTCAAACAAACTCTTCAGCCTTATTATTGGTATATATATATTGAAAGGAAATGAAATTTTATTTATTTGCCAGAATATAGGTACAGACGCCAGCACATCAAGCTACTACAATCTGTCAAATCTATTTAATAGATTTTCAACTTTAACGCTAAAGCATTAAGGTTCAAGGTTGATTGGGAAAATTTGACAGTTTCGGGTAGCTTGACCTGCTGGCGTCCGTACAATAACATGGTAAAATAATTTTTGTCTCACTATATTCGACTTATCAGTCATGCAAATATTTCTAGTACATGCATAATAGCGCCAATACCCTTGTTCACAAACTAAACTAAATTTAAGTTCAGTGCATCTTTTTCTTTCTATTTGATTAAGAAAAGGACAGAAGATAAATATTAGTTCAGAACTTCAATGAAAAACCCGCGAATATAACTGCACTGTACACCAGGGCACATCTCTATGATTGGGCGTGAGTCTATAGTCGATGCGAGGGGAGCGAGGGGGGTTAGGGGGGGGGGGAGATGACCTAGATACAGGATCCAGCCCATCTAGGCTATGTAGGTGAACTATCTATCATACATTCAGGATTTTTATGACGTCATAGTTGAGTTTCTTTGTTTGATTTATTTGAGGGTGCTTTAAAAATCAATATCAAGTCATTTATTCAAAGTAGGCTGAGAATCAGCACTTTTCGAACGTCAAAATTACAAAAGACAGTCCCCACAAAACGCCCGCTTTTCACCACTTCCTAGTGCTTTCGCTGGGAAGAAGAAGTGGCGCAACAAACCAACAAATCCCCTAAAAAATACTTGTTATGAGTGGCTAGAGTCAAATAGGAAATATTACACTGATCCTCTAAAAACCTCATTAATCTTCTAATGATGGACATTTTTATAAATTACTGTCACTGCGCGTTAGGTAGGCTCTTAAGGATTCTCATTTTAAAAAAAAGTGACATGAAAAAATCAACTTTATTTCAATGACCCAAAACTCTTTTAAACGCGATAAAAATGTACTCTCCTATCCGAGCCGGTATGTGAACGGACACTTTAGAGTATAGTTGACCTCCACTGGGACGATGTCACGGGCAGAAGCCAGTGTTGGATACTTTGAAAACTATAACGACCAAGCTCATAAAGCGTACAATCCATTGCACCAGAACATGCAAGAAACACATCCAAACCCACCACAGGATTCGCAACAATCTTGAACTTTAAATCCAGACACGAGGTAGACCTATTTCACCTTGATTCACCTTGGGAGAGCTGACTCACACGCCTCTGACCTTGGCTCCAACCAATGGGGCTCGTTACGGGCTTTTAACCACCCCGCACACTATGCGACATGCGATTGCGACAGACAGCTCGACGACAAAACGCTGACCGGCACCTTAATTGCGTAACAAACTGTCAAACACAATCTGAATAACTTTGAAGGATATTATTGCTAATCCATAAAACTTCAAAGTTCGAAAACTTTGTCTGCTCAACAACGTAAATAACGCAATGAATGTTGTTGAACTGTCAAAATGAAACGCCGCGGACCATGCAGCGTAGCGCGTGAATGCGTGTTTTAACGTTGCTTGTAAGAATCTCCGTTTGTATAGAAAATACGCACAGTCTAACACACAGAAAATGCATCCACGCGCGTTCATTCAGATCACGCGCCTACAAGCGGAGAATCATGCGCACAGGCGTGTGGGTGCGGGGCGAGACGCAAGATATGGCACACCGAGTCTCGCAGTGCCTATCTATCTGCACTATCACCACAGTGAACGGCTTAGAATGAAATGAGTCAGAGCCGCCGTGAATCCACAAAACGCAACTACGCGCGTGAGTGCGTAAAAAACCCACACGATGATGCAGATCTGCACTCCCGCAAGTATGCGCGTAGGTGCACTGGCACGCAACATGCAGCGTGATGCGTGGCCGTGTGATAATCGCCTTTAGAGTGTTACTCCATTTCTCTTCTGTCTGGATGTGTGCGCATGCACCGTTCGTCTAGCCGCTGCGACAATTAGCGAGAGCGTGTGACTAGCCTAGCCTGTCGTTGCGACTGTGCATCTTGACGTCAAGTGTGCGGCTGCTTTGAACAAAAAATATGAAAATTATTTGTCGTTGCGTCTAGTCGCCGAGCTGTAGCATTCGCATGTCGCATAGTGTGCGCTCAGTCTTAGGTCACAAATTATAGACTTTTATTGGAAAGTTAGTCATGGCTTCCAAGGTAAACTATGGAGGTTCCGAGAAAAAGGTTTTGGGGTAGAAATGAGGTCGTTACTGGTGCTGTAATAAATCTTTTTTCTTTTTTAATAATGGTTTTGTTAGATCTGTAGATTAAGGTGAAACCTATGTAGGTTACGGAGGTGAATTACCATTTATGACTCAAGAGGTGAAGATCGATGGAAAATTGATAAGCATAATCAGTCATTAATGTTTCCACTACTGGGACACAGGCCACCTCTCTATGAGAGGGACATAGGACATATTAAATTATAAGGCAGAACTCTTTCCAACCGCTCCCGCCACAATCTGTGCGCTTCTGGCGGAAACGCCTCTCGTTTCCGCTCAGCCAATGAGGGCGAGCCGAAGTTTCTAGAATGTTTTAGAAGCTTCCTATAAAAACACACGACGCGCACGTCTTTTGACATTTGCCGTCTGACGTCTGTCAAATGGGCTGCGCACCGGAAAGGGATTCCCCGTTTTACAATTTACTAAACTTTATCTTCGCCTCGAAACCTATTGTTTTGATATACAGGGTCAAATTTAAATTAGCTAGCGAAACTCCGCAGATGTTGTGGGTATCGATATATAAACATACAGAGAAAAAGCTTCTTTATTGCATAGCATAATCAGCCTATAATGTTCCCACTGTTGGGACGCAGGCCTCCTCTCTGTGAGAAGGAGGTCCGTGGAGGAGATCTGTGGGAGGGGATCCTGTACGAGTCGCAATAAATACTTCTTCTTTCCTTTTTTTCTTTTAAAGTCTACGTCAAAATCAAAAGTCATTTATTCAAATTAGGCTGAGAATCAACACTTTTCGAACGTCAAAATTACAAAAGACACTCCCCCAAAACGCCCGCCCTTCACCACTTCCTAGTGCTTTCGCATCATTCATCATTCTCACATGTATAATTTCAACATGAATGATGTAACCAATATTTTGTAACAATTTTATGATTTAAAAAAAAGCGTGTCCGTGAAGTATATTGCCAGTTCTTCTCCATAAGTACATACTAACCTTTGGAATGGGCAACTAGCTTCATCTTTCTGACTGACCGACCCCTTGACAATTCAAAAGTGCCTGTAACTGGTTTATCCTACTAATATTATGAACGCGAAAGTTTCTATGGATGGATGTTTGTTACTCTTTCACGCAAAAACTGCTACACGGATTTGGATGAAATTTGGTACACAGACAGTTTATAACCAGGATTAAGACATGGGATAGTTTTTATCCCGATTTTCCCACGGGATTGAAACGTATGCGGGTAAAACCGCGGGGCGCAGCTAGTTTGAAATAAATGCTTTGTGTTTTGTACGGCATTTATTCTCAGGGGTAGTCAGATAGGAAATGTCGACTCTATCTAGCTTATTTTTTTTTAATGATTCCGATACCCTAATTACAGAACAAACAATTTAATGTCATTTCATTACACTACTTAACACCCCTGCCTACCTTTTTAAGAAGCACAGGCGTGATGTTATGAAAACATAACATCCCTAGATATTGCACAGAAACTGCATAAAGGACAAAGGGCTGGAAAGATGTACCGCGCGTGTGCGTTGTCCCAATAACCTGGTAACCGGTTTGGACCGGATCGTTCGGCTCTCCCGAGCGTCCCCGAACTCTCCCGAACGCTGAGAGGGCAGTTTATTGGGTACAAATTAGCGGATTTTTAGTGTCGCTTCATCTTAATGGTGCAATTTTTGTTGAGTGGGTGATAAAGCGGTTGAGTGTAATCAAAATGGCGGGGGTTGGAAAATAGGTCAAAGCCCGGTGAGATCAAATCTTTAGGCGGAATCGTAAGTCTTTGTTAGTTTCAGTTGTATACTTTTGCTCTCGCGGCAGGCCCAGACGAAGACGGCGAATTGAGCGGAACTTCTGTATTAATGAATGGTCCTAATCTGCATCCGCAACTTATTTGTCAAAAATGTAAACAAATATGAGTTTATGGAAAAATAACTTTAATGCCTACACAATAAAGTTCAGTTTAAGCTAGAACTTCAAACATTTTTATAACTTTTTCAATAATGCTAGTCACCCTGAAATCAACTTAAATACCATTAAAATAAAGTTGATATTTGTTTAACTTGAAATTTTATAACATCAATTTGAAACATAAGTTTGAATATACTTTAGGCAAGTCTGGACAAAGAGACGCAGAAGGCGAGTAGGGAGGCCCATAAAGAAAGAAATAAAGAAAAAGTATTTAGTGTGACTTGTCAGGAAGATCATAAACTAAAGCTAAACACAACCATAAAAATATAAAAACCAAAATTATATAAAAAAAAGTAACGTTGGACCCGGCTGACAATCGTGGGTCTTTGGCAGTCGTTACGGGTCGCCAGAAGCCCGAAAGTCTGACAACCAGTCTTACCAAGGGGTATCGTATTACCCAGTAACTGGGTTGTGGAGGTCAGATAGACAGTCGATCCATGTAAAAAACTGGTATTCAGCTGCATCCGGTTAGAACGGAAGCCAACCCCAACATAGTTGGGAAAAGGCCAGGCGGATAATGATGATATAAAAAGAAAGTCCTGTACCTACGAGGCCAAAAGGCTCCTATCTCAGCATGATGCTGCGACATTTGTAAATAAGTGTCGCAGCGCTGGTATTCTGATGGGGCCAGCTGTGATGATACGAGCAGTAATAGAAATAAAGAAATACTTCCTACTAATATTATAAACGTGAAAGTTTGTATGGATGGATGGATGTTTGTTACACTTTCACGCCAAAACTACTGAACGGATTTGGATGAAATTTGGCACACAGACGGTTTATAACCAGGATTAACATATAGGATACTTTTTATCCCGATATTCCCACGGGATCGAAACTTATGCCGATAACACCGCGGGGCGCAGCTAGTAATATTATAAACGCGAAAGTTTGTATGGATGGATGGATGTTTGTTACACTTTCACGCCAAAAGGAGGAGCTTATGGGTGACGCATATGTCCAGCAGTGGACGTCTTTCGGCTGAAATGAGGGTGATGATGATGAATGCACGGTCACCCATCTACGAACAGACCACGGCAAGCGCAGCTGAACCTTCCATCGACACGTACGGCTGTTACCTGTCATTATTTAGCGAAATGACTGCAAGCGTCTGCACATATATAAAACACGTTCAGACACATTCTTAGCCCTTCATTAAAAAATGCACGCAGCCATCAGCCATTCCAGCCATTTCAGCCATTTTGTGAATTTAAAAAACCTTCATTCTAGAGTACTTTAGAAACACTGGATGGGGTTGAAAGGGGTTGTAAAGGGCATAAGGGGGTGATTATATAGACTCGGCGGTCGCTAGCACGGTGTTAACTTTTATTTTTAGTCCCAAGGGCAGGGGGTGATGTGACATCGATACACACGTGTTTATTGAAAGACTAGCTTCTGCCCGCGACTTTGTCCGCGTCGCATCGCATCGCCCACTCACGCTATCAACTCGTTTTCTTTTAGCGTCCTTTCTGACGTGTACTCAACTCGTCAAACACAAATAATAAAAAATAAAAAAAATATACATATTTTTATTCAAATTAGGGTGAGAATCAGCACTTTTCGAACGTCAAAATTATAAAAGACAGTCCCCCAAAACGCCCGCCCTTCACCACTTCCTAGTGCTTTCGCTGGGAAGAAGAAGTGGCGCAACAAACTCCCCAGCAGGGGTCCCCGTAAGGGTAGCTAGATAGTCATCATTCTCCTGCCCTTACCCCAATTTATTTGGAGTCGCGCAACATGTATTTTTTTTCCTGTAGCTCGATAGTAAATGGCCTATAACCTTCCTCAAAAATTGGGCTATTAAATGTAAAAGAGTTTTTTCAAATCCGACCGGTAGTTAGCATAGATTAGTGCATTCAAACAAACAAACAAACAAAATCTTCAGCTTTATTATTAGTATATACCTGTAGACAGGTATGTTTAGGTTATGTCTGGAAAAGGTGCAAAATTAGCAATGGTAGAGGTGACTTTGGTTTAAGCCTGTAGGAGTCTGGATGTATATGTCGCAGCCAACTGGTTAAATTAGCCGTTTAGTCAACCGCCTGGCATTTGGAAATAGTGCTCGCATCGCACGCGGTTGATCACAGTTCTAACCTAACCCATTTGGTCGGGATGCCCTGGCTTAGTTACTGCGACCAATTCGGCTAGCACGTTATTGGTTACAGTTCCAACCTAAACAATAATTTATTGAATATCATTCAGGCCGTTAGTTGAACGCCCGCCGTTTAGTTAAAAGACTAGGCGGCCAATTAAACCATTTGGCTGTGACATATATAACAGATATTCAAGAATTGAAAGTAGATTTATCACTTTACTGGGTACAGTCACGAGCATAAATATTTTACACTAAAGCTAAGGTTTCCTGGAAAAGCGGTGACCGAATATAACGGCCGTAGAGACAGCTGTCATGAAAATGAGCAGCAAAGATTTAAATCATTAGATACTCCCCAATGCGTCAAAAGATAGTCGCGTTTCTGATTTGTTGTGACACCTCTGACACACGATGACGCAGTGACTTCACTTGATTATCATGGAAACGCTATACAGGGTGAAAGGGACATCGACGCGCATTGGGCAGCGGGGTTTGACTTTACGGTGTCAAAAACGCTCTCTAGGAAAACACACCAACTTACTAACATAAATAAAGTTTCAGTGATGTTATTCGCCGGTAAATTGCGGACGCTATATGGGCGCCCATCGCTCTTCTATGAAACTGCAGCTTCACGCAAGATTCAAAAGCTATTTCCTCCTCATCATCATCTGCCTAGCCTTTTCCCAACTATGTTAGGGTCGACTTCCAGTCTAACCGGATGCAGCTGAATACAAGTATTCTACATGGAGCGACTGCCTATCTGACCTCCACGACCCATGTACTGGATAATATGAAACCCCTTGGTAAGCCCTGGTCGTCAGACTTTCGGGTCTCTGACGACACGTAACGACTGTCAAAGATCCACGAATGACCGCCGTGATGACGTCAACCGGTGCAGCATACGATAATATTAAAAAAAAAAAAAACAACAATCAAAATAAGAAATAAAATAATAAACAATAGGTACCTAGTTCTAAATGTTGGTGTAAACATCAAATTAAACCCACCAAAGGTGCACGTGCATATTTCACAACCCCTAATTTGCAAACTACCGTTAACATCCCCTTTCTTCGAACCTAAAACACCGTGAATGTTATCCGCAACAAAATAAAAATAAAAAACGGCCATGTGCGTGTCGGGCCACGCATAACGAAGGGGTCCGTAGTTGAGATGAATTATTATTTATCCCAAGAACAAACTTAACTTTGTAGTTCAAAAACATGCTTTCCCATACATCGATATACATCGATCGATCACGGTCAAATTTCAAATGATTATTTTTTTGTGACAAAACTACAAAGTATCTATTTTCAGACTTTTTCCTTTACTTGTGCCGCGAGACCTTGCTTCTTGCCAAAGGTGATGTCGGACATGTCCTTTCATGATACTAGGTGAACGGGAAGTACAGACGCCAGCAGGTCAAGCTACCCGAAACTGTCAAATTTTCCCAATCAACCTTGAACCTTAATGCTTTAGAGATAAAGTTGAAAATCTATTAAATAAATTTGACAGATTGTAGTAACTTGATGTGCTGGCGTCCGTACACTAAAAGTTTTGATTTATTTGCGAGTACCAAAATATGTCGCATAAAGGTTCCGTTTTCTTTCTTTTGAGGTCTGTACGGATACCAAAAAAAAACAAGTTACGTTTCATTAAAAACGAGACAATATCCGTTATAAATCTACCCTCTCTACAGATGCTGCGAGGATTATGCCACACAATCTAAACAGACAGATGGACCGGTTTCGATTGTAACAGGGAGATTATCATCCGAACGGTTATTTGATGACCGTTGATTTTCAAGGATAAACTTGAACCCTCTTAGCATCGGAAATGGCCAAAACTTGCTTGCAAACGGATTTAATGTGTGGCCAAAAGATTAATTTCCACTAATGACGGGACATTTTAATCGAATTTGTTTATTTGCTATTTTGTATTTCATCTTTTTTTAATACAAATCGATCTACCTAGCCTTTTCCTCCTATATGTTAGGGCCGGCTTCCAGTCTAACCAGATACAACTGAATACCAGTATTTTACATGGAGCGATTGCCTATCTGACCTCCATAACCCAGTTACTGGGTAATACGACACCCCTTGGTAAGCCCTGGTCGTCAGACTTTCGGGTTTCTGACGACACGTAACGACTGTTAAAGATCCACGAATGACAGCCGGGACCAACGGCTTAACGTGCTTTCCGAGGCACGGAGGGGTCTTGGTATGTAAAGATGGTCACCAATCCACGGACCAACCGCGGCTTTTTTTAATACAAATATCCAGGATAAAAAGTAGCCTATGTTCTTTTCCAGATGCCAACAATAACGTTCGGTTCAGTGGTTAAAGTGTAGAACGGTAACAGTACAGAAATACAGTTATTTTCGCATTTATGTTATTAGTCTGGACCGGCAGTGTTCGTAACGTGATTGTTATTCGTTCAAGTGTTTGTTCTGAACCCCTTGTGGTTATGCATTTGTGATTTGTGTATGTTAAAGCTGCTTTTTTAATAACAGTCTCACCCAGTAATTAATATTTTATTGACAATTACATATTTAGCAGCAAACCCTAGGAGACCGTTATCATCATCTGCCTAGCCTTTTCCCAACTATGTTGGGGTCGGCTTAGGAGACCCTTATGTGAACGGTAATAGGCTGGGCTGGCTGGGCGATATTGATGAAATACCATAAAAATACAGTAAACTGCAAATTGATTTTCACAGCAAAACCTTTCAAGCCACAACAAAGCAAAAATCGTGGCCCACCCATCAATTCCTCGACTACAAACCATAGTTATTTAAAACATTCGCCGACAGGAAATGCCAGAAGTGTATTACATGCTTACACCCACACAGACAAGGTCACCATTATACACGTCAACCATAAGACACGTCACCAACATACACATCGACACAAACTGTGCCAATTTTTGTGACTCGCGGCGAAAATTGAAACTAATGCCAAAATGTTCTGAATTTTATGGCGTTGGCTTAGACAGTGGCGCCACCCCGAAGTGTCCACTTACTATGGTCGGGTCATTCTAGCGTCATGCTTGCATTTACGCACACACACATACAAAGTCTTTACATATGGGAGTACGTCACTTTCTGAATGAAGTTTCTTCTCTGTTACTAATTCACATTTTGATATATTATTAGGTAAAGACATCTGTTTCATTTTTATTTGCATTTTGTCTGTAAACATTGAAGAAATTTTTTCAAGTCTTTTTTTTCATCTTTATGTAATTTCGTTCTTGTTTCATGTTTGAATTTAGAAAATTGTTTCGTCTATGAATGTTATGAAGAAGTTGTCTTTTGATAATTTGATCAGATTAAAAATTAAATTCATCAGTTTTAAAACTAATTAAATGTTCGTGGCGTTGTATGATTATGTTTTGGTAATGCACCCAAAGAGATGTGCAAAGATCGTCAGTCTTTGGACGCCTGAGGAAGGATATCGCCGTCGAGGTAGACCAGGGCGCAGGTGGTGTGACGATCTGATAACGTTTGCAGTGCCAACATGGCCAGATATCGCACAAGACACCCGGTTTGGAAGCAAAAGGGGAGGCCTTTGCCCAGCAGTGGGACGTGGGACACAATATAAGCTCATCATCTGCCTGCCTTTTCCCAAAGCTATGTTGGGGTCGGCTTCCAGTCTAACTGGATACAGCTGAACACCAGTATTTTACATGGAGCAACTGCCTATCTGACCTCCACAACCCAGTCACTGGGTAATACGAAGCTCCTTGTTAAGACTGGTTGTCAGATTTTCGGGCTTCTGACGTCCCGTAACGACTGTCAAAGATCCACGAATGACAGCCAGGACCAACGGCTGAACGTGCTTTCCGAGGCACGGAGGGGGTCTTGGTATGTGAAGATGGTCACCCATCCACGGACCAAATGCAGCAAGCGTAGCTTAACCTGATCGATAGACCCGTGCGGCTGTTATTAATTAGCCACAAGCCCTTAAAAAAAAAACAAAATCATTTATCACAAACAACACAAAACTCTACAACCTATCTACACCAAGTTAAAATTACATTCACTTATTGCACCGCCCGAACCCTATTCAGCTAAAAATCAATACACGTGCCGAAAATAAACCACTGTATAGCACAGGAGATGAGAGCTAAATGAAATACAATTTGCGCTCTCATTTGCTCTAGTTATCGAGCTAAAGCTCTAAAGAGGGGTACATGGCTAACTTGCTTGGGGGAACCCATGTCCAGCAGTGGACATCTTTCGGTTGAAATGATGATGATGACGGGTCGATCGAAGTTTAAGCTACGCTAGTCGCGGTCGGTTCTTGGATGGGTGGCCATTCATTACATATCGAGACCCCTCCGTGCCTCGGAAAGCACGTTAAGTCATTGGGCCCGGCTGTCATTAGTAGATTTTTGACAGTCGTTACGGGTAGTCAGAAGCCTAAAACTTCGACAATCAGTCTTACCAGCGAGAGTTATCCAGTACCTAATTGGGTTGTGGAACTTGTGAAGGTCAGATAGGCAGTTAGTTCATATAGAATACTGGTATTCAGCTGCATCTAGTTAGACTTTGAGCTGAAACACCAGCATAGTTAGGAAAAGGTTAGACAGATTGATTGATTTGCTCTAGTGATATCGACGGGTCGGCAACACTACAGGCCCCCCGCCCGCACCACGCATTACTTCGTTATTAACGCAGATGTGTGTAAGATCATATGCGTCCTAACACAAAATGTTCTAAGAACTCACATCGGAATATCGCAGGACGGAGGAACGCAAGCGTCCTACTTCTATTTCGTCGTTATTATCGCAGCAGTGCGTAACTTTGTGGCCGTCCTAATACAAAATGTACTGAAAACAGATATTACAATAACGCATCCGATGTTATCGTCCGATAATAACGCGTCTGTAGGGGGGAGAGCCTTATATGCTTTCAAAAACTGGGCCTCAGTAAGAAACTTTCCAATCCTAGAAAGACAAAAAATGAATGATTGGGCCTGATTAGAAGGTTGAAGGCAATGGAGAGAGCTATGCTTGGAGTTTCCCTACGTGATCCAATCTTACATGAAGAGATCCGTAAGAGATTCAAGGTAACCGACATAGCCCGAAGAATTGGCAAACTTAAGAGGCAGTGGGCAGGGCACATTGCTCGCAGAACAGATGGCTAATGGGGTCGAAAGGTTCTGGAGCGGCGACCGCGTACCGGAAGACGTAGCGTTGGAAGGTCTCCTACCAGGTGGACCGATGACCTGGTGAAGGAAGAATCCGCTGGATGCGAGAACAGAACCGGTCTAAGTGACGGTGCTTGAGGGAGACCTATGTCCAGCAGGGGACGTCTTTCGGCTGAAATGATGAATGAATGAAAAGCATGTAATGCTCAAAAGAAAGCGAAAATACAAGAAAGAAAATACGGAAATAAGAGTTTTCACGGCAGATTATGAATAAGGAATTATCGATCCGACCAACGTCCAGTGCAAGAGTGGTGCTCCTGACTATACTATATACATTACTATGTCCCACTTGCTGCAAGTGTCCATACACCTGCACTTCTGACAAACAGAAGAACGCCACTGACGAAGCGAACAATTACCGTGGCCACTTCCTTGGTCCAAGTATAAAAAAGTACCATCAATTCAAAGCGTCATGAGATTCAGTTAAAAGCGATAGATCATTCAGTTTCAAGGACTTACTTACTCAAGCTGAGTAAGACAAAAAGAAACCAGAGAGAAGAAACCATCACAAATCCGTCTTCCGATAAACCGATAGCTTCGCACCAAAGCGTGGTATTTGTAAACACGTATACATAGTTGGCACGCTGCTCGGGCCGGTGAACGCGAATTATTAATAGAAGACCAAATGTAACGTGACGTCACGTGAGCTTGCGCTACATGTATTACAAGACGAGTTACGATGGGTAATTAGCTTTATGGGTGCATGAGGATGAAACGACTTTTGATGGAGAGAAGATGCTAGGAGTCAGAGAGATGGATTAGCATATCATTTTGCAAAACGAGTCTACTCCACTAAGACTTGCAAGACTTGAATGCAAGTGGCACAGGATCGAGATAGATATCATGCAAAAAAGGCTAATCTAAGCAGTGGATTCTCTGATCCTGCTCTTGACTCTCTTTCCTCATCGGTTTTGCAGCCGACTATTATTTTGCGGTCTTTGGCTTTTCTAATTTTTCTACTGCGAATCCTCCTTCTTTTCTAATTTTGTTCATGACCTCTTCTCCTGTTTCTTGGTCATCATTCGCGGTTACTATGAAGGAGTGTAGGGCTGTCTGCACCGGGAGCCGCTTCCCAATAGAGGTCGCGGCTACACCGGATGATGATGATTCCGTAGGATCGCTTTTCCATTGTTCTTATCTGCTCATTTAGCTGCCCCATGCTCTCAGTATTTTCCGATACTAATAATAATAACTAACCGATCAGCATAGCTATTGACAACACCACCACTGGATACGCTTCCATACCGTATCGAATATCAATGAATGTTATCGAAGGAGTCCTTTAATCGCACACAAAGTCGGTCACAATTCTGAAACCCGAAAATTTTGTTAGTTTAAATCAAATAGACAACTGCTATTCTTTCAACAGCTGTTTGCTGTCAGGGGTAAGGTGAATCAGATTATCGAAATGTAATTTACGATACTATATAGTTTGCGAACAGAGAATATATTTATAAAGAAACAAAGAAAGAAAAATTTGGCCCACATTCCAAGAAATACAAAATATACACTAATACAAAGTAGCCAAAACCGTCGTATTCAAAAATAATAATAGTTAAAGTTTGACATCATTTCAAGAATTATTTGAGGCTGAATAAACAGTAGCCATGACCACACTCGGACGATGAAACTCTTGCCTGTAAATGATCTTCAGCAGGAATAGTCAAATACGGCTGGTGGGCCACATACAATAACTACAAAAAATCGTAAGAGAACTGCCTCCTAGGGTCTAACAAGTAATAAATAAATACTAGGAAATATGACGATAGAAATTAGTCATATTCTGGCAGGCGACCAGAAAACTGTCACTGTTCGCGTGTTATAACAGTTTATAAAACACGTCGTTGAAGCACGTGCCTTTCATGTCATTCTACACGTGCTGCGAAAACCGAGCTTCGAGGTTAACAAGGCCAGGTTTTCGAAGGGTGAATATTTAGTGGATTCAAGACTCCTTCAAGGTCGCTAAGCGCGGTATGGAGCGGGCTATGCTTGGAGTTTCTCCGAAGGGACCAGAAATAAAATTATACGGAGAAGAACCGGAGTTACCGAAATAGCTTGCAGAGTAAGCAAGCTGATCTGGCAGTGGGCTGGCCATGTTTGTCGAAGGACGGAAGGCGGGTGGAGCAAACGAGTTCTGAAGTGAAGGCCGCGGATCGGCAAGCGTAGTGGGACGCCCTCCAGCTAGATGGGCCTATGACCGTATAAAGGTGGCTAGTACAGACTGTATGCGGAAGGCGGAGGACAGGAAGTTGTGGCGCAGCCTGGGAGAGGTCCAGCAGTGGACTGCGCTAGGATGAGCTGATTAAGATTGACTCCTTTGTTTTTTTAAGAGCAGAGAGTCCCTTATAGTCTCTCTATAAGGGAGATCCACCACGCGGGCCCAGTGCGGATTAGCAGATGTCACACGTCTACGAATTGTTGGTTCTAAGACATGCCGGATTCCTCACGATGTTTTCCTTCATCGCCTTCTTTTAGAGCAGGAAAGGGCAATGCTGTCAAGGGCAATGTGTGCTGCTGTGCTGCTTGCACGCTATATGTCTGGGTGCAAAGGTCAGAGATAGCACTGGCATTCAACTATACACTAGGAAAGGCTAAAAGCCGACCTTAACATCAATCACCTAGTCTTTTCCCAACTGTGTAGGTCGCTTCCCAGTGTAAGCAGATGTGGCTGAGCATCAGTTTTTGACCCGTAAACACTGACTTCTGAACCTTGTCACTGTTCCAGGATTAAACACTTGCCTAAAAGTTATTTCATCTACCGTGTTACCAAGACTGACAACGAGCTCATCTCGTGATATAAAAGACTTCCCAATCAGCTAGAAAACTAGCGAAGCTGGCTGCCTAAAATGCGCAGGAAAGAGGCTTTTTTGACGCACCAATTAAGACATTTCGAGGCTAAATGATAACAGCCGCACGAGTCGATCGACGGGTAAGCTTAAAGCTGAAAAGCGCGTTAAGTCGTTGGTCCCAGCTGTGTTTAATAGATCTTTGACAGTCGTTACGGGTAGTCAGTAAACCCAAGTCTGAGAATCAGTCTTACCGAGGGTTATCGTGTTACCCAGTAACTGGGTTATGGAGGTCAGATAATTAATCGCTCCATGTACAATACTAGTATTCAGCTGCATCCCGTTAGACTGGAAGCCAATCCCAATATAGTTGGAAAAACGCTAGGCAGATTGACTAATGGTCAAACTTTCCATCTTGTCTGCAACACCTCAATAAAATTTTATGAAAGGTAAGACAACGATTATGGTACAACGTAGTATGGCTTACTGCCAAGAACTCTCATCAGATTGCGTTGTTTGAATTTTATACATATTGGTAATACACATACTTTTACCATGTATCTTGAACGTGTTATTTAGACATCTGCTCGTGATTTTAATGAGTAATATGTGCAAGTCTGTTAACGTAGGGACTAGTTAGGGATACCGACCTAGATGTGAGAATAGACGATATTTCATACAAGGAAGATGCCTCATTAATAACTATAGTCATGAGCCGAGTTTAAAACTGTAGCGGTATCTACACCGCCACATGCGAACAACGCGTCATACTGTCGTCACGAAAATCCTGCATCTCGCAAGCAGAGTTTACCGCGCAATTAGCATATATACAAACTTCCCAACATCAATCGTTGAGCAGTTGCCAGCCAGACACAACACCCGGCTGGTCGGAGGATCCCCCTTTTCTATAGAGTATGAGTGAACTTTACACCCTGTTCCTCATACCTCTATAAAACAATGTTAAGATTAGAAAGGTCTTCGCTGATGTTGCAACTCCGTAGAATCTGATAAACTAAGTGGCGAGCTGTTGGACAGTAGTGACGCCAACGGACCCTATCTCCCGGGAGAACTCTTGTTCCTCACCTCTGGCTTGCCTTTATTATTGGCCGGCTGAAGTAAACAATGACGAGGAACTGAGCTCCCAACTCATTCTTGCCATTATTGGCCGGCTTGATTGGAGACTCGCAAGAGCAAATGTGCTCAGAGGAAGGAAGTATTCCACTAAGATGCTGGGAGGCAACTTGAACGTACTTCCGGGATTGTCCTGATAGCCGTGGAATACCTCTTCACTCCTCATAAGCACCTTAGGACATGTTGCCCCCTTGGCGCTACGACACTATGTGCTAGCAACCGTTTTGCGGGGCCCATTATTGAGTGTGCAAGTCACCCCCTGTCATTTATCTGTGTAATTTATATAAAACATTGGTCAGGCAGGGGCTATACACTTTCCATAGTCTTCAATAACCAGTTCACTTTAGCCACCCAAACCCATAATCCAATATCTTTGTTACCATGTCCTACACCAACCGTGGGTTGTCCTTGGGTGCAAAAAGAGGAGAAATATCAAAATTTGCAGAGTTTGTTTATTTGAACGCGCTAATCTCTGGAACTACCAGTCGCATTTGAAAAAATATTTTTGTATTTGATAGCCCAATTCTTGAGGAAGGCTATAGGCTACTTTACATCACGCTATGACCTTTATAAACCGAGCAAAAAGAATAAAAGTCAGAAAGAACGCTAAGCGAAAACGCAGTAATAGCGCGGGCAGGCGATGCGGTGCGACGGGGTGGGTCGGGAGAACAAGAAATTTCACGCATACAAAGTCGCGGGCAGAAGCTAGCTAACTCGGTTGTAGAGGTCAGATAGGCAGTCGCTCCATGTAACATGCTGGTATTCAGCTGCATCCGGTTACACTGGAAGCCGACGCCAACATAGTTGGCTAGGCTAATGATGATCATATAAACAGATATTCGCATGGCCTTTGCGTTTATTCATCGTAAAACTATGCAAATATTGCAATCTTCAAGAAAGTTAGTGCAGTTACCAAGCTAGCATGAAAAACTAGAAGCATTGTAGTCTATTAGAAACTGAATATCGTTAGCGTTGCATCACTAGCAGGAATGGGAGCACCAGCCTGGCAGCGGTCAATGTCGAGTTATGTACTAGTGAAGGAAAAACGTCGTAGGTTGGAATGTTTATCGATACACGTTTGTAGTAGTTTTGGGCTGTTGTTTTGTGTTGAAATTAGGCGTGAGTTTTAAGATACTTTGTTTGGGGAGATTTGGGTGGGTCACGCAGAGCAGGCACCCGAGAATCAACTTTTTGAAGGTCAAATTTACAAAAGATAGTCCTTGAGGCGGCTCCCCTTCACTACCACACACACTACACACACTCGAACACTAGGAAGTGTACTGGGAAGAAGGTCTAAACCAACCGAGCGATTCTATAAAAATTTCACCGTGAAGACTTAGGTGAAGTGAGCTGTCAATAGTGTCAATCCGTAGCATCAGGTGGAATGACAGCTGATCGATTCTGTAAAAATCTCACCGTGAAAAGTTAGGTGAAGTGAGCTTAGAGTGAGCTGTCAATAGTGTCAATCCCTAGTATTAGTTGGAATGACAGCTCACTCCACGCTTACTTCACCTAAGTTTTCACGGTGAGATGGTTACAGAATCGCACTGCAGGTCACTTTAAGCTCACTTCACCTAAGTTTTCACGGTGAGGTTTCACGGTGAATAGACGGGCTGGTCATGGGTGGTTACCGTGTCTCGTGGACCTATTTATCGACCATCGATAAATCACAGCAAAACACTACGCCATAAACGTCGGAAATATCGCGTAAAAGCTATCTATCAACAGATGCCTGTCAGTCGCAGACTCGCAGATAATCGCATACACTATATTCAAACTATATATGATAATATTGACGAAACACGCACAACATACACAGATCAAAATAAATCTTTTTGTTCAACGGTTTTTAAAAAGACTGATGACTATCAAGGGACTCCCTTTTTTTTTGTAGCCATTAAAGTCCTGCTGGTGGGCAAAGGCCTCCCTACTCTCTTTCCAGCTCATCCCGCAATCTCCGTTTGGGCCTGCCGCGATGTCGTTTGCCATTAAGCGGGCCCACTGGGTCATAAGTTTGGCCGTCCGAAATGCGGCAGATGTGTCCAGGCCAATTCCATTTAAGCGTGGCAGCTTTCCGAGTGACAAATCAGTTATTTTATTGTTTTCTACCCGTTTTCTGAATAGATAAATTAGTGTCACGCGGGCTTGGGACCGGTACCAAAAGTACTGGGAGTATACTCCGAAGTGGTAAATGTATCGCATCGGCCGAATGATCGGATCGGACCGACACATGGCCGAACCGAATATTATTGAAAAAAGTTCGGATCGGCTCAGTTGGGTCGGGACCATAGTCAATATTCGAAAGAGTGTAGGAGTGTAGGATCGGGACCGACCGAACCAAATAGTAACTTCGTAGCAGGAAACAGCCGAACATTCGGCGGATACGATACATTTACCACTTCGGAAGTTCGGAGTAGACTCCCAGGTTCTGTATCGGTACTAAGCGTGCCGGTACCAGACGTGTACTCCGCTTAACAATTCATCATCTGCCTTGCCTTTTCCTAACTATGTTGGGGTCAGCTTCCAATCTAACCGGATACAGCTGAATACCAGTATTTTACATGGAGGGACTGCCTACTTGACCTACACAACCCAGTTACTGGGTAATACGATACCCCTTGGTAAGATTGGTTGTCAGACTTTCGGGCTTCTTAAGCGACTTCCGGCCGGCCGGGGGAATGACAGCCGGGACCAACCGCTTAACGTGCTTTCCGAGGCACGGAGGGGTCTCGGTTTGTAAAGATGGTCACCCATACACAGATCAACCACGGCAAGCGTAACTTAACCTGATCGATCGACCTGTGCCGCTGTTATTACTTAGCCATGGGCCCCTCTCTCCACTTAACAAGTACCAGTACCAACTCAGGTACCAGGCGTGTACCTCAAATCTCATATTTGTATGAGGATCCTCGTACCTCGTCGGGACTGGGGCTATTTGCTGTAGTGGACGTTTGTGGGCTTTATTTATAGTTTGTGCGTTATCAATAGGTCAGCCAGTCACGAAATTGTTTTACATATGTAAAGATAATAAGATGATACTAAGATAACTGAGTAAATGTATAGTAGGACGAGTGAAGACCAGTCCAGCAGTGACCCAGTGCGGAGCAGCCGTGGCCCAGTGGTATAGCGACCGCGACTTACGAGTTGTAGGTCGTAGGTTCGAATCCAGACAGGCGCTTTACTCTGTGTAAATAATTTCAACACCACTGCTCTCAAAACGGTGAAAGAAAACATCGTGAGGAAACCGGCATGTCCTAGAACCAAAAATTCAAAGACATGTGACATCCACCAACCCTCACTGGGCCCGCGTGGTGGATGACGGCTCATTCCGTCTCACAGAGAGGAGGCCTGTGTCCCAGCAGTGGGAACATTATAGGCTGATTATGGTGATGATGAGGGAACTGAGGTGATCTTCGCATCCTCTAATCAACTTTTTTGACACCAACAAGAATAGAAGGCCAATTCTCGTAATTTAAAACGTTCAAAAGCTAGTTGCACACTCATCTCGGCGACAAACAAATGTCAAAAACTTGTCAAAATGTAGGGAAATTAGAGGGATTTTTGACAGACTGAGACAGATCAGACTGTGAACGTTCTTAAAATTACGAGAATTACCCCTCAGATGGGGAGACCCAACCTTGACACCACATAAGACAAACAAATAAATATCGATGACATCAGTCTAAATCTAAAACCTTTATAACCTTGACTGAGTCAGTCGCATCGCCGCCATTACAAATGAAAGTCAAAATAATGTTATGTCGATAATAAACGATATTTTATAAACAACCGTTCATGAGTTTATAATTAAATCTGTTTGGTGTAAACATTGTTTTGGCTTAGTTGTTATTAAAAATATTAAGATAGGGATGGCAGTTTTTAGTATTTATTTATTTCCGTAACTGCCCGTGACATCACAGCGGGCCCTATCAGAATACCAGCGCTGCGACATTAATTTTTTTTAAATGTCGCAGCATCATGCGGAGCCTTTTGGCCCCGTATAGGACTTTCTGTTTCAATTTTCTTTGTTATTTTTTGCCTTTTGGCCTTTCGTTTTTTTTTTATTTTTAACTGTGTTTAGTTTATAATCTTGCTGTTCGAGTCGCAATAAATACTTTTTCTTTCTTTCACTTCCGAGTCTTAGAAAATTTATTACGAATCTTTGTTTGATAGATCAGAGCCAATTAACGTATTTTTACGTAATTTCGCATTCTAATGTGCGCTTTTATAATTTCTAACGTGACGATATTATCGTAGATATCCACGTCCATAAAACGTATGGAAATACGTGCACAGTATAACGTTAACGTGGAAGGAAATTTAAAAGCGTCTTCATACTTCCCTGTGTTATCATGAAGCCGGCCGGGTCACGTGGACGTGGAAGTCCACCACAATACCGTGACACCGTGCAGCGTTAGAAATTATTTATGCGCACATTCTGATTCACAATCTGTAAAAAAAAACCTATAGTTTTCCTGTATTTTTAACAAGTTTTTGAGATTGATTTCTCATATCGTTTGGTGTTAGATTTTTAACGTTTTTAATTACAAGAATCGGCCAAGAGATGACAACAGCTGAGAGAGGGGAACGGAAAAAAAAAACGTGTTGCGCCAACCCCAAGTCACATAGGGCAAGGGCGAGGTGATGATAAGGATGCTTTGAAAGGTTACCAAAGAGACGCCGAATCTCCCTTTAATAAAAAACAGAGGAGCAATTCTCGTAATTTTAAGAATGTTCACAGTCTGATCTCAATCCCAATCCGTTCAAAATACCTCAAATTCCCCAACATTTTTGACATTGATTGTTGCTGAGATGAGATTACGACTAGATTTTGAATGTTTTCAATTACGAGACCTTCTGGTTCTTAACGCATGTCGATAGCTGCAATGCCGGTGTAAATACCGGGAATCAGAGGGAGGATGAATTAATCAATAGTTTGGATATAGCCACGAGGTAGGTAGCAAAGCACTGTGTAGGGGAGCCGGGGAAGTAATACGGAGAATCGCTATTCAAGGCGAGAGTACCAGGAAAGCCCGCGAAACTTCAATTTTCTTAGGATAATAGTAGTATTTGGTTGCCATTATTAGGTTAGCCTTTCTTTTCTTTCTTTTTTAGACATATAAACATAACAAAGAAACGAGCTTGCAAAAACAGGATAGCAGGCACATCGAAGCGTAAACTGAAACCATGAATTCAGCACTTGATTGTAGACCGAACCAGAAATTCGAAGAAATGTGACATCTACTAACCCGCACTGGGACCACAGCCTACTCCCTCTCACAGAGAGGAGGCCTGTGTCCCAGCGGTGGGAAAGTTCTATGCTCATTATGTTTGTCTTTTTACAAAAGACAACCCTATAAAGCATAAATCTACTGACTTTAAAAAAGTTTACGACAGGTTAAGATAAACAGGTAGAAACGTTATGTAGACTCAGATCCCAGAGATATGCCGTCACAACTAAATTGGGATGAATTGTTACACGTGCAAGATGAATATTTTAATTTATTTGCTAATATTTTATATATATCTATTTTATTATTTTTTTATTATGTCGCAGCACTATGCTGAGATAGGAGATTTTTGGCCTCTTATAGGACTTTGTTTCTTTTTTGACTATGTTTAGTTTAGTTTGTGATCTTCCTGTACGAGTCACAATAAATAAGTACTTATTCTTTCTTTGCAGTTACTGCTATGAAGATCTATACAGCATCAAACTTTTTAGAAAATAGTGAAGTCGCTTAAGAAGCCCGAAAGTCTGACAACCAGTCTTGCCAAGGAGTTTCGTATTATCCAGTAACTGGGTTGTGGAGGTCAGATAGGCAGTCGCTCCATGTAAAATACTGGTACTCAGCTGCATCCGGTTAGACTGGAAGCCGACCCCTTCATAGTTGGGAAAAGGCAAGCGGATGATGATGGTGAGTGAAGTCGCTTAAGCTAAGGTTTCCGTCATGTCGTGCGGTCCATGGCCCTATACGGGGCTCCGGTGTGGGCGCGTTCACTGCGGCGGCGAGCCGCCCACTACCTGAACGCGCCCCAGAAGGTGGTAGCCGTAAGGCTCATCCGGGGCTACCGCACGATCTCGGGCGAGGCGGCAAGCCTCCTTGCCGGACTGCTGCCATGGGATCTGGAGGCGATAGTCCTCGCGCGCCTGTATGAGTGGCGCGCGGAGGCACTACGCCGGGGGGAAAGTCCGCTCCCGCGGCAAATTGCGGCGGAGCGGAAGGATCTCCAGCTCGATCTCATGGCGACATGGAAAGAGCGACTGTCGCAACCCAGCGCAGGGCATGCCGCGATAGCGGCGATAAGACCCCTCTTTGAGGAGTGGCTAGAGAGGCGCCATGGCGCCCTCACCTACCGCCTGACGCAAGTCCTCACCGGACACGGAAGTTTCGGGAGGTTCCTGCACATCATTAGGCGAAGGAAACGCCCGGGTGTCACCATTGCCAGGATCGCCCAGAGGACACGGTGGAGCACACGGTGGAGGTCTGCCCCGCTTGGGCGGAGCACCGCCGTGTCCTCGTAGAGGCGATCGGCAGCGGCGGCGGCCTCTCGCGCCCGGCCCTGGTGCAAGCCATGGTCCGGAGCGAGAGGGAGTGGGAGGCAGTCGCCTCCTTCTGCGAAGCAGTCATGCTAGCGAAGGAGGTGGCGGGACGGATGAGGGAGAGAGCCTCCCGTCCCAGCCGCCGCGGGAGACGCTCCGGGCGTCGGGAGCCGTGTGACGACTCCCGGCCACCGTAGGCGCGGGCCTGCGGGCGAAGAGCAATGGGTAGCTCACCGTCCGATCAGGACCAGGCCCGTGCCGGACGGCGCGTAAGTGTTCCACGCGCGCCTCAAAGACTTGTCAGCATAATTTAAGGGGCCCCTTAGGGCCGGTCAGCGGGATTGTCCGAAAGGGTTACCGCTACCCCGAAACGTAAAGGGCGAAGGAAGGAACATGGGTGGGTTTTAGTCAGTAAGAGTCTGACACTCCCTTTCGCTCCACCCAGAGCGGGAGGGGTCATTTGATGATTTCCCACCAGAAAAAAAAAAGGTTTCCGTCATATTTATACGCCTGTATAAAAAGGCTTTATATGGGCTGCACATAAAAGATAAAACCCTTCATAATATTCTATGCCAAACTCCCAAGGAATAATTTTGAATTTTTGACAGTTCTACCGTACAAAATCTGTTAGACGTCAATTTTATTCCACGAATAAAAATTACCTGTCGATTGAAAAATCAGTCTTTAGACAAGTATTGTTTATGAATACAGGTGTTATTTTCTTTTCTAGCCCTTATGCGCCCAAGCAAGTTTTCTAAATTCTGAGAACATACCACGGATAACTGACGAGCATAGACTTATAATACACCATAGTTAATGTACAATAATAATTCCGAGATTAGCAATGACGTCACAACACCCGGATCTACCAAACGCTACGCGTAAACTAATGACTGTTTACACCAAGCAATACATTGAGCTGGAGTGATTTACGACTTCATTTGGGAGTTAGTGAAAACATGGAGTGGTGCTGTTGGTCTTTACAACACCATCTGCCTAGCTAGTATTTCCCAACTTATCATCTGCCTAGCCTTTTCCCAACTATGTTGGGGTCGGCTTCCAGTCTATCATCATCAGCCTGCAGCAGACCACTGCTGTACATAAATCTCTCCAATGCACGCCATTTAGCTCGACTCTCGGCAACTCACATCCAGCTGCTACCAGCCACACTCCGAAGATCGTCGCTCAACCTAGCCTTAGGGCCTCCTGCCGATTCGCGGTCTCCACGTAAGAAACTCTTTTTTATGCGTCATGTTTGCCGCAAATAAACGTATTTTCTTTTCTTTCTTTCTTTTTCTTTTACCCCAACGGTAATCGGTTCTACAGCTAACATGGCCAGCCCATTGCCTTGCTAGTTTGCTTATTCTGTGAGCTATGTCGACAGCTGAACAAACTCAATCAATCAATCAGTGATGGCCCATTATCACGCTCCTACCTACCTGATATCAACACAAATATCTCTCCAATCACAACAGAATGTCACGGTCAGTTGACTCATTGCATCTGATTCACTGGGGAGGGCCACCTCCCCCCTCCACCCTTCTTGATAAAACTACGAGTGGGCGTGGTAAAGGTTAAAGATCAGCTGATAAAACATTGTTTATTGACTGGTAGACTTAGACTGAAAGTGTACTAGAAATGTTGAATAAGGTTACCTAATGCTTAAAGGTTTCTAGGAATTAAGGGAGTTACAAAAGCCTTTTTTTTTGCTGCTCCGTGGAAATCCTCATGGACTTCCTCCATTGTGTGGATGACAGAGGGGCATACCCATAGAAAATGGGCATACCTCTGCCTATGGTCCGGTGCGGGATTCACAGTTTTTTTTTTTGTAGTTTTTGATTCCTTTTTTTTCTTCCTTTGGGTTTCTGATTGTATTTTTGAGCCTGGCAGAGAGAGTAGGTCGGCAATAAATAGGCCTCACTTATTTATTTAAAGGTGATGGGACTAAAATAGTGTTGATACTTGTGGGAGGGGGTCGATCGATCAGGTTAAGGCTTGCCACGGTTGGTCTGTGGATGGGTGGCCATCTTTACATACCAAGACCCCACTGTGACATAAAGCATGTTAAGCCGTTGTTCCCGGTTGTCATTTGTGGATCTTTGACAGTCGTTACAGGTTGTCAGAAGCCTGAAAGTCTGGCAACCAGTTTTACCAAGGGGTTTCGTATTACCCAGTAACTGGGTTGTGGAGGTCAGATAGGTAGTCGCTCCGGTTAGACTGGAAGCTGACCCCTACATAGTTGGGAAAAGGCTAGGTAGATTAATTGGTAAAGATTCAAAAGTCTTAAATTTAACCAATAACGGTCTGTAATTTATAGGAATTGGCTATTAAGGGGGGGGGCAGAGATTATACTGCACGTAGTCAGTGGACTCTAGACACTGTATTTTAAGTAAAACCATATGTTCTATGTTATGGGTTTGGTATCCGCACTTAGTCCTTCAAGTGGACCATTGTGCGTGGGCCATGGCGGCCGTCGGTGGTTATTCCAACCAGCCCACCTCCCTCCAGAAGCTATTAAAACGATATATGATTTAAAAGAGTGTCTGTGGAGTTTCTTGCCCATTCTTCTCCATAGGTACCTACTACGCTTTGGAATGGGCAACTAGTTTCATCTTTCTAACTGACCGACCCCTTGACAATTCAAAAGTGCCTGTAATTGGTTTATTTGAAATAAATGCTTTGAGTTTGAGTTATCGGGACCAGGTTTGGATACCTCATAGGGTTCATTATCAATACTGTTATCAATGACGTTGGCTAGTTAACAAGGCTGCGCTAATTATTTTTACACTAGAGCAACCTTCTATCATGAAATCAACGAAAAATGTACTCTGTATCAGATTCTATGTTAATTAGTTTAATGAACAGCGGTTTCGTTAATGAGAGATACATAGTAGTTTGAAAACACATGATTTCGAAACGGTTTTTAGATATACCGATAAATGGCATATGAACAGGCATTTGGTTATAAGAAAAAAACATTCGAAAATAAATATAATCGTTAAAACTTTTAGTAGGCAATCGTTTAACAGGTTTAAATTACATATTTAATTGTTCCAAACAGCAGTAACAAAGACAGCTGACGTAGCTTAAAAGACTGCCCAACTTAAACGGAACTGCGGCCATCTCTGCTGCATGCTAGACACACTGAGCCTAAATAGCATGGTGCCCTGAGAATGAGCCGAGTTTGTGGTAGGACACAAATCTGACAGCGGGAAAACTGGACATATTCCGTCAAAATTGGAAGAAGTGTGGGAAGTGTGGGTGTGTGTGGGTGTTGGGAAGTGTGGGTTTTTAATATTTTAGCCAGTTACCACCGTACTGGCTAGCAAAAAGACAACGACAAACAATAAAATAATATTGGATAGATAGTTATCCTAATACTCCAATAACAATAGATGTCTGTTGCCAAACATGATGCAGTGGGGACGAATTAACATAAGAATCATGCTAAACATAGACAAATAAACTGATACAGGAATGTTATCACCCATATACATATATGAAACATTCTAATAGGATAACTCAAAGCCAACTAGATTTTCAGACATTAAACTGTCAAAACATTATTTTTCTGTAATTTTAAGATACAAAGTTGTATGTATTTTAACGTTTTTTTTTGTGAAATTTTCTGTTACCATGTCAGTTTTTTGCCTTGCAACATCCTATATAATAGTCTTTTTTTTTTAATTGTGTTTTAGTAATTGCAAAAATCGTTTTAATTTTATTGTCCTGTAGGTACCTAACTACTGCTGAAATTCAGTCTGCCTTCGTGTAATATGTATGTAAACATTCTTCTATGTATCTTTTTAGCATAAATTCATGTTCCTTTGCATTAGCAACTGCAACCAGCGGGCTAATTATCGTACGGACGCTGAAATATCGAAAACAAATGTGCAACTTACGCAATTTGCGACTCTTCATACATGTAATTCAATAAAATGGAATCACTGTCGTTAAATATAGATCGAAAACGTTGTCAAAAATAGACAATAAGTTATCCACTATACACACCAGTTGCAATACAGTCACATCATCTTCGGAATGTGAAACAAAACAAGATATAATAAAATGACCAGAACGCACCACACGAAAATTCAGGGGGAAACTGCAATAAAGTCGATTTTCCTTTCAGGATTTGACCACCATGATACACTCCCGTTTTATCGTCCACTAGTACATTGTCCAGGTTATTCTATTAAACACAATCGTTCGTTTATATATGGCACTCATGCCCGAAGACACCACGTCCTTATATTTTCACAAATTCAACTCGTTTTTACGATATCACTAAATAAAATGATGTGTGAATGACATGAATTTTTGACATGCGCACTCCATTGTGTCTAGCTAGCGACATCTAGTTTTTGAGCCGTTCGAAATTTAGTAACCATGTGTTCCAAACATTGAAAAAGCGCTGCTACTCGCTAATAGATGTCGCTAATAAGATTGTTTTTAGATGACCATCCCTAGATGACGTTAAAAGGTGCTGCTAATTGGCATTACAAATCAACTACACTCGACAAACTATCTACATTATGAACAGTTCAATGCCAATCTCTCAGTTACATCACATCTCGTATCAATTAGTATTCTACGAATATATTTACATCCAATAAAGCATAAAAAAGGGTAATTCAGTTATAATTATTCCGTTAATTACTAGCTTCAGCTATAAAACCTGTTAGGTAATAATGTATTTTGTTCGTTTCTCTGTTTCATTTCAAAATGTTTCTGTTAAAAGTCTTTGTGTTGACAAACCTGTGGCCTCACATATCAATATGGCGAATCAAACGCGCATATTTGTCCCAAAAATACGAATGACCAAGACGCGTGGTCGGATCCAAAGATGTGGGAAAAATGGATGTGGCATTAACTGACGTTGTGACAAAAAAAATGTGTCCATTTGTCCAAGTCCATGAAGCTTACAAGCATTTAATAATCTGCAGGCTTATGATGTTCACACGTCTGTGACTGACATCATATGCCATAATCAGTCTAATATAGTTACTCTTCCCACTGCTGGGACACAGGCCTTCTTTCTTGTGACAGGGAAAAGGCCGTAATCCATCCTGCGGGCCCAGTGCGGGTTGGTAGATGTCACGTCTTCGAATTTTTGTTTCTAGGACATGCTGGTTTCCTCTCGATATTTTCCTTCACCGTTTTTAGAGAAGTGGTGATGAAATAATTTACACAAAGTAAAGCACGACCTACGGATTACAACTTGTAAGCCGTTACCACTGGGCCACCGATGCTCTCAAATTTATAATATGCCAGCTCCTCAAATCTTTGTGCCTCCATAAAGTCAGGACTGGTCTAAGTCGTTAGTTCTTAGAACGTGTTCAGGTAGACTGACATCATACATACAAGCAGCCATACATACATACAAACACATACATACATAGGAATGCAGTAGGTATTATTAGCTTTGGTTATGGGGTCACTACTTGATGGCGAAGTAGGCCCAAGGTCAGTCGATTATCGTGAGGTTCTGAGTTCAAACTCGGCAGTGTACGCTGTTATTAGTGAATAAGAAAATTATTCTTAGACATTATTTTTACAATAGATAGGTGCTGTCGCCAAAACCTATATCTGACCATTTTGAAAACAAAATCCCGTGCACATGATGACCACAGCTGCGTCCGTACCTAAGTAAAACAAAAGAGGATCCTTTTTAGGTCGACTAATAATGCGCTGCAAGCAGGAATAGTCCTTACGGTGGTCAGATATAGATTTTGGCGATAGTACCGACAGAATACTTGACAGTCGTTACGGGTCGTCAGAAGCCCGAAAGTCTGACAAAGAGTCTTACAAAGGGGTATCGTATTACCCGGTTACTGGGTTGTGGAGGTCAGATAGGTAGTCGCTCCATGTAAAATACAGAGGGCCAATTCTCGTAATTTTAAGAACGTTCACAGTCTGATCTCAGTCTCAATCTGTCAAAAATACCTCTAATTTCCCTACATTTTTGACAAGTTTTTGACATTGATTGTCGCTGAGATGAGATTGCGACTAGATTTTGAACGTCTTTAGTTACGAGAATTGGCCTTCTGGAATCCAGCTGCTTCCGGTTAGACTGGAAGCCGACCCCAACATAGTTGGGAAAGGGCTAGGCAGATTATGAGGTACCTACTGAACCCATAATTCGCAGGAAATTCTTAAACTCTTCACTACTTACTATCTACCAACCCGCACTGAGCCCGCGTGGTGGATTACAGCCCAATGCCTCTCACAGAGAGGAGGCCTGTGTTCGCTGTGTGTGAGCTGTCAATAGTGTCAATTCCTTAGCATTATTTGGAATGACAGCTCACTCCACGCTCACTTCACCTAAGTTTTCACGGTGAGATGGTTACAGAATCGCACTGCAGGACTACTCTCAAACAGAATCACTACTGACATGCATCACCTAATATTAATATATCAGTATCACTCACTACCTCACCTTTTTCCACTACTTACCTACATTAACACACACTCACATTCACTCCTCTACACTGTTTCCCTACTTCTTTTTTCCGTCCTTTACTTTATTTTAATCCTACTAATATCCTACTAATATTATAAATGCGACTATGCGACTTGCGACTAATATTATAAATGCGAAAGTTTGTATGGATGGATAGGGATGGATGTTTGATACTCTTTCACGCCGAAACTACTGAATAGATTTGGATGAAATTTGGCACATATGTAGTTTATAACCAGGATTAACATATAGGATACTTTTTATCCCGATATTCCCATGGGAACGAAACTTACGCGGGTGAAACCGCGGGGCCGCAGCTAGTTGTAAACTAAACAAACAAAGTTACATTTTTAAATCACTTGGTAGTTCGACACAATTCACAAGTTGTATAAATCTTACCGGATTAACCCCATAGCTGAACGCTATCTCAAGTCATAAGATACAGGTAACCCTAGCTTAAGAGGCAGATACCTGCGGCATGGTTTATGTTTAACGTATTTTCTTTCTTTCTTTCTTTTTCTTTCTTTTATTCGCTCTGTACCTACTTACCACTAGAACTAAGTCTGAAAAATAATTATTATCACAGCATATCAGTATTCCACTCGTCCCTCGATGCGAGGTTTGGCGATCGTAGTCTAACAGCTGACATACCAGTCATGTTTTATGCATGAGATGACCCGGATGTTCTAGTGTAGGAGATAGAGTTACGATCTTGTTTATTATATTGTTCAACTGGTTTTTATTATATCTATACTAATAATAAAGCTTGAGGGGCTTGTGGCTAAGTATAACAGCCGCAACAGTCGTCCGATCAGGTTAAGCTACGCTTGCCGCGGTTGGTCCGTGGATGGGTGACAATCTTTACATACCAAGACCCCTCCGTGCCTTGGAAAGCACTTTAAGCCGTTGGTCCTGGCTGTCATTCGTAGAACTTTGACAGGCGTTGCGGATAGTCAGAAGGCCGAAAGTCTGACAACCAGTCTTACCAAGGGGTATCGTATTACCCAGTAGCTGGGTTGTGGAGGTCAGATAGACAGTCGCTCCATGTAAAATACTGGTATTCAGCTGCATCCGGTTAGACTGGAAGCCGACCCCAACTTAGTTGGGAAAAAGCTAGGCAGATTGACTAATAACAAAGTTGAGTTGGTTTGTTCCAAAGAGCTACCAGTCGGATTTGAAAAATTATTTTTGCATTTGATAGCCCCTTAGGAGCCGAGCAAAAGTAAAAAAAAAAAACAGAAATATCGCTAACCGAAAACGAAGCAATAGCGCGGGCGGACGATGCGATGCGACGCAGTAAGTCGGGGGAACAAGAAATTTGACCCGGACGAAGTCGCGGGCTGAAGTTAATTTACATAATAACGGAATTTTTTGGTAGATAAAACGTACTACAGTCTAACTGAGTTCCTATCCGAGAAACATATTTGTTAATTAGTGACATCTTGATTTTTGAAATTTGTTGTGTGACATTTTTTGATTTTTGACATTTTGATCTTTGACATTTTGATTTTGGTTTTTTTCTTTCTTCTTTTTGGAATCGTAATAATAATGATGTTTGTAATAGTAATGACATGATATATAATCTAATGATACTAATTTATATTTTTCCTTCTAATACAAACATATATTTTTAATTAAGTTGATGATTTAAAATTTTATCATAGTAATTTATAAATTGATCTAAATAAGTGTAATAATAATGATATAAATAATTTCAAATGTTTGCATGCCGATTGGTAAAATGTGGTTGAGCTAAATGTAATCTTAAGAACTGATATGTATTACCCTTATTTGCAAAATAAAATTCTATTCTATTCTATTCTAATATAAGCTAACAGATTTAAAATAATAATATAAATAAAAGGGGGAAAGAATCATAGGGCACCAATAAATTCGTCCGCATCGCTGTCAACAAGAAAAGTGCCCAAAAGGCTGGCAGCATTGCCACGTTGTATGGCGATGCTGATTCTTTGGCCATAAATAGGCCAGCCCTCTGGTCACGTGAAGCGTCGAACAGCCGGTGAGAAATTTTATTTCTAATTTCCTGAGCGATTCGACCCCAAACGGATCAAAGCTGTAGTTACCCAGGTAATTGTGCCGGTTGAGGGTCTCAGCAGCCGCAGCAGTGGCGCCAGCACAGCCTACCGTGCTAGGAATTGAGATATGATAAAAGATAATAATAAATAATTTATTTCCATAAGTAATGTACAGACGCCAGCAGGTCAAGCTACCCGAAACTGTCAAATTTTCCCAATCAACCTTGAACCTTAACGCTTTGGCGATAAAGTTAAAAATCTATTAAATAAATTTGGCAGATTGTAGTAGCTCGATGTGCTGGCGTCTGTACAAAGTAGGTATGCGCAGCATTTACAGCGTAGGACTTGCAAGTGCACAGCGATTTGATCAATGACCCCCATGCTAGGTCGAACCTGTGTTACAGAGTATAGCACAAGGGTCCGTTCCGCACCAAAAATTAGTTTTTTTTCCAACTTCACATAACTTTGTAAAGACTTCTCCTAGCTCCTAAACCTAACTCATTTGATCTCAACGGTGTTTCTTCACGATAAAAACTTCTCAGCTTGCGCCCGCGCCCGTCGTAGTGACGTCACAATATAACCTTGCTATTCACACGATGCCTGCTCAGCTAACGGATTAATAGTTACAATGATCTTAACATAACGCCTACATTCCAAGAAGGAGTAAGCACAGCCGGACTATTCTGTTAAAATGTCACCGTGGAAACTTAGGTGAAGTGAGCTGTCAATAGTGTCAATCCCTAGCATCAGGGTGGAATGATAGATCACTCCAAGTTATGTGCAATTGGATTGAGTGATCTTTTTTTTATTTCGTGACAAAATCTCATTGTACAGACGCCAGCAGATCAAGCTACCCGAAACTGTCAAATTTTCCCAATCAACCTTGAACCTTAATGCTTTAACGATAAAGTTGAAAATCTATTAAAGAAATTTGACAGATTGTAGTAACTTGATGTGCTGGCGTCCGTACATTTAATCAAAAATAGTCAAAACTAGCAAGCAAGCAAGCAAAAAAAACAAGCCCAAAGTAGGTAACCGTACAAGGTAGGTAAACCTACAAGTATTCATAAGGATCTCAGTTCAAAATGGTGTCTGTACAGAGTGATCCAATGATACCTGGAATTATCTTTAAATGCCTTGATGGTTTTACTCGTAAAAAATATTGTGACAATTTGTTAAAAAAAAAATTGAGATATAACTTTAGTCAGGAGGGTAAGTTTTTGTTGAGATTTAGCTCAAAGCCGTTTTTTCAAAATGTCTGAATTGTGTGATCCACACTTTAGGCAATAACTGAAGACCCCTTTTTTTTCCGGATGGGAAATCATCAAATGACCCCTCCCGCTCTGGGTGGAATGGAAGGGAGTGTCAGGCTCTTACTGACTAAAACCCACCCATGTTCCTTCCTTCGCCCTTTATGTTCCGGGGTAGCGGTAACCCTTTCGGACAATCCCGCTGAAACTGAAGACCCTTGAGAGTGACAGTTTTTTCCTTTGGCCTTTGAGTTTTGACTATTTTTGATTAAATGTACAGACGCCAGCAGGTCAAGCTACCCGAAACTGTCAAATTTTCCCAATCAACCTTGAACCTTAATGCTTTAGCGAAAAAGTTGAAAATCTATTAAAGAAATTTGACAGATTGTAGTAGCTTGATGTGCTGGCGTCTGTACAATAAGACTTTGTCACGAAATAAAAAAAAAGATCACTCAATCCAAATGCACATCTCCAAGCTCACTTTACCTAAGTTTTCACGGTGAGATTTTTATAGAATAGATTCGCAGGAGTATACGTACTAAACCCCCAATGTTTTAAGCCCCATGGAATGGGGACCGAGTTTATTGCCATCACTATCCACAGCCCGACCTCAACCACTCCTGGGTCATAGGCCTCTCTTTTCTTGCTCCAATTCCCACGATCCTGGGCCAGACTCATTGCCTATGTAACATTATCGGTAATGTACTTTTCTGGTTTCGGTGACCACTGTTGGTTTTGGCTTACAGGACTTCAGATGGTTGGGATGTTTTTCCGGTTTTAACCTGTTGTCGTAGTGAAAGAAATAAATTAAAAATATTTATTGCGATTCGTACAGAAAGAACACAAACTAAACTGAATAAAAATAAAAAAAACAAAATTATATAAAAAAAAGTAACAAAAAGAAGCATGAAACAGAAAGTCCTATCACCTCCCCCCTCCCCCTCCTGTCTCCCTCCACTCCCTGTCCTGTCCAGTCTGGTTTATTCTAATGCTGTGTAAAGATCTTTCCCATATTTTTCCACTTTTCTTTATGCTGTGCCTTCTCCGTACAATCGGTTAGGAACGAGTCCAAATCGTCACGCCAGGGTTCTTAGGCCTGCCTCAGTGACGACGCCCGTCTTCAGGCACCCACTGTGCGACGATTCTGCCCCATCTATCTGGATGCATCCTATAGGTGTGACCCGCCCAGTCGCACTTCAGCTTCGCAAACTTACTGCCAACATCAGCGATACGTGTCTTGGAGCGTATTGGGAGTTTACCAGCGGGGTAATTGCGTAACACACTATCAGTAGCAATGGCTTTCATTTTGACAGTCCAACAACATTCATTGCGCTATTTACGTTGCTGAGCAGACATTTTTTTCTAACATATGAAGCAGTCTTTCTACACCATTCTCACATGGTTAATTTCAACACGAATGATGTAATCAAATATTTTGTAACAATTTTATGATTTAAAAGAGTGTCCGTGGAGTTTCTTGTCCGTTATCTACGCTTTGGAATGAGCAACTAGCTTCATCTTTCTGACTGACCGACCCTTTGACAATTCAAAAGTGCCTGTAAATGGCTTAGTTGAAATAAATGATTTGAGTTTTGAATGGATTAGCAATACCCTTCAAAATGACTCAGATTGAGATTGATAGTGTGTTGCAATTAGGGTACTGATTGTAAAATTGCATTAAATAAGGTAGTTATACCCTGTCCATTAGGTAAACCGTTTTTTGACAGATGGAACTAGTGATTGCAAGAACACACAATACATTGATTGATACACGTACGGAATTATCACAAATAAGATAATCCAATAAGATAAGGCAGTTTATATATTTATTTTATTACGCATTTTAAAGTTAACTTTTACGTAATCTGGAATATGTACGGCCTATGACAGCTGTCAAAAAATGGTTATCCTAATGGACAGGGTATAGAGGTGGGAGCAGTATCCTAGTTATACGCTAGGGACTATTACCTAAGGAAGAAACATCATCTATTTCTTGTAGGACACCGAATAAAAACTCTATAAGCAATCCAGTTACCATAGCACACCTCTCCCATACAATATTATACATACCTACATAAGGCACATTACATTTTGGGTTCAAAATGTTGTAGTTTTATTTTAGGCATACTCTTGCACCATTAAGATTCCTGAGTTGCTTGATATACCAAAAAAAATACGGAGAAGCGCGATCCTTGCTATAATGTTGAAGGTTCCGTACTTATGTAAATTCGCATATTAATGTAGCGGTATCTACAACGCCACATGCGAACAACGCGTCATACTGACGTCACGCAAATCCTGCATCTCGCAAGCAGAGTTTACCGAGCAATTAGCATAGATACAATTTCCCAACATCAATCGTTGGGCAATTGCCCGCCAGACACAACACCTGTCTGGTCGGAGGATCCTCCCTTTTCTATGGAGGATGCGTGAACTTTACACCCTGTTCCTCATATCTCTAAAGTATCTATAATTTGGTGACAAAATCAATTGTACAATAACTTGGTACAGAGTTGTGAGACTAATTTATCTCCTGGCTCCCAAACTAGGTTTATTGCCTGTGACTTGGGAGTCAGTAATATATTTAGCGTTCGTTTGTCTGCTAGTTTGCTACGTCCCGAATACATAGCTTAATCAGCCTATAATGTTCCCACTGCTGGGACACAGGCCTGCTCTCTGTGAGTGGGATTTGGTCGTAATCCACCACGCGGGCCCAGTGCGGGTTGGTAGATGTCACATGTCTTCGAATTTTTGCTTCTAGGACATGCCGGTTTCCTAACATTATTTTTCTTCACCGTCTTGAGAGCATTGGTGATGAAATATTTTACACAAAGTGAAGCCCCTGTCTCGGTTCGAACCCACGACCTGCAACTTGTAAGTCGCTGTCTCATATAAAACGTCAATACCTAGTCGTCCCAAATGCAAGGTAGATACGGATCCAGCCAGCAGTTGATTAGTCTCACAGTATACTACAAGTTAAGTAACGGATAACTGGAAGCTTTTAGCAATTAGTTTGGCGTTTTAAGCGGAAAATTAAATGTTATGTTGCTAATTGCTAAAAACTAAAATCATGTAGCGCTCTGTGTGTCTGCGGAAACCGACAGTCGCGGGAATCGTTTGATTTAAAAGCGAGTCCTAATTTTGATAAAAATTGGCCAGTGGTGGCTCTGTTACAACGGCTCCGACTTACTCAAAACGGTGGTAAATGTTTGGTAGATGTCAAATGTCTTCGATTTTTTGGTTCTAGGACATTCCGGTTTCCTCACGATGTTTTCCTTCACCAATATCTAAATATTTTATTTCACATAAACCAACATGGGCACTTATGAAACGTCAGAAGCTAGGTGCACGGTTCCAATTGGTCGGCAGCCGGCAAGAAACTCCACGGTTACCTACTCGTTTAAAAATAATTGGCTTTTACAATGTTTTCAAATTACAGTAGGTAGGTATGCGAGGACAGCGTAGGCCAGTCAACAAGAACCAGGTACTTGATAAAATAAAAAATGGTTCATACAAGACAGCCCGCCTAACCATTTTATAATCTTATCCTTAATTTTAAGGGGAACGCAGGAGTCGCAGATGATCCAAGCGATTCTTAGAACGAAAGGGTATCTGTATGAAACAGATGGTCCTGGCTGATATTATGCAAATGCTATGGTTTTGCAATTCGTCTCAAGGATCCCTACTCGCTGAGTCTGATACTGGTATTCGTCCATATCCGCCCGGCGCAACATTTTGAATATCAAACGATATTTACGTGCGCGAGCCTGTTTGAGAGGATATTATGGTAGATCTGGGAGTATGTCTCGTGTAGCTTGAGAAATAAATTAACAGAAACTTGATTGAGAAAAAAAAATAAGTAATAAATTAGATAATAATTATATTATGAGATAATATATTTAGTTTGTATATTTATGTTTTATAATTTGTATGGTGTACAATAAAGAGTATTCTATTCTATTCTATTCTAATTTATATTATTTAATTTATTACTTTTTTTCAATTTCAATCTAGCTTTTGCCGTGAGGGGCTTGTGGCAAAGAAATAAGAGCCGCACGGTTCGATCGATCAGGATAAGCTACGCTTGCCGCGGTTGGTCCGTGAATGGGTGACCATCTTTTCATACCAAGACCCCTCCTCCCGGCTGTCATTCGTGGATCTTTGACAGTCGTTACGGGTTGTCAGAAGCCCGAAAATCTGACAACCAGTCTTACCAAGGGGTATCGTATTACCCAGAAACTGAGTAGTGGAGGTCAGAAAGGCAGTCGTTCCATGTAAAATAATGGTACTCAGTTGCATCTGGGTAGACTGGGAGCCGACGCCAACATAGTTGGGAAAAGGTTAGGCAGATTATGACTACGAAATACAAACTTATTTATGCGGTCGAAAATATAAATACGGTGCATGCGCACTTTGGCGGTTTTTATCTCTCTTTATTCTTTTAATAATTATCACAAAACATTTAAGAATCTTTTACAATTTGAATATAGGTCACACCTCGGTCGAATGACCTAGACTTACAACTAACCTTTAGACGAGAAGTCTAGACTTTAGACACAGACCTAGACTTTAGCTCCGCCTCACTTTTAATTAAAGCGTTCAAGTTGACGTGGGTAGCATAATGATGTTACTTTTGTAATAATGTAATTTTGACATTAATCTTATAATTCTGACATTAATCTTTTAAATTTTACATATCTTTTAATTTTGACATAAGTATATATATTTTGTAGCTTTGACATTACCTATTCTTGTATTTGTTTGACATTATAGTTGTCGAGTTATTTTGAATGTTAAAATTATAACATAAAAATTATTTTTGGTTTCTAAAGTTTCATAATTATAAATTGTGCAAATGCTTATTCTAGATAGGTATTTTTTTTGTTTTTTTTTTTGTTTTGTTTTATTATTAATTATTTTCAATGTTGTGGAAATATTTGTACGCTGATACTTACGGGTAAACATGACTGGACTCAAACGACGTAATAATGCATGCTTTTGTATGTAGGTATACAATGTTCAAACAAATAAAGAAATCTAATCTAATATCGTAGTGGCGAGAAAGGCCTACATTTTTAGGCACCATTTTTTTTAATGACTTTTTAAACTTAAACTCAAAACATTTAATTATCCAATTATGAACTTTTAAAGCATATATGAATAATTATATAATATAAAAGCTAAAAGACTTAAAATAATAATAATAACTAGCAGTGCCCCGCGGTTTCACCCGCATAAGTTAGGATCCCGTGGGAATATCGGGATAAAAAGTATCCTGTGTATTAATTCTGGTTTTATACTGTCTGTGTGCCAAATTTCATCCAAATCCGTTAAGTAGTTTTTGCGTGAAAGAGTAACAAACATGCATCCATCCATCCATCCTCACAAACGTTCGCGTAATTTATTATATTAAGTAGGATAAATAAATGTAGTGCTGTAAATAAGTAAATGTGGTGCTGTTCCACAAACGATGGGACACTTAATATCGTGTCCTGCGTGTCCTGTCAGCTGCACATTACAGGAACTGATGGACGCTGGTGATGGCGCCAAACAAGTGGCCGAACTCTGGGCCGAGTCCATTTAGATTGCTATCGACACGCTAAGAATATATTAATAACATGTACTTGTATATAAAAAAGAGGAAAAGAATCATAGGGCATCAAAAAATTCGTCCACATTGCTGTCAACAGGAAAAGTGCCCAAAAGGCTGACAGCATTGCCACGTTGGATGGCAATGCTGATTCTTTGGCCAAAAAATAAGCCAGCCCTCTAGTTGCCCATTTATGTATGTCTTTATGCGAATATCTTTCTCTGTTCCATAATAAACTGCCCCGCCTTTCCCAATAATGTTGAGGTCGGCTCCCAGTCTAACGGAATGCAGCTGAATATCAGTACTTCACATGGGGCAACTGCCTATCTGACCTCCACAACCTAGCCTAGCAACAGGATTTATATATACATAATTCCCCTTTACCATATATATTTCTAAATTAAAACGAACACACGATCAGCAGACATCATTAACGTAGGTATATTAAATATTCCGTGACAGGCATAACCTTGCATTCCTTCGCCGTTTGCCGTTTGATTAAAAAAAAAACACACCTAACTTAACATGGCGGACCGGTAACAGCTGATTTGTGATATTATTATTTGGGAATGAGAAAGGATGGATATGCGACGGAACGGAGTATTGATCACCACGCTTGCATGCTGCGAGATAATTTCGGGCTAAAGCACCCCCCAGTTGATTCTTTGAATGTTTTCCTTCAAGTAAGATGAACTAAGAAAATATCAGCATACTGAAATCTCTAGTGCTAGGGTAGCCCGCAAAATTTAAGTCAAATCAAAAGTCATAAAATTTATTCATGTATAATTAGGCTGAGAATCAGCACTTTTCGAACGTCAAAATTACAAAAGACAGTCCCCCAAAACACCCGCCCTTCACCACTTCGTGTTTTCGCTGGGAAGAAGTGGCGCAACAAACTCCCCAGCAGCACAGCTGTCTGTTCAGTTAGAAAATACTTGATTGTATACAATAAAGGGTATGTAAATATACAAACAAATACAATAAAAACTATACGTACTCATGCAAAAAAATAAATAATTAAAATTAAAAATGTAAATAAATGTCTCCAGGCTTAAAGTGCGTGACAGGTTACATATTTATGCCATGCTGGGTTATGTTCACATAGCAGTCACTAGAAGTAACAAATGATAAACTAAATACATAATAAGTTCATATAAACTACTAACCAGTTCATTTAACCATTTTTGCTGAACTGGGCCTTTTTGGCGCAGCCGTGAGGCACACTTTTCCTGCTAATTTCTTACATCGGACTTCACACTTTTTATTTAATCTTTTATTTTATTTTATTGTTTGTTTTATCTGATGTATGTAGGTATCTGGTGTATCGTGTGTCTTTTAGTTTGTGCCAAATAAATTTATTTTCTTTCTTTCTTTCTTTCTAACCCTATAAATCAGCCCATAATGTTTTCACTGGTAGGATACAGGCCTTCACCCTTCAAAAGGGAGGGGGGGAGGTACCACGGAGTGGGCTCTACCACGCGGGCCCAGTGCGGGTTGGTAGATTTCACATGTCTTCGAATTTTTGGTTCTAGGACATGCCGGTTTTCTTAAGATGTTTCCCTTCACCATTTTGAGAGCAGTGCTGATGAAATATGTAATTTATACAAAGTAAAGCGCCAGCTCAGTCCTGGGGCGGAAACCGCGTATCTGCAAGCGTAGTGTGGGACGCCCCCCAGCTAGATGGGCAGACGATTTAAAGAAGGTGGCTGGGACAGACTGGATGCGGAAGGCGGAGGACAGGGTGTTGTGTCGCATCCTGGGAGAGGCCTACGCTCATCAGTGGACTGCAATAGGCTGAATTGATTGATTCTTCCTTCTTAGCGTGTCGATAGCAATCTAAATGGACTCGGTCCAGAATTCGGCCACTTGTTTGGTGCCATCACCAGCGTCCATCAGTTCCTGTAACGTGCAGCTGACAGGACACGTAGGGCACGATATTAAGTGTCCCATCGTTTGTGGAACAGCACCACATTTATACTCCAAGGCGGAGTTGATTGATTGATAGCGCCAGACTGGGCCATCACTGCTCACCTGTGGATGTCACAGTGTGTTGTGAAGATGTATACAGGTTTAAATTAAATTAGCTAGCGAACCTCCGCAGAAGTGATGAGTATCGATATCTAAACATGATAGAACAAAAAAGATATTAATTAGATGATTTTTTTGTGGTGTCATCGACCTCAATTAGTGTATGTCACTTAAAATATCAGTTTGAAAAATCAGTTTTTTTGTATAAACTTCACAGAGGTGATTAGTATTTATATCTAAACACGCTAAAACATATTTTCTCAACCCATACTTCAAGTAAAAACACTACCAGCGGTTATTGTGTCGTGTTTAGATATCGATAAGTACCCATCACGTCTGCAGAGTTTCGCTAGCTAATTTAATTTGACCCCGTAGAGAAAAGTCAGTACCAAAAGTTGTAGAAAAACTTTTCCTTGCAACAACACACTTGAAGGCAAAATGACAAAGACACAATAATAATAAAAAATAATCGCTGCTCAATTAAAATGAACCTTGTTTGTTTTTCTATTGATGGCGAGACCAGCAGTTGCCAGCAATTACCTACAAAGTCACGAGAAAACCAGGAAAATGGTGCTTGGTGTCCTTAGCGTCACCCTGAGACGAGGAAGATGAATTTTAGTCAAGATAATCCTGTCGTAAATCTGTGTCGGACCTTTCCGTGTGTCTTGGCATTTGCTGTGTAGGTACGTCAACAAAAGAGATAAGTATGCAGGGTCGTCGGATATAGTTGAAGTTTAGTAAGAAACGGATTGATGTTTTCGGATAAAATTTAATTTAATTAATATATATTTATATTGACGGCACGGTTGGCGCAGTGGTTAAGCGATTGACTGCTGCGCTGCGTGTCGCGGGTTCGATTCCCGCACGGAACAAATATTTGTATGACCTATAAGTAGTTGTTCCGGGTCTGGCTGTTTGTGTATGTGAGTTTAAATGTTTGTAAACGCACCCACGATACAGGAGAAATTCCTAGCGTGGGGCAACGATCAAACTAAATTTCATTCGAAAGCATCCATCGGTTTCTTACTAAACTTCAACTATATCCGACGACCCTGCATCTCTTTTGTTGACTGCACCTACAGTACTTACATCTCATTAGGTTGCTTAGCTTGGGACAAATGGTGCTGTGTGAAATGTCCAGGGATTTATTATTATTATTTATTATTATTTTATTATTATTATCTACTACTACGTACTCTTACGTATCTACTTAGCATTGCTGTAGATACTGTATGGGGGAAAATCCCCCACACAGTATTTACAGCCATGATAGTGTCGATGTGAATACACTAGGTCAATTTTCGCTGTGCCTGGTGTTCACCTCTTCTTGGCGTATCGATGGCCAAAATATAGTTTTTTTTTCTTAAATTTGTTCGGCACAAAATTCAGCAAAGTGGATAGCTTTCGCCGACGCAGCCATTAGGTCTTCACGTGTACAGGTGACAGGGCATGCGGTGCAAGATGGGAGGTGAGCCATTTTCTGTGGAGAAACACCGCATGCATACCGGAGGTCAAAGCCTTCCATGAACCCCCACTTGTGGGGTTTGTCCTTGGTGATCGCTAATGCGGGTTTAAAGGCTCTCCCCCACAGGCGCGTTATTATCGGTCGATAATATCGAAAGCGTTATTGCGTCCCGATTCCTTGCCGAACGTCTCGTAGACTGGTTGTCAGACATTCGGGCTTCTGACGACCCGTAACGTTTGTCATAGATACCACGAATGACAGCCGGGACCAACGGCTTAACGTGCTTTCCGAGGCACGGAGGTTCTTGGTATTTAAACATGGTCACCCATCCATGGACCAACCGCGGCAAGTGTAGCTTAACCTGATCGATCGATCCGTGCGGCTGTTTTTACATAGCCACTAGAAAAGGAACATAAAAAAATTGAACTAAGTAATTGGCAGATTTCGTCGATCACAGACATGAGTGGTGACGGTTACGTCCGCCATAAGACGGACAAGCTACATGAAGAATGTGGTGATGACATCAGCAGCCTACAACCGGTAATTTAACCAGTTACCAGTGTTGCCACAAAAAATGTTGCCGACAAAAAATGGCGCCGGCGCTTACAGCCTGGTCTATGGTGGTTTAAACATACAGTCTACGGGCACACGTGTGTATTAATTTTAATTTTAATTTCATTGATCCGCCTTCAAAGGTTGCCACAGAAGGAAAGTAACATTAATTCGGCGTAATGTTCCCACTGCTAGGAATTTGATCGTTATTATTTACTATAATTGTCACACTGACAGGTGTCACGAACACATTCTCTCTACGGCCGGACTATAGCGATATTCTCTTAATAAAACCCTTTTCTTCATGCTTAGGGTCAGTTCACAACGAGACGCGACGCGACGCTGCGCGCACACTTTAGAAGAGTGACTCAAAATATACTTTATTTTCTACACGAAAAGGTACACATTGCATTGTGAGAGTTCAGAATACGAGTCACTCTTTTAAAGTGTGCGCGCAGCGTCGCGTCTCGGTGTGAACTGACCATTAGAGTTTATTTTTCCTACGGATATGTCCAAATAAACCCTTGGTACTGGTAAAGATGAAAACCCCGAGTTTGAGTAGGTATTTCTAACATACGGGTTCCACACGACATTTTCCTTCCTCGCTTTGTACATCTATACTAATAATAAGTCAAGTTAAGTTAAAGAGTTTGTTTGAAAGCGCTAATCTCTGGAACTACCAGTCGATATTGAAAAAATATTTTTGAAGTTGATAGCCCAGATCTTGAGGATGGCTCAAGCCTTCCACTAAGTTCTTAGTTCCACTTAACATCATGCTAGGAACCTTAGGAGCCGAATAAAACAAAAAGAGCTATAAAGAACGATAAGCGAAATCGAAGTCATAGCGTAGGTAGGCGATGCGATGCGACACGGTGGGTTGGGGAGCAAGAGATTTCACGCAGACGAAATCACAGGCAGCAGCTTGTGTATTATAACCGTCTACATTAGAATATGTTTGGAAAACCCAGTGTTAGAGGCCAAACAACAAATTGCAAAATTGTGTCCATTCTGTAACTTGCTAATAGCTACTTAGAGCTACGGGGCAGTTGCGTAACACACTAACGGTAGCAATGGCTGTCATTTTTACAGTTCAACAACATTCATTGCGTAATTTAAGTTGTTGAGCGGACAATTTTTTCCAACAAAATAAGAGAAGATTTAACAAGTCTAAATAATAATAGCCGCACACATCGATCGATCAGGTTAAGCGTAGCTTGCTGCGGTTGGTTTGTGGATGGGTGACCATCTTTACATACTGAGACCCCTCCGTGCCTCGGAAAGCACGTTAAGCGGTTGGTCCCGGCTGTCATTCGTGGATCTTTGACAGTCGTTACAAGGGCAGTCAGAAGCCCGAAAGTCTGACAACCAGTCTTACCAAGGGGTATCGTAATACCCAGTAACTGGGTTATGGAGATCAGATAGGCAGTCGCTCCATGTAAAATACTGGTATTCAGCTGCATCCGGTTAGACTGTAAGCTGACCCCAACATAGTTGGGAAAAGGCTAGGCAGATGATGATGATGATAATCAAGAAGACAGAAGAATTAAAGTCGGAGATGAAGATTTTTCAGACTCATGTTTTTTTTTTGTGTACCTACTCGTATCTATTATTTGTCTGTGTAAGTGTTTTTTTGTTTTTATACTTACACGGTATTAAAAAGGAACTGTTTTGCAGCGGGGTAATTGCACACTAACCGTAGGAATGGCTTTCATTTTTACAGTTCAACAACATTCATTGCGTAATTTACGTTGTTGAGCCGATAAATTAAAAAGTATTCAAGCCATGGATTTGCGATATCCATCAAAATGATTCAGATTGTGATTTATAGTGTGTTACGCAATCAGGATGCAGGTCTACGTTTTGTTATAAAACCATGCTTTTTTTAAAAAAAAAAAAAAAAAGCACAATTTCATTCGTGTAATGTTTAAACGTTGAATGATTTTTCAACTGATCAACAGAGGGACAATAAAATTATCGTAATTTTAAGAACGTTCACAGTCTGATCTGTCTCTATCTGTCAAAAATACCTCTAATTTCCATATACATTTATGACAACGATTGATGAGGTTGCGACTAAGTAGAACTCGAACGTTTTTAATTATGGGAATTGGCCCCCTGATCTCAGTGTACTTAAAATCACAAAAAGTATTATTTCCACAAAGTAGCAAGTAGTTTGTCAGAACACTCGAGTATTCGATGACAGTCATCAATGTCGACCTTGTGATTGCCGGTGTCATTATCAGACAGGGCCATGCCCTCGAGGAAATCCCCTAGCCACAGTAGCCACCTTACATTACGACACGTACAATAGATATTACATAATCAGCCTATAATGTTCCCACTGCTGGGACACAGGCCTCCTTTCTGTGAGAGACAGTGAGCCGTAATCCACCACGCGGGCACAATGCGGGCTGGTAGTTGGTAGATGTCACATGCTTTCGAATTTTGGGTTCTAACACATGCCGTTTTCCTCACGATGTTTTCCTTCACGGTTTTGAGAGCAGTGGTGATGAAATAAATTACACAAAGTAAAGCGCCTGCCTGGGTTCGAACCCACGACCTGCAAACTCGTAAGTCGGGGTCGTTACCACTGGACCACCACTGCTCTCAATATATATTGGTTCTCTGTAAATTGTAATATTGGAAATTATGTGATTGACATGAATGCAGACAGGGTGAGTAATGAAACTCAACTAATACGTCAATAAATACTATCTACTGACGATCTTTTCCAAAGAGAATAACAGCCGCGTGGGTTGATCGATCAGGTTAAGCTACGCTTGCCGCATTTGATCCGTGGATGGGTGACCATCTTTACATACCAAGACCCCCTCCGTGCGTCAGAAAGCACGTTAAGTCCCGCAGTCACAGCTGTCATTCCTGGATCTTTGACAGTCGTTACAGGTCAGAAGCTCGAAAGTCTGACAACCAGTCTTACCCAGGAGTGTCTTATTACCCAGTGACTGGATTGTGGAGGTCAGATAGGTAGTCGGTCCATGTAAAGTACTGGTATTCAGCTGACTCCAACATAATTGAGAAAAGGCTAAGCAGACGATCTTTTCCAAAGAGGTGGTCTTTCGAAAAGATCATTTAATACAGAAATGCGACCTCATCCACCCAGATTACAATAAAATATTAGCGTTATGGCCGCCACTTCAGCGACTTATGCGTCAGCCTAATATCTATTCACATAACAAATGGTTTGACATTTCGGCTCGCCGCTTGTCCTTGAACATTGACATTTGAGGGAAGGGACTTGGCGATCCGTGGGCGACTATAAAAACGACACGAGGCAAAATACTTACTTGCTTATTTATACCTATAAAAATATCATCGAAATCAAAAGTCATTTACTCAAATTAGGCTGAGAATCAGCACTTTTCAAACGACGAAATCACAATCCTAGCCTTTTCTTAATGTTGTTTTTAAATTGCGTAACGCACTATCAGTAGCAATGGCTTTCATTTTGACAGTTCAACAACATTCATTGTGTTATTCACGTTGTTGAGCAGACAAATTTCATTCGATTGCTTCATGTGTTCGAAAAAATTGTCCGCTCAACAACGTAAATTACGCAATGAATGTTGATATTTGGTTTTTGACTAAAGTTTCATTTATATGTTATCTACCTACAATAGGCATGGTGACAATTTTTTAATTTTAAACTCAAAAAAAATTGTCTGCAAATAGTGCAAACAATACTATAAAAATTCTAAAACCTTACAAAATTGTCAAGTTATATAAACGTTTTAAAATAACTGCTAGACAAAGACGGCATTACCATAGAAGTGACGTCACGACTATGTAACTTCTAGCGCCATTACATTGTCAGTACCGCGCGACAAGGACGAGAATAATCCCCACCAAAAACTTTTAAAGCGTGTAGCTTCTCCAAATTTCCATTGATTTTACTGATTTTTTACGATTATTTCCTGCCGTGAACATTTTGTTCGAACATACTTCCTACTAATATTATAAACGAGAAAGTTTGTGAGGATGGATGGATGTTTGTTACTCTTTCACGCCAAAACTACTGGACGGATTTGGAAGAAATTTGGTACACAGATAATTTATAACCCAGATTAACACATAGAATACTTTTTATCCCGATATTCTTACGGGATCGAAAGTTATGCGGGTGAAACCGCGGGGTGCTGCTAGTTCTAATATAAGTCATCATCCGTTTTCATATACAAACTTGCTCAATGCTCCAATGTTTCATTATTTTCTATATTCAGAGTTGAATCAGACAACTCGACCTTCCGATAGATACAAATCAGAAAAGTTAACCATATTATTTAATGAATAAAATTTACGACTACACAACACGTTCTACCTATGTATAATCTTTCACAGAGATTTCACAAGTTCACATTCATCAAAGTTAGGTGAAGTGAGCTTAGAGTGAGCTGTGAATAGTGTCAATCTCTAGCATTAGTTGGAATGACAGCTCACTCCACGCTCACTTCACCTAAGTTTTCTTTTTTACAGAATCGATCGGCTGAACCCATTCAAAAGTTTCCCTCCAAAACACAAAAAATAATTGAGTCTACGAATCCGCGCCATATTTTTTCGAACATCGTTTTAAAATCCGCCAAGAGGCAAGAGTCTAACCTAACAGTCTCATCATAATGCCAGATAATTAAACTCACAACCTGTTTTGTTGATTTTTAATCGATTCTCATATCGATATCCCGCTCCGAAGCGATTATCGTTCAGTGTGGTTTGTGTGTCTGTGTGTACGGACGTGTTGAAGGTCTGTAGGATTTTCATTTCATATATTTTTTTTTTAAATTTGGTGTTGTCTTTGCCCGAATTTCTTGGTTGACGGTGAGCTCCAATAATTATTTTTTATAAATATATTTTGTCTGTGGTTTCTTTTAGTGATTTTTTAAAATTGTTTAAAGGTAAGGTGTTCTGATTTTAAATGAGTGGTGTTTTAGATTTTTTTTTTATTTTAATAATTTGATTGATCAAACCGTTTTAAATTGTTTTTATATTACCATAAAAAAGTACTTGGCGAAGTGTTAATTTAACTTTTAATAGATCTACCCTGACACATAATTATGACGTAATTTAATTATAATTATTTCGCAACCATATAAAAACTTGTAAATGTCAAATTCCTATGCTATAATTAAAATTACAAAGTAGGCTGTATATCCAGCGCCAAGAATTTAAAACATGATTGGCACTATACTGAAATACCTTTGCTAATCCCGCGTCTCGATGATACTTTGTTTTACCGCCATTTTCATTGCAACACGGATTCGCAATTTGCATTTTTTCCTCTTTTATAAATTGAATAGAATAACCTCCACGTAATGCTAATCTTTAAAGTGTTTTTATAACAAAATGTAGGTAATTTTCATCTTTATTTGCTGTGATGAAATCATCCGTTTAGGTTCAGCCGTTTCTGAGAAAAACGCAGACAGACGGACAAAGGTAGTTTTTTTGTGGTTTCATTTCTTATGTGGCAATTGTTTTGGTTATAAAGTGCTAATTAATTACTGTTTTCTGATTACATGGGTCTTTAGCCTTCGTAATCATGACACGTGGTTCTATGGTACGGACGCCAGCACATCAAGTTACTACAATCTGTCAAATTTCTTTAATAGATTTTCAACTTTATCGTTAACAAGGTTGATTTGGAAAATTTGACAGTTTCGGGTAGCTTGACCTGCTGGCGTCTGTACGCACGGCTACACATCAAGCTATACATTTCCAGTATAAGCTGACTTCTGATTGTACGGAAAACCTATATAATGCGAGGTCAGCTAAAACTGGAAATGTATAGCTTGATGTGGCGCCGTATGTACATGCCTTCCTACATAGTTCTATTTTTAACTCACAAGCAGACTGTTTTTATGGGGGATGCGTTAAGGTTGCTCGCGAAATACAAATATTCGTAGGTTTTTTGCAATTTGCAAGTCAGTGTCAGGTTGTATGTTTGTCAAAATATGAGCCGCGACCGTAACAAATATGACTACAGAATTATTATCATTAGAAGCAGCAATATAACTCCTTGAGTTAGAATCGGCCTTAAATGTCACAATTTCATGAAATAGTCATTCAACAGGGTAATACGAACTTAGAGAGTTGTATTGATGATTTTTTTGATTATAACTCTATAAATAAATATTTGTTAAGGTCGCGAATCATATTTAGTTCATCATACAACCTGATATTCTCCTGCATATTACGATAAACGTAAGAAATTTTGAATTTCACAGGTTACCCTGACGCTTTCGCCTAACCCTTTACAATTTTAGGGAGAGGGGCTGAAATATTCTTAAAAGATTTATACATCAATGACTTTAAACCAAACATCTCTGATGTTTAGAACTTTATTTAAAAACTTATATGGACGAATTTGTGTATAGTCACATGACACCGCTGCTCTCAAACGGTGAAGGAAAACATCGTGAACCAAAAATTCAAAGACATGCGACGTCTACCAACCCGCACTGGGCCAGCGTGGTAGATTATAGCCCACTCCCTCCCAAAGAGGAGGCCCGAGTCCCAGCAGTGGGGACGTTATAGGCTGATTATTATTATATGGCATGAGTAATTTGTATAATAAAACGTGAAAATGAGACTTTAATTGGAAATGCAATCCAATTAAAGTCTCATTCTCACGCCGCACTTTCATGCCGGCTCTTCTCTATAGGAAACGTCCTATTGGAACCGTGTCTAGCTTCTGACGTTTCATAAGTGCCCATGTAGGTTTATGTGAAATAAAATATTTTGATTTTGGTTCTTGACTGTCATTTATAAACTAATATTATAAAGAAAATAGATTAGATTTTTGTTTGTCACGCTTTCGCGTTAAAACGGCTGAACGGATTTGAACGAAACTTGACACATGGGCATCTGGGGGTCTACTATGAAGTGCAAAGTGCAATGATCGGATCGGACCGACAGATGGCCGAACCGAACATTATTGAAAAATGCGAAAAAAGTTCTAATCGGCTCAGTCGGGTCGGGACCATAGTCAATATTCGAAAGAGTGTAGGAGTGTAGGATCGGGACCGACCGAACCAATTAGTAACTTAGTAACGTCGTAGCAGGAAACGGCCGAACATTCGGCCGATACCACTTCGGAGTAGACCCCCTGGATTAGGACACAACATACTTTTATTCCGATATACCCATGAAATCGAGACCTAAGCGGGTAAAACCGCTGGGTGCAGATAGTTACCAATATGTTAAGCGGTGTTTTGGCAATATTTAACAGGTAACTTTTCTATTTTTCTTTTCTATTTTTAAGTTTATTTGCAAAATTAAATAAATATAATATATATAATATTATATATTCTTAAACTATGAAAACAAATGATAAGTTAAAATATATGAATTATTTTTATTATTTTTTTAATTTAAGAATTATATTTTATTTAAAATTCATAATTATCTTTCATTTTTTCTCAAAGTGATGCTTTTGGGATGAAAGTTTTATTTAACTGAAGTAAGCTATGTGCTGATGCTATTGAATGATCATCGTCATTTCAGCCCGGAATCTCCCACTCCTGGATGTAGGCCTCCCCTTTCTTCTGCCGTACTTCCCGGTTTTGTGCGTCTCTCATCCAGGTGTTTCCCGCGACTTTGACGATATCGTCAACACAGTGATATTGAATAGATATTATTAAACATTGCTTAAAAAACGTCCTGAGTTCAAACCAGCTTTCCAACAAAATAAACCGTGCTGAAGTCGACTCATCCGTTTGGGGAGTAACGATGGCACAGACGGAGAGACAGAAAAAGGAATTAAATCCCCCTCTTTTAGGAGGCAATTTTTTAATGTAACAATATACTCAAGATCACAAAATACTTATCATTCCAAAAAAAATGTGTCCACAAACCAAAAAATTCAAGAATCGATTTCAAGTTTTCAATAAAATCGTTATAAATAACTCGATACCTAAGATTCGAATCCGGATTGTCTATGACATCATAAGCCACGTTGGAAGATCATCTCAAAGTCACTTTAGTCAACACTGCAGGTCAAATACATTATACCTTTTTTTAGAATGGTAAGGACAAACCGTTCGCCGGGCCAAGGATATTTAGACGACTTGTTTGATTTTCAATTAAGAATAATAAGCTAGCAGAGATATTTACTTTTTGGCTTCGATATTTCAAATCTGAATGGTGTGACGTAAAGTGACAGAAAATAAAAGATGGACGCCTTGAAATGTCAATGTCAAATCGGTTTCGAAATTTGAACGGATTCGAATATATTAAATTGAAGATTGGAAGGTAAACGATCTATAACCGAATAGAGTTATGAAATTGTCATTGATTTTTTCTTCCTTAATTTTTTTTTATGGAAAATTTTGTAGCTGTCGAGGGACCAAATCAACATAAGGCAAAGACACCACGGTTCTCATTCAATGAATGAAAGAAAAAACGTTAGCGCCGACCCCAAGTTACATGGGACAGGGGCAGGAAGGCAAAATATAATGTGGCATCACAGCTAAAGTAAAAAAATGTCAACTAACTTTTGTAGGCCACTGTATGTCTGCTCATACAAAGAAATATATAGGATGTACGCATAGAAATATAATAAATATTATACCTATGGATGTACGTAAAATAATCATAATCAGACAATAATGTTCCCACTGCTGGGACACAGGCCTCCTCTCAGTGAGAGGGAGTTGGCTGTAATCCACCACGCGGGCCCAGTGCGGGTTGGTAAATGTCACATGTCTTCGAATTTTTGTTTCTAGGACATGCCGGTTTCCTCACGATGTTTTCCTTCACCGTTTTGAGAGCAGTGGTGATGAAATAAATTACACAAAGTGAAGCGCCTGCCTGGGTTAGAATCCACGACCCGAAGTCGGGGCAGTTACCACTGGACCCTACTGCTCTTGTTAGATTGTAGACTAGATTAAATTAACACTTCTAGACTGAAGTAATACCTGTCCTGGGATTGGCTCGCCATGTTAGTATCGAGGTCAGGTTTGTACTGACGACCTTACGTCTAGAACTCAGACTTAAAACTTTAAATGAGATATTGTAAGCTGCGTATAACTATACAAGGTGTCGTTTTGCATCCTCATCAAATTCTAGGAGGTAACTATGCTAATGATTCTCGACACGAAACAAAAATAAAATAAAGTTTTTCTTTTCTAATTTTCGGAAATCGGCATGTGTGGGACATGCATTTTAAAACGCGGCCTGTGTGAGACCGCACTGTAACACACATAAAAACGCGGCCGCTTATACGATACTATAACGCGATTCTGCTCTTTGAAAGTGGTGTATTCTGAAATACTGGCGCCGATTCCCTTGTTCACAAACTAAACTAAAATTAAATTCAGTGCGTCTTTTTCTTTCTATTTCATTAAGAAAAGGACAGAAGATAAATATTAGTTTAGTCCCCAAAGGGGTAAGCAGAGGAGCATGAGTACATCCACGGTTTGTCAGATGCCCGTGTCATCCATGGGTAGAACCGGGTGATAATTCGGAAAACGGACTGCCAAGTATTTTTTATAAAATTCAATAAATAGTGATAAACAGTGGTGGCACCGACTTGCGAGTTGTAGGTCGTGAGTTCTAACCCAGGCAGGCACTTTAGTTTGTGTATATAATTCCATCACCACTGCTCTCAAAACGGTGAAGGAAAACATCGTGAGGAAACCGGCATGTCCTAGAATCAAAGAAAAATCGACATGTGACATCTACCAACCTGCACTGGGCCCGCCTGGTGGATTATGGCTCACTCCCTCTCACAGAGAGGAAGCCCGTGTCCCAGCAGTGGGAACGTTATAGGCAGAGAATGTTAAGTGTCTTGTGTGTAGAAACTGTAGATCCTACTTTATTATATTATCCTACTAATATTATAAACGTGAAAGTTTGTATGGATGGATAGATGGATGGATGAATGGATGGATTTTTGTTACTCTTTCACGCAAAAACTACTGAGCGGATTTGGACGAAATTTGGCACACAGATGGTTTATAACCAGGATTAACATATAGGGTACTTTTTATTCCGATATTCCTACGGGATTGAAACTTATGCGGGTGAAACTGCGAGACGCAGCTAGTAAATACATACTTCATAACTTTTAATGTTCATTTTTAAATCTTTCTGAGAGTATATAAAAAGCGACTTCTCCTAGATTCCCACTATAAAACAAAATGAACACAAGATACAACTCCTATTCAAGACCTCAAGAATAATACTTAGAATGTGAAGAAAAAAAAAAAACGCGGTATGCATGGAAAAATACTAGGAAACCTTGAATTGTTGCTATCACACAGCCGACCAGTTCCTCTAGACATGCCCTGCCCCCCTCTGGCCATACAAACTAGAGGCCTCGAGGGGAAAACCGGCTGTTGGAAATGTCAACTTAAAATGGTTATTGTTAATATATGATAATCAGCTAGAATCAGAGACAGGCGAATCTTTGAATTGATTTAATTATTATGATTTATTCGACTTTTATACTGGTTTTAAGTGCCTGATAATAGATGACACTGGGTTTTTTATCTTCGAGGTTAGAGTTCATTATTTGGTTTACGACTAAGTATCTAAGCTTACATGTAAAAGAGGTAAAATATTCCCACAAGTCTGAGGGGCAATTGTCTTAATTTTAAGAACGTTCACAGTCTGATCTCAGTCACAGCCTGTCAAAAATACCTCTAATTTCTCAACAATTTTGACGTTTGTTTGTCGCTGAGATGAGACTGCGACTAGATTTTGAACGTTTTACATTACGAGAATTGGCCTTCTGTTGTCGTCATAAGCTATTTGAGCGTTTTAAACCACAAGAAAAATTTACTTTATCGATTATCATTCCTTACATCTTTTCCTCTAGTCCGTCTGTTTCTTTGTGCACTTATAACTACAGAACTACTGATCCAATTTACGTGAATTTTTCCTTTTTATAAAGACAAATTATAAGTATATTGTATAGTTGTGCCCAGCTAGTAATTTTATTAAAGACTAGCTTCTGCCCGCGACTTCGTTCGCGTGAAATTTCTTGTTCCCCCGACCCACCGCGTCGCATCGCATCGCCTGCTATAGCTTCGTTTTCTCTTAGCATTCGGTTTGACTTTGTTATTTTTGCTCAGCGCCTATAAGGGACCTAGCGTGATGTTAAATAACCTTAAATAGCCTTCTCAAGAATTGGGCTATCAAATACAAACAGATTTTTTCAATCCGAGCGGTAGTTCCAGAGATTAGCGCGTACAAACAAACAAACTCTTCAGCTTTATTATTAATATATGTACAGACGCCAGCACATCAAGCTACTACAATCTGTCAAATTTCTTTAATAGATTTTCAACTTTATCGCTAAAGCATTAAGGTTCAAAGTTGATTGGGAAAATTTGACAGTTTCGGGTAGCTTGACCTGCTGGCGTCTGTACTATACAAGCTGTATGCCGATGGGATTTACCATCGGGAATAATGAGGAATTTCCATATGAATATTCAACCTCTTTTTAATCCTTTAGGGGATAAATTTCAAAAATCTTTCCTCAGTGCTCAATTTCATTTTAAAAGGAACTCTATGCCCTGTCCATTAGGTAAACCGTTTTTTGACAGATGGAACTAATGATTGCAGCAACACACAATACATTGATTGATACACGTGCGGTATTATAATGTCTGTAAGAAGCCATAAATATGATAATTCAATAAGATAAGGCAGTTTATATATTTATTTTATTACGCATTTTAAAGTTTAACTTTTACGTAATCTGGAATATGTACTTTCTAAGACAGCTGTCAAAAACGGTTAACTTTATGGACAGGGTATAGTGCGTAATTTCAAGGTTCTAAGACCGATGCGGCTGCGCATTGTCTATAGTGAATTTAAATTTTTTATCAAGTAGATTCTATGTATAAAACTGATTTATTTTAAACTCAGACGTATACGCATGTGTACGGAAATCGTTAGAATAGACAACATTTTATTATTCCGGTGACCTTCCATCAGCTAGCGTTGGTATTCATGAAAACCCCATTAGAGTTCGTTCAACCATTTAACCTTAAAAGTGTTTATTACATTTTGGTAGAGGCATAATCAGCCTCTAATATTCCCACTGCTGGGACACAGGCCTCCTCTCTGTGAGAGGGAGTGGAGCATGGTCTACCACGCGGGCTCAGTGCGGGTTGGTAGATGTCACATGTCTTCGAATTTTTGGTTCTAGGACATGCCGGTTTCCTCACGATGTTTTCCTTCGCCACTTTGAGAGCAGTGACGATTAAATAATTTACACACAGTAAAGCGCCTGTCTGGGTTCGAACTTACGACCTACAATTCGTAAGTCGCGGTCGTTACCACTGCTTTTTATTTTTTCGTAGATTGCCAAATTCAAATTTATTTTGCGAAAGGGTAAACTTCTTACCCCGCGCTTTCACCCGGGGTTATTGTACATTCGTCACAAAGTAAATTCGTCATATTTTGAAAAATCCATACATTGAAAGTAAATTCGTCACATGTAAAAAAAAATATTTGTAACTCGTCACAGGTTCATGAGGGTTATTGAAAATTGTCACAAATCCTCAATTCACATATTTTTTTCTTTAAGTAGCGATAGCAAGCAAGTTTTTAGCCGCATAAGTTTCGATCTCGTGGGAATATCCGGATAAAGAGTATCTTATGTGTTAATCCTGGTTATAAACTATATTGTGTGCCAAATTTCATCCAAATCCGTTCAGTAGTTTTACAACTAAATATAGTGACGTTGGAACAAGTGTATGTGTGCAGTGTGTGTGCGTATCTAATAATGTATTCAAACTGCTCACGAGTATTCATTTTGTAATTTATTTACTGACATTACAGCTTTATTGCAAAGGTTTTACCGTACGAGTCTAGTTATTGGTTTGATGACTAAAGCGTATTCGATTCCCTGACAGAACAAATATTTGTGTCAACTACAAAATTAAAAAAAAAAGAAAAAAGATATAAAAAAAAGAGATATTAAAAAAAAAAGGATTGTGCGGTTTTATGAAACCACGGTAAAGTAAAACTTAAAAAAAAATAAAAAAAAAAACAAAATAAAAAAACTAAAAAAAATAAATAACAACATTTACATTAAACACTGACAAAAACAAACAAAATAGCGTGGAGCACTGGCACAAATGAGTAATAGTCTATACACCATAGAGAAAGTAATCCCTACTCCGCGGCCGACCGTCACGCGACATGCAACACACAGACGAAAAAGTGTGAGACGATGTAATAAAAGTTTCACTTTAAATATCTCTTGTGACTATAGCATAACATAACTCATAGCATAGCATAATCAACCTATAATATATATTCCCACTGCTGGGACACATGCCTTCTCTCGGCGAGAGGGAGTGGGCTGTAATTCACTACTTCGGGCCCAGTACGGGTTGGTAAATGTCACATGTCTTTTGTTCTTCTATTGTGAGTTCTTGATTTTTTTGTTCTAGGACATGCCGGTTTCGTCACGATGTTTTCCTTCACTAAGAGCTCTGGTGATGTAATAATTAACATAAAGTAGTAAAGCGCCTGTCTGGGTTCGAACCTACGACATACAACTCGTAAGTCGCGTCCATTACTACTGGGCCACTACTGCTCCTTCTTTGGTTTCATCTTAGTATATATTAAGCCTCTATAAGGCGTGGGCCGGGCAGAAGTCTAAAAAGTGAAGTGCCTAACGCACAGTGTCAGTGAATTGAGAACTAATGAAATTAATATGAAATAATCAGAAAACAATAGTTTAAAGAAACTAATGGCCGATTCTTTATAATTTTCGGACCATAACTGGTTAAAATTGTGACAGTCGTTACGGGTCGTCAGATGCCCGAAAGTCTGACAACCAGTCTTACTAATATCGTATTAATAAGTAACTGGGTTGTGGAGGTCAGATAGGCAGTAGCTCCATGTAAAATCCTGGTATTCAGCTTCATCCGGTTAGACTGGAAGCCGACCCCAACATAGTTGGGAAAAGGCTAGGCAGATGAAGATGATGAATTGGTTAAAATTAAAACTTTTGTATCTTTACCAATAATGAAGCAAAGACCTCATAGCTTTGCATAGTAGACCCTCCCATGTGGAAGTGGCTATCACAGATAAAATTAGCTTACGAATCTTTTTATATGCAGTTTGGCAATAAAAACTACCATTGGTAAGCAAAGCGATTCGTTTTCCTTTATAGGAATCGAGCATTTTAAAATAAAAAAAACTAAGTTATATTGAAGTGAAAAGTTAGCGCGCGTTGATATCTTTTGAACTACAGAATTATTGTACAGACGCCAGCAGGTCAAGCTACCCGAAACTGTCAAATTTTCCCAATCAACCTTGAACCTCAATGCTTTATCGATAAAGTTGAAAATCTATTAAAGAAATTTGACAGATTGTAGTAGCTTGATGTGCTGGCGTCTGTACATTTTCATATTGGTCACAAAACAGTTTTAAATAATTGGAAAAGTATTAACTAAATAAGTATACGCGTTTATTGCTTCTCAAAACGGTGAAGGAAAACATCGTGAGGAAACCGGCATGTCCTAGAACCAAAAATTCGAAGACATGTGACATCTACCAACCCGCACTGGGCCCGCGTGGTGGATTACGGTCCACTCCCTCTCATAGAGAGGAGGCCTGTGTCCCAGCAGTGGGAACATTACAGGCTGATTATGTTTATAGAATACTAGATTATTCACCATATTTTTAAAGGTTTGGATTGTACGGATAGATTCGAGGTGCTACTTCGTGGATCAAATCAATTTGTTATAAAATTGTGTGCCAAAACTTGAGTGAGTTTCAAAGTAATTTTTTATAGTACCTACGTCTGTAAGTAATATAAATAACACAATTGGCTAGTTGAGTATTTTTTTTATTATTTACTTAAATTGAAGCTTTTTTACCTACCAATAGCTTGGTATAACCAGTTTTTTAATATCTTCGGAAATTAAAAAGATATAAGCGTTCAAAACTCTCAATTAGACAGAGAGGGAAATACTGAATTGTGACATCATAGTTCAGTATCGTCATATAAATTACATGCAAAAGTTCGTTTTGCGAGAAAGAGATAGACAAAAAGCTTTTATAAGTTATAAGTTTTTTATTTTTCGACCGATTTCAAATTTGATTTCGAATTCCGTTATCGTATGACGCATGTGAATATATTATTTACTAGAGTATATAGTATTCAATATCATGCAACTACCCAATTTCGCATGGTTAATTAAATTAACGAAATTATACTCGTGATATACCGTTAGTCACGACTGTGTAAATATAAATCGATCAATTGTAAAGTCTGCGCCATCTTGCGACACTGCTGTGTTATTACTGTTTAGATAATTTTATTTATTTTTAATATGCACACCAACAGCGCAGCCACTTACAATTCAAAATAAATATCATCTAAAATTAGCTTTTTGGTAACCATGCAAATAACAGAGAAGCAATTCTCGTAATTTTAAGACCGTTCACAGTCTGATCTCAGTCTCAATCTGTCAAAAAGTACTTCTAATTTCCCTAAATTTTGACAAGTTTTTGACATTTGTTTGTTGCTGAGATGAGACTGCGACTAGATTTTGAACGTTTTAAATTACGAGAATTGGCCTTCAGGTATGCGTGATATTTAACATAAAAATAATAGATACAAAGGAGAACAATAAATAGTTTGTCTGGATTATGATCTATAATCCAGAACACTACAAAACAAACGAATTTGAGCTACATAGACGTGCACTCTTCACACTGTCTAAATAGGGAACCTATTTAGACAGTGTGAAGTGTCTGTATGAAGCAAAACTCATGGAGCAAATATCAATAGGAAAATCTGTCAAGTTGGACCTTTCATTATAATGCCTTGCCTTACGTGTTAGTGGGCTATTAAATGTGGTATTTAAAGTGGATGTAGATTATCTGTACCACTACATACAGGGTGGCCGGGATATCGACGCGCAACCGCTTACCATGGATTCAGTACATAATTCTGGACCCCCTTTTTTTTTTTTTTTTTCTGGTGGGAAATCATCAAATGACCGCTCCCGCTCTGGGTGGAGCGGAAGGGAGTGTCAGACTCTTACTGACTAAAACCCACCCATGTTCCTTCCTTCGCCCTTTATGTTCCGGGGTAGCGGTAACCCTTTCGGACAATCCCGCTGACCCGGCAGGCTTCGGCCCTAAGGGGCCCCTCGAATTATGCTGACATCTCTTTGAGGCGTGCGTGGAACACTTACGCGCCGTCCGACACGGGCCTGGTCCTGATCGGGCGGTGAGCTACCCATTGCTCTCCGCCCGCAGGCCCGCACCTACGGTGGCCGGTAGTCGTCACGCGACTCCCGACGCCCGGGGCGTCTCCCGCGGCGGCTGGGACGGGAGGCTCTCTCCCTCATCCGTCCCGCCACCTCCTTCGCTAGCATGACTGCTTCGCAGAAGGAGGCGACTGCCTCCCACTCCCTCTCGCTCCGGACCATGGCTTGCACCAGGGCCGGGCGCGAGAGGCCGCCGCCGGCATCAGGTGTAACCTTTGCACGACGTTTGCGCGTCGATTACCCTGCCACCCTGTATACCAAAGAGGTACAAGTTGTAACTCTGCATGTAGGGGGGTAATCTTCGGAACTACTGGGTCCCAATTCTATATGGTAATTATTATCCCCCGCGTAATTTTACCACGTGCAAACCGTACGGTTTTCAATCGTGGTATTTTACAGTTCAAACTACAAAAACTTCGCGTTTTTTCGTGCGATTTCGTTCACTGTATCAGAGAATACGTTATTAGCAGTCTTGACTAGCTAAGGAATTGACGTGGTTTCGAAGTAAGGAATCGTCAAGTGGTCATAGTGAATCGATTCCGAATTTTTTTCACGAATGCGAAGCTCCAGTATTTGGTACCGAGT